>OY987256.1:44120077-44776710 GCA_963920725.1 Rhamphomyia laevipes
GAATATGATACACGCTTGCAAATTACAACATCTTCACAAAAATTCCTTGGAAATCAGTTAGGAAGGTTTCAGAAGCCACGGAATGTTGAATATTACTGGTTTTCATCATATTTGCTTTGATTGAATAACCCAGTAATGGAAATTCTTCTTTTTCATCTTGTCTGCACATTTTTTTGTAATGGACAAATGTCACTTGTATTTTAATAACTTTTCAGAAAAACTTTTACTAAAAAATATTAACTGTGACATCGGATAAAATTTGTTATTAAAAGTTTTTATTATAAAAAAATTACTTTTTTGGAAGTTATATAAAAATGTTAATAATTAGTAAGTAACTTTAGTATAGTTAATAATTAGTAACAAAATTTCGATATTTTAAATTTGATTAGTCTAACTACAGAAGATTAAAACCGTGATAATTTATCTGATATTGTTATTTAGCGACCCTGACATTAACAAGACATTAAATAATTCAATATATAAATCGATAGCGATATTACTAGTTGTAATAATAGCATCTCCTGTTCGTTTTTCTTACTTAATTTGGACGCGTCAGACATAAATCGAAAACGTTGTAAAATTAAATTTATGGAAACAAAATTGACAAAGTAAAAATTTAATGGGTCCATAATTATCACAAAACTTAATAATGTTGTTTGGATAGTCACAAGATAATTAAGTGTACTCAAAGTTAATTAATTCTGCAATTGTCTCCTTTTGGTCATAATTTCGACAAAGACAATGGACCACCCGTTAATAACATTTGTTTTAAGTGTTAAACATGATTTTAGTTTTTTTCTATATTTTCGTCACGATTTTTTTTGTATTATACAAAAAAATGTCTCTTGTAATTTAAAAACTTTTCAAGTAAACTTTAGTAATTCTACAAGAAAACTAAAAAACAAAATTAATTTTAACATCAGATACAAATTGCTATTTTTCTTTTATTGAAAGAAATACATTCGAAAGTCATATCAAATGTTCGTAATTTAGTTTACAAAAGTTGAGTAATTATAAAAAAAAAATTGAAAAAAAAAACATCAAAACTTTAGATATGAGTATTTGTCATTAAAATATCAATTCCATAGAGAAAAATAATTCAATTAAAAAAGATTAATAAGATAAATTCTGTGCACTATCAAATATTTATTGCAGAAATTTCGTTAGTGCTGTCCACCAAATTTCATTGAGTTAATCTCATAGTCGTTAGTTCTATAAACTCTCAAAAAAGTGGAAATATATGAAATTATATGGGATCAGTTACTCTGAACGCCGCAAAAGTTGGATTACTTTATTCTATGTAGTCGTCGTTTCGTTGTAACGACGGTTAGACTATTTCAGCTTTAATAGCATGAGTATTTCTTGATCATGCAATTTATTTTAGATTGTAGCACGAACAGGGTTCGATTTTCCTGAAATGTGATTAATAGTTCAAAGTTTTTATAGCCCAGTTAGTATCAACGCAAAAACACAAACCCGGTAAACCGTGCGTCAAAAAAAAATTCCACCAATATAAAATGTATGGGAGCAGCTAAACTCAACGCGACATTCACAACGCAAAGCAGAAATTGAGCACGTTGACTGTTGAAAATACTAAATTTGACTAACAAATTTATAAATTTTTATCAAAGTAATTTTATGTCTTCATTTAAAGAAAATTAATTGAAATGGTGAAAGAAAACCAAATATTATACGATAAATTTATTCATAGCTACCTATAAATCAATAAATATTTCACATGTCATATATATGTCACACTCACTATTTAAACTTTGAGACTGCCAACTATGGCGTTAACGCACGTTGTTTCGCCTGTAACTAGAGACTAACTCCCGGGTTAAGAAATTTTGGCAAAACTTAATTTTTACACTGTTTCTGATGGGGGATTTGTTTTGGTTAAATACTTTTTTATATATTGAATTTGTAAAAACTAGTTTAAAATGAATTATTTTCAAATAACTAATAATTGAAATAAATAAATTATTCAAAATAATTTAACTTAAATCGTTAAATTATGTATTGAAAACTACGTATTGAGATTATGCAATTTCTCCAAAATTATCCGGTAGATATCACAAAATCAACAAGTGTGATTTAAATTTGCTATCGATGATGTTTGGTATGATAATATCATACACAACATAATTTATGTACAACATGTTGTACGTACATAAGAAATTTTCCAGGACAACAAGTATCCAACCATCAAACTTGTACGTACAACAAACAACAATCAACGAATATTATCCTTATATTAAACGAGTTTAAACGATTAAAATATTTTTATACCAAAATACTAAAAATTGAATTTCAGTATAAATGAAACAGTTCTACAGGAAGGATTCATTTTACTTCATCATCAATTCACATATTTAAAAGAAATAATTTACGTTAAAACACTTAAAAGTAATCCGTTTTGGAAATACTATATGTAAAATTGAAGAATATTAATTTTTTTAATATCCACACAAATAAAGAGTTTTAACTGAGGTGAAAATTAAATTTTCACGCTTTTTAATTTATTTTGGCTTCAGGGGAGTTGTTTCAATTTCATATTAAATAATTTGATTTAAGGACACACTTTACTGTATAATTTTTTTTCTGTAGCCCAGTAATTTCTTAATTTGTCAGAATAATTAACATATAAATTTCTTTTAGCGATAATTAGTTATTGGCTAGCAATAATAGAGCATTAAAATTTAATAATGAATTTATTTTGAATTAATAAAATATTTCATTACAAAAAATAATTTTATCTGACACATATATTTATGTAATACTTTCTATATTTTCATAATTTTTATTTACCTGTTCGTATTTAAAAAACTCTAATAAAAATCAGTTAAAATTTAGTTATTCCATTAAATTTTCCTATTTGTTCTATTAAATTTATAAAGTTTGCGATTTAATTTTGTAATTAAAATAATTCTTCCTTCAATTGAAAATAAAAAAAAAAAAACATATAATAATTTTAAAACTTTTCTACAGATTTCATCTTGTTAAAAACGAAATTCTTTCAATTCCAATTATTACCAATATTATTGTAACGTATACGTTACGCAACAAAGCATAGAAATAACTTTTTTTAGAAAACTCAATTTTTGAATTATTTTAAACTCTTAACATTTTGATTTTCTTATATTTCCCTTGAAGCATTTTAACAAATATTATTTTATTTTATTCATTTTCCTAAAACTCTTTTATCTTTCCAAATTTTCTGCTTTCATAATATGTAGGAAACACACCAAAATAAACGTAGCACTAAATTCAAATCAGGTCAATCATATTTCATATAAATAATACTGAGCAGCATTTTAAAACAATTTTAATAGAAAATCTTGAAACTATGTAAAAAGCTCAGATGTTTTAAGGATTTACAAATAGATTTAAAGGATTTTTTTTTTATGAAAAACAATTTTTGGAGTATTTTGTTGGGAAATGAAGAACATTAATTTTCCCTATCAACTTCAAATGAAAATGTGGTTTCATTTACTGTTGAAAAATATAAAAAAAAAATATTTTTGGTTAAATTGAAGCCACAAAATAAATTATTTATGATGAAATGATTTAAGAGATTTTAAATTTTCTGTTCTATCTGGAAATTTTATTATGACAAGTATGAAATGGTTATTAAGTGGTAAGAACATGTCAACTTGATTTAAGTGATTTATCAGAGCATCAAGTTCACCAGACATTTAAGTAAATATATTCTAGGGAATAAAGCAATAAAATTTAGAAGATATTTACAAATTATGTTTTACTATTCAAATTAAAGTTTGAATGCGAATTATAGGATTTGTAGTAAGGACATTTGATATTGTGTTGTTCCATTAAATAAATTTCCGGAATGGTGCATGGGCTTGATGTTTTAATTCGCACGACGTTAGTTAGCCTGCGAAATCTTAGCTTCTTGATAAAGCTCATATGAATCGTGCTTATACCGAATTCTTTATAGCCCAATAACGTTGGCGTTAAAGAGCTGCTCATCAGTATTGTATATTAAACACGCCTTGGTCTTTCGGCTTTGGATCTCATTATCTTATAAGTCATAAAAGCACCGATTGACAAGAACAATTCTTAGTTTTATCTCGAAGCTGGTGTTATTTACTTCTGCTCCTGCTGTCACCTTTTAACCGAGGAATATAAATTCTTTCACTCGCTCTCACAGTTGTGTTTCCTTATGGTGACATTTTTACTTATATGGCAACTGAGGGTGTTGTTTAATGAAACCACGGTGCATTTAGATTTGGTTCCATTTATTTGCAGACCTAAACTGAAGAATGAAAATCTAGGGAATAAATTAAATATTTTTTATATGTAACGATTAAGTTAAAAACAATAAAATTTACATATTTACAAATTATTCAGTTAATAGACACTTTAAAACCAGCGTGTACGATCAATACCCTAGAAACGTATCCATCGATTTGTTCTACTCTCTTTTAATTTACTTATACTATATGGTAACTCAAAAGTTTCACAAAGTTATATATAATTTTGGTTTCACCATTTCTAGTCTTCGTGTTATGTCAATATTTTCTACGACCTTTATTTCCTGAACATTTACGTGTTGGCTAAGTCTTTGTCATTGATTTTGTGCCAGATTTTTACTACTTTATTTACAGTGCCTATTCCTAGTTCCTACCCCAAATTTTTCTAGCATTTTGTTTAATAAAGTTGAAATATTTAAATAAAATTTAAAAAATTCTGAATTATTCCTACAATAAAAAGATTTACTCCACATTTTATTATCATAAATTAATGTCATTACAGTTGTCACCTCTATCATTGACCTTGTTGAATTCTTTATATACTTATATATCATATTTTTTAATACATTATCATATTATATTTTTCTATAATCAGATTTTTGAAATCTTTATTTTAATATTTCAACTCAGTTCATATTTGTTTCCCAAAAATAATTCAATCCATTTTCACACTTCTAACAAACAAACAAAAAAAAACCCTTTTTCTATTGTCCTTATCATTATCGTCTGACCCATGTCCTTATTTTAGGACAATGTTTATAGTTTATTTATATAGGACACATGAGAATAATTTAATATCTTCTGTTGTTCAACAAAAGATTGTTTTTTTTTTCTTCTCTTTCTTCTTCTATGTTATTTGCTCCTGGGGCTTTTAAATTATTCACACAAAAGACACAAAGGACGAAAAAGGAAAATTCACATATCAAAATTTAATCAAATGGAAATGTTTATTCATTGTTGTATTATTTGATTATGTTTGTTTATTTATCGGTTTTTTATAGTGTTAAGTTCATATTTTTATATTTAAAGTGTTTTATTTTTTTTTAGAATTAAATTTATTTAAAATATTTTTAAGAAAATTGGTTTTCTTTTTTAGAAATTTATTAAATATTTTTGCAGTTTAATTGATTTTAAATATAATTTTGAATTAATTAATATTAATCAAAAATTATCTTAAATATTATGTTCTGGTCTCAATGTGAGTAGGTACAAATAATTGTGGAAACCATTTAATTATTTAATTTTAATTTTTTGTTACCATTGCTATTTCTCAGTAAATTGTAAATCTTTTCAGGTCGATTTATAATTTACTGAGTAACTTATCTGATGTAGTTACCTTTTCTATTTTAATGTACAAGTTATTTAGATCTAACCGCATATAATCACAATTTTATAAGTCTTTTAAATTTCATTATGTTAATTATAGTTTATTTTCAACACATTTTCTTGGCTGTTAGGGTTGCAATAATTGTTAACACTAATTATTAATTGTCCTATCTTTTAATTATCATAAAATTAAGCATTTTACTACTATTTATAATTGATTATTGGTCTGTTCATATATTAAAGAAGATTGAAAATGTTACGACTAATGCCAGGCTTATATATTATATTGAATAAGTGATGCAATTGCGTAATACTAGTCTTATATCCTCTGAGTGACTGATTAGGAGTATTTGTTATCATTAGACTGACGCCGGAATTGAGAAAAACTCCAGTAAAGCAAATCTTAAAATAGGAGAATAAGTTAGTTATATAGCTATGGACTAAAATTTAACTTGATGTATAATTTATCAAGTAGGAGCCAGTGACCCTAAAATTCCATATGTTATGCGATTTTCCAAGTCTAATAGAAAGCAGAGTGAAAGAGCTTCGGAATTATAAATTTAGATAGCTTGGAGGAAAAGTTGAGAATTCCTTGAATAAACATTCGTAACGAAAACTAAATGGTTAGAATAAAGGTAATTTTAAAGGTTCCTTTTGAAAGATGGATACTTATAAGTCAATTTATGGGCTAGTGTTAGCTGTTGCCTAGTAGAGTGAGTGATATCCCCCTTCTTACGACATAACTCAGTGTATTTGACCAGAAACTTTATGTTCATAATTACAGTCATTTCGAATAATTTCATTATTTAAATGATTAACTGCATTACTCAATCATTAAGTGTCCTTTTTTAAATAAATTTCCACAAAGTTTATTAACTTAACTGTCACTGTGATCATTTATCTTTTCCTCCCATTTTTTTTTTTTTACATTATTGAAAAAAAATTACCAATTTTCCATCTGAAACTCTGTTAAATTAAAATATTTATCGTAAATATTTTTCTTAAAATTATCTATTAATCTTAAAATCCCACCCATAAATATCAATTTTCCATATAGCCACTTCTGTTATGGCAACAACAAAAAAAAACATATTTAAGTATCCTGTTGAGGATTTTTAAAAAATGTTCCGTTAAATAACTTTAACGGAAATAATTTGTACATCGACTTCAAAAGTATACAAAACCATGGAGGATTTTGTCATATTTTATCAATGATTAATTTTTTCTTAACTGATAATGGAGAAAACGCAGAAGGAGCTCCGAAAAAAAAACGAAATGATTACAAAAAAAAATTATCTATTTAAGCAAAAAGGATAAAATATTGAGAAAAAAATGTCCTTTATGGTATGCTATGAAAAAAAAGAGATATTACGATACCCTGTGAAGTCAAAGTTTTGTAAAAATATAAAAATTATATTTTACCAAATGTTATGGATTTACATTTTTTTGTAGCGGTGAAGGAAAATTGAAATGTGACAGGACATTTATTGTAAAAAAACACAGAATTATTTTTGAAATTTTGGTGGAAAAGTTAATGTATAAGTAATGAGAAAAAATATTAATGGGCAATTGAAATTAAAAGGACAAAAGGATAATGAAAATGCTGTTAATAATTTAAATTAAATTCTATTATATAAGTAAAAACTCCTTATGTAAGTACTAGTTATTTGTTTCCACTCAACAAATCCCATACGTATATGAAAATATTGCTATTTATTCCGTGGTATATTAAAGTAAATTTATGTTAAAGTATCTGATAACAAATTTATATTAATTCACAAAAGTTTTTCAAAAGATTTATATCATTAAATATATGGTAATTAATTTATAATCCCCTAAATAAATTATATATGTAAATAGAAAGTAAAATACATAACGTAATGTAAACCCAAAAATAAATGTTTACACTAATAAATTTAATGTTAAATGACTTTAATTTGAATTAAATTTTTTTGAAAAAGTTTTTATTTAATTATTTTTATTTATGTTTTCTATAATTAAGTATACAATTAAAATTACCATTTAAAGTTACACATATTATTTGCTAATTTGAAATTAAATTAAAATTTATTATTTTGCTAAAGATTACGGGCTCACTTAGCCGCTACAGTTCAATATGTACCCAGCGCCTGATACACATTGAATATGTAATTTCATGCTGCTTGATATTATATTAAAGTACGTCAGTTCGTGATGTGTAATTTATTTAAATCATCCTTAACTCTATCTTTCCAGCTAAGGCTAGTGCGAGCATAAGGTTTTCAACCGAAACCCATTTTGGTTACAGCATTTATTTTATATATTTTATATAATAAAAATTTGTAATTTCATTAAGGATTTGGTCAAGATCAAGAATAGTAAATATTTTACAAAACAATTATTAAGAATATATTAGAAATTAGCTCTCGATTAAAATTCCTGCAATAATCATCAAATAATCTTTAAAAATTAATCAATAATCTAGTAAACAATAATTAATATTATTGATTTAATTTTAACATAATTAAATAAATAAATACGAGACCAATTGTTAACCCAAATCATCCCTCAGTATTGAGTATACTGTTAAGAGCACAGTTTGCATTTATTTCTTGCTGACTACTTCGTTCAGCTTTTCAATACTATACTTTCAGTCTCGCAAAAACTCATACAAATTACTGCCTAATTGACCGCAATAGACGTACAAAATGTTGACGAATACTTATTCCACTTTAAGGTCATTTTCTGTTAATCAAGGAATATTCTAAATTAACTATTTTGTTCATTAGGAAGGAATTCATAATGTCACACGTCAAGTTTATACAAATCAATGTAATTCCATTATGGTTAATCCTTCTTTAAACGATTTATTGACTATTTATCAAATTTTTTATAATTTTCTTCTATAATTCAACGAAAACCTTAAATTTCTATTAAATATTTGAATATATTATCAAATTAATATGAAATTCTTAAATAAAATAAAATAGGCCAATAAATTCCAAAACTTTCATCAATGATTAATTAGTTTTTCTTCAAAATCAAACAAAAAAAAAACTTCAGAAATAGGAAGTTAAAAGAAATATTTTTATTTCAAAAACTTTGATTAATGTTGCTTTGATTGAAATGAAATTACATTCAAATCCTCGAAAAAAAAGGATCTGAGTTTCTGTCGTTGTATTTTTTTATTTTTTTTTTTTTTAATAAATTTTACTATATAAATTTTCCTAAATCCTTGAAATAAATTAACGAAATTTATAAGGAAATATGTAAACCATTTCAAACAAATTTCTTGATTAAAATTTAAAATGAATTGAAAAAGGTACAATTTAAAATCAATTTAATATAATTAAGCAAAAAAAAACTTGATTAAGGATTTGAATTCCTGAAAAACAAATCAATTATCTTTAACAAAAATCATAATTATCGAACTCGTGAAAATTTTAAAACTTTGGAGTCTTATCCGTAGAGAACCTGCAAAAAACTAATTATTTAAATACGTATCCAACAAATCTTGATCTTTCAATAAAATAGTTTGTTGCCGAAACTGTATATTACTATTAAATATAACTCCTTGAAAACTCCTCAGAAATAATACAAATTTGACTAGAAATTTATCAGAATATTTTTCAAACAAAAACAAACTTGTAATTAATAATAATATTATGTAACTGAAAAGTAAAGCTTCCTTGAGAATAATTGATAATTATACCAATTCAAACTTTACAATTTAAGAAAAGTGAATTAAAAATTTGTGAAACTATCCTAAAAGCTTGTTCAAACTTGAAAATTACTGCATCAGATTATGAAAAATAGAAAATCTAATATAATATGCTAAAGTATGTTTGTAGATGATGCGGAGACGAAAGCGAGATGATTGAACAGTTTACGTGTTACTCTCCCTGTCTTATTACGTGTACCAACTGTATGAATCACCAGTTCTGGTTTGATAACCAATTCTCTGTCTGTTAAAAGAGTTGTTGTCTATTAGTAACTGTTTGTGTAACATGAAGGATATTACAAGTTGGCCCTTGTAATTACAAGTTGGCCCTCAGCGATTCTCCTCTATAGATTTAATTATTTTCAAAATTTTGTAATTACATATAGTCAAAATAAATAACTTCCTCAAATAAACAATATGTCAATTAGCTTGCTTAGAAGATTCAAAATTCAGATTTGTTACTCACTTCAATACCCCACAAAAATAATATTATCAAAGTCCTTATCAATACTTCTAATATGTCTAGTATAATAAAAGTATAATTTACGTCCAGGTATTTTGAATTCTGAAGATTATTTCATATTAGATTCGATACTTTTCAATAACATCTGTAATCTACTACACTCAATACTAATTATTATTCATGTCAGGTATAAATATCCTTGGGAAATTAAAGATTAATTTTAGTATTTTTATATTTATAATGAAAGGACATTTTCTATAAACAATAAATTGGATCAAAACTGAAAAATATTCATTATAAGTTCGATTTTTTTATAATATTGCTGTAAAAGTTGATTAACTATAAAGATTTAAGAAAACCAAGATTATTGGCAACTAAAATTATATTTTCTTAAATTACATTTTTGTATCAGAGAATATCCTTTATCAAAAAAAAAAAAAATAATAATAATATTGAAATTTATTTGATTGAATCGAGACTCGAATAATTTTCAAAAATTTCATTGCAACCATAAAATAAACACAGAAATAAACTTGAATATATTTCTCAATTTTAACTAATTTAATATTGAGAAATTTTCCATTTTCTATCCTTAATAAAATCCAAATAAAGAAAAAATGTCAGATTTTTTCTTGTATTTTATATCCTGTTTTATTTTAACAATATTCTTTTTTTTTATTTCTTTTTTTTTTTTTTTAAGAATATTTCTTCCTTCTGCACCTTAAAAGACTTCGTTCGTAATCTACTACACTAGAATATTCTTCATATTTTAAATAAAACTACTTTACAATTCAGAAAACGTCTTAGAAAATAATTTTAAGTGAAAATACGAGACAGTTAAAAAAAAATAATTCCAAAATATATAAAATATTATCCTTGCGAACATCACCAAATATATAGAAATGAAAAACTAAAAGAAAAATGTAGTTTTTCACTAACATTGAATAATTTTCACATGACATCAAATTAAAAGAAACACTACTTAAATATTTCTTGTCATAGTGTTTTAGTTTTTAAGGATTTTAAATTGTATATACAGCAAAATGTATAATCAGAAGGACAAAATTGAAAATGATCATATATGGGATGAATTCAATGGAAAGGATATCATTCATCTAATTTACAATTCATCTTCTTTGAATTTGTGTCTATATGTCTCTAACTATATTGTATATAATATATATTTTTTCCACAATATTGTAGATTTTCTAGTTCATTGATAATGGAAATTTTAAAGGAAATTTAATTCAATTTTTTTTTTTTAAAAGAAAATTGAATAATCCAGAATTAAATTAGATTTTTTTTCATTTTTTTTTTTTTTTTTTTTGTTTTGTCGAAAAGGTAAAAGAATATTTCCGGCGCAAAGTTTTTTAAATGGAAATCTTTTAATTTGATATAGAAGATGGAAAATTAAGTGTTTTTTTAAGATTAGCTTTACTTAATGTATGTAATAGATGAGTTTATTGTGAAGTATAAGAAGGAGTAGTTAAAATTAAGTGAATAAATGAATCAATAATGTTATTTTTTTAAGTTAATGCATTAATTAACTTTTTAATGGAATTTTATTTAATAATTATTCGATTCTACAAATTTTAATCTGTATTTCCAATTTGAATAATTCAAATTATTGACAGTTGATTATTTATTAACAAAAAGTTGATAGGTTTATTATCAATACTAGTAAAAGTAAAAATTAAGTGTATTAGTAAAAGTCAAAGAAAAGTATTGAAAAGTACTTTAGTTTTCTAAAGTTAACAAAAGACGTATATAGTGAGCATTCAAATTAGAGTTTAGCTATTAAGTTTCTGTAAGTCTATTATAAGTTAGCCTTAATTTTAGTTACTAATTTATTTATAAGGTTCCAAGAAGAATTGACAAGTAATTGAAAATATTTTAAACTAAATACATTTACAAGAATTCCCGTAAATCGAAATGAACCGTTGCGATCCGGACGTAATGAATATGAGACGCGACTAAGTGTTGTCAGTATTTTTTTTTTTTTTAAAAACACAATTTAATAAAATTATTAAATAAAATCGATTTTAATAATATTAATCAATATTGAACGAAACAATTTTACTGCATAAACTGAAAGACATATAAATTTTATAAAAAGTTTCGAATAATATCTGCGATAACTTAACAAAACGGAAGAAATCCCCGCATAATACTGGCAAATAACATATTTCTATTCAATAAGGAAAATAGTTAAGATAAGATTGATTCGCTATACAAAACATAATTATGACTTGTATCAAATCTATGACGACCCAGAACTAGATAAGTATAAAAACCTACATATTGAGGATACATTAAGTGCATGTCAGATCACCGCATCCAACGAAAGGTATTACACCAATTAGCAAGCCGAGATCACAATGGGTAAACACAGTAAGAGGTGACGCGATATTTCTACTTTGAAAGATAAAAATGGAGCGCCACAGCTAGATGTAGAGTAGCGATTAATGGAAAAGGAGTATATAATAGGTGGGGTCTCGATTTGGGCTTTATGACGATTGTAAAGAAAGAGTTCAATGATTCCACGATTTCAATTATTTATTTATTTTTTCGTTTATATCTGATATTTTAATAAGATTTCGTACGTTTGAGCGCTCTAGTAAAATTCAAGGAAAAGTTTTGAACTTTTTTGTAAATTAATTATAGTACATTGTAATCGGTTGAATCAAACGTTTAAAAAAATTATAAGTTTTCCTAAAATCTAACGTAATCAGACCTTTATAAATAAAATCTATAACGTTTTAATTTTTCATTTTGTTTTAGTAACATGTCGTAATGATTATTTTAATATGTTCCATTACTTTAGTATAAATTCAATTCAATTACCTAATCAAATTAATAAATTAATATTCTAAAATATTTCCACTAATATTAACAATTATTTATTCACATTTTTAAAATTATCAAAATAAATTTATTAATATTCTTTCAAATATGAAATTATATTTCTTAAAAGATTTTCTGATAAATTTTTATTGCCTTGTTAATTCTCATTAAAAAGAAAAATTTATCAATTTACGATGTTTGTCCACAAAATCTTCAAAATCCATTAAATTTCCCATAAAAGTCTTGTTAAGTTTTCTAAATTTTCATCCACCTCGTTTCATTTTCTTTAAAAAGCTGTGAATACAAAAGAAGGCAAAAAGAAAAACAAAAATATCTTTTCATTTATGATTGTGATTTTTCAGTTTTTCTTTTATTCATTTTATTGTTGTTATTTTTCTGTTGATATTTTGTGTTATTAAATCTAATTAAGTGGAAAATTCAACTTGATTGTCTTTCAATTATTATGAATCTTGTTTTCTTTTTTTTTTCTTTTTTTAAATCATAATAAAAATGTCAACATCATAAATATAAATTTAGGGATTCATATAATTTTATTTAGAAAATATTGAAAATATGATTATTTGAATGAATGTTTTAATGATGCAATTTATAAATAAAATCGTCTAAGTTTTGTAGTGCAATTTTCATAAATGTGACTTTTTAGAAAGTTTGATCAAAAGTAATTTTCACACATTTAATTTGCTTCTATATTATCTATGAAATAAAATATAGAAAAGAAAGAAACTGCTACATTAGTCTTTGAAAAACAAAAATGTTGTCAAAAATGGAAGCAAAATACTAAATACTATTTGTACAATAGAGAACGTTGAACGACTTTTTAAAATGGTAATTGGCTTATTCTATTCTACCTTAGAATATATTATTTCAATTCATACTTCTCTCATGAACATAGTTAGTTTATAGACAATCTCAACCTGCCGACATCATCTATATAATGCCGACATCATCTATACAAGGCATTAACAGAGGAAGTTTTCTAGTATTTTCTCGTATAATCTACATATTGGCAGTTTTCGTTAAAACTAATCTCTGCATGATTCCTGAGTAAAATATTACCAGTATTTATTCCATTTTAAAATCGCGCAGCTGATAAAATCAAAGATGTTCGTTCCTTAACAACCAAAGAATTATTAGAATATTTAGTTAAAATTACATTTATTCACTAGATTGGATTTATTCGCTTTGTTCTCAAATACTTACAAACATATCCTTTAAAGGATTTTTATTAACGTCATAAACACTTTTCAAAAGACTAATAAAGCGAGACTTTAATATTTTTAATAATAATTCGCTTATAGTTTTATATCAGTTTATAATAGTATTTTTATTCAAATAGTTTTTAAAATTCTTGAAATCCAAAATTGTTTTATGATAATAAAAGAAAATGGAGAAAATTTTACTAAACTATAAAGTCAAAAACAGGATATAATGTGGAAGCAATCAAAAGATTTAAATCGTTATAGAAATTCATTGGATTTTCTTATAGTAAAATGTATCTCTGAAGGCGTCGAACTCAATTAGATATAAACACTTCGTAACCACTGCATTTATGTGCCACCGCTTCATCATTGGTAAGATAAAATGTAAACAAAATGTTTTGCAGTAGGTCAATAACATAGGAAACTATAAAAAACTATCTAGATTCTATATAAAATAAAAATGTTATCATAGATTTCCACAATTTCGAATTTTATAGCAAATAATAAGTTGAATATATAATTAGCCTGAAAGTATGCAATTATATTTAAAATATACAATCACAGAACTAAAATGTGTAATATTGCAATAATCAATTTAATAAATAATTATGACTGGATATGAAAATATTTATATTTATTTATTTAAATTTATTTATCTAATAATTAGCTTCAATAATTTATAATTATATAAAATAATTATTGATTCATTAGAGTACTTATTATACTAACGCTCGAGAAACATACCGGGTTCAATTACTGTATGAGCCACCGTCAATTCATTTCAATTTTACCAAGATTCTGGTGTTTCTCGATTCTGGTGACTGATCAGCGCCAATTTTGCTTAAGACGACCCATTCTTAAGACGACATACATTCTTATGATCAAACTCATGACCTGTTCTGCGGAACAATTCTCCAGTTTATATTTATAATTTATCCAAAAGATTCTATTCTTAAAAATAAAAACCATTTTCTCTTCAAAACTTACAATTAATGTTGGCCAAAGTTCATAACGTTTTCAGCAAAATGAAATTTACAAAAATATTATAAATTTTATATACTTTATAAAGGCACAAAATAATACAAAGTCTCGATGGGTATACACAAGAAAACCAAATATTTGTACATCTTTTAATCTGATAACCTAAAATTATTTCCTGCCAATATCCTTAACTTATTTTTTCATTTTTTACAAATTGTGTGTATTATATAAAAATAAATACATAATCTTCTTATAAAATCATCTGCAAACACATTATTAAATTTAAATTTTCCACATTTTCCACATTTTTACATATCTAACAACAACAACAAAAACGTTGAATTTTCTTTTCCATGTACAGAAATATTTCAAAAAAAATAAAAAATCCATCAGATAAAATATAAAAGTCACTTATATTCTCGTAACCTAATAAACAGGATACAAATTATTTTTCAAAAAAATTAATGACTTGAGCTGGAATATTATTTTTCCTGATTCTCTTATTCATCTAATAAAAAAATTTAATCTTTTTAGTCTCAGAATTAAAAATAAAAAAATAAAAAAATTAGGTTAAGGGTGAATGAAAAGTTTCCCTTGTAAATGCACCCCTCCAAAAAAAGATATTTGAATATTTGGCAGGATTTACAAAGTAAAATAATATTATGTGTAAAAAGGACGTAAAAGTTTATATAATTTTTTAATAAACTTATAGACATTAAATTTCTAAATTGTTGGACAAGAGAAGAAAAGAATTGAATGGATATTATTTGTTAAAAAAAGAAAATTGAAAAGCAATTTTATAAATATATAATAATATTCATTCGGAATAGAATTTTTTATTCGTTCGGAATAGAATGTTGTCACTTTTCTAGTAGCCAAGCCACTTCCAACTAAATGAATCACAACAAAACAGAAGAAATTTAACTAAATAAAAAAAGGAATCATATTTTTGGCAGTTAGATAATAATGAATTACTTGGTGATCAAAGGGAGATAACATAAATCAAGCTATCCATTAGATTCCTTACAGTTTGTTCAATTTTATGTTTTTAATCTAATTCAAAAACATAAATTTCCTTACAATAAATTGGAAAAACAAAACTGATTTTTCAAACAATATTGACTTCTTTGAACCAATTAAGCAGATAAATTTGGTGATACTGTTTGATTAATAAATTTCATCTGCTTTCGAAAGTAAATCATTTTAATGAAATTATTTTCCTTCAAAAAAATATTAATTATCAACTAATTTGCTTGAATAACAAAAAGAAATTGGAACTTAATTTTATTTAACAATATTAGTTTACGAAAAGGGTTGCTATAAAATGTTTAGCATTGAACGGACTACCACAGCTACAGTCATTCAATATTAATGGACTTTGCACATTATACGCGAACTGCGAATTGCGAATATTCGCAATTCTTGATATTTCTTTCACGTGAAACTAATTTTGCTTAAATTATTTGATTTTTATTAATAATGTTTTAAAAAATTATGAAAGTCACAACTAAATTGTAGTAAATAATACTAAAATCTAAAAATTTCAAATACAAAATTAATAAATTTATCATTCCGGAAACGAATTCTCTTATTATGTACAGAAACTATGTAAATCCTAAATAAGTTCTGAAACTAAATCACTAAATCATTTTATTTTATTGGATAAATCCTATCAATTGTTTTGTCTTGATTCTTTTGATCCATTTAATTTTTGAAGATACATAAAGAGAAAATATCATTAAAAAAAATTTATAGTTTTATGTTTTATGGATCAATTTCACTTGGGGAATTCAGAGAATGTTTTGTGTTTAGAAAATTTCATATTTAATATATTTACATTATGTTAAAATAAATTTTTGAAAAAATGAAATTACTTTCTTAAAAGTTTAATTATCAAAAAAAAGTTTTAGCTTAGGTTTTAAGCTGATAGAACTGCTACGCCAAATGGTGGACAACATATCAAAGGTGGCCTTGGTGGCTTTTATTCTGTTATCGATGTATAACTCCGTAACTCCTTCTTCAGAAACAATTCTCCCTAAATCTTTACTGTCTCTGCTTGTTGTCCAGCAATGCTAGCGTGACCATTGATATTATCTGTAAGATTAAGGAGCTTTATTTAAAAACATTATACATAAATGAAATAAAATCAAAAATATAACAACAATAAAAGTGTTCCAGAAAAATGTACAATTTTCGATCCTATCGAATTCTGTTTATATGACGACAATGCAAAAAAGCATTACAAAAAAATTGTCGAAATATTTTTGTTAACTAAATTGTATCTTTTGCTAAAATAAACTAAACCGACAATACAACCAAAAATTCATGAATTTATATCTCTCCCTATTCAGGAAAAACCACAGGATGTAATAATCCACTAATAAAATCGCAAAAATCCAATATACTCTATTAATGGAAAAACTATTCTAATATTTTTTTTTTCATTTGGAATCTATTCGTGAGGGAGGATATTTATGTAAAATTTATTTTATTGGAAAACATAAATTTAATGAATTTATTTGTTTATTACCACGGAAAATTGTATATATAAAATTTTGTATTGCGGTAGTTGGGAAAATATTCGTTTATGATTTTCTTTTTTTTAAATTAATAGAAAAAGAATTTATAGTGTCATTTTTCGGTATATTAGTAAGTATTTATATTTTATTATATTGTCATATTTTTCTTTTTCCAATTAAATTTTATTGAAAAATAAAATTTTCAAAGAAATTTTCAATTTTGTACGTACTTTAAATATTTCCTTAATAATTAGAAAAATTTATATTAAGTGCTTGACTATTACTTCCTTACTATTAAAATGATTATATTAGTAATTTATAAACAGCTAAAGCTGCTATTGTAGCTCTAAATTCCGCCAAAATATCGTCCAAACTAGTTAGGGAATGTTCAGATTAGTATATCAGTACTAGTTGCGCAGATCATAAGAATATTAAGTGGAACGAGTAGGCTGACGAGTTAAACATAAGAGAATCGAGTTTGTATAATCACTAGCTGTGATGGACACCTATCAATACTATAAAAAGATTTTTTCATATTCACTTCTTCCTATCTATGGCCAATTTAAAGATGCAAAGATATAACCACGTGCAAAACTGCCGGAAAACTAAATAATAATAATACTAAATAATCCGCATAAACAGTGCTATCATTCATAGTCCATAGCCGTAAGGAGCCAACTACAAAAAAGGACTATTACACACTTTGGATTAAAATACCAGCGCTGACAAGGACTAAGTATTATTCTCTAGGAAACCACGAACTAAATTATCTTAACGATCTAGCCAGTAAAAGGCCAACGGAAAAGTTACACTTCGTGAATGCCATGAATTGGATCTAAACAACCTGAAGTAAATCCTCTCTAGATACGGTTCAAGAAGCATTTTTTTTAAATTTACCATGTGGAAATTCTACAGATGTAGAATTAACAATACAAAACTGAGCATCACAATTAGTTAAAACCTCACAGTCTTATTTCAATCTAATCTAACATACATAATACATCATACGATAATTCGATAAGCTCTAAGTGGATACTAACATTCTTCATTAGTTGTCCATGGATTAATATAAAAACTAACTAACATATTTATACTAACCGGAAACTAAATTCACATTTTAATTTATTATAACCAAACCAAGCATAAAAATATATTCCACTAAATTATTTAAATAAAATAAATGTTTTCATATTCCATTAAAATTTTACAATACACTAATATAACTGTACATTAAAAGTTATAGTCCTGCAAAATATTACAAAAATTGATACCTTTATATCGTATGGATATCATGAGTTGAGTAAATCATGAATTCTAATACAGTGCGAACATAGCTATAACAAATTTGGTTAAATATGTCCTTGTAATTTGTATTTGTGTTTTCGGTAAATTGTGTTAAACATTATTTTACATGACAGAAAGTTATGTTTTATGTATATATAAATATATGAACAATGAAAAAACTGACCAAGTTATTTGTTTCTACAATAACGTATAGAAATATTTCATATTGAATATTCATTTACCCAAGTCGGAAAATGATCTCATTGAAGCATCACTGTAACTTTTTAAAAGAAATTTTGTAATGATTAGAAATGTACTAAAATTAGATAGTTTGGAAGTATAGGATTTTCATTTCCTGGTTTTTCATTGGGTCATTTTAAGTCATTTTAACTGAAAATAATCTAATATTTCTATTAGGTTGAGGATAATTATTAAGAATAAAAGAAATAAAACTCTATAAAATCGAGTAAAAAATTTTAAAATATCAATTTATATTAATTTGATTGTGGAAACTTGATAAAGAAATATTAAATTGGATACAAACATTTTGAATTTTATATTTCTAAAATGGAAAACTATGGTAGTTTCTAATGTTTTTAACAGAAACTAGCATAGCTTTTCATAGTTTCCAGGACAGTAACGTTATCAGACCTCAAGGACATCAGGAAGGTATATTATATAATTCAAAACGTTTGATATGAAATTATCAATCTAAAATTTACCTTTTCCGTGCTTCATTCCGTTTAGGAGTAAACATATCGTCACTACCGTACTCTGTTTTATATTAGCATTTTGATTTTTCCACTTTCTTCTATCTCCTTGTTTAGTTCTTCACATATTTTTCTTGGTTTGGTTACTACGAACTTCACCACCGTTTACTGTTTTGTGCTGGCGGTTGTATTTCCATCCATATTTTACCACTTTTTTTCATAGTTCATCTTCATGTTGTTCATGGTCTCCCTTAACTTCTTTGCCCTTCCACTCAAGGGCTTTCCTTCTGCATATATGTGGGAAACTGCGTAACGTGTTTTTTATATATAGCCATTTTCTGTTTCTTATATATACTACGCTTCTATTTTCTCTTATTTTGTTAGTGTTTATAGTTCTGTGTTTGTGGTCCATCTAGGAACTTGTCATAAATTATGAGAAGAAGAAATAATTTATTAGAAATGCAGACATGATCTGAGCAATTTGCATTTATATAATTATTTTTTCATTTCATAACAAAACTTCGTATCCATATATGTATAACTTTTAGTAAAATTTGTGATTAAATTACTTAGGTTCATTACTAATGATATTATTTGAAGAGTTTATAATAAAATTATATGGAATTTATTATTTAACTTTTAAACCTTTTAATAAATGTATTTTAACAGAGAGTAATTGATTTTACCAAAACCACCAAAAACTATTACCAAAATGTAATTATAGCATATTCGATTTTCAAAAATTTAATAAACTCTTTGAAAAAAAATGTTATTTACTCGTATATTTTTATTTTATTTTTTTAATTATTATGTTTAATAAATTTTTATTATTATTCACATGATTAAAATGATATTTTTTCTGGAATTTATTTTTCATAAAAAATAATTATGTTTTCTTTGTTTATTTCGAAATTTATTTATATATTTTTTGTAATTTTAAAAATAAAAATATCCTTTTTTTCATTCAATAAATATCATCTAAAGCATTATCCTTTTGTCTAGTTTTTATACAATGATAAAATAATTATTTTTGTATATTATAAATTATTATATATAAAAAGGAATTTACTTTCGTAGTCATTATGGCTCTATCATTCTACAGTTAAACAAGGATATTTTAAACAATAAAGTACAAAAGGCTAAAATAATTGTTAAGAATTTATAAAAATAATTATACATTGCAGTGGCGTTTTTTTTCTGAATGTGTATAAAGATACACTGCTCACCTTATAAACTTTGTAATATTCTATTTTAGGCAGCAGTTATTGCAATTAGTAAATTTCATACATACATTTTTTGTTACCTTTTTTTTACAATTTACACACTTAAATTATATTGGAAATGGAATTGAACTTTGTCAAATGTCTTAATAATAATTATTGCTTTATTTATTTTTTCACTTGCGTTTAAGTCTATGCCAAATAATATTTTTTATAACTTTACGGATCAGAAATTATTTTTCTAAACTTTGTTTGATTTCCTCCCTGTTCGTTCTAAACAGATTTATGATGGAATAATCTAACCTAAAGGCTGGCCTACATAGTTTCTATCAATTCTATTCGATTCGATACGACTGCTTAAGTAAACTGAATACATAGCTATCGATTGCAATCGATTAAATTACATTTTATATTGTTTTTTTTTTTTTTTTTTAAACTGTCAAATTTCATTCCTCTTGAGATTTCCTTCAGTTAGGATTAGCAAAATCCCAATCGTTCCAAACTCTTTCGATTCCATTCGATTCGATTCGACCTATGTGTCCACTCAATCGATTTCCCATACAAAATATATGAAGATATCAAATTTTAACTTTACTGAACCGATCGAAACTATGTAGCTCACACTTAAATTAGCAATTTGATATAACTTTAATTTTGATTTATTTTGCTTTTTCAAATAAATTTTCCAATTGCTATATAACCGACCCGCCATTAAATATTTCAGTTTTACAGAATTAAAATGTGCTTCCCTAATTTCACCACACACAATTATAAATATGTTTCCGTAAATTAAACTTAATGAAAATGGTAATGATATTGTGCATCTTATATTGTCGTACTACATAACATATAGTATCTAAACAGTACAATTTTCTAATATTTTCTTTATATTTTTTAGCACCTCCTGGATAAATTATCAAGAGACGCCATTGATTTGTATATTTATATTTATAGTATAATTTGGAATCCAGACAGACTGAAAATAATTATGGTTTGTTTTATATTGTATTTTAAATAATAAAAAAAGCAATATTATTAATGAAGTTGATTTCCATTTACCCCCAACTATGCATTAAGAAATTATATTCATTTTGGTATCTTGTCTATAAATAATATTTTTAAAAAAATATAATATAATTTCATAATATATTTAATTTTAAAATGTCGAATATCCAATTTTTTTATTTTATATAATGAATTTATAAATTTGGTAATTGAAGTACAGCAATTAATTTAATTAGCAGATGTAATTTTATAGAATTATAAAGGAAATGTAAATGTTCATGTTCAGATTAACGATGTAAATGTCTAGGATATAAAGAAATATAAGAAATAAAAATCATATACCGAAAGTGATTGTCCATTTCGATACTATATTAACAATATTGTATGTAATATTATAATAAGAAATTCTGTTCTTTCTCTAGCAGCTACTTCAAGAAGATGTAACAGAAGAAAAGTGGACCAATCTCAAAAATTAAACTGGAACATATACGCAGAGCTAAGATTCTCGAAACAATTCATTTTTGGACCATCACAAAAACGAGTTACAGTGCTGCTACAAATAAATAAGAAAAAAATCTGAACAATGGTAGGCTTCTTTGTAAGTCATTGTAACCTCCACACCACACACATAATTGCGCTCTCAGCAAACCATGTGTATAGATTCTATCAACACGGTGACAAAACGGCGGAAAATATTAAATGTTTACCAGTTCTTCGGAAACGTGACCCCTGTTACTAAAGCAGCTGTACTGTTTCAGCAATATTACGAGCTTTGTCAATGATTTATTTTTCTGTAATTAATTACATTTTCTTTACAGAAAATTTTTTAAAAAAATGATCAAATAATTTTTTTGAAAATTTACAATTTTTGCATATAAACATTTTAATATTATACAGCAATTCCATGTTAATAATATGTAAACTGGTAATAATTCATTCCTTAATATCCTTAAATTACATATTTTAATCTTATTTATTTTCACTGTGAATTGGATTTTTTATTCGTTATGTCTATACGTTTTTTGAAAAGGATATAAAAAAATGTTAATAATGTATTTTATTTAGTTTCTTTTACATAAATGCTTGAAATACGAATAATGTTCTATAAAATATAATATAATATACAAAGTTGTTTGTATACTTTTCAAAAGATATAGCTATATATAGTTCATATAGAATTACCATTAATGTAAATGTGCAAATTGGATTCTTTATCGCGTACCTATTCATAAAATTTGCATTATAATTTTTACTTTTTTTACCTTTATTTTTTTTCAACATATTTTTTTTTTCAATAAAAAAAAATTATATTAAAAAATTGGATTGGGACAATTCTCAACTAAATTCAGTACAGTAGAAATTTAGTTAAATCTATCTTCACAATGGGCTATAATTTATAATCAATTTTATGAATATTAACTATAAACTCTAAATATTCGCTCAAAAGGGCGAATAGCGCCGCACTGGAAAAGTATTAATTTCCCTGTTAACATTATCTGATTAACTTAGATAATATTTCCACAGCTTATAATGTGTTTGGCTTTGTTTCCAAAGGTGGTATATAACAAGAAAATAGAAGCCAATAAATATTTATAATAACAACTGAAAATATTTGCATTTACAGATGTAGAGCTTAAATATTATTTGGTATTACCAAAAATTTGAGAGGATGTTAAATTATGTTGAACGCAAACAAATAAATAGACTGAAAAAAACAATATAAAATAGCATTACTGATTGATTATTTGATTAAATGTGATAACCGCTAAGGGTCAAACAATTTAGGCCAAAATTAAGCTAACTGTACTCCTCGTTCCTTCATGTTACATATAACGCGACTGACCCAGCAACTTTTTTGAGCAAAATTGGGTTTCAACTCAGAACTCATGTATTTCGTACATGTAGTAAGAACCAAAGCATCAACGTCACAGGTGAATTAAACAAG
The DNA here is from genome assembly GCA_963920725.1 of Rhamphomyia laevipes. Taxonomy (NCBI): domain Eukaryota; kingdom Metazoa; phylum Arthropoda; class Insecta; order Diptera; family Empididae; genus Rhamphomyia; species Rhamphomyia laevipes. The sequence goes on from OY987256.1 coordinate 44,143,566, forward strand.
GAAATTGACACAAAAAAGAATCAATGGTTTCGCGTTTGTCTAAAGGACAACTCGGAACGCCGAATCTTACAGGTATTATCAATCAGCTTTAGGCGCGGTCGGCAGATATAGTAACCTTTTTGTTATTTATAGGTATTTCTTGGTGATTACTCGTTTTGGATACTCTATTAATATTAAGGATATTTTTGTTTGCCAAAAAATTCCGAAACATATTTTTTTAATTTGTATTACATTTGAAATTTACTTATTAAATAAACAAATTTGGTAGAACCTGCTATAAAATTTAACTTATTTACTCAATTTTTATTCATTCGAATTTTTAGTTTCATTATAGACGTGTTGACTACAGTTCACAAATAAAAGTACGCTTAAAATTAAATTCATCAAAAAACGAATATTTTTTTACTTCATATTATTTTAATGGACCACTCTAATATTATATTTATTTAAACTATACTTTTATTTTCAGTATAGTTACATAAACTAATAATAATTCGTGTTTAAAGTTACCATAAAAAAAACTATATAAAATATACAAGTAGTTTCTTTATTTTATGTTCACAGTACCATAAAAAATCCATTTCTGTCAAGTTAATGTGTGTTAATGTAACTTATTTCAACAAAGTTTTGTCGGAAAATCTACAAGTTTTTATAAAATGTTAAATTCAATGACAAAATAAATATATGCAAAAAATAACGAACTTGAAAAATATAATATTACTTTTCATTTTGGTTTTTTCGTTACGATCGATAGAAGGAAGATGATCCTGTACAAAAAAAAATTCAGAATATTTAAAGTTTACCAGTTTAAACTTTTTTCAATGACAAGTACTGAAAAAAATGGACATTAAATATATATAATAAAAAAAAATTAATGTTAAAGTTTACTATAAAAACTTGAAAAATATTCACTTAAATTTTTACATTAAAAATTGAAAATATAAAATTTGTTTATAGGTTAAGTTTTACTATGTGCCATCACAAAAGCCACAAGAATGCAGTTTTATAGTATGATATAAATATCATTTTTATAACTTTAAAGTTTAAGGGAAAAGACGCTGGTAGTATATAGAAATTGCTGGTAATATATAAATATAAAGATAGATTTCTTAACATTAATGATACTTTTTTTATAGTAATTTACCAGCTGTTTTTTAACAATGTATACAAATTTTTAATGCTATGAATCAATAATTAAAACTATAAAATAATTTTACAATCGTTTTTTTCCAAAATTTTGTTGGGATACCATTATAGCTTCCTTATATCAATATAAAGAAAAAAACTTGTTGGAGTCTATTTAAAATTCAACCATTATTACAATATAAAGTCAGAAAATTTCAGCAATTGCGATATAGTATGTGTTTTCTAAAATCTCGAAGCTATTATTTTCAATAACTTTTCTCTATTTCAGTATTGACATTGGAAGTCACCTCAAAATAATCAACCTAGTGAACAAGGAGTATTTTTTTCATATAAAAACACTATCGTAAATTCAATCTATGTTAGATATCTTCAATCAATTAACAAAATGGTACCGAGTGACAATATGCTGGGTTCCGGTTCATATTGAAGGAATGTGAAGAAAATTGCTCGGAATGGCATGTAAACATAGCTCGGATATAATTGTCTAATTGAATACGTGAAATTATCATTCAAGTTAATTGTCCAATTGAATAGTCAAGATCAATCGGGAATAATATCGCCTGTGTGGTCAGAGCCGCCACTCTCTAAGAAGAGGTGTACTCTGTACATGCATATAAACTTAGGGGACTTCTTATTAATCATGGACGGCTTATACCCGCGTAGTGATGAAACTATAGAACCCACACTGAAGCTTATACTGTGTGACTGACAATATTCATGCGTGCGTTAACTACTATTGCTTATGGAGGTGACATACTGCACGTTCGGTAGGCCATTTCAACACTACTTTTAAGGAGAATAGTTCTATTCATAATGATAAGCAGAATTGTTGGTACGATAAGTGCTTAGTTTTTAAAGCCTGCTCATGTGATGACTATTCCCTACGCATCCTTCTTAACCTAATTTAGTAATCCAATGTTGATCAAATACTATAAAGGATAAGAATAACTTTTCCAGGCATAGTTTTATCTCGCGCTAAGTAATATTTATATTTGAATTTTAAACATATTTTTTGTGGTTATGTTCATTCTCAAGCATAATTACATGAATACTAATAAATTTAATAATAATTTTAAAAGATCTCAATAAAATTTTACATTATTCATTTAAAATGAATACAATTAAAGAATTTATTACTAATATTCAAATATTTGATGAAATCCATAATATAATTATAGAAAATTGAATAAAATTATTAATTAGATTGTCAATATTTCTTTGTACGATAATTTTTCTTTGAACCTGAAAGTAACGTATAAATTGAAATTATGAAAATTATATTAAAATTATGAAATTAATTATTTAAAATCTAGAACTTCTACTAGAAATAATTTTATTAATTCAGAAAAATAATGGTATAACTTTTATATAGAAGACTAGAATAATAATTTCATTATCACCGAAGAAAAATGAATTAAAAGTTTTGATGAAATTTTAATAAAAGTATTTTAATTAAAATATATTCAATTTTTAGATGATAAGAAATATTTCAGTTTTTTTGATTAGCATCAATTAGGAATTATTTTAGTACCAATTAAGAATAAACTATAAAAAGTATTTCGTTTGTAAAATACTAATTCACTCCAGCTATGATTTTTCTATTTACATAAATTATTCGTCACTAAGCAAAAAATAAAAAAGCGCCGCTAACAGTGGGAAGAATATACCTTGTAATAATAACTAGTATAATGATCTAGCTAGAACATATGAAATATTAATCGTAAAGTTTAGCATGGACTAAAACTATTGACTTCTATTAAAAAGCATATATAGAAAAAGATCAAAACTTAAATAAAAAATTTTGTATGGATGCAAATTTGGAGATTAAATCCCACAAGAATGAAACCTTTTTTTCAAATACATAATAATGAATCCACTAAAAGTATCGATCCCATCTTGTACAAGCATTTAGTTGTATGCCAAAAATTTCATTAAATATCTGAAATAAGAATTTCAGCCAAATCTATTTTTTCGACCATCAAGTCCAATGCAGCACTCATAGTTTAATTATTATAACTACTCGTAAAATTATATTAAATTATTCTCGAGTTTTAATAAAATATGACATCTACAAATTCAACTGAAGCATTATATGCGTCCTCCATGATGATATGCTTCTCAAAACTATATTTGGAATCCAGAAAATGAATAGCATTTAGAATTATTCTATTCACTTAATTGCAATTCTTCAATACCAATGACCTTATCTTCATAATGACACTTTGCAGACAGACCTCCTGTTTGCTTATTTTTGTATTTATTATAAAGAAATATTCTGTTAAATATATAAAACTATTTTTATTGAAATGCAATAATAAAAATATTTTTTCTATAATCGAAAATCAAACTATGTATATAAAAATATAAATATTTAATGAAAAAATAAAAAAATTGTACATTGAAATTTTTCAATACTGCATAACGAAAAATTCTTTTAAATAAAATGCAGTGAAAAATTTCATTATTGTTGAAATTTTATGGAAGTTTTCCATTTTTTTTGTAATGATAACCAAAAATTCCTTTTTCCTCTTGTTTGGTTGGACCATTGAAGCAGACAGGAAAATATTTATTTTTTTTTAAAAAAAAAAATCTTTAGTTAATATTTATGTAGATTTTTATTTACGTAACAAAAATGACTGCGTACTTTTTTTTTATTACTAGCTACCTGGCAAAAAATATTATATTTTATGATATACAAACAGGAAGGAATTTTCAAATGAAAATTATTTTTATATATATCCAGTTTTTATCTCATAAATAGATTAATTCCGAACTTTTTAATGTGATTATTGGCTGTTAATTCCATTAATTCTGTAATTGATTCAAATTTTATAAAAAGATATTATTTTTTTTTTTAATTTTAAATGCCATAGTTACTTTAAGATTGAAAAAATAGGTTAAGCCGAAAATAATATTAGTAAATTTTTATTGTATTATGGTTTTTATTAATTACTTCTAACATATCTTTTGATTCTTTCCGGAACGTTTATTATTCTTAAATAATAGAAAAATCCTGAACTTACTTCTAAATAAGAGTTCAGCGTATCATCATAGCTTTACAGTCCTATTGAATTTCAGCTTACTCAACGATCTCTTGTTCGTCCTTTGTTTTCAATTGTTGACTCCGAATTTTGTTGTGACTTTCTATTTCGTCAATCCATTGTTTTTTCAGTCGTCTTCTCTTTTCGTATTTCCTAGCTTATTTTCGGTAACTATTTTAGGCAACGTTTGCTATGGCATTCTAGCAACATGTACTACTGATGTTATACATTACAATTTAATATATTAGACAATATTTTCATTGTTATTTAGCATTTCTAATTCCAAGTTTTTCTTATTGTACCAACATCGTTCCAATTCACTTCTCTCATGACCGCAGTTAATCTTTAGACAATCTCAACCTGCCCACGACATTTTAACCAAGTTCATTGATTTTTTGTCTAAAAATGTTCCTTAATAATTTTGCTTCAAAGATTAGTAAGTCCGTTTTCAAGTTTTTTACTCCATTATGCTGCAATCGATCTTAGTAATGTTTTGTATAATGTGATTATTCGAACACCTATAAATATCAATATGCATCAACTTTTATTATCACTTCTATGTTGAATTATGTCAGTAATGTAATTATTACTACAAATAATGCTCCTAAATATACAAAATTCGATAATACTGCAAAATAATGGTTACATATTGTCAGCTTGGACAGATTTCTTCCAATTTCTGATCTGGACATTCATAAGAATTTCATTTTATTTTCGTTTTCTTCAACACATTTCCACTACATCGTAATTAATTGGTGTATTAGTGATCAATACTGAAAATGGAAATCATAATGGTGATAAAGTTTGATTAATACAATCATTGAAAAATAATACTTTTAAAGTATTCTTCATCCTACTTCCTCACTCTTAACGTCCGTAAATTCTCACGAATTTTAAATCTACCTTATTTTAAATATTTTTCATAAATAATCAACTTTTAAAATTCTCAGATATATAAAATTTTAAAATTATTGCACGTTAACATACAAATTTTCGTATATATGCCTAAAATTTAACATTACTTGTCATCACCAAAAAATATATACCATAATGGTCCACAAAAAAAAGCATCCCCGTCAAGATTTGATGACATACATTTAAAAAAAAATATGATATCGTCTTCAAAAACTTCTCATAACTCATTCGAAATTATCTGTTTATCCTTTTTATGGTGTTTCTGTGTGATATCTTAAATAAACACATAAACATCACTTTTAAAACACTTGAAAATAAATAGTCAAAGTGTGTATACATAAATTTTTGATGATATGAATAAATAATACTGCGATATGCTACAACATATAAATATTTATTTAATTTTTTTTTTTTGCTTAAATTATTTTATGTTGCTGAATATGTTATGATAAAAAAAATTTCAAAATTGAATATAATATACTACAAACAAAACTGTACGATATGAAGAAAATCTCTGTAAAATATTATTCTTATTCTAATGTCAACGCATATCAAAAACGACTTAACTGGTGAGCCCTATATTACTGTAATGATAAGCATATATGGAATACCGTATATGAAAATGATGATTGTATATTTTTTATTTATTGTAAATTTATGAATCATAATACGAAGAGCAATTCTAAAATAAACTTAAAAAAATAGTCAATTTACATTTCCGAATATTTTCAAAAAGATATTCCCATTTACCCTATTTTAATACGCTTGCGAATACTGTGTTTCTAGACTGTAATATTTTAATAGTAAAATTACATTAATTTTCAAGTAAAATTACTTTCCAATTTTCTAATTTTCTTTATCAAACGTCCAATTCGTCTATATACAAGCCCTAAAGTTTTCTTTGCTGAATGTCTCCTAAGCGAATAAAAGTCTTTAAAGAAAGCTTTCGTATAAAATTGCATAAATATCCTGTGGATTCCTATTCAAAACCATTAGTTAATGTATTTTTTAATATAAAGACCTAGTGGTTTAGCATAGGAATCCATAGGATATATAAGCAATTTTACACTAAAGCTTATATTGATGACTTACAACAGTCACCAATTACAGAAACGTCAAATAAAAACAATAAAATTGTGGTAATTGTTGGTCATTTTATTTCAATTATATCCTCATCAGTGGTAAGAAATTGTTTGGAAATAAGAAAATGTAAAGAATTAGATAATAAAGTAGCAACCTAGCAACTACCCCCCAACTATTTACAGTAAATAAAGTTTTAATTTAAATCATAAGAGTTTTAACCAATAAAACGCTTAATGTGGGTGCCAGGACATACAGATATTGAAGGAAACGAAGAGGAAAACTGCCTTGCGATCATCAGATGAACATTATATCATAAGTAAGATTATTATTATGAAATTCAAATATTATCATTTATTTGGAATTATATTTACATTTTCAAAACTACTTACCCTAACATTATTTGGATTTTATTCGTCCTACTGAAAGGAAACTAAAGAAAAAATCTAGCAAAATGGTGAAAATAATATGTGACAATGTTTATCACATAAATTTTGTAATATTTTCATGGCAATATTATGTAGAAATACACTTTATTGCTGGTGACAATGTGGTAGATTTTTTTTTTATTAAATTTCTTTTTATAGGTGGCTCTTAAAGTAAATATAATTTTTTGGTAAAACATTTTATTTGGTGATGAAATAAAATATAGTTTTATTTTATTTTTTTATAAATTTATAATATTAATACCGGTGACTTCGATAATATTCTATATTTCCCAGAGAAGAAGTATTAAAAAAAAAATAAAAAAATTGAATATTATTTTGATTTTGTATGGTGTAGTTTTAGGTTCAACAATTCAAGTTTCACAATTGATTATTTTAAATTTGGATGGTAACTTGAATTTACTATATTTTAATTTTCTAAAATTTATAAGTACAGCTTATCACAGGATACTCACTGTTACGGAATCATAAATATGTATTAAATTACTGAGTACTTAATTTCTGTAAATTTAGCCCTGTCTCTTGCATTTGCGATATCGATATTTTGTTACTATTTCTTGACTAGTTAACATAGTCAGGCAATATTTAATTGATAACAACTAATCTTGAGGTTCTATCGGGTTAAACAGGGTTATCTATTTAACTTAACTCACTTAAGTTTAAATTACTAATTCACTGCTGTATGCATGAACTCATTTTCTCTATATATCTAGATGTACATAAAAGATTTTTTGTTTCCTAAACTAAGAAGCTAAACTGAAAGTCTCTACTTTCAGTTTAGTAATACTTTCTAAATACATATATCAACCGAAGACGTTACTCTTCAAGCTCACACTTTACATGGAAAATGTTAGTACAGAATTGGTTTAGGAAAGTTTGACAGAGGCTCGATATAAATTCCTGTATATACTGTACGTGATTACGAATGTCCTATCGATTCCAAACGTTTATGAAAAAAATGATATTAAATAACAATATTATAAGTAACAATTTTTTTTAATATTTTATTGGACTAACTTAAGAGTTATTAATTATTATATTATTTTGACTGTATATCTTCTTACATCCATTCGAAACCATATTCTCTTACAGGGAACCATTAGTTCACCTAAAACTCTGTCTATTTTGTGGTTTCTAAATATAAACTTAAAAATAAATAAATGTAATATTTCATAAATAAAACTTTTTTCATCTGATGTTAAAACATCAAAATTCTAAAGCAATTTGAAATGTGATATAAGAAATTTAACTTAAATTGTTATGGCATGCATGACCTTTGTTAAGTATGTATATCTTTTTTTATGGTATAAAGGAATTTTGTTATGTTAGTCGTTGATATGTTCAATTATTATTTTTATACTTTTTTTTTTTTTTTTTGTAAATAAGTTTTACAAAAATTTTTACGAAATCCTTATACAGTAGAAAAACGTGAAAAAGGATTTTATTTTACGAATCTAAAACAAATTTGAAAGAATAAGTTTATGGAAGTAGATTTTTGTGGTTACTTTTTAAGCACATAATTGAGCATTTATAATGATATATTTTATTCTGGAAGAAAAGCAATTTAAAGAATCATCAAAAGAAATACTAGATAGGGCCAATTTAAGGATCATATAAGTATAAAGGATAGTCATGGAGCTGTAGTAATTAAATGATAATATTTTAACCAAATTAAATAGCTCATGCAGGTATTAAAGGTAATCCTATAATTTTGTTCTCATTCCGAAAGAAAGTGTAAAAAACCAAATCGATTAGGTTAAAGGAGTAAATTGGATATGACATGGAATACTACAGGCAAAATTTAAATAACAAAAATTCGAAGTTTGTGTTATCTCTCAATATAAATAACTTACGTATCGTGATAAGTGAGTTGACGGGATACTTCTTTTGGGGAAGATTGCTAACCAACTGGGCTGACAACTGTGATTCTCTGTCAAGGTTTTCAGCACTTAGCGGTGGCAAACATCATATGTAATGCGACTGCCCAAGTCTAAACAGAAGCTTACCACTAGCACTTGCGAATTATAAATTTGATAACTTGTAGGAACTAAATGTTTAGAATAAAGGGGAGTTTAATAGTTCTTTGAAAAGAGGTATTTCTATAGGTCGGTGGATTACTGTTAAGTGTACCTCGCAAGAGCCACGGACAACTCCTATCTAACTAACTAACTGACGGTCTTGATTAACATATTAACTAGCTTAGCATATAAGATTGATCATTATGTACATTTTATGTAGAACGAAATGGCGGAAGTTATAAAATACAATAGACGTGTTTGGAACCATAATTAAATAATTGTATCATTTAATATATGTCGTTCCCATGAAATATAAACAACATGTGTAAAATGCATATCATTGCATTCTGTTACGGAGGCCAAATAACAATAAATTTCTGAAGTTTATCGATAACTGACTGTTTAATAATAACGCTAATATCCTATAAGGTTATCATTATCAGGATTAATAGAACCAAAAACATTTTTAAAAAAATTGTATATGAACCTACTAAGATTTTGAGGAGCAAATAGATTTTAAATTCTAAATATATAAATAAATAAAAAAACAATTAGTAAACAAAAGTTTTATAAAGTTTTTTAATCAAAATATTTAAAACCTTTTTTTTTATACATATTGATTTCTTGGGGATTTGAAAACCAAACAATTTCTGGAAATTACGAAGATTTGTAGCACAAGAGTTTGTTATTATGAATTATTATTTATGAAAAACAACGTCAAAGATTGTCGTCATTAAACTTTTTCAATTTTGTAAATGCGCCTGATAACAATTCTTATTTTCAGAATATCTAGATAAAAAAGACTGAGAAAAATAATCGATATTTCACAATTTAAACACTGTCACCTCTTAAACTATTAAACTAGATTTCTTCCGTAACTCCAATTTATCATTTGTTTTAAACTCTTTTTTTTTAACTTTTGAAGGTTATATAAAAATTCCCCCAATAAAAAAATCTAAAAATAATGTCAATATTTACTCACAAAAGGTGGCAAAAACTGTGACACTAAAGTTCACGGAAACCTGTAAACTTTTTCGATACATTTAAATTAAAAATTAAATGTTTCGTGATACATTTTCCTAATATTTCGTAAAGGTTTCACAATTTCCAACAAAAAAAAAAACTAAAAAGTTTTTCATAATTTTAATAAATTTGTTTTACCTAAAATCCACATAAAAATCAATTGATGTCTTTTGAGTCTTACGATTCGTAACTTTGATAACAATTTTATGTTTATAGATATAAGTTGTATCTAAAAAATGAACCCTTTTTTTCATCTTTGTTTTATAACGAAAGTTATTTTATTAAAAAAAATTATAATTTTTATTTGAGATTTTCTTTTTAAAACTTTACGTTGAGTGCTTTTCTATTATATTTTATAGGCTTTCTAAAAAAAATATATATTTTATTTACATTACTTTAAGTTATTGGATAAGGAAATCCAGTTCAAGGGAATACGTACGAAAATAAAATAGATTGATGTGTAAAATAGCGTAATATAGAAAAGTTTAATATCTAATGCCAAAAATTCGTTATATATATATATAAATATCAAATTATAGATATCAGTTTCACACCGACCCACCATCGTATTTGGAGTAAAACATGTCAATCAAATTTGAAATTGTCTTGTTAAATTTATTTGTAAACTTTTTGTTGTTGTTGTTGTTGATAACTATATGCTATCAAAAATGATTGGTAAATAAAATAAAGTTTTCAAAAAATTTCTGATTTTACGGATGTCCTACATTAAAAACTTTTGATTAAAAATTCAATTTCAAACTTTTCCGAATTAAGAATCGGAAAATTGGAAAGTTTTTATAGATATAGGATTGAGGATTATATGAAAATTTAGAAGGTTTAAGATTAATATTTGAAATTATGATTAAACTGATTTATAAGCCTTGAGGGAAGGTATAGTTTTTCTTATCTTTCTTATCACAATTATAGATTACGAATTAGCATAGAAAACATTGCTTCTGAATTCTCTAAAGACTTTTGGGAAGTATTCGAAACTAAGATGAGAAATTAATTGTAATAAAGAATCGCAAAATCCAATAGTAAACTTTAGTTATTTATAATGTAAATGAATAATTTGTTAATGGGGTAATATCCAAATTTATCCAAAACAACGTCAAAAACGTCATTAATTGATTGTTCATTTGTTCATTTGTTTAATTGATGAAAAAGAGAGTTAACAAAACCTTCCATGATGGCTTACATTAAGAGTACATTATTCCAATTCACTTCTCTCAAGAATGCAGGAGGTCTTAACGTCTTAACCTGCCCGACTCCTCTATATCGGTCTAAAAATTGCATTCAATGTGTTTAAATCTTTTACATCTTACCATAGGACAAGTAACAGAGGAGATAATCTTCCCCACATATTCTGCATATTGATGTATCCGTTTAACGTAATCTCCTTGTATGCTAGAATATTTTAAATACTTTCATTTTACAATGAGTTTATTGATTGTTTATTTAAATAACACTTTTTTACTTTTAAATTTTGTAAATTTATTTTATTTAATTCTTAATATAAATAATTATTTTACAACTAAAAAAATTAGAAAAAATTAAATAATATAATTATAAATAATATTCTAATTTAATTAAATTAATATAAAAAAAGTATTTATTTACTATACATTTTATACTACATACTATATACATACAAAATTATGGTGTTTATATATCATTGTCTTTCTAGCTTAACATATTTTCATAATTAACAAGCATAATAAGCATTAAACCTTTCATAAAGAATTACATAAATAATACACGAAAGGATATTCATAATATCCCTTTTTTTTAACCGCAATCTCATATTTGTGCAGAACAAAAGGATAATAGTAAAATTTACATGATTATAACATAACAAAAAAAAAATATAAAAAGCTGTTAATTCAGGGGTAGGCTAAAACTCGGTGTAGGTTCAAATTTGCCACAAAATAATACAGAATTAGAACAAAAATTAAAATGTCTAAAAGGCATTGAGAACTTTATTTTACATATAATTCGGAAATTTTGATTGAGAGCCAAAATTTTACGAGAATTAACTATAATTAACGCTTTAACGGACACAATTTTGTTCACGTGATTCAGCTATAGCTGAACAATAGATCACATTATCAGCTCACTGCAATTGCAGTTGGTGTCGCGAAAGTATTAAATTATAAAAATATGGCTAATTTTATTCAAATTAAAAATAACGACTACTTAGTATTAGAAATCTCCCACTTTCTAAAACGATAAGGAAAATAAATTTAACTGAATTTTCGACACCAGTCTATCCATCACACACTTTATATTATTCTACAACTCTATATAAAACTAGAAACCCTAGTCCCGCCAAATATTATGATCCCTGCTTTTGGATGCGCAGTTTATGCTGTTCATTGTCGTGTTTTTTTTCTACATTATATATGCTCCATATACATAAAAATTTAAATGTGTGCAGCGGAAAAATTACTGTAGCATAAGAGTTTATGACAAAAATAAAAAACATAAAATATTAAAAGTAAAATTAATGTGAAAATATATAATATAATTATTATATATAAATATATTTAGTAGAATGGTAATTATTTATATTTTTGTAGTTTAATTTAAGAACATTATATGATTTATTTATGTTATAGATATGTATTTTATAAGGACTATAGAGAAATTTATAAAGCTTAAGGATTCTCTTTTCAAAACATTAAAAACAATCCTTTACAATAATTAAACTGAATAATCATATGTAAATGTATATATATAATATACGTAATTTATGAGTAAATTCATAAAGAAATTTATGCACTACTTACTATATTTTAAAGGATGATAATTTTTATTTACGGGAATATAAATCCAATATATTTCTATAATTTCATCAACTATCATTATGTGATATTTTTAAAGCTATTTTTTGGTATATAGATAAATTTATAGTAATATAAATATATTAATTTAAATAATTAAATTAATAATTAATAATCGAGTATTTAATACTAAACAATCTTCCGAAGATTATTGGGACTTAAGAAAAAGAGACTGATTATATCGAAAACAAGCTAAATAACAAAACAGAAGAAACATAAAAAAAATATCTTAAATCTTACAGCGCGCGAATTCTTGCAGTTTCTGCGCATGCTGACAAAAAAAAGAACGTTACTACTTCCCTAAGCCGGCAATCACCAATTCAAGAAATTAAAAATCAGCATTATTAAAAATTATAAAAGAACATAATAATGTATGACTTATTTAACAGGTTCTGGAACTGGTCTACTAGTCAAGTATTCGCTGGAACGATAAGTATTATTGTAGTTCCAGCGTCATAAAAATAAAAGTAACCTGAATAAACAGGTTATCACTTTCTTCATGATTCACAGTTCTTAAATGAATGCTACTACATATTTGTATTTCTCTCATTTGATGATTCCCAGTTCTGGAAAGAACAATACTATATTATACTCCGATAAACTAATCAATTCGAGGCATATTCGAATTTAAGAAACTGCAATATAAATAACTAATAACAGGGTATGCTAAAAACACTGAAAATATATTAAACATTTTACTATTCAAATTAAATTCTTGCTTGAATACTAATTTCACTACTAGCTAGTGGATTTTATTGTACAGGAAGTTTTAAAGATATTTATACTTATTTCATCAATCCTTGGCTTTTTTAAACAGTTTTAACATAGTTTTTATGGTATACATCATATTGTTTCAAAGGACTTTTTCATGATTTTTCTAAGATAAATACAATTTTACATAATTGGCTTTTGAACACGGTTTTTTTTTTCTCTGAAACTTATCTACCATGTAAAAACAGAATTCGGTATATAATTTTTTGATGCTTCATATATTGATTTTTGAATCTAGTAAAAATCTGTTTTAAATTTGGACCACATTCATATCATGTTAGTAAGAGCATTTATTCACGAAATTCAAATCTTATAAATTACACAGGATTTCAGTTCCCTAACTCATTAAGTATACCAATCATGAAGAGAAATTTGGTATGAGATTTATAGACATTAATTTGCTCTGTTTCGGTGATAACAGATAAACGATAACAGACAGACACACTGACTAACACGGACAGAGTAAATCTTTATAGTATTTTTTGTACAAGATACTTCAAAATCAAGTATTAACGAAAAGTAATGTTAATTTCATTGAAATAATCTTAAATACATTTAAATTTTTCTTTTTAATATATTAAAAACATTTATTTAAATTAAAATATATCAAATCTGAAATCAACAAATTCTTTCAGCAAGAAATAAAATATATTCACGGATCAAAATGAATATAGAAAACATTAAAATATAATAAAACAATGAAATTTCCTTTTTCCATATTATACAATCAAAAAGAAAATTCTTTTTATTGTCTTGTATTTTTCTCATTTCAAATTTTTGTAGATATATTTTTTATAACTGCGATTTTAAAAGTTTTTTTTATCTTTCAAGTTTCAACTTTGCTGAATTACATTTGTTAGACACGCTATGATATTGCAATATTTCTATAAAAAATAATATTTCTTAGTAGATTTAGAATGGAATCCTTGATTTTGTTCAGAAAATTGCATTTGACGGAATTATTGTGGTTTTTATTTATTTATTTTATATAAATATAAAGTTAAAATCTTGTTAATGACTTTTAGATTCTTTGTGTTTTTGTATAAATATTTTTAAAAGTCACTAACAGATTTTTATATTAATATAAAAAACATTATTTTTTTATAATATATATATATTTAGAGAAAGAAATTATAATACATTTTAGCATTACATAAAAATGTCCTTTTATAGGAATTCAATTTTCCTAACTATAATATCCTTTTTTATATATCATTTCTAATAACTTGCTCGAAATCAAAGCTGATTGGTGACGTGTGGTTAATTTTATAATACACTAATTAATATGAAATATTTCTAATTGAATGGAAGATAACTAGTAAAACACAATGGGCCGATATGTGTATAGCAAACGCCGTCACACTAAACACGAGTATTTTATACAACAAATTAAAATATGAATAATCTGAAATGCAATTACAGTATTTAAGTTTATATTTCAATTGAGTTTGTTAGTGATTCAAGTGAATTTGACGATGATCTCAATTAGTGCGTTAGAACAGCTTTTATTCCACTCCCGTGTTCACGTGGGTAATAATTTTAGATCCATCAAATATTACAATCCATTTCTTGCTTAGCAGCTAGATTTCCTTTAGGTAAAGTGTCCTATCGTTTCTTTTTCATTATGTATGGCACTTTACTTACATAGGTCAAGTGTACTATACATTCTTTCTCATTTTGTTCTCCGCAACTACGTTATGATTTGTTAAATGTCACAATAATTGTTCAATGTCCCGCCATTGATCTGGCCGCTTTAACAGGGTTTTGATTTTCCTGTATTAGTTTCAATATATATGAGAAAAGTATTTTAATAAAATAGAAACAAATAAAATTTATACATGTGAAATTTGCATATCTTTAGGCGCCAAAATACGGCGATATAAAAAAAATCTCTGAATTTAGCTTTTTCTAAAGTCTGAATCTATACAGAATTTTTTCACGTTAATAAAAAACGCTCTTACGCCTTTATTCAAATTTTATTTTCCAGTTTTTAGTCGGTTTCAACGTTTCATATTTTAGAGATTACAAATTTAATAAAATCTTTAAATTATTTTATTTTAAAATGAATTGTTATTTTCAAAATGAGAATATAAATTTAATAAATTCGTATATTTAATCGGCTTTATAGTGATTAGTAAAAATTGATTAGAATTTAATGATATAACTTCATTTCGGATAATATATTTACTTACATAACTTGTGTCTTGTGTGCAATTAGATAAAATACTTTGTAAAATAATTGTATAATAAATTTCTCTATATAATTTCGATATCATTTTCATATTACACTTATACAATCTATGCACTATGATTGTAGTTCCTTAATTTAAATACGATATAATGAATCTATACAAAATCATAACCTAAAATCTAACAATGTATACTAATAATATTATAGTTAAACACCTGGGAAACAAAAACTTTTCATCCATAATAAATTACGTATATTATAATACTATAGGAAAAATAATAAGGATGTAAGGACTAATTGTAACATTGTTGCATTAAATTTGTCTTGTACATTGAATAATTCCTTTATACACAAATATCATATATACAGACACAATATTCTATTAAATCCTTAATGTTTATACCTTTAGATTCTTGTATCCAAAAAGAAAATGTTTCTTTACAGTTTTGTTTTTTTGATAAACAATAAAAAGTTTGGATATTAAAGTTAATCCTTTGATATTATTTATTATACCAAAATTAAGAAATGAAGAAACATTAATTATATGTATAATAAAGAGCAAAAATTTATGTTATAATAGCGTATGAACATAGCTAAAGCTACATCTGTGTATACTGGGCACTGACCGATCCAAAAAAAAAAGCCAATTATGCACTTAATTTGCAAGCGTCCAATGCCAACCTGGGTCAGACATTGCTCGCCCACATAAATAAATAATAAAGTTTTAAATAAAGCATGAATTAATAAATGAAAAACATCCCAACTTATAAAATCCTATCGCTTAAATCTTATTATTAACCCTAATTGTCTTAACGTAGAAAGAGTCATAATTATAACTTTATATAAATATATTGTAAATCCTGGAAAATTGAAATAAAAATTTACTTATTCATGAATCAACTTTTTTCTATGCAAATCCGTTACCGATGTTGGAAATCATCAATTTAGTAGCTTCTCTGTCTTCTCTGTCTGTCGGTAATCTAAAGAGTTCGGTCGTTGACGATAAGTTGAACCATACTTAAAAAGATTGCTCAACCAAGAAGAATTTATTGTACGTCAGCCTCGTACGTCGATTATCTAACCTTGTAACGTTAACTGCAATAGAATATATTTTTGGTTATGTAGAATGTAACTCAAAAAACTTAATTTTCTTTCTTTTATCGATTAATTTACCATTTCTTATACGTCTTAAAATTTATATATTATTTATACGATCCCGCCAGCAGTTTACTTATAAAAATTTAATACCTACTGTTCAAACAATTGTAATTTTTGAGGACATTCTTATTGACCGTCCAAGTTTTTAAAACGTTTTATTAAATTTTCCATACCATGGAAAATTGATAAGAATCAACTAATAAAATATTAAACCTAATTAACAAATAAACTCCTGCAATAACTAAAGTAGAAGAATGAACTAAAGCTGAAACAGTCGTTGGACCAGTTAGTGCTGCAAGTAATAAAGAATAAAAAGGAATTATCGCCTTAGCGAATTAAACGATCTAGTCAATAAATGACTTACGGAAACCTTACATTTCCTTAACTGCACCAGATGGATCTAAAATAACTTCATCCAAGCAAGAGTACACAGACGGTGTAATAGCAAAATGGTTTTGTCCTGGACAGTCTGTTTGCAGAGCGCCACTCGAACCAACCAACCAATGATAGATGAAAATATATAGAAATTTATCACAGTTCTGAAATTTAAATCCATTATTGAAATGCACATCTTTTTTTTTAACGTGAAATAAATAATAGGAAAATAATTCTTGGACAGTGTGGAGTAGATCATATTATTAACAACTACAATACTGCAAAATTAAAACTTTTCATGTTAAGTCAAATTTTGAAATGAATATTAAAATATGTATAAAAAGTTTCAAGACAATAAGTAGATTATAATTTATATTATAAATGGAACCACGTAAAATATATAAAATTATTATATAAATATACATTAATTTTTAATTCAATTATTTATGTAATGAGAGTTATTTTAACTTTTCGAAACTATATTTATTTAGACAAAGTATTAAAATTTTAATTAACTTAGAAAGTATATATTTATGTAATTTATTAATATATTTTTAAAGTTTAAGTATAACGTCATGATTTGTTATATATTAAATCCAGAATTTTTAAATTTCATATTTATAAAATGGTAGAATTCAAATTATTTTGTAAATTACAATTTATTGTCTATCCAAAATATTAAAGTCGGATTTCACAGTGCAAGCTTAAGCTTAACTAAACCAATTGTGTAGTTTAAGTCTGCTCACTTAAGCAAGCTCACTGTATTTCTCAATCAAAATTTTCCTTAAACTAAAAAATGTGAATTCTGGATTGCAAATAATATTATTGTGAATGAAAATGTACCATACAAATTAATGTGATATTGGAATTTGTGAGATAGTGTAATAAAACTGCTTTTTATTTGGTGTATATTTTATTTACTTTTGTGATTGTTTTTTTTTTACTAATAACTTTTAAATTAATATGAATTTATTTTTTACTTGTGTGTAAACTAATAATAAAAAATGTCAAAAGTGAAGCTAAAGCTCACTTTAAGGAAGGCTTATCTTTAAGCTTGCAATGAAAAAATCCTAATAAGTTTAACCGAAGTTTAATGTCTGGGTAAAGGATTAAGATTCTACTGTGAAATCCGCACTTAATAGTCGATATAACCCCGATGTGTTTGAGGTTTGTCGATATATTTGTAGTTTATTTCTGTAAAGATGAAACTAAATGAAAAATGTAAAGCTAGGAAAGAAAGCTGCCATATTACAAATAAAAAAAAATATAACCTCTCATAAATAGTGATTTTAAGAATATGATATGACAAAATTATTATACATAAAACAAGTTTTAATTTTTCGGGTACATTGAGTGGACAGTAAGGCCAAACTGATGACATGGTAGGTCCACAGTAGGGCGACAGTGAGGGCACAGTAGAGCAACAATGAAGACAGCGCCCAACGGATATCGGAAACCCAAACTATTCTAATGTAACCATAACAAAATCGCTAAATTGTATGATCAAGGCACCTGGCTGTATATATGATATGGTGAATCAATTGGTAAAGAAGTTTCTAAAAATTCCTTGAAATATTGTGAATTAAATAGTAAAGTTAAAAAGCGAATTTACTGCAAATAAATTTTGAAAAATTAATTATGGTCAAAATTTGATAATTTTTTGTTAGATCCCCATAGTTGCCAGTGTAAATTTATATATTTTGCTACTATATTATATCGTATTTTGTAAATCCATACAAATACAATGTATTTGCAAAGGACTACAATTTTCTCACGAATTGTTCTTTAGGAATTGCTGAATATTTTATAGTTTGCCATAATTAAATAATTCTAAAATTTGGATGTAGGTATACTAAATGAAATTATTCACACCGACCAATACTAACTATATAACTATTTTTATTTAACAAAGACTTTTAATCGTCCTGTTGTTAACAAATTATTTGATAGAATTTTGCGATGAAGTTTGTCCCCATTTATCATATCGACTCTATAGGAATATCAAATTATTGTCTACTTAATTACAATATTGAAATAATTACAAACCACATAAAACGCGTAATTACAAGTCGAACGAACATTACAAAAAAATGTGCTTACAAATTTGTTTTTAAATTATTTATAATGTGTATACCCTGAGGAAAACTAGTCTAACTACCCCAAAAGTTTAGCCATAAAACATTACGAACAATAAAATTTGTAAGATATAAAATTAAATTCAGTCAAACAAGGATCTATGGATCTAATTCTCGTCCTTCCTAAGAGTAAACTGAAATATTGTTTCATTGTGAAAATATGTTTTACCTACTCAATATCTCTGTGTACAATAATTTCCATAGGTTAACTGTATACAATAATTCCAGGAATTTATATAAGGAGAAATATTCCAAAGGAAGGGTGGAGCCTTGCACTGGAATAAATATTTGAATATAAATTTAGTTTTTGTATAGATAGAATAGATATAGGATTAGAATTATTTTTTTTGGAAAATAGGCGCAAGCTTCAAATTATTTATATAATCGAAATCGTAATATATTTCTTATAGGCATATTATTTTCTGTTAAGTTTAAAGGACTTTTCTTATACATATTATGTTTTTTTAAGGACTTTACATATACGAGTATATATGAATTTATTATAATTTTTTTTTATTTTCTGTTAAATTATAGAGTGAAAAATAAAACAATCTTTCGAACTGACTTAGTGTCATTGAATATTTTTTTTTCTGTATAAAATATTATTGTTAAATAGAAATTTCTTTATAACATTTTTCATATTTGTTTGTTTTTTTGAGGAACGCAAATAGGATCTGAATTGAAATTGAAACGTGTTAATGTATACAGACAAACTACTAGATGGATTATAGAATAGTATAGGATAAATCATAAATTAGAAATAGAGGATTGAGGTATGAGGTCAAATCTTCAAATAACATTAAACATTTTTTTTTATATTTGCTTTTTATTTTGTGGTTTTTTCTTGTAGACAATTTTCTAACATATTTATGTCTGGTCTACATACAATTATTTAAAGTATTTTTAAAAGTTACAACCAATAATTTTTTTTTATTAGTTTTGATTTGGAATTCTAGAATCATATTATATGTATGTGACTTCTTCACCTTGATTTTCCGAGTTGATTTAATATTATATTTAAATTTATGTAACTATATTTAGATATGAGAACAATACGCCATGGCATATACCAAAGAAAGCTATTCCTAGATTTCTCAAGAAACCGACCTACGTACAATAACTGGTCTGTACACTTGTCACTGCCCTCTAAGATACCACCTGAACAAGATTAGAAAGTCTGTCAACCAGAGGCTGTCGGTTCTGTTCGGATGAACAAGACACTGCAGAGCTCATCCTCTACGATTGCGAGGCTGTAGCGCGGAAAAGGCTAACACATCTGGATAAGGGATTTGTAAGTCCTCTCAAAACAAAGGGGCTAGCCGTCAGGAAGATTCAGGGCTTCTATGGACTGAACAAATATTAGTAGGCTAGACACAATACATCGCTTTAGGTGTAGAGTGATGTAGTTAATCAAGCAATCAAGTGACTATAGACAATATAAGCCAATAGTCTAAAAATGATCATTGAATGTACACAGTGATCAAGAAATTGAAAAGAGAAAATTTAATGTATCTGTGGTAAGTAGTAAGTTGTATAGCCAGATTGGTCCTCACAGCTTATGAACAATATAGTGGTATTGGCTGTGACTAGACTTTAGCAATTGTTACTCTTTTATAAAACAATTCGTACCACGTTTGGTGTTTCTGATGTAAATACATTTATATAAGACGATTTCTCTAGTGAATTGTTATATGGTACAACAATTGCAGTATGAAAAGAGATAAATTACTTAAAATTTTGTGAACTTCATATACATGTTACATAAATTGATACAGACTGAAACTAGTATTTAAAATTGATTGAATTTGTGAAGAGTTGATCAATGTTTTTATATATTCCGAAACTGAAAATGAAATTATGTTTATATCAGCCTGTGTAGATGATTTAATTCTAGTTTCTAAAACATTAATTTCTAGGAAAACATCATAAATAAATTAATTTGACATTAAAGATATTGCTTAATTAACCAACATTCTTGATTCTTGGCAATCGAAACACTAGTTTTATCGAGTTAAATCAACATCGTTAGATATTGGAAGAAAAAAACAAATTCAATAACAAAGTTATTATTAAAATTTTAATATCAAGAAACTTTCCATTGCCACTGCAAAAATATTCTTTATAAAATACCAAAATATTAAATATTTTAACAAACGATCATAACTCTAAGAATATTCTATTTTTCCACCTAATTTGATATTATAATAATATATATTAAAATAATAGCATTTTTTAGTGCCTCTTAAACCACAAATAGTTTTAAAGTTTCCTTATCAATAGTATTACTAACAAAACAACATTAAATGCATAATATTTTCAAACTTTTATTTATTATTCAAAAACTTTTCTATTATTACCTAAGAAAAACCTTAAAAATAAGATAAACAAAATTATGAAAAAATCTTAGAACACCAATGTCTAGAAAAGTATTTTTTTTTTTTTTTTTATAAAAAAAATATGTTAATCTAAAAAGTTTTTCTTTGACTTGGGAAATAATCATCAAGGAAAAACAAAGAGAAATCTTTCATCTGGAAAAAAAATATGTTATGAAATTTTTCGAAAAAAATGGAAAAAATACACAATAATTTCTTATTTTCGTTATTCATATTTAATATAAATTATTTTTCATAAATTTCGCCAATTTGTATATAAAAAAAAATGTATTTATTAATTTTTATTGAAATTAAAATCTTTATTGAAATTAAAAACAATTTACTTATAAATAAATTATGCTGTATACCATCGATTTTTAGACGAAATATTAATTAAAATATGATTTAAAATTTTGTTTAACAAAATCAATTTTAAATATATAATAATTAATTCTATACATTACATAAATGTGCAAAATATTTATCATTACTAAAATTAAATATATAAGTTTAGATATGTATTTTTAATTAAAAAAAGAAAACTACAGTAAAATATAAAAATCTCAAATAACTAACTAAAAATGTAATTTTATTCAACAATGTTGTATTTTAAGCATTTATATAGAGCAAAAATTTAAAAGTATTTATTATTATTTTGAATTAATTATTATATAAATATTAATTTTTTTGCTTTAATTTTATTTTGAACTAATATTTCAATGAAATTATAAAATTTTCTAACATATTTATGCCTGGTCTACGTACAATAACCGAATTTCCTTCAATTATTATTTCCAAATCTTCAACAGTTTTATCAGATTTAAGTTTAGCTGATTTTGGTACAGTTTTTAAACCAACAATCACAATACGTTCTAACCATGATTTTGTCTTATAATTGGATTTATTTAATTTATTTGTTAATTGATTTTTAACAAAATCATATTCAATATAAATATATTTTCCATTACGATAATCATAACTTTTTTCATCATCAATATATAAAGTGCCTTTAGCAGTTTCATCTTTATCTAAACAAACAATTAATGTATATGGATCATTGATCATAAGTGTAGAGGCACGTCGAATACGTTCTTTTTTTGGTATTATTGTACCGCCACGTTGGAAAACTGGTATCTAAATTATATATTAAATTAAAAAAATTGTATAAAAAAGGTGTGCCGAATGTATACAGCATATATTCCTGAACCCAGGAATTTAACTCTATACGTTTGGGCCATATATAAAATAATTGAATATAATTTACCTTATTACTATCAACTGGAATACTTTCATGTCCAATTTTTTCATATTTTTGATAATTATCAATATCATACCAAATATCTGGTTTTTTATTATCATTAGCTGGAAAATAAACATCAATTTTGTTAACACCTTTTTCCATAACTGGACGTATCATTAAACGATCTTGTAATAAATATTGTGTATCAATTGCATAGGAATTTATATCTTTTGGATATTGTGCTAAAAGTGGACGCATTACTGGTAAACCATATTTTTCATGTTCATAAAACATTGTATACCATAATGGTAAATAACTATAACGTTTTCGTATAGCATTACGGATAATATTTTTGGTTGATTCACCAAATAACCATGGTTCACGACGTTTTGTATCAATATGAGCATGTGAACGGAAAAATGGTTGAAATGCACCAGCTTGATACCAACGTTCAAATAAATCAGCATCTGGATTACCAAAAAATCCACCAACATCAGCACCACAAAATGAAAAACCAGCAACTGCCTCAGACAAGCACATTTTTATTGATGATTCTAAATGACCCCATTGTGCTGCATTATCACCCATCCAAATAGCAGCATAACGTTGTGAACCAGCAAAATGTGAACGACTTAATATAAATGGACGTTGATTTGGATCACGTTGAAGCATACCCTCAAATGTACTCATTATATTCATATGACCATATAAATTATGTACATGTCGATGTTCCCAACCACCATAATGTAAATTATCTTTAAGCATTGTTACTTCAGGACCATTAAATACAGACGGTTCATTCATATCATTCCATGTCATTACATCAGTTGTAATTGTTTTAAAATTATCTAATTGATATTGATCAGCCCAATATTTACGTACTTCTGGATTGAAAAAATCTGGATAACTAGCGGAACCCGGCCAACACCATCCTTCATAATCATTGCCATCTTTATTTTTTGTATAATAACCACGATCAGTACAATCATTATGAAACCAATAGCCATTATCACGTTTAATATGTGGATCTAATATAATTGTTAAATGACGTCCCAAATCAGTTAAATTTTTAATCATTCTTAATGGATTTGGAAATTTATGTGCATCCCATGTAAAATATTTTTTACCATCTGTATATTCAATATCTAACCACATTGTATCCATTGGTATATCATATTCATCGAATTTTTGTGAAACTGTTTCAACATCTGTTTCATCATTATAATTCCAACGGCATTGATGATAGGCTAATGAAAATAATTGTGGTAAATTACCAGTACCAGTTAAATCAGTATATTGTTTAAAACAATCTAACGGTTTTGGTCCAAGTAAAATGAATACATCAATAATACCACTTTCAGACATAAAATGTGCAGCAAGTTGTTCACTTTGACTTGAACCTGAAAATTAAAGGATTTTTAATTTTGTGGTTTTTGGAAATTAATTTTTTAAAAACAAATTACCTGAAACAAAATTAACAATCGATGACATTACATTTTTTTCACCATTTGAATAAATATCAATCCAAGTTTCAGCTGAATTTTGCCAAAAAACACCAGCAGTGCGTTCTGGACTGAAAAATGAATTAAAAGTATATTCGTAATAATTATTATACTGGTTAAAAATCTATTTAGCTAACAAAAAACTAAGCATTATTTTCATTAAAAAAATTTAAGTAAAATATTCATTTTGAAATCAATTTTACTACTTACCCATGACCATACAATACCGGAATTGAACCATACAATGCCATTTTACTATCTAATTCAAATTCAAATACATCTAAATTATATAAACGATACGGATCACCATTAGATGTTGATTTTAATGCAAACGAATCAGCATGTTGTGGTATACCAAATAATATATTTGCTTGTGGAAATGAAAAATCTAATGCAATTGCTTCTGGACCATTTGGTTTTGAATCATGGTGTGATTTGAAATTTTCTTCCCATGCACCGGGATCTTCTGTTACTTTATCATTTTTATTTTCTTGTTCTGGTTCTAAATTATGTTCTGGTTCTCCATTATTTGCATTATTTTCTTCATTTTGTTCATTTGCTTGTTGATTTTCATTTTGTTTTTTACATAAATGTTCAAAATGCATTAAACCTTTAGCATTTACCGAAACCGATAAAACATTATTTTGATAAAAATCAATTTTAAATGGAACAGCATGAACAATGGCTTTGTTATCACCAGATATTATAACTAATTGTGATTCAGATTGTTCTTGAACTTTTATACTATAATATAGAGAAATATATATTTATAAAAATTTTGAACAAAGAATTAATTACATATATACATGTAATTAAATTATATTTGAATTATTATCTTACGTTCCCGGATTTGGATGTCCTTTTAGAGCATCAACAACACGATATCTAGCATGCAATGGAGATTTTTCATCAATTTGTAATCGAAATGTATTATCCTGAAATGATTATTATTTTATTTAGAGATTAGAGAGTCGAGTAGTATAATTAGTATTTATATTATAAATAAAATATTATTTACCTTAATTGCTTCTAATTTCATAATAAATAATACATTATTTTCTTTGTTTATAAGCTCAGTTGTTATTGAATCTGAATATGTATTCAAAGTACCAGGTACAAGTTGATATTTTTCGCTATTTGGTTGTACCTTACGACATCGCCTGCAAAAACTGCTTTGTTCGCATGTTTTAAAATTACTTGGATCAACAGTCCAACCAGCATTTATAATGCAAAAAACTAATATAAAAATTTCAAAGCGCATATTTTTGCTGTATCTGTAAAAATAAAAATACAAATTTATTAATTATGAAATATTTGCCCAATTGTATTTCTATATATATTTATTTACTTTATGTAATATTTAATATATACAAAATTCTATTTATAAATTTATTGCTATTTGTTTGCACTGTGACAAAACACAAAATGAATTTTTATGAAAAAAATGTATTATAAACTTTTTTAATAAAGTTAATTATAAATAAATCAAATTTTTATCTAATCAATTTTTAATTTATAAAAACATACGTGGTATTTTGTCAGTTGTAGATAAATAGCTTGGTTAACAAGCTTTACGATGATTTTACCCTTTGTTCTTTGGTATATACTTTTTCAGCCAATTTTCCTTCAGCAATTATTGAACTACACAGCTAAATAAACAAAATTCATTAATTATTTTAATATTAAAAAGATTTTTTAATCTATTTTAATGATTTTAATATAATATTTAATTTATAAATATTTACCGGTACACTTCGATGTAAAAATAGGAAAATATATTTTCTAAAACGTCAAAATGTCACAAATAATATTGCCAACATATCACAACTTTTATTCACCACACTTGTATGGTGAATTCTATCAGGGTCATATCCAAGGTTAAGGTTAACGTTGAGCTTAATTTAATTTAAATGAAACCAAACACAATAACGTAAAGGGGGAACACTATTTAAAATAATTTATTTAAAATTTGGGAAATGCGTCTATCGTAAAAGTATAATTAATAAGTTTTTTAAAAAATTAGATATTGAAGTCAACATCATTTCAATTTCCTAACATGAAATTGTAATTGTTAACACATTCTTACTTAATTTAATATAAATGTTTAATACCTATAAATACTATTTTTATATCAAATTAATCAATTAATGCTAATTTTCAATTTTGTACAAATATAATTTGATAAGAATAACCTTATTTTTTTTTTTCACAAAAAATACATCTCCATCATCCATCAATAAATTTGTTTTATTATACATATATATAAATTCTCAAAGTTTCAAAAACTACTCAAATTATATTGGAACACCGCCGAACACTCAAACTCAAGTTGTTGGATATATAAATCTATTATGCCAGCCAGCTCCAGCTCCTTGCCTTGAACTCTCCAACAATGTATGGTGAATTTTATCAGACAAAAATATATTTTTTGTAGGTTATAAACGAACTTTTCCTTTCCATTAAACGTCATAATAATATTTTTTCTGTTTGCAGTAAAAAAAAATATAAGAAAAAAATATAAGTCTTATTTTATTACTTTTATTTTAGTCTCTCTCTTTTATTAAAACAAATAGTAATTAATTTATGTCGGAAAAAACTTAAATAATTATAAAAATGGTTGATGAAACAACAATATCATCAGAAAAACCTCAATCTTTGGATAATATCATTGAGATTGATGATAAAAAGGAGCGGGAAGAAATTGAAACATTTGTTAAAGATTTGGAATTAAAAATTCAAATTAAAACGAAGTTACGTTTAGAAAATAAAAAATGTATATTGCCACCAGAAGAATTTTTCAGTCGACTTGATTCTAGTTTAAAGAAAAATACAGCATTTGTTAAAAAATTAAAACAATTTACAAGTGCGCAATTGGATGCCTTAATCAAGGATATGACTGGTTTAAATTTAAGTAAATATATATCAGAAATATGTACAGCATTAGTTGAAGCTAAATTAAAAATGACTGATGTACAAGCTGTTGTAACATTGTGCTCAAAATTACACCAAACTTATGCTGATTTTGATACACAATTTTTAGAAGCATGGCAAAAATTATTAACAATTAAAAATGGAGAGAAAATTTCCAATCCAAGTAAAATGCGTGTCGATTTAAGGCTATATGCTGATTTAGTAAGTTCTGGTGTAATAAATGCTAAACAAGGTTTATCATTATTGGGTAATGCATTAACAAATATCATATCACAAAGTAAAGAAGATCACAGCAATTTTTCAATAATTTTATCATTTTGTCGACATTGTGGTGAAGAATATGCTGGTTTAATATCAAAACATTTATTGTTATTAGCAAAAAAATTTAATATAACTATACCGAAATCTGAATTTTTAACACCAGAAAAACAACAAAATTTAAAATCACTTTTAAAGGATTATTTTAAAACTTTGTGTTCTCATTTACTAACTGAATATAATGATTTGATGGCAATAACACGAAGTGTACGTAAAGCAATGGAATCAAAAGGTGAAGTATCAGCTGATAGACGTGAAAAATGTGAATTAATGCAAGCAAATTTTGATAAATTACAAAGTTCAGCACAAACATTATCGGATTTATTAGATGAACCATTACCAGAATTACCAAAAGATCGGGATTCTGGTTCAAGTGGTATGGTTTTAGATAATTTAGTTGATGATATTACGGCAAATGAATTAGATCCATGGGGTGATGAAGAAACTAAAAATTTCTATACAGATTTGCCAGATTTACGACAATTTTTACCAAATTTCTCTGCACCAAAACAAGATACACAACCAATTGAAGAAGAACCAGCAATGACTGAAGAAGCACTTGATATGGATATAGATCCAGATTTAGAAATTGATGATCCACCATCAACATCATCTGATCCAGCTGTTTCAAATGAAGTAGGTGGGTTAGATGAAACAGTAAATTCTGGTGTCAGTGGTGGTAATGGTGGTGTTGATGAACACCAACAACCTGAAGATGAAGTACAACCAACACCAACACATCCTCAATTACCAACTGAAAGAACAAACACAAAACAATTATTTGAACAATTTTTAAGTAATATTAACAATTGTGTAAATACGGAATTAATAGATTCAGCGGCAATTGAATTTTTATTAACATTTAATACAAAAAATAATCGAAAGAAATTAACAAAAAGTATTTTTGGTGTTCAAAGGTAAGGGTATTGATTAATCATTCACCATTGGTCGGTTCACAGCACTAGCTTAAATTAGTTAAAAAAATTCACCAGCGCGGAGCGACCAATTGTGAATGGAAAAATTGAGTAATTTGATATTTTTATAATTTTACTTAATATTTTAGAACGCGGCTTGATCTTTTGCCATTTCTTTCTCGTTTTGTTGCAATTGTTAATCTAGTAAATCGTGATGTTGCTATTGATTTAGCTCATATGCTTAAAATGGAATTTAAATGGCATATAAAAAAGAAAAATCAAATGAATATTGAATCAAAAATAAAAATTGTACGATTTATTGGTGAAATGGTTAAATTTGGTTTATATCCAAAAATTGAAGGGTTATTTTGTTTAAAAATACTACTTCATGATTTTCAACATCATCAAATTGAAATGGCTTGTGCTTTCCTTGAAGTAGCAGGAATTTATTTATATAATACACGTGATACACGTTTACGTACTAATGTATATTTAGAACAAATGATACGTTTAAAAACAGTTACAGCATTAGATTCCCGACATTCATCACAAATTGAAAGTGTTTATTATTTAGTTAAACCACCAGATTCAATAACAAAAGAGAAAATTATTCGACCACCATTACATGAATATATAAGACATTTAGTTTTTGAGGAATTATGTAAAGCAAATGTTGATAAATGTATAAAATTAATGAGACGTTTAAATTGGGATGATCCAATTGTTAGTTCATATGCAATAAAATGTTTATCTAAAGCATATTTATTAAGATTTCCATTAATACGTTGTCTTGCTGATTTGGTATCTGGTTTAAGTTCATATCAAGAAAAATCTGTAACAAAAGTTATTGATATTGTGTTTGAAGATATCCGAGCTGGTTTAGAAATACATTCACCAAAATTAGCACAACGTCGTGTTGCAATGGCAAAATATTTAGGTGAATTATATAATTATCGATTAATTGAATCATCGAATGTATTAAATACACTTTATTCAATAATATCATTGGGTGTATCAACTGAGGATGGTATTGAATCACCATTAGATCCACCAGATAGTTTATTTCGCTTAAAATTAGCATGCGTATTGTTAGAAACAAGTGGACAATATTTTACCAGCAGTGTTAGTAGGAAAAGGTAAAATTATTTTAATAATTGAAAAGAAATTTTTAATATTTGTACTTTATGTTTATAGGTTGGATTATTTTTTGGTATTTTTCCAACATTATTATTGGTATAAGAAAAGTAATCCTATATTTAGCCGTGAAAATATGTCAGATTTATTTCCAATATTAATTGATCATATGTATAGAGATTGTTTAGCTAATGTTAGACCAAAATTAAAAGTAAAATTTGAATATATAATTGAAATTTATTTTATAATTAAATTAATTATTCAATTTTTTTTTTTTATAGTTATTTAAAAGTTTTGATCAAGCTAAAGAAGCAATCGAAAAATTAAAAATGGAATTGTATCCACAATTATTTGCAACAAATGACGGAGATGGTGACGGTGATGAGTTGCCATCAATTAGAGAAGATAGTGAATTAGATGAGGTAATTAAAATAAATAGATCTCAGCAAAAACTGAGCTTGACAATCCGCATATTTAATTATATTTTATACTCAAATTTATATAAAATATATTTTAATTTCTATTTAGTTAACCGAAGATACATCCGAAGCTGTTGTTGAATCTGATGATGAAATTCGTCGTAACGATGATGATGATAACGATGATATTCGAGATGAATCACCAATTGATCAGCTCGATGATATGCCAGCAATACCAAAACCACAACAAACCCAAGAAGATATAGAATTTGAACAAATGTTTGAGAAAATGTCAGCTGATAGCTATCAAGAACGTTTACGTGAAACAGTTAAACCGAGTACCAAAGATATACCTGTACCAATGATGGCTAAAAGTACAAAAAAAACATACAATCAATTACAGGGATCTAGTGGTGCAGCAAACACCTCTGCGGCAACAACATCAAATAGCAATACAGTTAATGACAATATCGGTGGAGGTGGCTCAAAAGCAGATATTGAATCTGTACCATTTGTTTTAATGTTACGTGGTTCGAAAGGTGGTAAACAACAATTTAAAACATTTACAGCACCATCAGATAGTCAATTGGCTGTAAATCTAAAATTACAAGAACAAAAAATTAAAGAAGAAAATGAAAAAGTGAAACGTTTAACATTAAATATAACTGATCGAATTGAGGAAGAAGATTATCAAGAATCATTATTACAATCACAAAAGACCCAAGCACAAAATAATCGTTTTCAAAAGAATCGTCCGCCAAAATTTAAACATCAAAAAGGTGCTCCAGATGCTGATTTAATTTTTAACTGACAATTAAGATTATCCGATAGATGAAATACGGAATATTCTTTGAACGAATAAAATCACACAAATATTATATAAAGACTCTAAAAACTTTAAAACTAAATAATGTAATGTAATAATTAAATTCATAATATCAAATTTATACAGATATTTTGAATTTAGGGGAAAAATCTAAAAAATTGTAATACACAAAAACAAAAGGACATCAGAAGACTAAACTACGAAAAAAAAATGAAAATGAAAAAAGAACTTGAATGTGATACTTAAATTATTTTTTGGAAAGATGAAAATTTTATCAGATCCTGTGTAATAAATATCGGGGTGGGGAAAATTCTCAAAGTTAAAGGAAAATCTGATAAGTGAAAAACGAAATCAATAAAGTCAAGAATTTATATATGTTAATTTTATGTTAATTTTTTTAATGTTAATATAAATATCATATTGGTTTGAAATAATATAATTATTATTTTTTAATGAAATTATTCGTATATGTGATAAAAAATATTATTCGTGAATTAAAAGTATCAAGGCGAAACAGTGTCCAATTATTAAACCTTTGTAATTTTATTTTATTTATACTTTAGCTCCAATCGGAATATATTTATCTCAATTAAGGGATAGCTAGGAAATTTCGTAATATTTAATCTCATAATTATGAAATCTCGTACAAAAAATAAACAAATTTTATTATAATCTCGTAATTTTAAAATACAAGCTGTACTGCCAATAACCAAACACAAACTTTTAAGATGGCCCCATAACAAACAGTACTTTATGAACTACGAAATAATATCCTATAAAATTGCAGAGGTATTCCCTTTTCCGAAATGTTGGTTACCGAAAAAATATAAAACAAAAATTAATCATAATAAAAATATTAGTTTTCATCATTTTTCCACGAGACTTGTCAGAATAAAATATAATTTAATAATTATATTTGAATATAATTTAACAAATATACGAAATTTTAAAATACACGATTATAAATAATGAGATTTAAAAATTTTATATTACCTATTTTGAAATACGAGATTATGCACCCAACTACTCAACATGAAAATTAGAAAGCTTAACTACTTGGGGCACATTATACGCAATTATAAATATAAAATCCTACAGCTATCTACAGGGGAAAATAATAGGCAGAAGCTGGGGAAAGCAGGAAACATTGTGGGTGAATAATCTGGCTGAATGCTTTAGTGTGGCTGCATTGGAATTGCTGCATAAATCCAAAAAGAAAGAAATTCGTAAAATGAAGAACATTAAGGAGAAAAAGTACCCAACCCCATTAGATTTTCTTCGTATTGAAATAAGACGTTTCTTAACCAAGAAACTTTCGTTTCAAAAGTTAAATTCGAAAATGTAATTACTATTTTGGAAGATATAGTAGACAAGTTTACATAAATTTAGGGATAATAGCATTTGAGTTTGCATAACTTTAGGCATAATAACAACATTAATAACAGAAATTTGCAAAACTAATAAAAAAAAAATTTGCAGTGCACACACAATTTTATTTTACTTTCATATTTTTTAATTTACATTAATTAATTTGATTAGAAAACTAAAAAAAAAATACTTTTCTTTTAATATTTAATCATATTATTAACTGGGAATGCTCGTCTCATTCCCATACATTTTTCACGATCAATAAATAATGCTTGAACTTTACGTGCTAAATCAGATTCAAGATTAGCACGTGTCTTTAATAATTGTTGATGTTGTGCTTCAGCTTCTTGTAATTTTTTATGTAAATTTGTAACAGAATCTTGTAAATCTAAAACTTCCTGAACTAATCTCAATTGTGCAAAATCTCTGTAAATATATAGAACAAAAATAAAAAATTGATTAATTTACCCAAATTTTTTTAGAATAATATTAATGAATAAATTGTTCCTTACTTGCACAATTCAATACCATCACGATGTGAACGTGCCTCAAGTCTAGTTTGTGCAACTTTTAATGGATTCGATTTATCTTGTATAGCTTTCATCAGTAAACCAATATGTTTTTCTAAATCAAATATTTCCTGTTGACATTTATGTAAATGTAATTGTACTTTAGATTTTGCATCTGCCATTTCTGATGCTCGACGATCTAATGCATTATTTGTATTACTCCAATGATCCCAAACAGATGTTGCAATTGCATTTATCATAGTTTCAATATCACTACGTAATTGTGCAGTTTTACCACGTTCTGATTGTGAACTATTTATACGATATGTACTTGCACGTGACCATGATTCAGCTGTACTTATGGATGGATCATATTTTTCAATACCACCATAATAATTAATACCACGACTGAAATTATTTAATTGATGACAAACCGAATCAATACCAAGTGTAGACTCTTTAAAGACAACATCTTCTTCTAATGCATATTGTGCAGCTCGACAATCTTGAAGTTGTTTACTTCCCTGTCAAGAATTTAAAAAAAAAATATTAAATTTATTTACACTTTTAAAAAAAAACTATAAAACTCCTGAAAGTATGTTATTCCTAAAAGTTATTTAAAGTATGTATAAAAAAAATAATTAAAAACTTTACTTTTTCGTAAATTTGTTTTAATTTATCTTGATTGTTTCGTATATTATCGATTTCCAATAACAGTGCCTTTTCAACGCTATCATGAACTTTTTCCGTATTCTTTCTGCCTTCACGATGATATAAACATTCTTGACCAATATGTAATGGCAATTCTAAATCTTGTATTGCTTTTGCAATAGATCTTCTTGTTTCGCCCATGGCATTTGTTTCTGCTATCAGTTTTTCTAATTCAGCATTTAACTCATTACGCCAAAATGTGACATCTGTAATACGTTCACCAATACGTCGACCAGCATCACGTTGACCTTGTGATGTTTTTTCATCAGTTTCACGCATCATACGAACAGCTTCATTACGTAATCGCTCAGATTGATGTCTATATGGGAGAAATAACATTAAATTGTTTTTTTTTTGTATAACTAGATATGAAATAAATTTAATTAACCTGTTTACATCTGCCTCAGCATATCGAGATAAACAATTATTATTCCATTCACCAATTGTATAACGTGTATATAAAGCAGCTCTAGCAGCATGTTGGGGATTCCTTTCAAATCCAGTTACTAAATTTGGAAATGCTAATGGTTCTGTTGACATACCAGATGGTGTAAAACATGGATTAACTAATTTATTTGTTATTGGTTGTTCAGGTAATGGTGTTACTTCTATCATTTCATAACCTAATGTAGGTCGCCAAGGATGCGGACGAGATGTCTTAAAATATATTTAAATATAACAAAATCTTTTTATTAAATTGAAATTTAATAAAAAAACCTCATATGCTATTCCAACTCTTGGTGGTACTGTCGGACCACCAGAAACTGGTTCCATACATGGTGGTGCACCAGCTGTACTCCATGGCTGTAATTGTGAGTACATTACAGTTTGTTCAGTTTTCGTCATTTTGAAATTTTGTTTTTATTTTGCAAATAATAAAAATTCAAAAATAAAAAATAGAAAAAATCAATTAGAAAATTAACGAAAAAAAAAATATATACAAAACTACACAATTTTCACAGGAAAATAAAATTACTACAATGATTATAAAAAAAAAATTAATTAAAATTATATGAAAATAATGAGTGCTTTGGTTTTTCAAAATGAAAAGTGCTTTTGTATGAATATGAATAATTATTTATTAAATTTACATAAGATTCTAAAAATTGTCGATAATCTCGTCTTTCACATGGATTCCGATATGGTCCAGGTCCACTACCTTCACTTGGCCATCTATCCAATAAATTATCTTTAACTAATCTTGAATCGAATAAACGATTTTCAAGATATGATGTTGCATGCCATGTCGTCATAATTACACAAATTTTTTCTTTTTATATAATATTTTAAGCTATTTTTATTAAATTCTATTAACCAAATATATAAATAAAAGTAAAATATGAATGAAATATGAATTTTTTTTTATTTTGTGAAAGATTTTTATTTTTTTGTTTGATGAATTTTAATGATTTTTTGTGAATAAGTAAGTGGTTTCACAATACGAATTACTTACATTTCTCATTAAAGCCAACAAAAATATACTTACCAGTGGAATACTTGATTTTTGTAAGATATGTTTTAATTGAGTTTTTGGGTACATAATATTAATTAATGAATCTTCATTTTTCCAACATTCCATTACCATAAAAATATTCTCAAATTTAAAAATCGTTTTTAAAAGAAGTTGTTTTGTATAATATTTTAATTATGTGTTCAACATAATTTGAAAATTTAAAGTTGAAGACATCATCAGATATAAATTTTAAATTCAGTTGAGATATTTTTATGTTCTGGAATTTTCGTAAAATAATTGCGTTGAAGAAAATTTTATCGATTTAATAATAATTTATATTTTTGCAATAACTTTTGCCTAGCAATGACATATATTTGTAAATACAACTACAACTTTAAATGCAATTTATAGATTTTATATGTATAATTTATAGATTTTCTTTTTTTCCTATTTGAATACATAGGCTAACAGTTAATATAAAATAGAACTAGAGCGATAATAAACGAATTTAATATGCACAGTAAAATTTGGTTATCCTCCTTGGTCTTCGCGAAAGCCTAATTTAAAATTTAAACTCAGTTATGCTAATAAACCATCTAAAACTTTAAAATTGTATATAATTGTGAAGACCGAAATCATTGTGTCAGATATGTTGGAATCTGGTACGCAAAACATCATCATCAGTAGGAATAATATTATTTTGCGAAGGTTTTTATAATAAAACATAATTTTATAATAAAACTCCGTAAAATATAATTTTATTTTACCGAAAACAACTTAACATTTTATTATATGATTAAAAAGTTATAAACAATAAGATTTTTTACTTTTGGGCCACCCTGTATAATTTTGGAGTATAAAACTAAGTATATAGGTGAAGGAGGTTAAGTAAATCATAACCTTAGCAAATAATATTTGTTTATAATACACAAACCCTTGCATGTAAATAATGCTAATGCTACAGG
This sequence comes from Rhamphomyia laevipes, assembly GCA_963920725.1. NCBI lineage: Eukaryota > Metazoa > Arthropoda > Insecta > Diptera > Empididae > Rhamphomyia > Rhamphomyia laevipes. The sequence goes on from OY987256.1 coordinate 44,179,370, forward strand.
TATTTAATAAGCTATTGAATTTTGAATTATATTTGAAAATATTCGTATGTGTAGCCTTCACCGTTACTCATATTATACGTCTGGAGAACGAAGTAGTGGTTAAAAATTATCCTATTAAATATTCAAGAGTTACTTCCGAATTCGCATTTTTACTATTTTACTACTCGTCTGCTTTTATGTGGATGTGTAACATGTTCTGCAGAAATAAAATAAGTATATCACTGAAGCTGAAATTATTAAAATGTTACATTGGTCCATTATGGTTCTGAAACATCGACCATGAGCAAAAGAGATATAAAGAAAGTGGAAGCTTTCGAACTGTGGAGGTACAGAAAGATTTCGGAAATTTAATAGAGAAAGAATAATAAACGCTGAGTTGTTACAAAGATTGGATGAACTAAAAGTATTAATAAATTAATATAAGAATAAGTTACTTAGGTTACATAATGTGCGGCGAAAAGTAAAGAATTCTTCAAATTGTTCCTCAAGAAATTTTTTTTTGTAGAAGTCGTGGTAGAATTAAAAACATATTGGATGAAGAATTTAGTTGAATGGCTACATTTACCCGCAGTGGAAATTCTTAGAAAAGTACACTACAGAGAAGAAATGCATTTAATGATGACCAACATACAGAGGAGGTAGGAACCACAAAAAGAAGAATATTCATTCTAAGATGTTCATTCAAGAACTTAATTTTCTTTATACAAATGGAAACGAATTTCAGCATTGGGTAAAGACAAATAAATTTGCTGTTATATTTTTTCTTCTTTTAATTAAAAAAATTTGTTTTAAATTTTATATATAATTTTTTGTATATAATTTTATTATAAATTTCAGTTATACATGTTTAAAAAATAAAAAATACAAATTATATATAATAAAATATATATAGAAATATTATTTTTTTATGTTGTTTTTTTTTCTTCATTTTTTAATATAATATTTTACTTTATATATTTTTCACTATTCAAAAAAAAAATCCATTTATAAGTGGCTATTAGCATAGTTGTAAAAATTATTTAAATATATTAAAATGTCATTTACTTTCTGTTTTTTTTTTTTTCTTCTTGATTTTCTATTAATTATATTTAAACATTATATTTTCTACTACAAAAATTTTCTTTATTACACATTTAATAAAAAAATAATTTTAAAAATACAATTTCTCAAAAAATAATTTTGCTTTTTTTTTTTTAATTTTTACAAAACTTCTTTTATCAAAAAAATAAATAAAAAGAAATTTTCTTGGTGCATTTTATCTTATTTTTTTTTTTATTTTATTTTAATATTTTATTTAATATTTATTAAATTATAAAAACAAAAATTAAATTTCTTATTAATTTTTTTTAATTAATTTCTTCTACTTACATTCTTAATTCGAATATCAACTTCTAGTACATGATTACCATTATCATGATGATTATTATTTTGTTGTATACCACCAATAAATGAATTCTGTTGCACCGGATTATGATGATGACGATGATGATGACGTCTTTGTTGAACATTTGTTGTTGAATAATCATGTGGTCCACCAACAGTATGACGACGTTTTATTGAACGATTTTGTTTATTTTGTATTTGACGTTTTTTCGTTAAATTCATATCAGTCTTTTCATCTTTCGTTAAATTTGAATTTGTTGTTGTTATACCAGCACCACCAGCACTACCAATACAACCGCTACTACTACATGTATTACTACTGTAGTTTTGATTATTACGTGATGAATAGTTACGACAATTGAACGATGCTGATCGAAATAAACGATAATCACGACGTTTTTTATAACGTTCTGGAAATAATGGTGATATTATAATTGATTCTTTTGGATCACTTGTTGTTGATACTTCAGAATCATCGGAACATGATGATTCATAAACAGATGAAAATCGTGATGAATTTATATTTTTTGTTATATCACGTATAAAATTTGGATTACGTTGTGTTAAAATTGGTAAATTTTTTAAATGTAATCCACCAGTTCCTTGTATATTATTATCAACTAATGTTGTTGTTATTAAATGCCTTTCTGGTGATTCATCAGCGTATGGTATATTTTCATGATGAACTAATGGTCTTGGTTGTTGTTGTTGGTGGTGTTGATTAAGTGTTGGATATGTACGGATTTGTAATGATGTATTTGGACTATCAGTTGTATCATCCGTTGATTCAGAACCACTTCGAAGATTACGCAATTTACTGTCTAACGTATCCGTAATAGTCGTAAGTGACATGGATCCTAGAACAAAAAAAAAAATATATAATTTACTTGTATTTTTAGAAATAAATCAATGTAATAAAAATATAATTATAAAAATTAGTGCCTAAAGGTATGCAAAAATATTTTTTTATATAAATCTCAACAATATTAATTTAGTTTACCTGTGTCACTTATTCGACTATTACTAGAATCTTCATCTGTTAATAATATTGATATTTCAACATTACCACGTTCTAAATGTTTAGTGTTACTAGTCGTAATTATTCGACTTGTATTCTCTTTATTTATTATTTCAGGGATTTTTTTGTATTCCAATGACTGTAGAAAATTTAAAATATTGAATATCTTAAAAAAAATTCAATATATTTATTAAAATAAAAATAATATTACCAAAATACTTTCTCCTGAATACGTATCCGAATTAATAGCACTTCGTTTACTATGCGTACGACGTCTTAAATGTGGAATAAATCTTGATGTTAATGATTCTTTATCTTGATATCTTTGTTCAATTTTTGAAACATTATCTAATAGTAATGTTGTTTGATCTTGATGTGATCCTGTAGATTCATTAATAATTGGTGGTGAATTTGGTTCTAATTCTGGTAAAGCACCATTTTCAAAAAAATAATCATACTGTGGTGTAAAATAAATTAAATATTAAGGAAATTAAATAAATTAAAACACTTTGAAATGAAACATTATTTAATAAAAATTAAATAAATAAAAAAATGTGCTCGTTGTTTTACCTGTGTTAATAGTAATTCAACAATTCGACATTGATGTTTCATATCTTTAACAGCAATTTCTAATGTTTCATTTGGTGTACGTATTATTGATGGACCAAATATAATTGCTAAATTTTTTGGTTCCATTAAATTAATTTGACAATTTTTACTAACACGACGTAAATGACGTATTAAATGTTTCATTGTTTCATAAGAATGTTCTGGCAATGTTTGTATTAATTGTTTTAATTCATATAAACGTCTTTCACCTGTCTTTTTATCAGCTTCAATAAAATTAATATAAAATGTACTTGGCAGTAATGCATCTGGTAATGTTCTTATAAATAATTTTAATAAACTAGACACAACATTAACATCATCCCATCTAATATCTGTTTCAATTGTATCCCATGTAAAATCAATTTTATTTACTTGTTCTTTTAATTCTGATATTGCTGCTTTATTACCGGGTATACGATAAATACCAATAACATTTAGGCCTTTTGTTTCAACAATATTTGTACAAACATCAACAATATTGGGAACAAATTCATTGTCTTTTGACTGCAAAGAAAAAAAACAAATAATTGTAAATTATTTAAAATAAATTTAAAATGATTAATATTGAAAAAAATATCTCAAATTTTCTAATATTTACGAATGCTACAGGAAAATGCATTACAATTTATAAATATTAATTTACGAAAACTCAATAAATTTAACCAATCTTTTAAGCCTTTTAATTTTCTATCTAAATATTAGGATTTTATCTCGGCAGGTTATTCTAACATTTACAAATAAATATCGTTATCATTCAACGATTGAAATTATATAAATAAAAATTTATTCATTAAATTGTCTTACCATTGGGCATGATTTTAATGGAACACCAATTGAACCAATTAACCGATTCGTTTGCATATTTATTGATGGTGATGATGATGATGACGATGATATATGATCACCACTATTACCATGTATCCTTCTAAATAATAAATCTTTCCAATTTTTAGATTTCGGTGAACCTAAATCTTTATCAGTTATAATTTTTGTTTGTTGTTGTGATGATTTTCGTGATTTCATTATCGGTGATATTGAATCTGTTGTCGTTGTAGTTAACATTTCAAATTCATTACTAGCAGTAGTTTTTGAACTTAACAGTGGGGAATATTCTTTTGTATTAATTTGTACGTTTGTTGTTTGTATTGTAGTTGATTCATCACAGTATGTATTTGTTGATACACTAGAAGTGGCAGCTTTCATTTGTGGCTCAGCCAATTGTTTTCCTTGGGAATTATGCTAGAATTTTTTTAAAAAAAATAAAGTTTACTTAAATATTTTTTAAAATTTTCAATATTTTTTGTTTTACATTTGGAAATTCGCTTATTTCTTGTAATAGACCAAAAAGTTTCTTCATTTCAGTAATACTTTTAGTTTTAAATAGTATTTCTGTATATTCACAATTTTTTTCGTTGTTTTGTGTTGATGTTGATGCTGTTGTGCTTAATGGTGTTACAGCTGCATCTATAACAGCAGCAGTTGCTGCTGCTGCTGTTGTTGCTACCATTGGAATTTCTAATTTATTATTAATACGGGGCTTTGATTGTAATCGAAATACAAATTTTTTCTTATCTATTGATTCATCTAATACATTGAAATTTTTTACATTAAATTCTATCACCTAAAATAAATATATTTATAATTTAGAAAATAATATAAATCGTAATATTTATGATTTTAATTATTCAATTTTCTTACATTATTTTCTGATTTTGAACTACGAACTGGACTTATTTTTAGAATATTACCATTTAATTCAATTTTAGCTTGTCGCCATGAACGATACTCCGATATTCGCTGTTACATATTTAGAAAATGAATTATTATTATTATTTTCTCAATTTCCAGAGTCAATTCACAAGGAAAACAATTTATAGAAATACAAATCAGACTTGTCGGAATCATATTTATTAATTTTCGTGTACGAAAACAATATGTAAAATATTTTTTTAGAATTTTTTCTGAATATTTTTAATACAGAATTTTCTGTCAATTGACACCGGATAAGAATATTTAATTAATAAAGAATTTACCTTTCCATAAATACACGATGATTTTATTTCCATTTCAGTTTCAAAAACTTCATCTTTAATATCAATTTTACCATTAATTATTAACGGATCTTTTTCAACGGATTCACTAAAAAAAATAAAAAAAAAAAAAATCATTGTATATATCGAAAAATGATTTTCAACAATTTAATCTATGTACCAGAAAATTTCTCGAAATTTCTTTACTTTTATTATTTTAAACCATTTAAACATTTTTTTTTTCTTTTTCGTTACATTTGTTAACGAGATATATTTTTTATAAAATAAAGATAATTAATTCGAAATGTATATAATTAGTATAAAGAATTATTATAAAAATATATATTTCTATAATAATAAATATTTGCAATTTTGACAATATGAAATTGTATTTAAAGTTTTGAATAAAATTTCAAACATGGCTGATCATCTGAAGAAAAATTGTGATGAACAATAAAAAAAATTAACAACGTTGAACAAGGGTAAAATTTTTGTTCATCCTAACTTGTTACATCTAAATATCAATTCCACGAAGTAACCAAAGTGATGTTAGAATTTCTTAATGTGACACTGAAATGACGTTAAAATTGAACATCATATAGAGTTAGAGGTTAGATTATCATGTGGCCAAAATAACCAAATTTACCTTGACCTACACTTTTTAAATATATTCAACATCAAAAGAAAATTATTGCTATATGTAAGCATTGGAAAAATATCATATCTCCATATAGAATAGAAGACAACGATTACTAAAACGTAAAAACAAATCTCGAAACACAAATTTATGAAATTTCAATTAAAACTACAAAGCTTGATAATCTATTTTAGATAGATGAAAGCAAAAGTTAGCTCTCGGTATCTTATAGTGGTGCTAATATAAATATTTATACCTTTTTTGCATATCAATTTGTACTGTAGATGATGATGATGAACTAATTTTACATTTTTCTTGTGCAGTTAAATTTTCATCAACAACTATATTTGCTGACATTGTTGATAGATCAATTTGATATTCATTTAATTCATTATTAGTTGCTCGTAAATATGATATTCGTCTCATTGGTTTATTATCATCAATCACAGCTGGTTTACAACGTCGAACAACTTCACAAGTTTCTACAAATATAGAATATTAAAAAAAATATATATTTTTAATTTAATTTTTTTTTTTTTTTTTTTTGTAATTTACTTTGCATCGCTATAAAATCATCAATTTCACCATTTTCTGGTGAGCTATCATCATCCTTAGATTCAGCTTGTAATGACGGTTCTTAATTTTAGTTTAAAAAAATATTAAAAAAAATGTATATATTTATGTTTAAAAAATGCTTACTTGTAAGTAAACTATTATCAATTGATTTTGAAATATCATTACGTTGTTTTTGATGAAAATCCATTAATTCAAATTCAACAGCTGTAATAGATTTACGTGATGATGATTCTAATTTATATATTTTTTTGTCAGCATTTGTTTCTATACTAGCATTAGTACCTGTATTGATTGAAAGCGGCTTGAAAGGATCAAATCCTTTTGCTAAATTAGATACAAGTTTTCTTTCAAAACTACAAAAAAAAAAAAATGTATATATTTTTTTTTAATTCATATAAAAAGAAGAAAATGTAATTTAATTTCTAACTTACACTTGATTTGTTACACCCATTTCTGGTAATGATTCTAAAAATTCTAATTCTTTATGGAATTTATCTTTAATTGTATTGTTACTATTACTATTAACACTACTATTGCTACTACAATTTGTTGCAATTACAGCACAACTACTATTATTACTAATATTAATAATATTATTACAATTATTACTACTAACAATTGAATTTAATTTTTGTTTTCTTGTATTTGTATCTCTTAGTATATGTGGATTATGTATTATTATATTTTTATCAGAATTATTATATTCAGTTGTTATTAATGTGTTCGATGATGATGATGATGACGTTGGAAATTGTTGATTAAATTTATTATTAATAGTTAATTTACTGTTATTATTATTATTATTTATATTAGAATTATTATTACTGTTGTTAATACCACGCAATGTTGTTGTTTCAGCCATATCATTTGTTTGTTTAACAATACTTTTTACAACAGAACGTGTTGCTGATGATGTTGTTGTTGTTGCGGAATTAGAATTAATAGGAAAACCTAAAATTTGTTGATGTTGTTGAGATTGTTGTTTTTGATTATGATGATAAATAAATGTTGATTGGTTATGTGGTATTGGAGATTTTAGAAATTCCTCCTTTTGTTCAATACTTTTACGTAATCTAATCATAAAATCATTGTTATCATTATCATTTGGTTTTTGTAATACTGATAAATTTGATGGTTTTGGGCTGAAAATAAATAATTGGTATAAGATTTAGGAATACAGCACATAAATTATTAATATAAGTTTTGATAAATTTACTCTATATTTTGATACTTTTTTTATTTGCACTGGATAGAGAACTAGATAATTTAACAGAACAAGCTATATCAACAAAATATATGTAACAATAATTGTGCTTTATAGTGCAGAATATAATAAAAAAAACAACACATTATATTAAAAATTAATGGAAAAATTTAACGTATGTATATCCAAATTCCCTGAAGTCACAAATTTAACAAATGGACGATTTTTCGAATATAAATATCAAAATTTTATTAATTTACAGAAGATCTAAGCATTAATAAACTGATTAATAATCACTTCATAACTTATTCAAACAAATATTTTCCCAAAATATCTAGAAAAAGCTTAGTCTGTAAGTTATAGGTTAATTATGGATTCTGTTAACCATTTTCGATCAATCATAACCGAAAAAATGAATAAAAAAAAAACAGTTTCTTTCTAGTTTCGCTTACCGTAAATTATTACATCCTTCACTATTTTGTTGTATCACGATTCTTGGACTATCATATAAATTATTAGCACAAAATGATGTTGTTTGATTATATTGTCCACTATTATTACTGCTGCTACTATTAGGTCCACCACCTTCTGGGCTATATGAGATCATTCTCTGATTTAAATGGAAATTGTGCGTTGTTGAATTTGTTGCTGTTATTGGTATTTGTGGTCTTATAATATCAGCTTGTCGGTTTGTTTCTGATGTATGTGCAATATCTGTATAATACTAAAACAAAACATAAACAAAATTAATCTGCTAAAGAAAAAAAAAAATATAATCAAAATTAAAATATTATTTATAAATACCATTTGTAAAACATCACATTCTTTTGGTACTACTTGTAATCGTAAAACATTTGGTGTTTGTTTAATCATTGTTACAATTGAACTATATGAAATACCAGCAACAGCTGAATTATTTACCATTAATACACGATCACCAGTTTGTAAGCCAGCTAAATGAGCTGGACCATTTGAATGTACTTCTTTAATAAATATTGTTTCCATAGCTTTTCTTTGGTATGAATCCGAGGTGTCCTATTTGTAAATTAAAATAAAAAAAATATATATATTATTTCCACTATCAAAAGATAAAAATTGTACCGGTGGATATGCAATAAAATGACGTAATGTAAATCCATATCCTTGATTTTGTTTACGTCGTATAACGATTATTTTCGGCTGAAATACTTGATTTTGTAGCATGATTTTTCTTCAAATTCAATTTTTATTAATATTTTCTGTACTATTTTTTATATTTTACTTCTTAATTTAGTTTTTTTTCTTATAAAATTGTAATGTTTTATCATATATTTTAACATATACAACATTTATGTTAATTTTTTTTCTATTTTTCAAACTCAATAAGAAGTTTTTTGATTAATCAACAGTTCAGCACAGCAGAGCTCTTTGATATTTTACATAATTCAGCCTGAAAATATAATTACAGAATGACAAAAATTATATTTCTTGAAAATTTAAAATAATTTATATTAAAATATTATTAACAAAAAAAAAAAAGAAGCTTTTCTGGAAATGTGAAAAATTAGCTTTTTTTTCATTTATCGTAATTTTATTGCACTATTATTACAAATTTTTACTTGAATAAAGTTTTTTTTTTAATTAAAAACAAGAACGTCTTTGTAGTGCAACAAATAATAATTTTATAATAAATTATAATTAATTAATAATAAAATGATAAATATGTGTATAATACAAAATTTTAATAGTATTTTTTTTTTATATTATTTGTAATCATTTATAATTTGCTTTGTACAGAAATTAAATTTTTGTGATTGTGAATAAAAATTGTATTTACAAAATTAAATATTTATTCTTTATATATAAATTTCTTTATTATTAATTTATTTATATATATTTAAATTGAGATTTTGTAAAAATGAATTTATTCGTTTTGCAATTTTATTAATTATTAATAAATTTGCTTGCAATTTCATTAAATTACGTGACGCGCGCTGATAAAAAGGTGAAATTTCTGTCTTGTTTTTACAATATTTTTTTATATATTTGTAAAATTGAAATTCTTTTTTATTATTATTATTTTCGTAATTTCCTTCCGTTTTATAGTTAGAGTGGTTTTTTTTTTGCTATCTATAATAATCTAGTATATAAAAATTATTATCTATATAAATATTTTTCAATATCGTCGATTCGTAAACTTTCTCGTCGCGAAAATAATTCGCATGTTTATTGCAATTTAAAAGATATAAAATAAAATTTATCACTATCCAAAATTTTCAATTTATATAAAAATATACATATTGATATGATGATGTAGTTTTTTTTTAATTAAAAATTTCAAATAATAAAAAAATACAATTATAATACACAATTTTAACAATTTTTTTTTTTTTTTAAACCAACTTACACGAAGATATATTTTTTATAATATTTTTTTTTATAAATGTTTGTTTGTACATGTAGGAAAATATATTTTTTAATTGAAGTTTAATTGAAGAATGATGGTATAAAAAAATATTATAGCTTCAATGACGGATTCTCTTTTTTTTTTTTGCTTCTGCTGTTTTTTTATTGTTGGGGGTTGGAAAGAGCGCAAAAAAATACGAAAACTTTATTTCCATGCACAATTCACTATAAAAAAAAAAAAAAACTGCGAAGGTAGTTAATTATTTACATTTGGAATTAGTTGATTTTATTATCGGGATTGTGGCACTTTTTTTTTGTATTTCTTATCGATTTTTTTTAGCAGGAATTATAAATTTACTTAGTGCAAAATACATTTTTTTATTCGATTTTTGACAATCAATCGGTTTTGTGCGTCAGTAGTCAACGATGATAATTTCGGCATTCCCAGTAAAATTTATAATTGCATATAATGAATGAATGGTGTACTGTATACATAAACTACAATATATAAGGGCAGATTGCCACAGAACATAAAATTGTACATTTGGAAGAGTAATTTCAGCTGGTGTTGCGTTACGTTGCGAGTAGCGGGAAAACACATATTTCTGTTCAATTTCGAAAATGGGATATAGTTTAACTATCGAGCTATAGTCTCAACAACGCAGATGCAAAAATGTGTGTTAACGCCGTAGCAAAGAGTCCCTATATCTCGAGTGATATGAAATTTTCATATAAATTTTAACGTCGTGATATCTGGAATGAAAATTTTGCTCATGTTGTATGCAGCTTGCGTGAAAAGGAATTAAAAAAGGTAGGAAGTTGTTCAAACAACAGATGGCGCTTAAATAGTAGAAGTATGGTTTATATGTAAATAGTTTGGTAATTAAATGTCATTTAAAATTATCTATAAAAGAGTTCGGATTTCTACGTTTTCGAAATTGCAAGCCCGTTACGTTGAAAATTGACAGTTTTCGAAATTTACGAGAAAAACTAACAAATATTGCTTCCAAAAATGGCAAATTTGTCGCTAAATAGGTAAGTGAGTAGTGTGCAGAAAAATTTGTATTGTCCAGAAAAAAAACATAATTACTATTTTTAAGTTAATTGACGATTTAATTTCATATTAATTTGTTAATGAATGTTTCATATAATCATGAAATGTTATATTTACATTTAATTGTTGCTCTAATAACTAATACCGATATTTTTGATTCATTTTCGTTTCAGTAAAAAGTAAAAAAACTTGTTATAAATATGAAATGATTAATCTTTTTGAATTTTTTTAAAAGTTATTTGTTCTTCGACATATGTATATGTGAAAGTTCGTAGGGAAATTCGAGGAAAGTATTATATGAAAAAATAAATGTCATAGTCATCGGCTAGTTCCTAAAAATTATATTTAAATCAATTTGAATTATAATCTGAAATATAATCTGAAATTCGTATCGTTATAAATACCGAAATGTTCTATTGGTATCTAAATTTAATAACAGAAAATAGAGTAAAATCCAAAATTTGAAGAGTAGGATGTGTTCAGAAATATTTAAATATTTCTGTTACCGCATGAAATGCTGGGTGGGAATGATGATATCCGTTTTACAGCTGGGGGGATATGATTATATGATAAAGATAAAATATGTTTTAGCGACAAAAGTAAATATTAATCCGATACACACACACAACACACAACACTCCACATGTATCTACTACTACAAATGTGTTGCTCAGATGTATTCCACTGCAAGGATGCAATTTGTAGTCCTAGTGTACTTTGGTTACAAAGAAGTTCACCGTCAAGGTTGCTTCAATAATGGCAATAATAATACAAACTGTTATTATTTAGGCTGAGGCTGAGGAAAACGGGAGACCCAGAAATGTATTGGGAATCCCAGAAAAGAAGAACAATAGCGGATAAAAATTTTGCCGTTGTTCAAAATTCTGGAAGAAATTGTTTGAATACAAATGTGTGTGGTATTTTACTGGGAGAAAATATTGAGGTTAGAGAAATTAATTTGTTGTCACGAGAAAATGAGTTGTTCAAACTAAATTATATTCTTTTTATAACCGTATAAACTATTTAATTACAAAAGTAATTAACAGAAATACATTGAATTACTAAATATTGTCTCAGTACTTCAAAGTACTTCATTCAAGTATAGAGTAATTTAAAAAATATTTCAAACTACATAATTATAATTTTTTAAGAATTACTTGAATGCAGTAAAATAATACTGTTAAAATAATGCATTATCGCAGTATTATAAGGTATTTTGTACTTGAAACTTTTCAGTAAAAATACTTCATTATTTAACAACTCTGTTAGGGATCCTATAATAATAATACTATATAATCAATCCTCTCTTTCTGTATAATTTGGCTAACACTACTATTATCACTGATATCACTATTATCAAATTATTAATTATTATATATTATTGCTTTATGAAACAGTTCTTTCATGTAACATTGAAGTTAAGCTGTACGATGTACGATCACAGAATTTTAGTCGGAAATAATCATGCAAAACTAAAACATTTATTTCGTCAAGCTATAAAGTCGCGATATATTTTATTTCTTATAAAGTATATTATTTCTGTACAACTTCTACATAATTAAATTAATTAAATTAATTAGTCTTAAATGTCATATTTAATAAAGAATTTATTGTGTCTAACGTTTTTAACTATAACTCTAGTTGTAGTTCAAACTGAAAATATTGATGAAAGTTCATGCGGAAGTAAGGTGACTTGCCATGAATGTATTCAAACGCAACATTGTGCTTGGTGTACGAAAGAAGAATTTGGCAATAAAGAACGTTGTTTTAATCCAGATCCAGCATATGCACGACCAGAAATATGTCCGGAAGAATTTATATTTTCTCCGGATAATTCACAACAACATATTTTAAACCGCAAATTAACACATTTTTCATCATCTAGTTCTAGTAATCCTCCAAATATTGATGATGAAATTGTACAAATTAGTCCACAAAGAGTTGGTCTTAAATTAAGAGTTGGTAAATAATATAATACATTTTAATATATTTAAAAATATTTTCATAATTTAATTTGGTTTTGTTTTTTTTTTTTTTTTTGTAGGAGAAGAACATAATTTACGTTTCCGATATTCACAAGCTAAAGGTTATCCAATCGATTTATATTATTTGATGGATTTATCAAATTCTGAAAATGATAAAGATATGTTATTAACATTAGGTGAACAATTAGATAGTATACGAAATATTACGAATGATTTTCGGTTTGGTTTTGGTTCATTTAATAACAAAGCTTTCACATCAAATGTATCAATTCCACAAAAGTAAGTTACAAGTTACAACGGAAATAATTATTAATAATAAAAATGAAATAAGAAAATTAGATTAATTTAATTATTAATTTCAATGCACGTTATCTCCCAAATTCTATATTTTACCAAAATTTAAGTATATATTTTTTTAAATGTTTTTAGTTTTTATTAATTACATACAAACATCAATGTCAAAGGTTGATTATTATTTATTTTTAGAAACTTTAACAGATAACACATTAAAATCTAATGAAAATAAAATAATTCTTTAATTATAATTTTAAAGAAATTTAAATTCTTTTTAAAAAACTAAAATATTAGTACATATAGTTAATACCAGAGTTGTTAAATAATGAATTATTTTTGTAATGCATTATTTTTAATAATTAATAATTCAAAATAATGCATTCATTTTTATGTAATTCAAATTCATAATTATTTTTGAATTAATTAATTAAAATAATGCATTAAAAATAATGCATTACTTAAAATAATTCGAATTATATGAATTAAATAAGAATTATTTGAATTATTTTTGAATTAAGAAGAATAATTCAAAAATAATTCAAGTAATTCATTGAATTATTTTTTTTAATTCAAAAATAATTCAAATAATTCATTGAATTACTTTTCTTAATTCAAAAATAATTCAAATAATTCAATTTATTTGAATTATTTTATACAAATTAAAAATAATTCAAATAAATTGAATTATTTGAATTATTTTTGAATTAAGAAAAGTAATTCAATGAATTATTTGAATTATTTTTGAATTAAAAAAAATAATTCAATGAATTACTTGAATTATTTTTGAATTATTCTTCTTAATTCAAAAATAATTCAAATAATTCTTATTTAATTCATATAATTCGAATTATTTTAAGTAATGCATTATTTTTAATGCATTATTTTAATTAATTAATTCAACAATAATGCATTAATAAAACAAGTAATGCATTATTTTAATTCAAATTGAATTATTAAAATAATGATAATGAAGTTCAAAATGCATTACAAAAATAATGCATTATTTAACAACTCTGGTTAATACTTACCTGTCTGTCCGGATAGTGAAATCAGCAATGTTAATAATATGCTAAAAATATGCTTGTTAAGCGACTTTCGGGTATATCACGACCTTCTGCCCTAATAAAAGAGTACAATACCAATAATTTGCACAAAACTAATAATAGCGTGAGTAAATATGCTTTAATATTCTAATTTAAGTCATAATCAATTATGTAGTCTAAAAATCCATTTAAAACAAACCCTCACTTTGAACGATATTTGAACAAAATTTTCAAATGTTTTTCAAAATAACGATATTTTTTAACTTTACGTTATTTTTATTGAGAACGATATTTATGAACACAATTTCTTTCGTTGAATCATATTTATTTCTGAACGGTTTCTTTTTTTGTTCGTTTTTTGTCGTTTTCAAAAGAACTTTTTATTTATATATCGTTTTCGTTTATATGGTAGTTTAACATCCCTGAAAAATATGTACCTTTGAAGAACCTGCTCTTAGCTGGCACGGTTGGGTGGAACTCGGAACATACAACATGCTTATAATTATGGTTAATGCCGGATAGCCCATATGGGAAATTAGGGAAGTTATCCAGGACCCACTCCGTCGCACCCCGAATTTTTAAAATTTTAGAGACCGCACCCCGAATTTTTAAAATTTTAAATTATTTTTATTAATGGATTTGCTATATGTTTGGTGAGTGTTTACAAATACTAGTATGTGCTAGTATCTAACAAAAGTGAAAGCTCCATCCGGCGCTGATTATGGTATTATATGGGCAGAGTTTTTGGTTTTCATTGTTATGGGGTTTACTTGAAAAAATCGAAGTGTAATTAATTATTGAAAATAAGTTTTATAAATAAAAATAAAGTTTTATATCAAAATTATTTTTCTAATCAATTAGTGAAACCGAGCCGTGTACAGGATGTGCAGCTGCTTATGGTTATCAAAATAGAATGAGTTTAACAAGTATGGATACACGTAAATTTTCTGTAAGTTTACCGCACCTTATTTTTAGAAAAATCAAAATTTTGTACAGTGTGAATAACTTTTCTATTAAACAATTTTCTTTTTATTTTCAATAAAACCTAAAATATAGGATGAAGTAAGTGGTGTTTTGTTTGGTAATTTAGATAAACCCAAAAGTGGTTCGTATGCACTTATGCAAGCAATTGTTTGTCGTGATCAAATTGGTTGGCGAACTAATGCACGTCGTATTTTAGTCTTCGCAACAAGTTCTGATTTTAATTATGGAAATGTAAATATTTAAAAATAAATTAAAAATATTTACTAAACATATGTGATTTTTCAGTTGGAAGAGGGTGTATTTGAACCAAGTAATGCTGAATGCCATTTAGATAGTTCGGGAACTTATACACCTTCAACACCCCAAGATTTTCCTACTATTTCACAAATTAATACGAGAGTCAGCCAAAATTATGTTAATGTTATATTCGCTGCAACTGCCCAGCAAAAGGAAGTTTATAGAAAATTATCATACCAGATTGAAGGTTCTTCAAGTGCAACATTATCAAGTGATTCGTCAAATGTTGTTGAATTAGTTAAAGCTGAATATAATGTAAATTGATTTTTTATTAGCAAATTTATAAAATAATATATTGTCTTTTATTCATATAGAAAATTACATCTTCAGTAGAAATGAAAGACAATGCAACTAGTTTTATTGAAATTACGTATTATTCATCATGTTTATTTCGCGGTGAACGAATTCAAACAAATAAATGTGATTATTTAAAAGTTGGGGACGTTGTTACCTTTGATGTCCAAATAGTTGTCACATCATGTCCAGCAAATCGAAACGATTGGTATCAAATAATTCAAATTTATCCAGTTAATGTTGATGAAAGTTTAATTCTTGATTTGGAAATGTTATGCCAATGTCCATGTGAGGCTCCTGGAAGTGTTTTTTATGAAGAGCAATCATCGAAATGTTACAATCATGGAACATATAAGTGTGGTATTTGTGAATGTGGAATTGGTTACTTTGGCAAAAATTGTGAATGCTCATCGTAAGTAAACAAAAGTAGAAAATATTTATTAATTAATTGTTTACTTATTAGCAGTTATATTTCCTACGATATTGAAATGGGATGTCGATCTAATAATGGTACAGAAATTGATTGTAGTGGACGTGGTAATTGTGTTTGTGGAGTATGCGAATGTGAGAAACGTAAATTTGCCGATGAAATAATATGGGGTAAATTTTGTGAATGTGATAATTTCTCGTGCGATCGTCATAATCGATTATTATGTTCTGGTCCTGAACATGGTATATGCGAATGTGGTGAATGTGTCTGTAAACCAAGTTGGACAGGTTCTGCATGTGATTGTCAGTTATCGAATGATACTTGTATTCAACCAGGTAGTAATGAATTATGTTCTGGACATGGTGAATGTATTTGCGGAACATGCAGATGCAAAGAACCTGAAGAAGATGCACGTTATACAGGCGCATATTGTGAAAAAATTAATAGTTAATTGAAAACCATTAATTATATTTACAAAAATGTTACAGCTAAACAACGATTATAAATTTAAATAAAATTAAAAACATTATCTTATTCCATATTTTTATTCTATTATGTTTTTTCTAAATTGTTTTATGTTATTTATTATTATTATTATTTTATGGGCTGTATTGAATTAAATTAAATTTGCCTTTGTCAACTCATATTCTTATATTTATGTATTATCATTTTACATTCGCATAGAGTTCATATAAATGTAGAAATAATTACGTATGAAATAATATGTATTGATTTATTAATAATTATGATAAGTTAATTTTCGTGGCGCTTATTATATAATAATTCCGTTGCTTCAACTTTTTAAATTTAAAAGTCCCTTCACATACATTATATGAATAGTTTGTAATTTTACAAAATGTTGTATGAAAAATCTAATGAAAATAGTAGCAGTTGGATTTTTCATACAATATTTCGTAACAACTATTAGTTTTTAGTTTCACACTATTCCATGCGACTGATTGTCCAACCGATTGATATATATGAAAGGATTTTAATTGAACCCGTTTAAAATATCATTTACATATCATTATTCTCCGTTTTTATATTCTTAATTACATATTCTAATTATCTATTGGTAATTATTGATACTGATATAAATATATTGTATTTCAATAAATTGACAAAATTATCATTATGTTAATAAATTAGTAAATATTGTCAGAAATTTCCAAAAACTTGAAACCAAGTATTTCAATAAGTTTTCAAGTATAAACGGAACGCTCGTCATAATATAAAATTGATAACGATATTACGATGAGACACGACACGAGTACAATATGTACATTGATTTTGCTCCAATGTAAATTTAGGTAGCGTTCAGATAATAGTGAAAATGAAATAGTGAAATGAAAGAAAGAGAGCAGTTTATTTTGACTATATAGTTTTTATTCATAAAATAATTATTTCTACTATAAAATCACTAGTTACTACTTTAAATTCATTGATATTTGTAATGATTTATACTTAATTAAAACATAAAACACATTGTTAGTTCTGACTTTAAAGTATCAAGCAAATCTATATGAATAATTTTTTTTTGAAAGAAATACCTATCTATCACTTCACTTCACTATCATACTGAACTGAAATATTTCACTCACAGTCAGTCAGTATAGATATAGAAGAGTGCGTTCATTCATATTTTTAATACATTTTTTTTTGTATGCCAAATGGAATAAAAAATCATTTTTAAATAGGTTACAATCCTAAATATTTAACTAGTAAATAAGTGATTTTTAACAAAGTAAGTGTAAATAAATTAATAAGAAAAAAATTAAATTGAAAGTGGTTAAAATAAGTCAGTCTTTTGATATATTCTAAAAACCAAAAAAAAAAAAAATCATCTTAAAAAGGGCGAGATTCTTTAAAGTGATTTCTATTTATAAACATTTTTTTATTGTTCATTCATTATTCGAGAAAAAAACAAAAGAATAATAAAATTTAGAAATTTAATTCAATGTGCATTTTGAAAATATGAAAATTGTTAAGGAAAAAAGTGGATTTAATAAAATAAAAAAAAATAATTTCAATAAAATTCCATCATCCATCAAGAGATGAAAAGTAAACTGGTGCACATAAAAATCATCCCACACAAAAATATATAATTCAAATATAGTCGAATATCATTGACTAAAAAAATATATTAGTTAAATAAAGTTTCGTGTGGTTTGCGTAACAAATGCGGTAGAAAATTATTGAATTTAATTTATTTGTAAATAAAAAGAATCAATCAAAAAAATCATGATGACTAAATGATTTTCTGAGGAAATCTATAACCTTTTCAATGAATCTCTCAAAATTATAACGTCATATTGACTTCCTGGGATAGTCAGAGAGAAGTCGTCGGACAAATTAATTTATATTTACTTTAGCTAAATGATCGGATGAGTCATTTTTGTCTTGAATACTAATCTAAAATATTATAAATTTGCTGGTTTATCGTGATTATTTAATCTTCCAAAATAGCAAAAATTGTGTAATAATAACACCAAAATTAATAATTCTGTTGTTAAATAGAAATTAATATAAATTAAAAATTACTTTAATTTCCTATCCATCATAGTAAAATATAGATTATTGAATAACTGGGTAAATAATACAAAAATTATAATATTGGTCAATGGGAAATTGAAGGGGAAAGGGAGGAAAAATAGTGGTTTTATTTATGTTTACCTTGATGACAAGCAAACTAATAGAAATCGTGGTCAAAAATTAAATAACATGAAAAAAAATGTTTTATGTCAATTTTGCACAAAAAAAAAGTAGAATTTCATTATTTTTTGGAAGTTTATAAATTCCATTTTCGTTGACCTAATTTATATATATTTCTTTAATTTATTAAAATTTTTGAAAATGACACAAAATTAACAAGGGAGTTTAATGATAAATGATAGTTTTTTTTTGTGTTATTGTGTATCTTGATAATGACCTGCATAAATTCTATTTTTACATATAGATATATAGACACAATAATTATTCTACTTTGCACTGTTTATTTATGTCTATAGTTAATTATCCAAAAATCCTGCAGGAAATTTTCTACTAATAAAAATAAATCGATTTTTCTTTAATGAATTTTATTAGGTAGTTGTCCTAAATTTTAGTTTTATTTTGTTTTGCTTTAATATTTATCACTTCAGTTTTGTGGTCTGTCTATATATTTTGGGGTAATTTTGATTTTTGTTATCTTAACCTGATATAATTTCTATTTTAAGTACTTACTGTACAAATACAATTTTTTTTTTCTGTAATAAATAAAGACGATTCATGTTTGGGTGAGGACATTATTAGCATTAAATTAACTGATATAAATTTAATGAAAATCGATTTTTATCACTTTAAAAAAAACTGTATTAAAAAAATTAACTTTTTTTGTGTTAGTTTAATAAGAATTACAAATAAAAAATTATATTTTATTATGAATCATTTTCTAAAATCGTCTTAGTCAACCAAACGTTTCGTGAATTTATTAAAAAAAATAGTTGCTTTACAAGTTTTCTGTTTAAAAACAACATTTATTTAAATATAAAATTGCCTCATTGAATAAACACAGTCAGTTATAAAATATCAAAATTGTATTATATGTTTGAATTCGTATTTTTATTAAAAATAATACATATTGTAAAAATTCGGTAATTAACATTATTATAAAAGAGATTTAAAAATATTAGTCAGAATCTGAGAATCTTTATTTATTTACTTACATTTACAGATTACAGTATTAGTTTTTAAGAAAAATATAATTCAAAATTAATTATTTTATTATTTATAATTTGGGCAGCCTGAGATGGAACATTATTTCACATATAGTACGAGTTATCTGCTAAACTGAAATTATTAGATTTGCATACATTTGAATATCTTTTGTTGGCGCATTAATTGTAATGAGCGCTGAACAATAGTAAAACGAAAATTTAATAACTAAGACTATCAGTAGAATAATATGTATCGGCTTAATAAACTATTGGTACTTTCTTCATTTTATTAAATTAATGATTGTTATTTTCTAATATTTCCATATTTGGATATGAAATGTAAATACCTCAAATTTAAAGAAATCCTTTTAATAATGAAAATATTCAATATATGTATATCGTTAAATTTTACAGAAATGTAAAAAAAAAACAAAAAAAAAAAACTAACTCTAATTTTAAAATATTGTATAAAATAACAAAATATATTAATTTCTTTTCAGTTTCAACAATATTGTAAAGTGACAGAAGTACAAACAAATAATCAACAACAACAAACAAGATCCTAATAGAAAATATTTATAAATTAAAATTAATCCCAACGAAATGACGCATTTAATAAATAATATTGGCCATAGAAGCCATTTATTGCGCCTATTAATTTTATTAATTATATTTTGTACAACTGCTATAGTGCAATCACAAAATATTGGTCAAAATCCATGCGTTAGTAAGGTGACATGTCATGAATGTATACAAACGAAAAATTGTGCTTGGTGTATGTTGGCAGAATTTGGTGATCGGCCACGTTGTTTTCATCCAGCATTTGCACCTGGAATATGTCCTGATGCATTTACATTTAATCCAAATAATGAAGAAGAACGTATAATGTTTCGTGAATTAACACGCGGCGGTTCAATATCTGGTGGTGGTACATTAGTTAGTGGTTCATCATATGAAGCAAATTCATCATATCATCATAGTTCATCTGGTTATTCAAGTGGATCATCTGGTTATTCTAGTCGAGGTTCTGGTTATGGTGCAAGTTCGGCTCAGGGTGGAATTGTACAAATTAGTCCACAAAGAGTTGGTCTTAAATTAAGAGTTGGTAAATAATAAGAAATTTTTAATATATAATATAAAAAAAATTATTTTCATAATTTCATTTGTTTTTATTTTTTTATTTTTTTAGGTGAAGAACATCGTTTACATTTTCGATATTCACAAGCTGAAGATTATCCAGTTGATTTATATTATTTGATGGATTTATCAAAATCTATGGAAGATGATAAAGAGAATTTATCAAAATTAGGTGATAAATTATCAGCTACTATGACAAATATTACAAGTAATTTTCAAATGGGATTTGGTTCATTTGTTGATAAAGTTTTAATGCCATATGTATCGACAATTCCACACAAGTAAGTTGCAAGTTCTTCTTTTATAATTTTTTTTTTTGACACATTTCTTTTTTTTTAATAACATTGAAATAAACTGAGTAGAAACAACTTTACGAATTGAAAATTTAAAATGAATTCCAAATTTGTTTTAATTTTAAATATCATTCTATTATGAATTTTCAGTTTTTTTTACTCTTTTATTATTTTAAATATTTTATTTCTTTAAGATTATCAAAATTTATCAAAAAAGATGAATAATGTTTATTTAAAATTTCACTTTATACAGAAACTATTATTTTATATAATATTTTTTTTATTTATTTAAGTAATGTTTTTATTTTTTCAATTTTTTTATTTTAAATTATATTTCCCAAAAAAAAAAAAACATACAAATAATTTAAAAACAAATTAGGTTAAAACATCCTTGTGATCAATGCGAAGCACCCTACGGTTATAAAAATCATATGCAACTTAGTACAAACACAAATCAATTTTCCGTAAGAAATATTTAATTTTACACAAGATTTTTTTTTTTTAATTAAATTTATAGAAAGGTTTTTGTTGTATTAAATATATTTTACATACATATATATATACTATTATAGAAAATGATCATAAAATTATATTGAAAGTCATTTAAATTTAGTTGCTATTGTGGATTCTGAGCTAATTCATAAAATAAAATCTTAATTATACTTTATTTGCACTTATTGGGAAAATCGTCAATAGATTTTTAATACAGACGGAAAAAGTAGTTTTTACGCGTAAGGCGAAATTGATAATTTAAATCAAATTACAAAAAGCAAATAAATATCTCTTCTAGACAAAGATTGACAATAAGGATATTTAAAAGTGATAAAAGATGTTATACCAAAATTTCTCTTTCGCGTGTAATTTGACAATTAATTGACAAAAAAGGAAACCGGATAAATTATGACAAATGATAACATTGACAAAATTTATGACGAATGTTTTGACAGCAATTGACAAATCCTTTGACATGTTAATAAGTGTAAATAAAGTATATTTATTATGATATTATATGATATTAATTTTTATTGTAAAGTGTAAAACAAACATATTATTTTGCTCTCTCTAAAACTGTGCCTGTTTTTTTATTTTATTTTGAATGTTTATTTCTATTTTTCTATTTGATATCAACAATTTTGTTTTTCAATTTGTTTATTTCAATTCAGTTCATTATTTCTCTTTATTTTTGGACCTGAATGGAACAAAATTGAATAATTATTTATTTTTAATTAAAATAATGGAATGCAAAAATAAGAAAATATATATTTAAATTTAGTATGTAATATATATATATATTGGTATAATGGGTTGTGAAAGGTATATTTAAATATTTTTGAAAATATTATAATATTTAAATAATTTTTAAGGCATTATATATTCATTTAATTGTACAATAAATTAAAAATATTAATATTACGCTCGTGTGTATGGAATGTATTCAATGTTGTAATAATTTTGTCAATATTCGTATAAAAATTGTTATAAATAAAATAAAATTATATATTTTTTTTTAGGCAAGAGTAATTATAAACGAAATTATGACTGATTTGCAAACGTTTCTTATGACACGTGACTCATTGACCTACACGTCTAAATACGGTTCAATTTGGATATACTAAACGTGGCTGTGTATTAAAAAATCATACATATTGCTACCCGACATTCATGATTCGTTAAAAATATGTGATTTAATGACTTGTGTCTCATGAGAAGTTTGAGATATAAAGGAATTCTATTCTGTTTTGCCAATATAATATATCTTCTGTTTAACTTCAAGGTCAAATATTAAGTAAAGGTCATTAAATTACTGACAATTATACACAATTTAATATAAAAAATTATAACTTCTGTCTTACAAGATAAAAACGAAAACAAAGATGAAAAATAGCAAAATAGATTGGATTTTTTTATGTCTTCAATACAATGTTATCTATAACTTGAAAACAATTTTAAATTTATTTAGAACATTATTTTAAAAGTTTTTTTTTTTCCAAAAATTAGTATTGATAGTTTATTAAGAAATTCAACTATTCCGTTAGTTTCGTAGCTTAAGTAATATGATTAGTTGTAGTAAATAATTAGTTTTAAGTATTTAAATATTAAATTTAGAAAATTCTAATTTATAAATAAGATATTTTAAAACATATGACATTAATTCAAATATATTTCTTATCATACAAAAATTACTATTCCTAAGAACATTTAAACAAAAAAATATTTTCAACACATTTTATTGTGTTATAATCTTCCAAGTTCCTGAATAAACTAATCTTTAATACTTTGACTTTTTTAATTAAAAATATAATAAATCACTTAAAATTTGCAACTGAAAAAAAAAAACTGTTTCAAAATATCCAAATCATTTTCCTAATTAATGAGAAATTGTTGTTCTTAATAATAATTAACATAATTTTAAAAATATAACAATTTCTTTTCGTATATCATGTAAAAAATATTTGCTGAGAACATATTTATGATACGTAAATCATAAATGTTTTATCATTAATTCTTATTGTCTAACTGTAGCCTGTATTGTGTATTCTTCTTGTAATCTGGAAATGTAATTGATGATTAAATATCTATTTTTTAAGAAAAATATATGAATTTAATAAAAAAATATGTGATTTTCACATATAAACATAAATTCTCGATAAAGGTAAAGCATAATTTTTGTGCAAAAATTATGAAAACCTGTTTGAACAATTTAAAACATAATAAACTAAAATTAAAAATTAAATAAATTTACCAAATAAACCATACAATTTGTAATTAATTAGCTTACGCGAGCCATGCACAGGATGTGCAGCTCCTTATGGCTACCACAATAGAATGGCTTTAAGTATGGACACATATCGATTTTCTGTAAGTTTAAAAAAACATCGAAAAAAAAAATTAAGATACACGCAAAAAAAAAAAAACCTTAAACCACAAAAATTTGATTTTTTTCTAAATGATTAATAATTTTTTTTTTGTTAGTGTAATATTTTTGGAATGGTGAAGGTTTCTGGTTTTTTTTACTGATCCCCCATTTTTTTTTTGTAGATAAACAAAAAAAAAACTTAAATGAAAATTGCAGAAAATTCAACAAAAAAAACTCATTAAAATTTGCATGTTTTTTTTTTGTTAAAAAGCTGGCATGAAATTGCTTTATGTATATTTATTTTTTACGTATAATAATTTAGAATATAAGAATATTTTTGGTGACTAATTTTGGTTTTTGGATTTTATTTTTCCTTACTAATATTTTTTTTTTAATGTTTTTGTGATGCAATATTGTATTTCTTTTAAATATTTTTGCTTTAAGGATAGTAAATAATATTTTTTATTAGAACAGGGTAGAATCTGTTTTTTTGAATGTTAACCGGATGTGTACACTTTTTTTATAATGTTGAGGACTAATAAAAAAACGAATTATTTGGTTGATGAGAAATTTCTGAAAAAAATAATTTAAGAAAAACTTCGGCACTTCCGTAATTGTTTTTATTTTTCCAAATTAACCATTGCAATATTATTCTTGGATATATTAAATTAAATAATATGTAATTGAAAATGTTTTAAAATTTTAAATATTCATAAATTCAGTATTTGCTGAAAAAATTCAAATAAAATTAAAAAAAATTTGCAAGACAACCATAATATTGTGTCGGTTTATAAGCAAATTGAACTAAGTACTTTATTTTATTATTTGAATTTTTGATGTAAGTTGAATCATTATATTATCAACTATGAACTAGCAACACCTTTTTTCCAGAATCGATTAGGAATAGATTATTATACGGCTACCTACCCATTTCGATTAAAGATCATAAACGCGTAAGCCAATACATTTAGCAGCTATATGTATTTTAGTACGTTTGCTAACTAATCATAGATTGATTGCATTGAATTGGCATAATACGGAGACTAGTTTAGTGGACACGCTGCAGGCTCTCGGATTAGTGCAGCTGAATTCGATTCAAAATTACCAGAATCGTACCTTAGATTTGATTTTCTCAAACGTTACTGAGGAAAATTTCGTCTCAAGAAGTACTGAACCACTTGTCAATGAGGATGCTTACCATCCTTCGTTAAATTTATTTTGTAATCTTAATATTGTTAACACTTATCAACATATACATTCTTTCTGTTTTGATTTTAAAAATGCAAATTATAATGATATCTGTAATGCTTTGAATAGTTATGACTGGGGTGCTTTTTTTGTGTCCAATAGCATAAATGATTTGTGCTCTGAATTCTATAGAGTAATTAACGTAATTATTTTCCAATTTGTTCCAGTTGTTCTGGTTAGAGGCACTGAACGTGACGTTTGTCCCTGGAATAACGAAATAACTAAAAATCTAAAAATTTTAAAAAATCGGGCTTACAAAAAATGGCGGCTTAGCATGTTGGACGTTGATTACATGTTTTATCGTAGAATTAAGTCAGAATTCAAGACTGCATTATCAAATGCCTATTACCTCTACATAGGAAATATTCAGAATTCTATTAAACATTGTCCCCAAAAATTTTGGCAGTTCATTAAATCAAAAAAGAAAAATGATGGTTATCCATCATCATTTAATCTTGGGAATGTTATTACTGAGTCAGCTCAAGAATCATGTGATTTATTTGCCGAATTTTTTAAAACTGTTTATAATTCCGATAACTCTGTCATTGATGAATCGTTTTTTGATTATATGGGTAATGCATCTAATTTAATTTTCAATGATATTTTAATTTCTCCTGAAGAAACCATGAATTTTATAAATGATCTCGATAATAATTATAATCCTGGACCGGATGGTATACCGTCTGCATTTATCCGTAATTGTGCTGACTCATTACATACTGTCCTGTGTCATATGTTTAATGTTTCTTTAACGACTGGTTGCTTTCCATCTGCATGGAAAAGTTCATTTATTGTTCCTATACATAAATCTGGTAGGATAAATAATATTGAAAATTACAGAGGGATTTGTAAACAGTCAATTATACCAAAAATTTTAGATGCACTAGTAACTGATAAGCTTTATTTTCACTGTAAATCTATTATTTGCAATAATCAACACGGTTTCATGAGAAAAAGATCTACCGTTACTAATCTGTTGTTATTTACAAATTTTATAATTTGCGAATTTACGAAAGGAAATCAAGTTGATGCAATTTACACAGATTTTAGTAAGGCTTTTGATAGGATCAATCATAAATTATTACTTTTCAAATTGCAAAAATTAGGTTTTCCAGTTATCTTTATTAAATGGATATCGTCCTTTTTATGTGATAGATGTCAGTATGTAAATCTCCTTAACTGTTTCTCGTCCGAATTTCCAGTACCTTCTGGCGTTCCTCAAGGCAGCCATATAGGACCCTTATTATTTATTCTATATGTTAATGATATAGTAAATTTTCTGCCTGATTGTAATCTGCTAATGTTTGCTGATGACTTTAAGATATTTATTTCAGGGAAAGATTCGGATTCTTTTCAATATCTTAACAGTATTTTGTCAAAATTTCATCTGTGGTGCAATAAAAATCATTTGTCACTTAATGTTAGTAAATGTTCCGTCATCACGTTCTCTCGTCGTTTAGTACCAATTTTATTCCAGTACACTATTGGGGATCAATTGGTTACGAGGGTATCTAGTGTTAAAGACTTGGGTGTTTTGCTGGACCCGAAATTATCATATACCCTACATATTGACTATATTGTTAATAAAGCAAATAGAATGTGGGGTATGATTAGACGATATGCTGGTGATTTCTCGGACCCTTACGCCATCAAAACACTCTATGTCGCATTTGTTCGTTCTGTACTTGAATATGCGTCTATTATATGGTGTCCTTTTTATTGCGTTCATATTAATCGTATAGAGTCAATTCAGAAAAGATTTATTAGGTTCGCTTTAAGAGGTCTTCCCTGGGTTGACTCTAATAATTTACCGTCATATATGTGTAGATTAAATTTGCTGAATCTAAATAGTTTATCTGTAAGGAGATCAGTGTCGAAAGCAGTCTTCGTGTTTAAATTGTTAACGTTCGAAATTGATTCGTCCGACCTGCTAAGTCTACTTAATATTAATGTTCCAATTAGATGTACTCGTCAACATCGGTTCCTTAATACAAATTTTGGTAGAACTAATTATAATGTGTTATCTGGTCTAAATAGTCTAATGTCCGAATTTAATCGTTATAATGAGTATGTAAATTTCAATATGTCAGCTAATTCTGTCCAAAGAATATTGCTTAATATACCTCAGTCATAATTATTCTTTATTTCTTTATTTCTTTCTTTAAATTGTTTTTTATTTCTTTTGCTGTTTTATTAGTTAAATAAGTTTAATTTTTATAATTTTAATTTTAATTTTTTTTTTATTTTTTTTTAATATTTAATTGATTTTTTTTCTCTTTATTTTTTTTTAAATTTTTATTGTTATTTAGTATTGTAGAGTAGTTATTTATAAATTATATCTTAGTCTAAGAAAGTGTATATGCTTTGATGACAAACAAATAAATAAATAATACTTAATGTAAAAAAATATAAAATTCATATCCTATCCGTCGAAAGGTGTAAATTTTACATAAAAATATTTCCAGTAATAATTGGTATCGTTCCATATTTTGTAAAAAAAACTTAAACATAATATAATATAATTTTTCACATAATTCAATATTTGTTTTTAATTATATTTTGTTTATAATAAATCCAAGAATATACAATTAATTCGCTGAGAATCTATTAAAAATGTATATCCTATTTCGTTAAAAAAAAATAAAATCAACATTTTTTTGGACTAATCAAAATTTAATAAAATTAAAAACTAAAGAGTGTACACTTTCCAATTCAACTCAACATTTTTAATTTTAAATAAAAAAAAAAAGTAATTTAATTTTTCTTTTAATTTTTCAATAAATATTTCAATAAATCCACAACCAAAAATATAGCATGAAGTGAAAAGTGCTGCTGTCTCTGGTAATTTAGATGCACCCGAAGGTGGTTTTGATGCAATTATGCAAGCAATTGTTTGTCGTGAACAAATTGGTTGGCGTAAAAATGCACGTCGTGTTTTAGTTTTCTCAACTGATGCTGGTTTTCATTATGCTGGCGATGGAAAAGTAAATTTAAAATATATTTTAAAAATAATAAAAATATTTATAATCAAAATTTCTTATTTTTGCAGTTGGGTGGTGTAATTGCACCAAATGATGGTAAATGTCATTTAGATCGTTATGGAACTTATACACATTCAACACTACAAGATTATCCTAGTATTTCACAAATTAATACAAAAGTTCAAAATAATAGTATTAATATTATATTTGCTGTAACTGCCCAACAAAAAGAGGTTTATAAAAAATTATCAAAACATATTGAAGGTTCTTCAAGTGCAACATTATCAAGCGATTCATCAAATGTTGTTGAATTAGTTGAAGCTGAATATAATGTAAATTAATTTTGTATTAGCAAATTAATAAAATTATATAATGTCATTTATTCATATAGAAAATTACATCATCAGTCGAAATGAAAGACAATGCAACTGGATCTGTTAAAATTACATATTATTCAGCATGTTTGACAGGTGGCAAAGCAATTCAAACAAATAAATGTGATAATTTAAAAGTTGGACAAGTTGTTAGCTTTGAAGCACGGATAGTTGTTACATCATGTCCAGCAAATCGCAACGATTGGCATCAAACATTTAAAATAAATCCAGTTAATGTTGATGACAGTTTAATTGTTGATTTGGAAATGTTATGCCAATGTCCATGTGAGGTAGGTGGTTTGTTGTATGAAGAGAAGTCATCAAGATGTAACAACCATGGAACATATATGTGTGGTATTTGTGATTGTGGACTTGATTTTTATGGCAGAAATTGCGAGTGTTCAGCGTGAGTACCTAAAAAGATTATATATATAATAAAAATTATATAAATATTTTTTTTTTTTTTTTCATTATTTTTGCTCTAGTCTGGATATACACCAACAAAATGATCGTGATAAGGGATGTCGTGCAAATGTTACTGTTGAGGTTGATTGTAGTGGACGTGGTAATTGTGTTTGTGGAGTATGCGATTGTGAGAAACGTCAATTTGCCGATGAAGTAATATCTGGCAAATTTTGTGAATGTGATAATTTCTCATGCGATCGTCATAATCGATTATTATGTTCCGGTCCTGAACATGGTACATGCGAATGTGGTGAATGTGTCTGTAAACCAGGTTGGAGTGGTTCTGCATGTGATTGTCGATCATCGAATGATACTTGTATTCAACCAGGCAGTAATGAATTATGTTCTGGACATGGTGAATGTATTTGCGGAAAATGCGAGTAAGAAAAGAACATTTATCATTATATTTATAATAAACTTGTTATACTATATTAATATTCTTTAATCGTAGATGTAAAAAACCTGAAGAAGGTGCACGTTATACAGGCGCATATTGTGAAAATTGTCCAACATGTGCTGGTCGTTGTGAAGAATTAAAAGATTGTGTTCAATGTCAAATGTATAAAACTGGACCATTAGCTAAAGGTGAAGGTGAAAATAGTTGTGATAAAAATTGTACATTATTTGTACCAATTGGTGTTGAAAAAATTGAAGTTAATGAAGAAATTGGTGAACATTTATGTTCATTCTTTGATGAAGATGATTGCCGTTATCAATTTATGTATACAGATAAAGAAGATAAATTAGAAGTACATGTTGAACAAGATCGTAATTGTCCAGCTAAAGTTTTTATGTTAGGTATTGTATTGGCAGTAATTGCAGCAATTGTATTATTTGGTTTGGCTATATTATTATTATGGAAATTATTTACAACAATTCATGATCGTCGTGAATTTGCTAGATTTGAAAAAGAACGAATGATGGCAAAATGGGACACGGTAAGAGAGTTTTATTTTTTTAAAAAATTCTGTTATAAATTTTAAATTAATATATATATTTATTTTAGGGAGAAAATCCAATTTATAAACAAGCAACATCAACGTTTAAAAATCCAATGTATAATGGAAAATAAACAAATAAAATATTTGTTGTGGAAATGTTGTTATTAAAAAAAAAAAATATTACTTATTTTGCCATTATAATTTTTATTTGATTTTATTAGAAATTTATATTTTTTTTTATTATAAAAAAAAAATATCATGTGTTCACAATTTTTAATCAATAATAATTATTGTTAAAAATCTATTTTTAACAATATATCCAAAATAATTAAGAATTTTCTAAAACAAACTGTGCCTATTTACTTACTAAAATTTAAGTCTACAAAAACATTGGGAGCATTAACTTGTAACGACCAAAAATATTTATTATTTAATTATATTTTTCTGAATTTATTATACTACAAACAAAAGAAGAAACTTTAAAGTTTTGCTACCCAGATTTAACTTCCGTTTTTATATTTGTGAACGACGTTAACTAAATAATAAAAATAAAAAATGTGCCTAAAAAAAATTTTTTGTCAAATGTTTTGTTTTTTTTGAACAAAACTTAGAAATCGAAAAAAAAAAAAAAACTAATATTTAAACTAAAAATGTTAAAAATCAAATTTATTAAACATATATATTCGGCTGGATTCTGTTGAATTTTATGGATTTGGAGTAATCTGTCAAAAGCGTTAAAAAGTGTATGAGAATTTACTTACACTTTTAAAAACTTTGACGAAAAAGTTTGACGAAATCCATAATTTCGACATTTACATGAAACCGGCTAAATTATTTTATAAATTTTGCATTGCCAATGAAAGTTTTTTTGTTGTTTTTGAAATAAAATATTTTATCAAATAATTTCGAATTTTCTTTAAAATATTTGTTTTTAAATTAATTTAATTGTTAAGGTTAATTAAAGCAATGATAACAGACTAAAAATTATTTAAAATATATAAAAAAAGAAAATCAATAATAAATTTAACATTTATATAATAATGTAAATTTGTTTGTATCGACGAAAATATATATATATTTTTTTTTAAATGTTATATTTATATGAATAAATTTTTTAATCATTTTTATTGTAATTAATATTAATTGTAATATCGATTTTTATTATCATTGTAATAGTTTTTAAAATGCGATAACTAATTTTTAAGCTTGTTAATTTATATTAAACAAAAACTACAACAAAAATAAGATAAAAAAAAAAAAGTTAACCTAAATTTTGGATTTTAATTTAACTCTAAACTCACACAGGTTTTTAATTTGTAATATACTTAAACGAAAAAAAAAGGAAATTAATATTTTGTATTTTGATTATTTTAACGACTGTTTTTTTTTTTAAATAGAAAATAAATAATAATTTAAATAGAGAAAATTTAATATATTAAACTAATATTAAATTTATATAAATTAAAACATGAAAATAATATAATTTTTTTATTTTCGTAATTTGTGGGAAAATTTCAACGCACAAATTTAAAAAAGTGGAAATTAAAGAATATATAAAACAAGAAATTATAGAATTGCATTGCAATTTATATAAAAATAAATAAAAAAATTAAAAATATTTAATATATATATATATAAATAAAAATTAACAAAGAAAGAAAATTGTTTTTTTTTTAATATTTTAGGCTTCAACCTAGGCAAGTGTACAAATTAGATATTGCTATCTCGAATTCATGCGGTCACTGTATTCACATAACACGTAAAATTAAACCCTAAAAATATTTTCATTGTGGCTGGGTTTTGGTTAATTATATATAAAAATTAGTAGAATACTAAAAATTGACCCAAATATATTTTTTTTTTGATATACAGGGTAGTCCGATTTAAGATATTAAGAAAATGAATTCGTAATTATGCCTACCTCTCATTCTCACTTAGGTATTGGTTTATATATGATGAGGTTGATCCTGAAGATCCGTTATAAAATATTAATAATAGTACAATCAAACTGCCATACAAAGTTCTTACATATGCCCAGGAATAAAATTATATTTTTCCTAAGGTTCCTATCCACAATGGAGGTTCGACATGTTTCTTCCCTTCTCTCGATCTAGCTTTAGATATTGCTGCATGAGCTCGTAAGTTACACCATTCTTCCAGATTATTCTATTCATTCGTGACTTTGAACTAATAAAAAATACTCAAAATAAAATAATGTTTAAAAATTAAAAAAAAATACACAATTTTTTGGTATCCTTTGGCCTGTATATTAATAATGAAACTTTAAAAACAAATTGTGGTTTTTATATTTTTTATTAAATAATTCTTTAAACCTAACAGAAAACATTATTTACAAAAACAAAAGATAATAATATACTAAATATTTTTTTTTATGCACTTGCATATGGTAATTGATAGAAATCAACATCATTTTTTACAATATCTTTAATTTCACGTTGTAATAATGCATGTAATGATTCATTATTATGTTTATATATCCATTTACCAGTTTCAGCATTTTGACAACCTAAAAAATCATAACGTTTTGGTCCAGTTGTTGGTGAACTAAGCCATATTTGTTTATTTGGTGATTGTCGATTAATTACATAAGTTCCATATGGCTGACCAAATTTAACAGTTAAAACACCATCCTAAAATATAAATAAATAAATTATTTCTCAAAAGAAAAATATTGTCATTATTATTTCATCCGCATTTATTTTTATATATAGTATAAATGCTTACACCGTATGTAATATCAGCTGCTTCTAAATGATTTTGTTGTTCTACTAATTCTTCAAAATAATCACATAAACTTTCAAGTGTTTCGGAACATACTTTTTCATAAATTGATTGATCTAAATTAACAAAATCCCAATCAGAATTAACTGATGGTGTTGTTGAACTGAGGTATCGGCTGCACAGCAATTTATTATTTTGCACTGGACCAAATTATATAAAAAAAAATCTTTTAACTTTTTTTTTTTTAATTAATAAAAATATTTACTGACCTTTTCTTAAGTTACATGAATTTAAAATTCGGGATTTATATAAAAATATACCTAAAAATCTTGATGAAAATCTTCCAATTGTCGACATTATTCTATTCCCAATTTTCAATTTTCAGTCGAATAGGTAGAATTGAATAAAATAATAAAAAATAAAATCGTTCGTATATATTTTCTGTAGTACTAAATTTTCTAAATTTGACATTGACAAATCGGCTTTTTATTTGAATTTGGCGCCTTTTCGATACTACAAATAAAATCGATATAATTTTATTTTTTAATAATCGAATTATAAATTATACGCATTTGAAATTTTAAGAACCCTATTTAATGTCAAAAAAATGCCACGGTTTGGCGACGAGTAAAAATCTACTTTGGGATCAAATAAATTTTATATTTAATTATTAAGGTGTATAAATGAATTAAGACAAGACAATTTATTAACGAATTTGTTTAAGTGATTTTTGATATTTTTGTACTGAAATTATATTAATAGAAGTTAAGTTTAAAAGTGTATAAATAAAATCTCTGTAAATTCAATATAAATTTGTTAAAAAAAAACTATACAGTAAGCCGCCCTAAAGGAATTTATAATAACCAAGGTAAGTTAACAATGAGCGCGATGAAAAGACACAATAAAAAGAAATTGTGCAAGACAGCAAAATTGTATAACATAAAAAAAGTATACTTTATACATTTTTTTTAATATGAAAGAAAATAATTTGGTTATCCTTAAATTTTTCCTAGACAATTTTTATTACTAGAAAAAACCTAAAAATTAGCAATTACCAAAAAAATTTTTTTTTTGTGAGTCATGCTTTTTTTCTGTTGCCTGTTTGTGTGGTGCTCCTAATTTGAAAAAGTGGCGCATAAAAAACTGCTTGTTCGAATCCAAGCGTTTTTTTTTTGGTTACCTGTAAAATGTGCAGTTAACAACAAATTTATTAAACTTTGACTATTTAAGTTCAAAATAATTCAAACTTTTAAAAGATTTTTAAACATTGGTCTGTGGGATCACATGCAAAATATGTAAATTAGTAATATATATGTATATAATTTCTCATCCATTTTTAATTTTCACATATAAAATTGCCGTCGTATTTTTTGCATACATGTGTATGTGTTTGTGTATATATAGACTTGTATATGTGTGTGGGATTATATTTTTCCATATGAGTTGAATTTTGAATAGGCAACAAAAATTTAAAAAAGCCGATTGCGTTTGCGGCGCGCTACCGCTGATTTGCCTGTTGAATACATACATAAATAGGCTTAAAAGATCCAAAAGACACTAGAGTAGCAGAGCCAGCTCGTAGCTCGCGGCTACAAAATTTCTCTCTTGACGATCACTTTTAATTTTTAACATTTCATTTTTATTAACTCTCATTAGATTTTTTTTTATTTGTATATATATATTATGTATGAACAACGCCTTTTATATTTTTTAAAATTTGGACTTTTTTCAATAAACTTTTTTTTTTATTATTATTATCAGCTATACAATCTTTTTGTGTACATTTTCATCTTCATCCCCTTGATAACTTCCTTTTGTCCCACAAAAGGAATTTTGGAATTTTGTTGTTGTCTGATTAGAAATTAATTGTTTTTGGTGGGCAAATAATGGAATGAAATTTTTATCAAGATACAAATAATTTTGTTATCATAAGAAATTAATTTAATTTTTTACAAATTTTACCTGTGAATTTGAGCTTTTACACTTTTTGGTAGAGTGTAGTTTAATTAGGTAATAAGTTTTCTAATTTTGGAGTTATAATTTAGTAGATGATGTAGATAAAAATATGTATGTACATAGGTATTATGTTTTACGAGGAGTTATGTCATTTCATATTAGTTGTTATAATGGAAAGATCTGTTAAAAAAATTGAAATTTAAATCATTTTTTAAGGCTGTGAGGATTTTAGTGTACGGTACGCAACACAATAAGTCATAGTATACGAGTGTAACGTCACGGTAGACCTACCAATCAGCAATCTCAACGACATCAACGTAAAATAGATTAAATACAAAGATACACCAAAATTTAATTGAAATCGCATCACAATTAGATTAATTGTGATTCAACCACTAATTGTGATTCGTTTTCAATTAAATTTTGATGTAGCTTTGTTTTTTAATCTATTTTATGTTGATGTTGAAATTTCTGATTGGTAGGTCTCCTGATCTCAACAAAATTTCGAAATTATAAAGTTCATAATGTTTCAATTACCTACAATTATTTATTTACATTAAAGTGCACTGTAATCTTTTACATAAAAACATGATTGTATACATTTTTTTTGTTATTTAAATCGTTTACTCGTTTACCTACTGATTCAAATATAAAACATAAGACATCATTAATTCAATATCATAATATATTTTAACTTTCTTATATATACATATGTATATGTATATATGTTTCCAGTTAATATTTTTCACCTAATTATTTCAATATTAATATGATCGTAAAATTTATCCGTCTTATAACAAGACTACGAGATTAAGAGACTATAGCAGAGACTGTCCTTATTAAAAGTTGATAGAAGCATAGAAGTTAAGGTGAATAAAGGTGAAACGCAACGGATTTTTTTATTTTTCCCATTTAATTTTCACATATTTTTATTTATATATATATTATTTGTATCTATATATTAACATATATGCGCAAATTCATCATTCCATAGCTTAATATCATTTTTATAGTCGTTGTTGGTGCGGTGCCGCAAAAATATATTGTCGCTAGCTTTGTTGATCGATGATCGTCGTAATGTCGCGTTTTTGTATTTCTACATTTCTACATACACATATATATAAATATGTATATAATAATAATATTAATTTGTTTTATATATATATATATATGAATATTTGAAATAAAATAAAAAATAAATATCCGTTGATGAGAAGAAATCTAAAAGTTTTGTATTTTTTTTATATTTTAAAAACCAGCGCCAAAGAGAGAACATTGAAAATATAAAATTACTAGTATTCAGTTGTAGTTTGAACAGCGATTTTAAAGACGGGTAAAGTCACAATTTAATTAATTTATTTATTTATTTTCAAATTCATATATATTCATTTTGTAGGTATATATATATATATATTTTGCCTACATTTTATGATTATTATTTTTTTATAATTAACCTGTTTTTTTATTGTGATGACAATGAGATTTGAAATTTCATTACAAGATAAATTTATAATAGACATTTTATATTTTTAAAAAATCCAATAACAAAAAGTGCAATTAATTTATTATTATTATTTTTTTGTTTGTGACCAAATATAAAAAAATTTATTCAGGGACTGTTTTGTTAATAATTACTAGAAATATTTATATATAAAAAATTAAACACGGATCTTAATAAATTATAAAGTTATCATGATTGTGAATAAAAACTTGTGACATACTTTTTTTACTTTCTAATACATTGAAAAAAAAAAATTGACTTAAATTGTTAATTATTTAACAAAAATCATATATTATTTACTTTACCGTCTTGTAGAATTCCCAAAAATCTAACCAGACAGGGAAATTTTTGTAAATTATATTAAAAGTCTTAATTTTATTAAAATTTGTCAAAAAATACGTAATTTTTTTTCAATTAAATAAATCGTGCACGTCCCAATAGTGGAATTTGTCCGTAATTATATGTATATAGTGTAGCGAAATTGTGCTAGATTGAGGTTAGGGTCCATTAGTGAGAAATCAAATTTAATATTATTATGTTTTATATTAAATTTAAAAGAATTTAACTTAAAGAAATTATATGAGAAAGCCAAAGTGACTATTTTTTTAAAAATAATTTACAAAAAAAATATCGAGTTGTCAAAAAATTCAATGAATATGTCATAACCTTCAACTCGACATATAAATTATTACGATAAATAAAACTGGTTTGTATCAGTCTACCCTACAAAAATGTTGAAAAGGTTGCGGATATTTTTATCAAAATTTTGGTTATTTTTCTTATTCATAATTTCTGGATAACACATTTTACCTCTAGTTCTGGTAAAACATTCAGACATTCAATTTAATAGGAAAGTTTACATCAATCATTGCAATTAATCAACGTATTGATATTAGGCATCTACACCCTCATAATATGTGATGAAATTGCGACAGTGTATTAATTTTATATCGAACTCAAATACACCCTTCATTACAAAAATGTGAAAATTTGACGTTTAGCAAATTCTACTACACTTCTATTTTTAGTACTCGATAGTGTTGTCAAAAGAATTTGTTTTCATCAGCCCATCAAGGTGTGGTATTTGGTGATCACTATTTCTTTTTTTGTCAAAAAAATTTCGTATAAAATCATCATAGGTACCAAAAAACTCATTAATAATAATTATTTTTATAATTGTTACGTCAACGTTTGGTGTGACAAAACTTCAGAAATTTATTTTTTATTGTATGCTGACTGTAATCATATTCTAGATAATAACTATACAATCAAATTTAATTAGTCAAGTTCTTTTTTTATTCAGAATTTATAAGCTGTTTCATATAAAAGTTATGTTTTAAGATTATTTTATGGTTTTCGAACTTTGGATTATTTTAATTTTTTAACTTATGTAATTAATTAAAAATTCTACTCTAATTTTGATTGTGGAAAGTGTCTAATCTAAAAAAACCTGCTTTTTAAAAAAGCAATTTGAAATAATTTAAAATTGTTATCCATAAAAGTTGAAAGTATAAAGATGAAATTTTTCTTATTAATTATTGTATGATTATTAATTAATTTACTAGCCATTTCCAATGAAATATACTAATAAATATTTGTATATTTTGTAATTATTTAATTATAAATTATAATTATTAAACAAACAGCTTTTTTTTATGAGAATAACTTAGCGGATATTATTTTATTTATTGAAAAAATTAATATTATGTTGACAAACTAGAATTATGTGAATTTAAACTGAAAATTTATACAAATGTTTTAACATATTCTAATATTTAATATTTTAAAAGTAAAAGTTCATTATGGAAAATGTTAAATTTCTTGTTAAATATTCTTTACCTAATAAATTGCGGAAATACTTATCTATCCTCGAAACATATTTTTCAGGGTTTTATTTAGTTAACAATTAAGATTATCATTAAGTTGTGCATCTTACAGTTTTAATGTCTTTGCTACCAGTCAAAGATTAAGGACTAAATCTTGTTGACAAATTAGTTGGTCAATTGTTTTGGTATTAATAGATCATTTTATTGTTGAAACAAATTAATGTGATAATGAAGTCTAGTAAAAATAGAAATTGAACTTTTGCTTCATTTTATTTTCGTTAAAATTATGACAGAAGAATCCAGAAGTTTTTATCTAAAAATTAAAGAAACATTTTATTTGTAATACACTGTAAAGCCCTATTACGATTGATCAGTACTTTAATTACTTATTAATATAAATATAATTTTTAATCAGTTTATTAATGTATCATTGATATGAGCCTAAATCTATTATAAATGTTAGTATAATTTCGATTTAATCTCGTCTTAGTTAGTAAAAAAAAGTGGCAGTGGCGTAGTGATTAATATGTTATGCTATGAAGCAGTAGTGTAATGTTAATGTGTTATGTTGCAATTTGCAATGCATTACGTCGCACTCCAGTCCTGGTCGATGCATTGATATCGCTTTAACTTTAAATTAGTACCTTAAGTAAAATATGCAATATGCAATTGTAATTTTAAGACTGGACAAAATGCTAATGATTAAGACCATTTATTTATTGATCGTATGTTCACTATGTTCAAAGTTTCTTCGCTATAAATAAACTTTTGGTTAAGAATACATACAAATAAAATTAGTAGCTCCATATTCCAATCAAAATGTCATGAAACTTATATCATTAAGGCCCTAGGCATGCTCTCATGTGAAGTGAAACAGGAAATAAAGTTTGTAAACTAAATTTTTAAATTGTAATTAAGAGAATTTTTCTGATAAAGGAATTTTTGAAATTTGATTATTATTTTTAACAATGAAAAGAATGATTTTCCAATAACATTAAATCTCCCCCAAATATTTCTTATAGAATTTAAATAAATTCAGTTTATATTCGATACGTAAATATCTTCGATTCTTATGAAACTTTTTTATTTTTAAAATTCCATATAAATTTTCCACCTACATTTCAAATCATATGATTTAATATTTTTTTTTTTACTAGAAAAAAACACTCCTTTCTTTTCTCTAAATTTATTTCAAAAGAGAATTCAACAAAAAATAAATTATGGTACCAATAAAATTATGTTTACAAATTCATAGCAACATAATTTTTTTTTTTTTTTTGAAAAACAAACCACCTGTTGATGCCTAATGCTTATATCTCTATGCTATGCTAATGCTAACATATTTTATATGAATAGAAATTTCATTATGAATATGAAAATAATTTCCATCTAAAAGAGATTTGAAAAGGAAATAGTTTTTACGTATCTGTGAACGTATAATGA
Source organism: Rhamphomyia laevipes (assembly GCA_963920725.1). Classification (NCBI taxonomy): domain Eukaryota; kingdom Metazoa; phylum Arthropoda; class Insecta; order Diptera; family Empididae; genus Rhamphomyia; species Rhamphomyia laevipes. The sequence goes on from OY987256.1 coordinate 44,219,052, forward strand.
TAATGGTTTTATATTGTATATAATTACGTGTTTCTGGTTTTTGTTTTGTACTTCTTCATTCACGTTTCTCGTTTATCTAGCTATCTAAGCAGAAGGTGATGTACTCTGAATGAGAAACATTTAAAAATCTTCTTTCAAATGAATATAACTACATAGTAAAAATGAAGTGAAATCTGGTATACATCAATTTGCTCTGTTTTTTTTTGTAATACATTTTTAGAGGTCATAAGTTTTATATTGAATGTGATGTCGTCTCTGTCATTTTGGCGGACGATGGACAACAGCAAAATTAATATGAAAATTTATATTTATTTATTTATTCATTTTAATCTGTTTTTCTCTAATGGAATATTATAATAATAAATAATAATATAATGTAATATTTAATTCTAATTATAGATATTAATATAATTTTTGATATTATGTTGGCGTTGTATTTTTTTTTCGGTTCTTTATAGCTTTTTATTTAATTTTGTACTTTTTTTATTTTAATGACGTTTGCACATTTCTCATATATAAAATAAATTTATTTGAATAATAATTTTTATTTTATTTTGATAATTTTCTTTTGAACTGTTTTATTTTTGATATAGACTAAGAGAGTTGACAACTTAAAATGGTTTTTTCACTTTTCATACAATAGACACCAGTCGGCGTTTTAAAATTAATCAACTCATTTTGTGATATTTTAAATTGATTTTGAAACGAAGGCTATATTTACTTTAATTAAATATCGGAAATTAAGATTAAATTTGCTTAATTCAATGAATCAATGTCAAAAGATTTGTGCCGCGATAAATATTAACATGAGTTGTCAGGCCTCCCTGTTAAATGATAATTGATGAAAATTAGCTTATCATTTTTAGTCGTAGATATTGTGTCTACGTTTTATTTATACGTAATTTCAATTATATTGATTTACCTTTGAACTTTTTTGAAAGATCTGACAAACAAAAACTGTACGGCTATATGTCAGTATTATTTTATTGATTTAAGATTTCATCAAAATGAATGTAGGACTATACTTTTTCATTTTCTGCATCGTCTACTAATTAACATATAATTGATATTATTTCCTGATCTTCAATTTCGACTTCCTTTCCTTAACGAAGGAGATGTCGTAATATTGATTGAAAACAGCTTAAACTTAGGTGGGATTACTTGTAGTTTCAGAGAGTATTGGGTTTGATAGGAGTTAAAATTATTAGTTTTAACGTCTCTTGGCTGTAAATTACATTAATAATGATATTAAGGTGTCGTAATTGAATTCAAAATTTATAAGTACGGCTATATTGAACTTTCAGATTGAATTAGTGACAGTATCCATTTGCGTTTTTTTTTTTAATTTACTTGCTTTTTGACAAGTTATTCACTATACCTGAAATGATAATTCGTTTACCATCTCTCTATCTATAAGTGAATAAAATTCATTTATCAACTCTATCTATTTATTAATTATTTAGTTTTGCATGATGTTATAAACTTTATTTTAAAATTTTTATTTGGTTTTGTTTTATGGTTATTACTTATTTTTATCTACCACCTTGTAATTTTTATTTTATGATTATTGTCTTTAGATTTGAAAGAGACTATGCTAGATTAAATTATGCATTTTTAAGTATAGGAGGTGTAAAATTTATAATTAATATATAATATAAAAATAAATAAATCAAGTTATTCAATTTAGATTTGAGAATTTTTAAATGAACTTTTATCATGATCGTGACTAAATTTTAAACAGCATCAAATTCTTGGTTCTTCAATATTGTTTCCGGGATTTCTTATGTAAAATTCCTACTTCTAGTGTGATTTATTAATCCTTTTGAAAATTTCACAAGATTATTCTTGTAATCGGACTATTTTATGATTATATGGTGGGAACCACATCTGTTACAGCTTCATTGGATTCGTATTCGTCGTATATTAGTTACTAGAGAAATCTATTCTTATGGTGTTAGGTCGAAGTATTCTGCATATTATTGTTGATGAATCTACCTGTAATTTTTGTGTGATCGGGTGTTCGATATTACCCAAGTTTCAGTTGCTATTGCAAACGTAGCGACCAGATTTATACGTAGTCGTAGAAGCTATATTTATTCCCGGCTCTGAATATTAAAATATTGGAAAACCCTATAACAAGTTTTCATACATTAAACGTTAGAGGGCCATACATTTTGTTACACATCAGATTTTGTTATGACTAAGAAAATATGTTTAAAATATTATCGACATATTTAAACCGTTTCAAATTCAAATATATTATGTTTTTTTGAGTATGACAAATTTTATTATTTTGTCAAAAATGAAACTATCGAATTATTTCCTTTAGTAATTCTAAATTCTAATTATTTTCGTCGACATTATTAATATATTTTTCAATAAAATTGAAAATTTACATTATAATATTTCGCCATGTGCTGAACATGCACATCCAAAATACTGAAAAATTAGTATTTAATTTCTGGTTTTTTTTTGTTCGTTTCTATCTTGAATTAATAATATATTTTTTTTTTATTAAAATTTATTTATGTTAATTTAAAAATTTTTTTTTGTTTATTTTGTTAATCATTCAGTTATACATTTATACAATATTGTATATCATAATTTCCAAGAATATATTTTGACGGTAAAATCTAAAAGCTTCACATTTTTATTATTATGTTGTTTTCTAGAGTTATGAAATAAAAAATAATCAATCATAATTTTCAAAGGAGTAGTGAAAATTTAATTATTGTATTGTATACTCTAGTGGCGAATTAAAAGTTAACACCTACAAATTAGCTATCAGAAATTTTATGAGATAAATGTTTAACATTTCTATATATAATGGTACGGTGGGTAGTGTTAGGATGCTATGTCATGATACATTAAGTCCCGGGTTCAACTTCTGACCGAAGCATTAATGTCGCTCTAAGTTGATTCAGCTATAAATGAGTACCAGTAATAAAAATTTGTAATATGTAATTACGATTTTAAGACTGGGAAAAATCGTAACGTTTGAGACTTTTTGCTGATATGATAACAAATGTCTTACAATTAAAAGCCATTAGTTTGTTACAATTAAATGTTTCTTCACTATAAAGAAAACTTATGGTTCTAAATCCATATAAAATAGCAATAAAAATGTAATGCAACCTCTATAATTGAGGCCTAACGTTCCCAATCTGATTGAACGAGGAAGAACTATATAAGATTCAGCAAATATCGAGGAGATATTCTCTGTCGATTCATAAACCTCTGCCTCTTTGAAATGTCAAATGATGCTGATGGGGTTACCCTACAAATAGTTTCGATGCTATTCATTAGATTTGCTAAATATTTTTTATGATTAGGATAGATTAAAAATTATCAAAGTTTAAGTATTCGGTGTCTATTCATAAAATTAATGAATAATTGTTATCAAGTTTTCGAAATAGAACTGTATTATGCAACATTAATATATTCTAGGCCGAAAAATAACATATATATATGTCTCATTAAATTGATTTAAAATTACAACTACTTTAGTGGCATCCGCCACGTTTCTGAAGGAACGACGACAAATATTTCAAGGTGTTAAATTCATCTAGACATCAACACTCAATTAAATATCATGTGTTCCGCTGACAGTCCGATTGTGTGAAAGTGCTTTTTGAGCTCTGATTTTTTTAGGGTATTTGGCAGTAATTATTAGTTCTGTTGAAGAGAGTTTAAAAATGTTAACTATAATTGAAAATTCAAAAATATTGGATGTGTTAGCTTTTATCTGGCCACTACTGTATATATTTTATCTTTGAAATTTAATCATTTAAATGTTTAATGATTACTTTAATTTATATATATATATTTTTTTAATTTATTAAACAAATGACACAAATTATTTATTATCTGCTTAAAACTTAAATAAATATAATCGTCATTTGCAAGGTAAATAATAAAATTCTATATTTTATATATTCACAAGATCATAAAACATAAAATTTAAACAGTTGGAAGAAATTATGAATAATATAATTAAAAATATATCTACATTTATACAAAAAATATGAGTTAAATAAATATAGATATACATTGTAATATTGTAAAGTTATAATTGTTATTACATGTAATTTTCATTAAAAACATGAGTTTTTTTTTTCTTTTAATATCAATTTTATTATATATCATTAAATTATTATATAAAAATGTTGCTTCGTTACGTAATTATGTAATTCTAGTAAAATATATCTTAAGTTTTTCTATTATTTAATAATTTTTTCTATTTAGTATCATGTGATCTTTAAAGTTGATCACGTGACATATTTAACCCTAGTATCAAAAGCCATAGTACAATCTATAAAATGCTTGACAATTAAATTGATAATTTCTATATTAAAAAGCTAATGCGATTTTATCATAGCTGGTAAGATTGCGTTCATCCTGAAATTTAATAAAATGTTATTAAACTTATATGTCAGAACTTTCTATACAAAAGCGTATTGATTAACTCTTTTCAAAATTTCTTATAAAATATTTTATACGTCTCGTTCTATTAGAGCTTTTTAGTGTACAAAATTCCAAATTAACAAGCCAATATGAATGAATGATTCTTGGGAAATATTTGGGTTTTGTTAATATAATTTGGGACAATTTAATTGTACAAACTGAAACTATAAAGCTCCCGAATAGAAGCAGTACTAGCGTTGCACATAGATTCATTTTATTATTCCGGATATGTAAACATTAAAGTTTTCAAATTAAAGTAGTTTAGATCAATAGCTATGTACACGGGACACTTGCCAATTGGTGAACATTCAGTTGTCTAGGGTTACATTTGACTGACAGGTACGAATTCAACAACATTAGCGATCTATCGAAATGAAAGCTACCTACAGTCCTTCAGATATGATACGGTTTCTGAACGCCATGACGTGGATCTAAATTAATTATTTCAGCTAAGCCAGATGTTCACGTGAGTGGTGGAAAAACCGTCTTAACCCGTTAATTGAGGTTCCCAGAATATGTTTCAAGTACAGTTGAACTTAAGACTTTTTTTTTTGTTTTAAATTTAAAATTGATTAATTTTTATTATTAAATTAAATGATAAAATTTTGTTAAAGATAAAAAAAAAATATTACATAACCTCAAAAAAATTTAAAATGTTGTACAAATGAATTCAATTTACACGTGCCAAAAAACATTGTTTAACCAGATTTAATTTTTTTTTTGTTATAATTATAATGCAATATGGCGTTTAAATAAATGCCACAAGTTTAATTTTTTCTTTATTATATATACAATTAATTTAATTATTGCAATAAATAATCGATTAATTCTTTTTTTTTTTATTCAATTTGATAAACAATAGCTTGTTTTTTTTTTTAATAAAATCATTTTAATTTTTGTTTCAATTTTTAATTGTATATTTAAATTGTAATGATAATATTGGAATTTTAATTTAAATATGGTTTATAGACTATGAAATTTTGATATTTCCTGTTTTGATAGCTACATTTTCAAAATATAGTTTAAATATAATAAACATATTGACAGATCTGCGCATAAGTCTTACAAATTGTAATTATAAAAGATACACTCAAGCGCCATAGTCGTCCCGTGTTCAACACAGCGGCACGGAAAAGTTGAAATCGAATGGATTTTGTCTTAGACCAAAGCGGCAACACTTTAATATTTGAAATTTCAAAACGGCTCGGCACATTGAAAGTATATATCCTTTTGCATAGCTGGTGTCCAAACGAATAATTATAAACAATTTTTCTTTTGACATAATATTTCTATGTTTCAACTTTTTTTTTTTGACATTTCAAAGCGATATTATACTTTCAGTTTGTCGATTGAAGTAAAATCAATTATTTGGTTTTCAGTTTGGTCTTACTAAAACGCGACTTCATCTTAAAAGATTATGGTTTAAGACGAAACTGAATACAAAAAAAAAACTGAAGCTTAACGTTTCCAAATTTATTTTATTTTCAAATTGGAAAGCATTCTTGCATTTGTAGCTAACTTCATATTGTATCATTATATTGATGATGAAACTATTCTATATTATTAATTTATTCTATATTTACAGTCGATTTTTCGAATCTTATAAACTAAAATAATATAATAAATTATATCATTTTACAATTATTATTTTTCTGAAACACGCACTATTTTTAAAAATTTACTATCAATTATTATCTCCAATTGCTATTACAATTATGAAATCATTATCTTTAATGGAAAAACTAAATCGAACGATAAATATTTTTAGATTGTAACATGCGATATTTCTTCCACATCAAATTCATTTATTTATTTTTTATATATACAACTTTTCCGAAAAATGAAAACCTTGACTATGATGAATATTTGTTAAATGTATATAAGCACAAATATATAAATTGTACTCTTGTCATCATTTTATATTAATGTCTAAACAAAAGTATACAACATATTTGAAAATATGCTAAAGTTTAATCATAGCCATTGTAATATACATATAAAAAAACGTTGTTATACAAAACAAAATCAACTCTGGACTTCACTTAGTGATAATAATATTTGAATAGTTTGTATTTGCTCTTATAGGTAAATCCAAAAAAAAAAAAAATTTGAGAAAATTATACACGAGAAACACAAATATTCATTTGAAAAGAGTTGTAGCGTTTGAGTTGAAAGTTGTGGAATAGAACAGAAAAGTTTATTACTGTGTGCTAGTCATATTGAAGGGAGATAGTTAAATTTATTATGTTATTTAAATAGGTGCGAAAATATCAGAAAATTCACTTTTAATATGAGAAGTTTGGAATATTATCTCAATCCAGTGCATCCCCTAAAAACAAACATGAAAAATGAACTGATTATTCTCATGTTTAGCTAGTAATAAAAGCAAAAATTCAAAGAATTTGCAGATGGCACCGAATGAAGTTGTTAATAAAACATACTGGGACTTAGTATAACGTCAGTTTACGGACGTCGCGGTACGAGTTTTTAAAAAATATATAAAAACAATAACATAACTTCTTCAGTGAGATGTGAGATAATCAAAAATTTTCTATCATATGTCGTTCTGTTTGTGTTATACATTTTGTATCACCTATTTTAGAAGTTAAGTTTTATTGACAACCAAGTCCTAAGGTTCGTTCAATATAACAGGTACCTCAGTCAACCAGCATGACATCGATTTTAGGGGTACAATGGGCATAATTGTGGCCTTGTGTATGAATATTTCGCCAACTTCCTTCGTTTATCCACGTATGAGAATATTAGAAAAACATTTGAAATAATTTATCACCAGTAAATCTTTAATTGCATCGCAACTAGTAATATTCAATACTAGTTGAATATTAATTACCAAAAGCGAACTTTTTGTTATTTATTGACAGGCAACATTTTCGTCAAATATATTGTAACTAGTTCTATAATTTTTCTTTGAAAAAATTGGTTACTAGGGTCACAATTTAATAGTGAATATCAAACAAACTAATAATAATTAAAATGTGTCATAAATTTGAATTTTTGCTACCGATAGTTTTACGAAATTCATAAAAAAGAATGGCTCCACAAACCACAACAATAAAAATAAATATATTTCACTTTCTTTTTATTCTTAATTCTTTAATAAATTCATAAATTTTATATAAATTATATGTAAATTGACTCTATATGCTTTCATTCTGTATTTGCCGGCCGGTAATTTAATCAATTTTGTTTCACTCACGATATTTAAATTAGTCTTTATATAATGATTGCAAAAAATAAAATAAAAATATTTTTTCGGGGCAATTTTTTTTCTTTTTTTTTTCTTTTAATAAAGAAATTAAATATTTAATTATAAAATATATATGATTTTGAAAATGAAAGTGAAAGAAATTTTATATATTAAATATTAAAAAAAAAAAAAACGAAAAATTTTATGTCTTTTTCCGCACACAACAATTCAATTGTCCGGAATCATTGCGTTACATAAATATATACTAAAACAACAAAAACTACATCTACAAAATTATAAGTATTATTATAAAAAAAGACAGTATTTCATTTGTGCCACATTTACTAAATCTCAAAATATAACGTTCACAACATAATAATATAGTTTTTAGATACGTACAGACAAAATATTTGTTAGACCTGTAACCAGAGATGGAAACCGATTTTAAACCGAACTGGGGAAAACCACTAACCGAACTAATATTCTGTGAAACTAAACTAAAGTTAAGCATAATTTTTAACATTATCGCTTTTGGTTATCGCTTTTGGTTTGCTTAAAACCACAAAATAAAATCGGAAAGTGACAGTTTTTCGTCAAAATTTGGAATGTGTGTTGAAACAAACTGCCAGTTTTTGTTTCAGAATTTGATTTATTATATTATTTTAAACTAAACCAAAACCTAAAATTGAAGATTTTAAAAATCTAATCATAATCAAAACTTGCAGATAATCTTGATAACCAAAAAACGAAACACACCAAAAAAAGAATTGGTTTCCATCTCTACTTGTAACTATAAAATTAACAATATATATATATATATTTGATTGTATGTTGTTATAAATATATTTTTTTAACATGGTCAGGTGAATTGAATGATGATGATAATCAACTGGTAATTTGAAAAAAATAAATAAATAAAATAAAATACTGTAAAACACAAGAGGTGATTGTGAAGAGGGGGGTTAATAGTATATATATCTTGTTCCAATTTTAACTGTATCGTTGTGTAGTATCTATAATAAAAAAAAAAATACTTTTAATTGTAGTGTGTAAAAAAAGTAACCATAAAGTAAAAAAATTGTAATTGAAGAATTGTATATACAAAATTAAAAATAACTGGTAGAATTTCCTGTAAGCGAAATTTGAACTTTAAAAAAAAAATTATACAAATCTATTTCAACTATAATTTTGTTTACTGTATTTTGTATTTATTACAACAAAAAAAAAAAGTTTGTCCGGCGTGTGACTTACAATTTTATATCACAAAACAATGATTAACATCAGGAAAGATGATAAATTACCACAAATTATTAAATTTTTCTATGCTAACATTAATAAATATGAAAATTTCGGATAAAGTTTCTAAATATCTTACATATTTAAAATTGATGTAACGATCAATAATTATACGAATAGTCGATCAACGTTTTCCAAATGCCATTGGTTTCACCATAACAAATTCCACAACATTTCGCAAAGCTTCCATGCTGACGGTAAGCTAATTAAAATATCTCATACCCCACGGAGCTTAAAGAAGCATTATCATTTTTATAAACCTGATGTAAAGCATGCCTCATCCTAATTCCGATATGCTTGCGTCGTTTTGTATTGTTTGTTTAGAAAGTCCTTGGTCTGACAAACCGTTTTAAGACAATACCAACATAAATTTCCGCCATTTTGATATAACTCTGAAATACAAGAATTTGAAACTTAACTTTTGTTAATTTAATAAATTTTTGAAACATAGGCGCGAATCCTCCTACCAAAACTGTTAAAATTTATCAAAATATTCTTAAAGAATCTAACTTACGTCAGTTTGTCATTAAGTCTTATCAATTGATGCTGTGAATATTACGTTTTAAATGACGCTATAGCAAGTAGTGACCACTATACGATATGTCATATATAGCCTAGATCAAAAATATCGTGTTGGATAACATCCGGGTCAGAAAATCGTGTTGTGGATAACAACTAAATAAAAAAAAAACGTAACAACCAATTAAAATTCTACTGAAAACGGATATTTAATACAATTTTTGCTATTCAATTGATAATGCTCTCAACAAACCCTTAATTTTATCTCTTTTTAAAATAAATAAAAAAAATATTAATTAATTTTTAATATATATTTTTTTTTTATTATGTGTAATCTAATTTAATTTTAATTATCTAACAATTTTTGCCAATTATAAAACAAATTTTTTTTTTTTCATTTTTTATCTTATCAAAGAAATTATTTTATTTTTCTTAAACTATTTTGTTTTTTTTTTAACTAATTTTTTGTTTTATTGTTTTTTCACTGATAAAATTATTTTATTAAAGGGCACCCAGAAAATGAAGAAATTTTATATTTTAAAAATCCATAAAGTTTTTTATTTTTATGTATAATAATTTCATTAAATAATCTTGAAATCGAATTGTTTTTTTTCCAATCTTTCACGTTTAACCTTAAAAATATTAAATAATAATATAATATAAAAAAAAAATAGAAATGTTAAATTTTTATTAATATATTAACAAGGAGAAATATAGAAAAACCTGCTTGACGATTTATCTATGTCAAGTTTGAATCCAAAAAAAAAAAAAAAAAAAGGAATGAAATTTAAACTTTGTAAAATTAAATAAAATTACATAAATTAAATATACAAAATAAATCCAAAGATCAATGATTATGATTTAAAAACGATTATATAAAAAATATAATGTTGAACAAATATTAAACAATTCGACACTGAAAAAATTACATTTGATTCAGCTACAGCTGAAATAATAGTTAACATGGACAATTATATTCCACGAAAGCGTTTAATTAAATAATTAATAAGTTTTTGAAAATTTAATTATATGTTTTTTTTTTTATAAATAATTTTAATTACTTAATGAATAGTATAATTTTAAAGAAGTTTTTTAAGATCCTCTGATCAACTATCACTCATGAAACTGTCAAATTATAATTGTGCGACCGGTTTTAACCTAAATTTTTTGGTTATTATGACTTTATACGTTGAGCATATTCGTTGCGATTGTTAAAGCTTTTTATTTACCCGGAAAAAACTGATACATTTTGGAAGAAAAGGATTTATTATCAGATTCTAGGACAGGTTTTGGATATGGATCGACCATAACATTAAAAGGGTAGACACAATAGATCTCTTAGATGCGACGCGATGTAGAGGAGGCTAGATTATTCACCTTTAACGAAATCAATTGATTTTTGACAAATAAGTTAATCTACATTGTTTTTAAAATGTGTATGTAAATAACTGAAGGCAAAATGTAAATCGGTATGCGAAAAAATTAGTATATGGCACAGAAATTGAACCTGCTGCAGACAAAAATTGGCGGAAATGTAAAACAAGCTTCATATATAAATTTCTATATGTTTAATAAATTTCTATATGTTAATAATGACATTTAAAATCAGTTCTGCAACGCGGCGCATGTGTCTCCAGGATAAAAACTCATCATATCATCACGTAAGTGGTGAAGGTGAACACAATATTTCAAATTTAACTTAATGTTGTTTATCAATTAACTTTAATTGTCAGCATTTATTGAAAATTTATTAAATTTTCTGTTTTATGTATATAAGAATAAAAAATTTAACAATTTAATTAATTTAACTATAAAAAATAATTTTTGATTAGGGGAACAAACATTAATAAATTTCATAAAATTAAATACTAATTATAAAATTAATTATTTATTTTTATCTAATAAAACATAAATTTTGCGTCATTAATTTTTAAGTTTACTTTAGTGGAACACGTCATAATTATTATTTGCATATTTTCCCCCCTTTCCGTTTCTACCTGTTACCAGTACTAAAATTTCATCATGATTTATACAAAAACTTATCAAGAAAAGTAGATTTATATGTTAACAAAAAAAAAAAAAAAAAAATTCAACTAGCAACAAAAAAAAACAGATTCAAAGAATTTCTTCAAGTCTGGGGCTGGTTAATTCCATAACCGACAACAACAACAAAAAAAAAACACATGACCTCACAAAATTATTTACCTTTTTGTTGTTGTTCGGTTACTTATTTGTGGCTTTGTTGCTTTTGTTTTTATGACTAGCTACGACACTGATATTTTTCACCTGTTGTTGCTAAAAAGAAAAATAACACATACAACGAAGACATCGTCCGACAACGACAATAATCATTTTGTTGTGTATCGCTGGAAAAAAAGCTCCTCCGTTCGATTAGCTTTGTGTGTTTCTCTTCTTTCTGTCAGATTTGTTTTACCTGATTCAAAAAAGTTACGATCTCTGCCGCTGCCGCATCCCAAAAAAATATGACATCATTTTTTTTTTGCGCTTATTTACATTAAGTTGATAATAAAAACTAAAATAAAACCGAAAAAAAAAAAATATTTTTGTAGCCAAATTAGGTGAATATTTTTTATTTTATCCATTTTTGTAAAAAAAAAAAATAATTTTTATTTATCATATGGAAAAATTATTAGATCGTGATTTTTCATGAAAATTCTTAATACAAAATGGAATTTTAATTGTTATGTTTCAAGTGTAAATTAGACAAAATTTAATTATTGGATTTTTATATTATTGTGAAAACGTGACAGATTTCTTAAACTACTGTAAGGTATTGGAAAATATGTTTGTTAACATAATAGTAACAAAAAATTGTTAAGGGTAACCGAAAGCATAGGGTTTGTTAAAACAAGACCATGTAAGAAATACAGGATTGTGGAGGCGAGATTTCAATTTTCCAGAAGGACGTCAATAATGTATTTTATATAATTTGGAAAATTTTATATATTCTGGAACTTATCGACCACCAAACTTAAGTGTACTAACTAACTAAACCTTTAAATTTAGTAGGTAATTCAGAATAGATCAGATGTTTTTCAGAATGCATATCAGAAACATAAATTGCAATTCCAATTTTAGTCAACTGTACGTTGGTAATCAACTGACAGATTTCGTTTTTGTTTTAGATAACGCTCCCAATATACTTTTCTCAAGCTACCGCTTTATCAGTGATTGACATTGACATGTCAGTTAATAATTTCAGACATCGATATCGCTCTAAGTGGATTCAACTTTAAAATGAGTGCCAGTAATAAAATTTACAATATAATAATAATAATAATTCATTTATTTATAATCAAATTGAAAGGTTTCCAGGAAAAAGAGAAAACAAGAAAATAAATAATGAATATGTATAAGCATTGGTAGAAAAAACAATCTGCTGAATGAATGATGAGTTATCGTCTCTCTATATTGTGTTGCACATTGTTTCGTTTTCCTATTCCCATATTTAATTAGTTTTTGATGTAATCTTTACGATACTGTAGCGCTTCTTTGCATTAGCCAGCTAAATTTTTCCAATTATAGCTCCATTTAATATTTCTTTAGTTTCAGTCAAGCTTAAACTTTTTTTTCCAAAAGTAAGTCTCAGTTTCTTGAGAATTGGACACATTGATATAAAGTGATAAATTTATACAATATATAATTGTGATTTTAATTCTGGGAAAAATATTAAGGGATGAGCTCATTTTCTAACAAGAAATATCTCACTATTTTAAAAGCCATTAGCTCTCGTTGAAATTAAATGTTACTATGCTAACAAACTTATGGTTCGGAATCCATATAAAAATAGTTCAAATTGTGTAAAATGTCACGATACTTCTTTGAGGACGCCAAGGTTCTATATGACAAGTTTACTTGAAATTGGATAACAATTATAATAGAGATATATTCCTGCGAGGTATATAATATCAACTGATATTTCCATTGCAACACTTCGTAGCTAATACATAACTTCTCAAATTACAAATATGTATTTAGTTAATTTTTCAAAAATTTATTACTTCTAGTTGAAATTAACTATAATTAAATGTTATTAGTCACATTTTAAAATTAAATAAAATGTCATAACATTTAATTTATTATTAATCTTTATTTCTTTAAAAAAAGAAATATTGTTTTTAATAAAATTAATAATGATGTGTTAAACGTTTTAAAGGAATTTTATCGCATAAACAACGGAAATTACATACTTTTTTAAGAATTTTTTATTTTTATTACCGTAGTAGAGTTTTTGTTGGTGGTTATGTTTTTAATGATGATATAATGAAAAATTAAATTTGTTTTTGACACTTCGAATTTTTATCAAAATTTAGTTTTGAATCTTTCGTTATCAATTTCTGACAAATATTTTATTTTTAGTGTATAACTGAGTAATTAATTACCTAAATTATTTATAATTATTAAATCGTAAAATCAATTTAATGATTAGATTTCCGGTAAAAGAAACTAGTCCTGTTCTGTAACTATACGGGTTTCTTAATTACTAACTTTCCTTTACTGAACAGTATAAATGTTAAATTATTAAAAAATTGCATAATTATTGTGGGTAGATTAAATTAAATTAGATTTAATTCTACAGGGAGGATCACTATTCACTACTACCCATAATCACTGCCAGCCATACGGCTTATTGCTATTTCCTAATTATGTGTCACTGCCCAAATCCGTATTGTCGATAAAACAGTACAGCTGCTTAAGGCTTAGGTACAGAGTGTAGCTAGAAGTGATTCTGACGCAGTGTTATGAATGTATATTATAAAAACATTAATAACAGCACAGTGTGAGCACTGCTCATACCATCACTCTGTACGTGCAGGGGTCATAATTCTGAGGATGCATTATATAACTACCGAGTTGTCATATCCGGTTTTCCGCTAGCGCCTCGCATTTAATAATGCCATATTACTTTCGCTATGAACATTTTATATATTACGCAAAAACTAGAAATATTGGAAGCATACCGGAGTAAATGGATCACACATTATTTATTTATTAATAAATTTTTTCAGTTATATTCTGTTACCAGCATTTTTTTATATCTATTTTACTTCATCCTTGGTCTCTATTTCATATTTGTTTAGCCCGCAATATTTTTAAAAGAATTGACATGACACCTATACCTAAATTTTTATAGTAAGGTTGATGATTTTACATTTTTTTTTTCATATGTAATTAATTACAAATCAATTAATTTATTACAACAATTATTTTATAAAAAAATTTATGTATTTTTTTCGATATCATTCCAAGGCTTTCCATATTTTTACCATATTTTTTTTTTTTGGGAAATATTAAAACTTTAAATAATACCGGCATTTTTTTTTTTGTTCGTTCAGAACATACTCTAAAAACGTATAAAAAAATATTTATTTTATTTTAATGTCATAATTTTTCTATTATCTTTAAAAAAAATAGTGATAACGCACAAAAACACATGTGCTCATTATCATTTTTAACTAATAATTATCATACTTGGTGTCCCAGTACATAAAAGCCAAACGTACAGGGTAAAATTCTGGGTTAATTTCATGTAAAAAAATTCTAATACCAAATTAATATTTGGAATGATTACAAATTAGCAGCTATTGCCGCAAATTTTCCACAAACCACTGGGAATTTATCTTCAAAAATTAACGAAAATAAACAAAATTTAGCTAGTTCGAAACATAAATGATTCAAGCTTTACCATTACTGCCACCTACAATTAATAAATTTATATAGTTTTGTAATTTCGGATTGGAAAACTAAATTAAGGTTCACTTTCACTGCAATCATTAGTTTTTGCTTACTATCGTTAGATAATTTCTAACCATTCTTTCAAGGTGATGTGGAATATTTTATTCTTGAATGATAACATGTTTAGAAGTTTGGTATGGTACACCCTGTATAAAGTTGCTTTTAGGTTTTGACTCATTTTTTTTTATTAATTTTCTAAAGAATCTTAATAATTGATAAAACATATTTTATGAAAATTAAATTTGTAATTGTTTTAAAAATAGAAATTAAGTTATCAAATAAAAATAAAAAAAAAAACAGTACACACAAAAAAAACCCAATTTTTTTCCACCTTAAAATTATTAATTTTATTATTATTAAGGTTATTAGACTCAATTCGTTGCAATATTTTTTTATTTTTTTTAAGTATATTTTGACATTAATTTTACATTATTTTGTGTTCTAGTTAAATCAGCTAAATTTATTTAATTTATTAATAAAATTATATTTATTTTTTATATATTTTCAGATTTGTTTTATTATTTCATTACAACATTGACCATAAAAGAATAAAGCAATCAAAATGCCTAAATCGGTGAGTAAAAAAAAATTAATAATAATTTTTATATTTTATTGATTTCAAAAGCATTTTTCGTTTGACATAATTAAAGTAGTGCGTAAATTTAGGAATTTGAATTAATTAGCAAAAATCTAAAAATAAAAATTGTGAATGTGCTAATTAAGAAAATTAATTTAAATAATTTAATAAATTCGTTTTTAAAAAAAAATTCTTACGTATAACAACAATTGATTTGTAATAAATGATTATAAATTTAGTGGATTATACTGTGCTGTAGTAGATAGTTTTAGTAGACATCACTCGTAAGCTGATCCAGAATGAAATTGAATAACTATCAGTAATAAAATTTACAATATATAATATGAAGTTAATATCACTTGTTGTTGAAACTATTCAAAACCTTTAAATTGTTGCAATTAATGTTAAGAAGGTATTAAGTTCCTTACTTCATTCAGATAGGGAGGAGTCCCTTACTTGAGGACGAAGCGGTGGAACACATAATATCTGGTTGTGAGGTGTTGATGTGTAGGTTGACACCTCGAATGCTATATTGTTGCTCCTTCGGAAACGTGACGGCTGTTATTAAGGGAGAGGCAGATGTATTGTTTCATCAACAGTACAGCTTTGATCAGAGGGACGAATATTTAGTGAGGATATCACAATAATCCAAATAGATGCAGTGATTAGGACTGTTTGTGGCACACCCTTATTCTAAACCTTACGTAACCTAACCTAATTTAACATTAGGCAAAACATTGTTTGCAATCTGCATAAATTATAAAATAATTATGTTAAAATTGTAATAAAACGACGGGAAACGGAAACCTCTGCCTATCAGGTTCACATCTGATCTGTCGCACCAATGAAATAAGAAAATAATAATAAGTTATATTGAAAGTGATGCAGATCTTGTCAGTTATGACAAATACTTGAATTGGCTGTATAAAATTGAAAAATTAATTTGAGAACACCGAACTGAAAAGGCTGAACGATACAAACTCACAAAATATTTTCTACTATAAATTAAATTATGGCGCTGACCTAATTTTAGCAATTGATATACAAACATGTTAAACCACATTTTTACAGGCCTCCTATTTCGATTTTGTAAATGCGGATTAAATGTGTACTGCTCCAAAATTTAAAATTAGTTTAGTTTATTTAACTAAGCACGGTCATCCGTTAACATCTTTCCAAATCTAACGACATTTTTTATTGAGATTTTCGCTGCCTCGGCCTTAAGCTATTTCTATTAATGACAAAGTATGTATCCATTCAATTTGCAAGTTCCACAAAATACATTATCATATTTATAAATATCTAACGCTA
The DNA here is from genome assembly GCA_963920725.1 of Rhamphomyia laevipes. NCBI lineage: Eukaryota > Metazoa > Arthropoda > Insecta > Diptera > Empididae > Rhamphomyia > Rhamphomyia laevipes. The sequence continues at coordinate 44,236,184 of OY987256.1, forward strand.
TTACACTAGCGCTAATTACTATTACACTTTTATTATTCAAGTTCGCTTGAATTATGTTCAAATGTTCAAAAATTTCTAGAAATTTATTATTCTACAAAAAAACTAGTTTTCTTCATTTATATTATTTAAAATTTTATTGAATTAAATTTATAAAATTTTACCTATAAACCTGAATCTTTATTTAATTCGTTGTAAAATGAATAATTAATAAATAATATTTCTAATTTTTCTTCTCTGTTGATATTTAAATTTAAAAAAAAATGAATGAATTTCTAAAATATTTCATCACATCACTTTTTTTTGTTGTTGTGTCAAATGAAATCGAGTTTTACAAGCTTTCAATAAGCAGATCAATTTTATAGGAAGATATTAGCTTTCAAATTAATTTTAATATGAATTAGAATTAGAAATGAGATGAAGATTGTCGCGTCAAACTTTTTATCCGGACTTTTTTTTGTACTTTTTTCAAATACTTTCAGTAAGAGCATATTTTCGAATTTCGAAGATTAAAGAAAAGATTTGAAGGATGGGTAGCTTATAAAGTATCAAGTATTCGGTGACCAAAATCTGTACTGAGATCAACTAGATATAGCTTTTGAATGGCGTCGGTTTGAAGCTGCTTAACTTCTATATTCGGAGAATAAGCTAAAACAGACGAACGGACATGATTAAACCTCAATTCAAGATTCATAGCTTATAAAGTATCAATGATTCGGATATCAAATGAATATAGTTTTTGAATTACGTAGCTAGTCCTACTATATCCGGAGATAGCTAAGCTAAGACAGACTGTCGGACATTAGTTAAACCTTAAGGCATTGAATTTGTACTAATTACAAAAATGTCTAAAAAATAAAATTAAAATTTAAATGATAAAAAAAAAAAATTAGACGATAAGAAATCAGTGAAAATTTTAGAAATTATATAACATTTTTTTATGCCAGGTATTAAATATTTATAAATTATGAATCATTTTAACATAGTAAAGTTAGAATTTTAATTTTTTAGCATACGTGGTTCATTGAATAATTTTTACAATTGCAAATTATACATAAAATTCAAATTTTCTTTGCAAACAGAAAGTTTGAGTAATTCTATATTTTCAATATTTTACAAATATAAATAATTTATTGAAATAAAAAAAAAATGAATCATAGAAAACCTTTTTCTTTTTTATTTACGTAATGAAAAATTGAATAGTTAAGTCATTTTTACATAATATAGCTTCAAATAAATTCAAAGGTTAAATAGTTATATAATTAGTAAGAGCTTTATAATCATAATTACTAAGATAAAAACAAGTTTAAAATTAGCATTTTAACTGACTAGTATCATTCATATTTTTTTTTGAAATATTTCTGTATTTATAATTATACATGCTTTTCATTATTATATGAGCTAAAAACTGCAACATTTTGATTGAAGAGCTGTTAAATAATATACGATAAAATTTATATATTTATATAATAATATTCATTGCAAATTAACATGTTATTTTATTCATTGATTATAAATATAAATATACAATTATTAATATCAATGAAAAACAGTTTTGCTTTTGAACCTTGAATTGGTAATTTACAAGAATGAACAACTGTATAGTCTCTGAGAGGTACAAAGTAGAATTTCAAATGTATTCAATTATTAAAACATAAATCCACATCCACTATTAATAATAAAACAATCAAAGTACAAAAAAAAAATAACTATATAAATGTCAATGACAAAATACTGTAAAAGTTTTTAAATACTAAACTGAATTTCTGTCTAATGTAAAGGGTCTTTTAATAAGCGTGTTACAATGTTAAATTGAATTTTTTGAATAATATTTCATTCATATGACCATGTCTGAGAAAGCCAATTCGATCAACCCAATTTTTGCATACTTTTTCAAATAACGCTGGACGAATAGCATTAATAACTCGATCGATTTTGATTTGGAGTGCATCAAGTGTTCGTGGTTTATCTGCATAAACCAATGACTTAGCATACCCCACAAAAAATAGTCTAAAGTTGTTAAATCACACGATCTTGCTGGCCAATTGATTGGTCCAAAACGTGAAATAAACGAATCATTAACTTTACCACGCAATAAATCCATTATTTCACGAACACTATGACACGTAGCACCGTCTTGTTGAAGTCACATATCATTCAAACCATTTTCATCCATTTTTGGAAAAACAAAATTCATTCTGCATTTCTCTATATAGAACTCCATTGACAGTAACGACGCCAACCACACCAAACAGTTAATTTTTCTGGATGTAATTGAATTTCTTCGAATGCATGTGGATTATTTTTGTCCCAAATACGGCAATTTCGTGTGTTAACGTATCCATTCAATCAGAAATTTGCTTCATCTCAAAGCATTAAAAAAAAATAGATCAACTTCAAGCAGCTGAAGTTGCCCAATCAGATAAACGACGACGCATCAAATGATAATTTGGCTTCAGTTCTTGTGTCAACTGGACACAAGAATCAAGCCATAATCAAGTCTCAGAAATTAGGATCTTCACTTACATTAGTACTTACAGCATTGATATTAGCTACACTACAAATATTTCGTTGACGTACTCGTGTTGTATATACGTATTTAATGTATAGCTTGTAGCTGGTCGATTAAATGAACCATAAAATTCACGAAGCCCTCTTTGAGTTTCAACAATTCCCAGCCTTCACACCAATAATATGGTTAGATGATTAAAATGAGAATTTTTAAAATTATCAGTAATTGTTTACCGGAATCCTGAGATTATACTTTGGACAGGAGACCAAAGGGTTTTTAAATAACTAATTCGCGAATATTTTTTAAAATATAATAATTTTAAATATTATCTTTTAACGTCCAATTAAGTCCAAATCATCATGGACTGTTTACTTGATTGTATACGACAATAGACAATATGTAATTCGACTAATACTATAAAATAACTTAAAGTACAATCAAGAACATAACATTAAAACATTTAATACTGTCAGATTATCTAGTATTTAGCGATGTAATTTTAGTAACATATGCTGTGATGCATTAGTTCATGGATTTTATTTGAGTAATGTGATTTTAAGACTAGGTTTTGAGACCATTTGCTGACATCGAATGTCTCGTTTTTGAAAATCAATTCGTTTCTTGCAATTTAAATTATTTCAGTAAAAGAAAACTCTGTGATTCGCAATTTATAGAAAATTAGAATATCAGTAAAGATCTAATAATAGAAAAAAGAAGTCTATAGGTTCACATCTGAGTTGTGCCGCCATAAAAAATTATTAATTAGTCATCTTAAAACTTAGCCATTAAGCTATTAAGGTTGAAGCGATAAAATTATAATTTCAAACATCGATATTCAATCCTTCGACTCGACCTGTGTTTACAAAAAACAATATTGCATCAAATCATTTGATATTTTTTGTATAAATTTGATTATAAAACAATTAACAATAGTCATCAAAACGAAATAACAATATAATATTTTTAAATATTGTATATAATATTTAATTAATTTATTGACTTTTTTAATATTTTGAAAAACGAGAAGCCATAATCTGATTACTAAATATATACAACTCAATTGAATCACTTGCGCGAATTCTTCAATTCAAATGAACTGGAAATATTTAAATAATTCCTATATTATTTTTACACATAACATTAATATATATATTTACTTTCAAACACTTTAAACAGCTTTTGAATTGTGTTCTACAAGTCAATGTAATATTTGAAATCCCCTTCCGATTTGATTAGGATATTTCTTTTTATTTATGGGGGTGTAATGGACTGGGCTATCCAACCTGTGTGGCTACACAACACAATATATATATATATATAGTATATATATAAATGACCGTCGGCCGTGTCATTAATATTTTATTTTATATATTTATTTCACAATTCTTGATATGCGACATACAATAATAGAAAATATAAAATAAAAATATATAATTTCAATAGGTGTGATCCATTTAATATATGTGAATCACTCTAGAATACAATGGAGTAGTTTGTAAATGGAAAGTTCATTTTGTTAACGAGAATTAGAGTTTTTACCTAATAATAAGATTTTGTGGCTGGAATCGAATACAGACTAGCAATACCAGTTAGGTTTTGAATATTCGGTGTGGAATCAAACACATTACAACATATTAGTACAAAACGTCTACGGCAGTAGTTATCCATCAATTTGACGTAAAAAAATATGTAAATGTCAACTAGTGAACAACTATAGTAATATTAGAGAAAAATAAACTTCTAAATTAAAAAGGTGTAAAGAGAACTAAGGCGAATGCTGAAAGCGCAATTTAAATAAATATTTTGTCATTATTATTATTTAAATTAGTGTGAACACAACTATGTATGTCGAATTGCGTTATCGAATTTTCCGCTAGCAAAGGCATTAGCTGATTATAATAAATGTAATTTGAAATTCAAATAAAATTTAATTTTTAAAATTAGAAAAGTTAATTGAAAAAATAAAAAAATATGAATTTATTTGGTTTTTCGTCAATGTTGTGTTTATAAGGAGAATTTTTAGTTTACAGCTAAAGACGTAACTAGTTGAGTCCTCCGGAGTAAATAGTTTATTTAAATGAATCGCAATTAATATAAAATGCACAGGCGCTTCATTTTCTTTCTCTTATTTTGATTAAAAATAAAATTATTGGTATTGAATGACGACAACAACATCGAACAGCAGACTTTACGTATTATTCATTGTCTTTGAGAATGTTTCTTGTTATTTAGTGTAGGAAGATGAGACCATAACTTCAGTTCATAATTTATAAGTTAAAATATCCAATTTATAGAAAAATAATTTAAATATTAAAATTTTTTGGGTTCAGTTTTTTTGTTATAAGAGCAATTCACTTGAGAAAATATATAATAAATAATACTAGAAAAGTGCAAGAAAATTTTTAAATTTGATTAATATTTTTATAAATCCAACGAACTTTAAATTCGATTAATTAAAAATTGAAAAAAAAAACATGAAAAACATGGTTATGTTAGTTATTAACAATAATAGAACTATGAAAATGGTTAGTTATTTAAATAATTAAAATATATACAATTAAAGAAATTATGTGTTTGTTCAGGAATTGTACTATAGATGGAGTTTACAGAATAATAATTTTAATATATATTATTTGTTATAAACAATTTTGTTAATTTAATAATTATAATTACATTATTTTTTTTATTTTAAATTCAATTTATTAATTATTTTAAAAAAAAAATATCGATTAACATAAATGTGAACAACGCCATCTGTTGATGTAAATTTACCAAAATTAATCATAATAAAAGTTATTAGTTTAAAAAAAAATGTAATATATATAATAATTTATAAAAATTGCGCATAAATAAAATTAATTTTATGGAAATTTTTGTTGGATTCATCAAAAGTTCCACCGCATAAATTGTCAATCATTTTTATTTATACATATGAAAATTCTATATGGCTTCCATATGTAAACTTCTGTTTTTTTGTTACATATAATTATATACATTATTTGAAATCATTAACCTGATAAACTAATTGGATTTTAGAAATACAAAAATGAACTAAAACTTTAGTAATATCACCATAAATAGATAGTCACGTGGAAAAATTTATAATTTCTTACAATTGGTTGATATTTTTGTTATAATATTTTTATATATTTTTATTTATATAATTTAAAAATATAATATTGAATTTATTTTCAGCTAAATGTGCGTGTTATTACCATGGATGCTGAATTGGAGTTTGCCATTCAGCAAACAACAACTGGTAAACAATTATTTGATCAAGTTGTTAAAACAATTGGTTTACGTGAAGTATGGTTCTTTGGATTACAGTATACCGATTCAAAGGGTGATTTAACATGGATTAAATTGTACAAAAAGGTAATTTAACTAAATTTCATTTTGTTTATAAATAAAAACTATAAAAATAGAGGTTAAAAGAGAATTTATATTGTGTAATAATTCAAATTTTTCTGTAATTTATATAAATACAACGATATTAAATAACAATACTATAGGGATGTCCCGAATCCTTGATTTTGAGATTCCGATAAATATCGAATCATACAAAATATGAAAATCTAAATTCAGCTGAATAAATATTTTCAAAATGATTAGAACGAAATTATCTAACGAATATCAATGCTGAAGAAACTGAATATTCGAGACATCCCTTCCCTTATTAAAACTATATAATTTGTAGTATTTAAACTTGAAATTAATTTATATATTAATTTTCTACTAATTATACTAAAAATATTATATTAGCCTGAAACGCATGTAGAAAAATCAATAAAATATTTTAAAAGAGTTAAAAGATATGTGGACAAGAAAAAGAATGATTCTTCATCATATATTGAAGATGATGATACTGATTCTGAAGATATGGTAAATATTTATTGGCTTTATATAAAGTAGGTAAACCACAAAGCTAGTTAATTATTATGCTCACATAAAAACTATAGAACTACAAGTACAAAAATAATAAAATCTAAAAATTAAATTTTTCATATTAAATAAAATTAAATTCTTTACTTTACCCCAATTTTGCTATCCTCTTCTAATCTGAAATTCAGACAGGATCAATGCCGTTTTCAACTTGGGTAAAATTTTGATATTACATATTATTTTTTATTTTAATATTTTAAATTTAATTTTCTGTTGCTCCATTAAATTAAAACAAAATTAATTTCAATATTATTGATAAATTTTAGGTCATGAATCAAGATGTTAAAAAAGAAAATCCATTACAATTTCGGTTTCGGGCAAAATTCTATCCCGAAGATGTTGCCGAAGAATTAATTCAGGATATAACATTACGTTTATTTTATTTACAAGTTAAAAGTGCCATTTTAGCTGATGAAATTTATTGTCCACCAGAAACATCAGTATTATTAGCATCATATGCTGTACAGGCACGTCATGGTGACTTTAATAAAAGTAATCATTCTGTAGGTTTTCTAGAAAAAGATCGTTTATTACCACAACGTGTTATTGATCAACATAAAATGTCAAAAGATGAATGGGAACAATCAATAATGACATGGTGGCAAGAACATCGCGGTATGTTACGTGAAGATGCTATGATGGAATATTTAAAAATTGCCCAAGATTTAGAAATGTATGGTGTTAATTATTTTGAAATACGTAATAAAAAAGGTACAGAATTATGGTTAGGTGTTGATGCACTTGGTTTAAATATATATGAACGTGATGATAAATTAACACCAAAAATTGGTTTTCCATGGTCTGAAATCCGTAATATATCATTTTCGGATCGTAAATTTATAATTAAACCAATTGATAAAAAAGCACCAGATTTTGTATTCTTTGCACCGCGTGTAAGGATTAATAAAAGAATTTTGGCATTATGTATGGGTAATCATGAATTATATATGAGAAGACGTAAACCAGATACAATTGATGTACAACAAATGAAGGCACAAGCACGTGAAGAAAAAAGTGCTAAACAACAAGAACGGTAAGAATAATTTCAAAAAAAATTATATAAAAATTAATATTATTGAGAGTATAAAAGTTTGTATTTTAATAATTTCCAATTTTTTGTTTTTAGTGAAAAATTACAATTGGCATTGGCAGCTCGTGAACGTGCCGAAAAGAAACAACAAGAATATGAAGATCGTCTTAAAGAAATGCAAGAGAATGTTGAACGTTCTCAGCGCGATTTATTGGAAGCTCAAGATATTATTAGACGATTGGAAGAACAATTAAAACAATTGCAAGCATCTAAAGATGAATTAGAGCAACGTCAAAAAGAATTACAAGCAATGTTAAATCGTCTCGAAGAGGCCAAACATATGGAAGCAGCTGAAAAGATGAAATTAGAAGAAGAAATCCGTGTTAAACAAGAAGAAGTACAACGTATTCAAGATGAAGTTAATGCCAAGGATGATGAAACAAAACGATTACAAGCTGAAGTTGAAGAAGCTAGACTCAAACAGGTACTAAAAATGATTATTCACACATATTTGTAATTTATTGATACGACAAAATTGATGTTATTTAAATATTTTGTCGTTAATTTAATAATTATGTTGTGCTTTCTAAGTTTTTTATAAATTTTAATTAATTTTATTTTTATATTCGAAAATTATTTAGAGTGAAGCTGCTGCTGCATTATTAGCTGTTTCATCAACACCTCAACATCATCATGTTGCTGAAGATGAAAATGATGAAGAATTAACAAATGGCGATAATGGTGATGTATCACGTGACTTGGACACAGATGAACATATCAAGGATCCAGTTGAAGAGAGACGTACTTTAGCTGAACGGAATGAAAGACTTCATGATCAATTAAAGGTTTGTTTTCATTTTCAACGAAAAAACTAAATAAAATTCGTTTAATTTTGTTTATTTTTACAGGCTCTTAAGGATGATTTGGCACAAACCCGAATCGAAACTAAAGAAACTGTTAATGATAAAATTCATCGGGAAAATGTGCGTCAAGGAAGGGATAAATACAAGACACTTCGTGAAATACGAAAAGGCAACACAAAACGGCGTGTTGATCAATTTGAAAATATGTAAATTTCTATTGAAACTGGAAAATATTTTTTTTTTAAATTTTTTTTTTTGCAACTTTTTTTTTTTTTTTTTAATTTTTTCCCCTTCATTTTTGTAATTATTGCATTTCTACACAATATAAATACTACAAAATAATCCGTTTTAATTAAACAAGAAAAAAAAGAGTTTTAAGAAAAAAATAATAAAATATATAAAAAAAAATTTAAGAGAAAAAAAAATGGAAAAATTATGTTGAATAAAAATTCTATTCGATTATTTAAAAAAAAAAACACTTTTTTTGTTCAAATACAATAAATAATTAATAAAAAAATAAGCTGAAAAATAAAATTTTACATTATTTTAATAAAAAAAGTCTCAAGTTTAATTAATCATTGTCAATTTTTATATTCTTCTTTTATTTGTATTATTATTACACTATTTTTCTTCAAATTGAATTGCAGGACTAAACAAATATATGTTTTTAAAAGATTTGGATTTTATAAACACAATAAAATTCATTTAAGTCATAAAATATAAAAAAAAAATATTCTAAATTTGTTTATTTACTTAATACCAAAATAATTTTTAGTTATGGTATACGGATGTGGTAATAAATAGAAAAAAATAAACGTATTTTTTAATGTTGTCTATTTGATATACGGTCAATTTACCGAAGAACAATTTTAGTTATGAACTAGTTCAGTTCAGTTTTTAAATTTTTTAATTTTTGGTTTTAAGAAATGTTTTCGACGATTTTTTTTTGTAAAGAAAACCTAATCCTTTTTCTAATTTATCATTAAAAATCAATTAAAAAATGTATTATTAAAAATAGTTGTTTTTTTTTTAAACGAGAATTTTTTTTAAAATAAAATATATTAAAGATAAAACTTTTTGAAGAATTTTAGCCACCAGTGTTTAATATAACGAAACTTATAAAAAAAATATAATATATACATTTTTTTACTTATATACAATACTTAAAGTAATATTTAAAAAAGTGTCCTTCATTTCTATAATATTTTAAATAAAAAAACAATTTTTTAAGTAATTTTATAGATAATAAATATGAAATACTATAAATAATAAAATGCATGTTAGAAAATTAACTGATAAATTTATGTAATGATTGGAAAGAATCAATAATTTTTTAGTTTTTACTTTACAAAATCAAAAATGGATTGTATTACATTACAACTGTATTAATTATGTATTTACTTTTTGAATTATGCCATTTAAACAAAAAAAAAATATATACTTATTTTAAAATATTAATTTATATAAAAAACACTTCAATTTCCAAGAAAATTTCATAAGTTATATAAAATTCTTTGTTTATTTTATTTTTTTATATAGATGAATAATAATGAAAAAAATAGTTATAAGCAAAAAAGAAGAAAACTCTCAATAAATATTTTTAAACTTTAAAAATTAATTTTTATAGAATTTGGTAAATTTATTTTAGAGTAAAACTTTGTCATATAAAAAAACTACTACTTAAAAGTTATTTTACAAAATATTTGAATATGAATGGATTAAAAAAATAGTTTTTTTTTTAGAAGCACAACACATTTTTTCTTGGAATCAATTTCCAGTACACAAAATTTTTAATGCTTCTTCTTCTATAATGTTATTTAGTTCTTACAAAATATACTATAATAATATCAAATTTTCGAAAAGGTACTAATACAAAAACAAAGTCTAGAAAAATCAGTAATTTTATTTAAGCAATATTATCAAAATCCCAATATATGTTTTTGAAAATTATTATATCCCATTTAAAAGTAATAATATTGAATTCTTAAAAGTTCCTACAAAACTTTAATACTTGTCTATTTGTTATGGACGAATTACTAAAATGCCTTTGAAAAAAATATCATTAATAATAAACTGCCATCTGAAATAAACAATTAAAAAAAAAATACAAAAATATTTTTAGTATTAATAATCCTTAAATATATATTATAGTATCCGTAATAATCCGGCCTTATAAAAATTCGATGAACTTTAAACTTTCTTAATGTTAAGTTTTGTTTCTTATTCTTGTGCGTTCTTTATTATTATTATTATATTTTTAAATAATATTTCTTAATACTAGTTTTCAGGGGTAGGAATGTTAATTTTATATATACATATATTATTTTTTTTTTAAATAACAGTTTTACAAATAAAAATGTATTTTGTCAGTAATTTAAAAAAAGTTTTATTATATTATATAGAAATAGTATAATCTTCTCTTCATAAAAATAAGAAGATTTGTAATGTTAATAAATGCCTAAAAAAATGAAAAAGAGAAGACGAAATTAGAATTATTTAATTAAAAAAAAAAAAAATTGAAAATATTTTTTTACGATAGAAAGAAAACAAAAAAAAAACCACAAATGAAAATAATCAAATTTATAAAAATAATAAGAATTAATAAAAAAAAAATGGTATCAATTATTTTGTACATTTTAAAATGAATAATATTTAATATACATAAATAAAATATAAATATACTAACTCTTTTATGGAATAGTTTTAATAATAATATTTTACTTATTACAAATAAAAATTATTTGGATTTATAAATCGTACATAAATAGTAAGAAATATCAACAACAACAAAAAAAAAAGCTATAAATTGTTAAAGAAAAACCAAAAATTTTAATCGTTTTATTTTTGTAAATTATTGTTTAAGTTAACAATTTCGAAATAATAGATCTTATGAAATTAGGTTTCGGGTAATAACGGTTATATGATAACCAAAAACTCCAGCAAGATAATTAAAAGTTTAATGGATTTAAAAGTTTTTAGCTTTTTAGGTGAAAATTACAATGGTTTTTTTCTATCACCGCTAACAGGTGGAAATCTCGATAAATTAAACGTGACCTTAATTTATCACATATTAAAGCAATTAAAAAGTTCATATTTTAATAACTTTGTAGTTTTTATTGATTTTGTAGTAATTTTCTATATATATACATTAGTAAACAATAAAACAAAACAGTTTTGAAATTATAATTATAACATTTATTTGTATTCTTTTATAACAATTCTTAATATTTCTATTTATATATAGCATTATTGTTGTTTCTCTGGTAGTGTAGTGATTTGATTTGATTAACAATTTATATTAACGAATTTGGGTTTGTCTGATCCTGATGTAATATTATGATACTTCGTAAACTATACCACTATACGAAGTATATCCCGAACGAACAAACCGTTTTTTTTTTAAATTTTTCCAAAACGGTGGTACACTAGGAAATTAAATAGTTGTTTTTTATCCTTACTACTCTTAATTTAAAGATTGCTTGTAAAATATTCTCAGGACCGTGAAGCCAATTATTTAATGAATTAATTTTAATACTAATTTTAATATTGTATTAATATTAATTGAATTATTTTGTTCCTTTCGATTAAAGAATAATTAAATCTTACTTTCGTTTGATTGCTTTTCTAATTAATCCAAATCTAGAATTTAACAATAAAAAATGAAAAAAATATGTTTTTTATTTTTAAATTTCTTTAAATATCAATTTTTCTTAAAGTTAAGTTTTTGTTTTACTTACTAATTCTATATAAATGACAAACAAATGAGATCAAATACAGAATGAGTGACGTCATGCTCGGAAAAGTGAAACGAGAAAAGCCATAATGAATATATATTTAAATCATGCTAATGTCAGTCATTTCTATGGCTAGGGTTGCCATGCCAGTTTGCGTTTTTTGTCTAACTACTAAATTTAGCAGTGATATACTAGTTATTTAATTAAGGAACAAAAACTTTTAAAATCGGCATTGAAAAATCCAATTTATGCAGTTCCAGTTCGGTGTAATCCCGAACGAACAAAGTATATGGTATGTTGTCATTTAATTTTCTAACTTCTTCCAACCTTCCATGCACGATGCACCGCACAGTCTCCATACATATACTGGCTAGGTAGTTCAAAGTAAAATGCTGAGGCCAAATTCATATCATTTGAAAACAACAGTATTTCTGTTAATTCTAATGATATATATAGTTCTTGGTGCGGACTCAATGTTATAAATTCTTGGAGATGAAGGTGAAGATGAGTTTCGTATACACGGCGATACCAGACAGTGTAAAGGTAAATATATAAGATATTGCCAAAATTATTAGTTTTATTTAGTTTGCCATATTTATTAATCTAGCCTTATATTTAAAATTTGGTGGCACTGTATACATTTGTATTTTTTATATTTTTGTTTTAATAACCTAAAAACAAAACGAATATTTCCCGCCGAACCGGCTGATATTTTCCTTCCAATTGAACTACACATACACAATAACAACACGAAACCGAAAGTAATAATAATAATAAATAATTATTAATTATAAAATATTAAAAATTTAAAAATATGACTGCTGTTCCTAATAAAATTGATCGTTTACCTTGGTAAATATGATAAATTTTAATGAAAATAATAAAATATATATCTGTGGAATAATTCTATTTTAGGGTTGAAAAATATCGACCAGAAAAACTAGATGATTTAATTTCACACGATGATATTATTTCAACAAGTAAGATTATTTTCAATAACGTTTTTAATAATGAACTTAACTTTTTAATAATTTATGTATTTATAATTTTAATTTCTTTGCAGTCAACAGGTTTATATCTGAAAAACAATTACCTCATTTACTTTTCTATGGTCCACCAGGAACTGGTAAAACTAGTACAATATTGGCATGTGCCAAACAATTATATAGTCAAGGACAATTTAAATCAATGGTTCTGGAATTGAATGCATCAGATGATCGTGGTATTGGAATTGTTCGCGGACAAATATTAAATTTTGCATCAACTCGTACAATTTTTAGTGGAACATTTAAAATAATTATTTTAGATGAAGCAGATGCTATGACCAACGATGCACAGAATGCACTGAGAAGAAGTAAATAATTATATAAAATTAAAGTATATTAATTTTTTATTAATAAATTTGGTTTCAGTCATTGAAAAATATACTGAGAATGTACGATTTTGTATAATTTGTAATTATTTAAGTAAAATAATTCCGGCGGTTCAATCACGTTGTACAAGATTTCGATTTGCACCATTAGCCCCAGAACAAATTTTACCCAGATTAGATAGTATTATTACAAACGAAAAGTATGTAATTTAACATAAATTCCAACAGTTATTGAAAATTATTTTGAATTTTTTGTATTTATTTTTAGTTTAAATGTAACAGAGGATGGTAAGAAAGCTTTGATGACATTATCTAAAGGTGATATGCGTAAAGTTTTAAATGTTTTACAAAGTACATCAATGGCATTTGATATTGTTAATGAGGATAATGTATATACATGCGTTGGACATCCTTTGCGTAGAGATATTGAAAGGATATTAGAAAATTTAATGTCAACAACTGATTTCGAAAAATGTTATGATGGTAAAATAGAATCACATTTTAATAAAATATAAATAATGTTTTTTTTTTATTAGAAATTCAAAAAATTAAATCAGTTAAAGGTTTAGCTCTGGAGGATATTTTAACAGAATTACATCTTTTTATTATGAGAAGTATATAGACATTTTTATATAATTATGAAATTAGAAATTTATCTTAAATTTTATTTTTATATACCTAGTTGAATTACCGATGAGTGTTCTTAATAAACTTATTATCAAAATGGCTAGTTTAGAGGAAAGATTAGCAAAAGGTTGTAATGAAGGTCCACAATTAACAGCATTAATATCAGCATTTTATACATGTCGTGATATGGTTTCGTTGGAATCATAAATTTATAATATTTACGGAATATTGTTAAAAGTTATTCTCCAAAAATTTTTAAGATTATTGTAATTTGCTCGAAATATTTTAAGAAAATAATAATTAAAATTGAATCGAAATTATTTAAACTGCAAAATGTCATCTTGAATTTATTTAAGGTAATTTAAAATTATTAAATTAATATTGTTATTTTTATACTTATACCAAATTTAAAGAATCGGAAATGGATTATCCTATTTCGCTTATTATAAAAAAATAAGGCTGTGTTAAAAAAGAATTGATCAAATTTAAGAAAAAAAATTCATTTTATAATTTCATTGTATGTCTTCCTTCTTTACATTCAATACAAATTTTATGTGCCTCATCATAATATGGATTTGTTTCATTGCGAACAGTTTCTAACCAAGCTTTTAGTTTCGGTCGGTTTATACATGGATCAAAACCAGCAATTTCTACAAAAGTTTAAATCAATTTATAATATAAACAACAATTGAAATGCTTACTTGGTTGTTCAATTTCACATGCAGCAAAAATATCAGCTGCTGTCAATTGGTCCGATACAATAAAACGATTTGATTTAAGCCAAAGTTCTTCAATCGTATCCATTGTTTTATTTAAATGAAATTCTAATGAATTTATTTTTTTCGGTATAGGATCTGCATTAGTTAATTGTTTTCGTAACCATTTATGTTGAAAGTATAAAAATCCATTTAATCGTGTATTCAGGTGTTGCCACTCTAAATATTCGTCAACTCGTGCTTGTTTGCAATAATCTGATGGATATAAATTATCGGACATATAACCACAATTATGTAAATACCTTTGAATTTCAAGTGATAATTTTACTAGTGATAATAAGATTCACAAAGATTTTATACCTTAAAATTGCAATACTCTCAGCTAATTTCACATCATTGTGCACAATACAAGGTACTTTCTGAAACCGATTGATTTCTTTGTATTCGTCAGTGAAGTGTTCACCTAATCTTAATGCAATCGGATTGTTTTCAAATGGTATTTTACTTAATTTCATTATAATGTACATGGCGCGAGATGGTTGTGATAGAAAATCGTAATAATATTTTATTATGTTCGTCATTTTTACAAAAAATTTATTTATTTTATTACAACGATCTTTGAACTCTGCGACAGTTATGTATATTGTATAGATAGCCAAATCTGTATTTTATTCTGACATTTGCGTTGCCATCAATTCAGAATAGCTAAGCTTAACAATAACAAACGATTTGCAGCTTATCTAAATTTTTATTTGTAATTGGAACACATTTTAACCATAATTTTTATATTTATGATCATTGATAGGCAATGTTATTTTATTTTGTTCTTCGAATTAATTTTCTAATTATTTGGTAACATAACTAGTTAATAAGAAAGAAACTTGAATTATACATAATAAAAAATACTGCTAATAATACTAATATAAAATTGCAAGAATGCAAAAAAAAAAAAAAAACATTTCTACCTCCAGCAATTTACTAATTACTCAGAGGTCAGAGCCATAGATTATAAGATGACGATTCTTACTTCTACTTCTAGTTATATTTCCATCTTTCCTAACAATATTTTAAACCGTCTATTAATAAAAATTAAATGATCAAAGATTGCAAATGTTTTCTGTGCCAATAAAATTAATAATGAACAATATGAATAAATATACTTTTATTGTAAATAGATAATGAATTAAAAAAAAATGTATACCCAATAAAATATTTGTACAACAAATTAAATATATGTTAAAATAATTACACAACCCAAATATACTTATTTTACTTAAGAATTTATAATTTAGCTTGTTTTGATGCAATTTTATAAATAAATTTATGTGCTTCATCATAATGTGGATTACTGGATTCTTTAACGGCCTGAAGCCATGCCTTCAATTTTGGACGATTTTCAGTTACATCATATTTTGTCATAGCTATAATTAAATAAAAACAAATTAAACTTTATTATTATTATTTATATTGTATGTAAAATACTTACAAACTTGTTCAATTTCACAAGCTGCAAAAATATCAGCAACAGTTAATGTATTTCCACATAAAAATTTCTGATTATTTAACCAAATATTTTCAATCAAATCCAATGTCTTTTCCATATATTCTTTAGACGTTTCAACAATTTTTGGATCGATCTCCATACCTAAAAGAACTGGTTCTAGGTATGTTTTTAAGAAATACATCGCACATCCCATCCTTGTGTTATTATGTTGCCATTCCAGATATTCATCAACACGAGCTCTAGGCTGTTTATCAATGGGATAAAGTTGCTTTGAAATGTCTTTATCTAAATATCTAGCAAAATGGATTAAATAAATTAATTGCAAATATAAAAATATGTTAATTTATAAATATACTTTAATATTGCGACACTTTCAGATAATTTAAAACCATCGCTATCAACGATGCATGGTACTTTTTTGAAACGATTTACATTTTGCTCATAATCCTTTGTAAGATGTTCAACTAGATTTTGTGGTAAAATAATATTTAGTTGGGATTTAAATTTCTTTAAATAATATATAAATATTATTGGCAAACCTTTTCTTAAAGCTACTGGACAACTTTCAAATGGTGTTCCACTTATTTTGAATATAATATATAATGCTCTTGATGGTTGGGACATCAAATCATAGTAATATTTAAATAATCCCATTTTAGTTTATATAAAGTAGATTATCAATGTTAACTTATCGGCCGGTGGCGTTAAAATGTTAATAAACGAATCTAAATATTATAGAGGTTAAAGTCTAAAGATTTTAGATTCAATTTGACGTTTACTAAACCAGATGCTTATTTATTTATAATCTTTGATATTGTGAGACAGAGAATGTGTAATTCTGAATTTTACCAGCAAAACCGTTAAACCTTGAATTGTAATTAGAATAAAGTTTATTTTTAATTATAGTTTATTTTACAAAACTGTAATTATATTTTATATGAAATTTATTTTCGCTGTAAGAAGGTAGATAATTCTAAAATGAAAGTTTTCTATATAGAATCAGCGGGTAATTATATAAAATTATTTGATATATTTTTATGATGATTAATATAGTTACCTAAGATGGAAATATAATTTGTAAAATTTAACTAAATCCTATTTATGAAATATTTCAGATGACCATAAAAATTGGTTTATGAGAATTGCATATTTTATGGCGTTTTATAATTATTTGATTTTGATATAAATTAGTTAAAATATTTATAATTTTATTATAATATACTTTTAATGTTGAATAATAAATAAAATATAGGCACTATAGGTTGCCTATAATTATCGACACATAAAAGTACTCAGCTAATTTAGGTTTTGCCGATGTTCAAGCTTAGATGTTTTGTATATGTGATATGTCCCTGATATATTTAAGGTGATAGATATCCCTTATCCAAGTTAGCTTATTCGTATCCAAGTTAGCTTATTCGTAATCGTAATGAATTGTCTCCGCGTTTTTTTTTTTCATTCTAGTCATCTTTCGATAGCGATAGAGGATAGATACAAATCAATAACAACAAATTCTGTAATGAAAAAAGCAAATAAAGCATAAGCAGTTTAATATATATATTTCTGTCGAGTTCGAAATTCGAGAAATAGACTGTCACAAAATCAGTCATATTTGTGTCATATTTTACAATCCATCATAATTATATATGCTGCTTCCAAAAATTACTCCTAAATGTCAAAACATCCACACATTGAAATAGTGAACTATATTCACCAAGTCCGCCACTGGTATGTCAAAATAAAAAAAAATAAGAAATATACCAAAAAAAAATAAAGTAAAAAAGTTTGTTTGAAAACGCGGACATTTTTATTAAATGTAGCTTTTTTTCCTTCCAATAATTCTAATTTTTTTTTTGTTGTACAAGCAGTGCCAATAAATTTAGTTTATTATATTTAAGAAGAATTACGAAATAAAGTCAACAAATAACACTTATCGACTCGGCACGAAATCAACAAAAAAAAAACCTAAAACCAACCAAATACAGAATCAAATCAAAGCTCAAGCTAAAAAAAAGAACTATACAACACGAAAATAAAAAAGGATTCATTTTAAATTTAATATTTTATCAGAGTAAACTCATGTTGTTACAATTTCAAATGAACTTACGTTCGTTCATTTCACTGGCATCAAAAGTATGGACATGTATATGTTATATGTTTTCGCGGCAATTCCGATCATTTGTCCAGTTTCAACCTGTTAAATATGAATTATTTCCATTGTCACCGGTATCTCGTCACCGGTTAGGTATTGTACAACGTAAAACATTAGTGTTGGATTTAGATGAGACATTAATACATTCACAACATGATGCAATGCCAAGGAATACAGCAGTTAAACCTGGTACACCACATGATTTTACTGTTAAAGTAACAATTGATCGTCATCCAGTTAGATTTTTTGTACATAAAAGACCACATGTTGATTTCTTTTTGGATGTTGTATCACAATGGTATGATTTAGTTGTATTTACTGCTAGTATGGAAATATATGGTGCTGCTGTTGCTGATAAATTAGATAATGGTCGTAATATATTACAACGTCGTTATTATCGACAACATTGTACACCAGATTTTGGATCATATACAAAAGATTTATCTGGCATATGTAATGATTTAAATCGTATATTTATAATAGATAATTCACCAGGTGCATATCGCTGTTTTCCAAATAATGCAATACCAATAAAAAGTTGGTTCTCAGATCCAACTGATGTACAATTATTATCATTATTACCAATATTGGATGCTTTACGTTTTACAAATGATGTTAGATCAGTGCTATCTAGAAATTTACATTTACATCGTTTATGGTAGCAAAATTTATTATTATAAATGTGAAAATAACAAAAAAAGAATATTTATATATTGACCTTTTTTTTCTATTTTATATTAATTTATAATTTCAATTATATAATTAATATAAATTTTAGTTTTAAGAAAAAGAAACAAACAAAAATTAAAATAAATAATATAAATATTTATACTTATATTTATACATTTAATTAGTTCTTTTGAAATATAAAAATTTAATTATATAAATATAATAAATTAAATAATTAAAATAATATCGTTAGATAAAATTCACATACATTATTTTCATCAGAAAAAAATTATCACAATTAAAATAATATACAAAAATTATTACAAAAAAAAAAAAAAAAAAATTTATAAATTTAATATTTTTTTTTAAGTAGAATAATACGAAAATTGATAAAATTCTGATTAATTATTATAATTTTTAAGTAAAATAAAGTTACATTTAGAATATATTATTTTAATATATAAAAATATTTTTTGATGTACTAAAATTTACGTTAAATGTTTAATTAAAATTGTAGAATACATTTTTTTTTTCTTTCAATTAATAATTTAAATTATAATTTATATAATAATAAAAAAAACTGTGACAAAATTTATTAATTTATTATATATTGCATTAAAAAGCGATTAAAAATTTGTTTTGGAAATTTAATAATGATAATTTTTAAATTATATTGAAATTTTAGATTTCTTTTCAATTATAGACTATTTTTTGTTGTATTAATTTAGGTTGATTCACTCCGAAAGTTTCAATTATGAATCAATTTTTTATCTTTAGCGTCAATTTTATTACGTGTATTATGAATTGGCCAGAATATTGCTTCCAATTTTTTATTTTAATAAGTTAGAAAAATTTCTATTAACAAATTTACCAACCATAAAAATTATATGCATTTTGTTTTAAATATAAAGAGTGATCCGATTTTGGGGTTACTCTGTATTAGTAAATATATATCCGGATCAATTTACAGAAAACAAAACATATAAATTAAAATTTTTACCTGTAACGCTTAATTAATTTATAAATGCAGTCAGTAGCTATGATTTTGAAATGGATCTAGAGAGCCTTGATAATTATGATCCTACCAAGGTTTCACTAGTCTATATTTTAGCTCCTGTCTACAATTAGTTTTTTTATTTCATTATATTTTTTTGTGAATTGACTGGATTGTATGGAAATATCAAAAAGCAATAAACCTTAAAAAAAAAATCCTCAAAGGAATTTTTAATAATAAAAACGTAAATTGTAAATAAATTACATTAAATTCTCACTTATATAAGAAAATAAAAATAAAAATTTATAGAAAAATATTAAAATTAAAGTATTAAAAAATATCTAATATCAGAAAATAATCTGAAAACAAACAAATTATCAATTTAAGAGACAAATTTTTCTGTCAGTAGTTAAAAGAAAATCGTAAATTTAAAATATTAAAAATAAATATTTAAATTGTCCATTTAAATTATATTTCCAGAGTTTAAATAATTAATTAATTAATGTTATGATCATTGAAAAATATTTCAACATTAAAACAAAAATATTACATAAAATAGTTTTTGAAAATGTGACAAATTGACTTACAAAACCTTTATTACAAATTTTCTTCCTTTTTTTATAAATTTCTGTAATTTTTATGTTCTTGATGTTAACAAAATTTTTAAATTAAAAAATGAATAAAATTAATTTGTTGTGTATGGATAAAATACGAGTAAAAGAACTTATGTGAAAGTTAGATAAAAATTAAAAGTAAAAACGATTACACATTTATTACTGACTTAACGAAAATATTTATTTAATTTATTTTATAGTAGTATTTTTTTGATTATTAATTAATTAAATAATGAATAAATTTGTGGTATAAAATTTATTCAATTTTTAATGATAACATAAACGAAATTATTGTTAGTATTTTATGTGAACTATAATAATTTGAGCCAAAAATGAAATATATTTAATTTAATTTTTAAGATTTTGTATTTGATTTAAGTATATTTTTATTTAATATCTATTTTAAAACTGATGAGAATTATTATAATTGTATTGATTGAGTGACAAATTTCTTTTTCTTTTTTTTTAATGGCCTATTTCTCATATAATCTCTTGCTTTAACAAAAAAATGTATTTATTTTTCACTAATAATCTTCTAATTTTTTTTATTTTTTTTTGTTAATCAATAACTAAATATAATTAAATTTTCAATCATAATCTGCATAATCTACAAAAACGTTAAAATTTATTATTGTGCACCAAAATAAAATTCAATTTTAATTTTTTTGGCAAAAAAAAAAAATTAAAATAACTACAAAAAATAATTTTAATATATCGATTATTTAAAAATAAAATATGAAAATGTTTAAAAATATTAGAGGTGGCAACGACTTTATGCATTTGCTAAAAAACTGTTTTGTTTTTGGACCTTATGGAGAAGGAAAACGGAGGACCGAAAAACTGTATGGAAGTCTAGTATTAACAGCCAGGTTTTAAGTTACATAGATTTATCAAATACATAAAGTTCATATCTAAGGATATATTATATGCAAGCTCAAATGATTGAAGGAAGTTATATAAATGTTGTCAACTGTATACATCTAATATTTCTATTCTGTAATAAAAACAAAACTGTTTAATTTAAAAAAGAAGGCACAAAATCATGTTATTAATTTAAATTTTGATGCAATAAGAAAGTTTATTTTTTGAATGAAATAAATTAGTTTTCTGAATTTATAAAAAAGTTCAGTTACATATAAAAACAAAAATATTAAGAGCATTTTATTTGTTCCTTATAAAATCTAACTAACATGCGTCCAGTCCAATTAAGAAAGTAAATTAAGGCATATTTTAATATAGAAATAGGTATTCTAAATAGTATATGCAATTCACGGTAATAATTGATCGTTGTGGGTCTTGTCGTCTGTATTCTTAAATATTCCTCAGACTCATGTCTTTGCAAATCTTTTGATAATAAAGGATTTTTACTTTACAAGAAATCTACTTGAGTATCTCTAATAATCGGTTCCTTTATCTCTACAACTTCTTTATCTTTGCTTATGATATTGATCTTAAAATAATATTTTATCGCCTACTCGGGTCTCCTGTCTTCTCGAGTGAATTGTTGAAAGAATACTTAAGACCAGAAACTATCAATTAAATTTTCCGTTTTCTCTGAGATTTAAAATTTGTGGTTTGCGATTATTTTCTTTACCAGTATGCAACTACGTATAAAATTTACTCAAATTTGTCAAAATCCGTAATGCCATCGCTTACCGAAACATATTTTTTTATAAATTCATAAATAAATCACTCTTATAAATGGAATTAATAAAACGATTAAAGAATTTAATTTATCGATTTTTTTTTATTATACAATTTTTTATCACATTATTATTTTAAATATAAAAATATGAAAGAAGATAAATATTTTTATATATTTATGTTATTAATTATTGAATAAGTATTTTAAAACTCTTTTTATTTAAATACATTCAAAATGTTGTAAGTTTCTGTGTGTTAATTAAAATTCTACTACACAATAAATTTGATTTTCTATTTGAATCTTAAACATAATCTACAGTGGCAGTAATAATTAATTTTATTTTAAAGAATAACATTCTTTCTGTTTTGTATGCATAAACTTTTTGAATTATCATTGGAATAAAAAAATTATAACAATTAACAATAATTTAATAATTCGTATCTAAAAAAACTTTAAATTCTGTTAGATACTAAACATAAAACTTATAACCAAAAATAGTTTATTCAAAAGTTTAATTATCGTCGTGTTCTATCATGAAAAACAATTTTCTTGTTGTTGTTGTTGTTGCCATTTCTTTAATAAGCTGCCCTTTTGAATTAATGGTAATTCTTCATGAATTTTATTGAAATTAAATGAATTTCTTGATGTTATATCACGATTAGATTTTTGCCGCCAATCAAAACCATCATTAATTGATGGTTGTTTATTATTATATAAAAATGAATTATTTAAATTGTTCAATGGTGATGAAAACTCTGGTACTGGTATATTTAATGATTTTATTGAATTTCTATGTCTAAGCATTGATTCTGTAACTGTATCATCAAATCTGTTACGTGTATAATTATTATTATCAAAATTTGATTGTTGTTGTGGTTGTTGAAATATAAAATTATCACCAGAATATAATGAACAATAATCAAAATCATTACAACAAGAATTTTCTCGGCCCATTATTAATCTATTTTGTTGTCTATTACCACAATTACTATTATTATTAACAATAAATCCATTATTATGATTATTTTGATTTGAACTAGAATGTGATTCAAAACCAGATGATTGTGATGAAGCTCTTGATAAATTTTCACTATTTAACTGTGCCGATATTGGTTGAAAACAATTTTGTTGTTGTTGTTTATCAATAGAATTACATTTTTGCTGTTGACCGCCATTATTGAAATAACCACCTGATATCCATGATTGTGAACCAAAACGGCTTGATGGCATACTAAAACGTGATGGTGATAATAAACTGGCACGTTGATTATTATTTTGTTCCAAATTATAAATAGAATTATTTGAATATGAAAATCTTGGATTAATTTGATTTGGAAATTGAGCTGTCATTATTGTTGCTGCTGGTGTTAAAATTGATTGTATATTATGATGATTATTATTATGAAAACTATGATTTAGATCAAAATTTTTATTATAAATACAACTATTGTAGTTATTATCATTTTCAAGAATATTAGAAAATGTCCGATTTATTGTTGATTGGTTACGTGAACAACAAAACGATTGATTATGTAAATGATTGCTATTATTTAAATTTAATTGTGAACGATTTAAATCTATATTGGATGAAAATACTGAACGATTTGTTGGAAATTGTTGAATTGGTGTAAAACGACTATTATATGATTGTTGATCATCGCTAATTAGAAATTGTTTAAATGGTGAAATTTGTGTTTTGTGTAAACTTAATGTTGATGATGTTCGTATTCGTGGACTTATTGAATTTTTATTCTGTCGAATACTACTAGCATATGATTGATTACTACATAAACTGCTATTATTTGGATCACTAATTGATGAATCATCTAAATAATCTGAATAAATTTTATGAAAACTATTTCCAGTTGAGTCCATAGAAATTTTGGTATAATCTCTCAATTGTGGCAGTGATAAAATCACAGTTATTATAGACATAATCAACTGAAATTAAAAATTGATTAAAACAAAAAATGTATATATATATATATTATTGTATTTACCCTAAATATATCTGTTTCACTAAGAATCTCATAATTTATTGTTACAGCATAAATACTCCAAATAGTTAAAAGTATTGTATAACGTGTTAAACGAAATCTATCTAAAATATTATGAATAAATACTAAGAAAATACTACCAAATGGTATAGTAGTATCTCTTGGTTTTTTAATACCCAGAATAGAAAAACTTAAAATTATTAATGTCTTTACAAATAAATATAATTTTTCTAAAAACTCATTTTTAATCAATTTATCCAAATACATTTGAATAACTTTTACAAATGCCAATATATGTGAAGTTGATTTTAATATAAATTTGGTGAATGTTTCACTAAAATCTTTACTAGCACCAATACCTAACCCGTTACGTATAATTCCATCTAAGTCACGTATTATAATAAATAAATTTATTATAGCCATAATAAAAATTAATATGGCAATTGTAATTTTTAATTTTGTAGTTCGTCCTTGTTTAATTTGTGGATGATTTGTCAGATTTGTAGCACCTTTCACTATAAAATCTAATAATTTAGAACCAAGAACCATTTTCTTTTTATCACGTAAAATTTTCCCCAAATGTCTTTCACAACTTTGACATAAACTATATTCCTGCTCCAAATGGGATCTGCAAAATAAATTATTTATTATAATCAGATTTTTTTTTTTTTTTTGATTTTTTTCAAATAAAATTATATTTACTTGTAAATTTTAAGTTCATTTTCAAAATTAGATTCCTTTTTTGGTTCAAATTGTGATAATTTCTCAATTTTTAATCGTTGTTTTTCATTACAACTTTCACAGAAACCATTTACATTTATAAAATCATCATAATCATAATTGAGATTTGTATAAAACTTTGCTCGTCCATTATTATT
This sequence comes from Rhamphomyia laevipes, assembly GCA_963920725.1. Lineage (NCBI taxonomy): Eukaryota > Metazoa > Arthropoda > Insecta > Diptera > Empididae > Rhamphomyia > Rhamphomyia laevipes. The sequence continues at coordinate 44,261,430 of OY987256.1, forward strand.
ACTACAGTCAAGCTGTTCAATTATTTCACGATTATAATCACCATCTTTGGTAAATCCATTGTATTGATCACATTGGGAACATGTCCAATCATTTCGTCGAACATATGGCACTTTAGTATTTTGATTACAAAACCAACAATTAACTAGTATTTTAAAACGTGACCTAAAAATAAAAAGAAAAAATAATATATATTAATATATGTATATAAAATATAATTGAAAAAAATGTTAGTCAATGGCGGGAGTTGTTACCACAGGGCAATTTTTTTTCAGGATTTGTGGCGAAAATAAAATGTTTGCAGCATTTTTTTTAAGGTGGGAAAATAAATAATTTTCGGCTTTACTTACCTTATTTTAAAGTAAACTTTATAAATGATTAACATAAAAACAAAACAAATTGATATAATTGGTGTCGTTTGTAAAATAAATTGAATTAAATTTAACATTATTTTAACAATTATCGAGTTTTTTTTAGAAAATTATTTTATTGATGTTCTTCTAAAAAAACTCTAACCACAAATTAATTTTTTTTTAGCCAATTTGACTGGTAAATTTTAGTATTTAGTAGGTGCTGCCAAAACTGAAGGTTTAGTACATCAAGCGCTGTTATAGCTATAGCACTCTGGTAGTAAAACTAATTTTGTTTACCACTAAATTAATTATTGTGTTTTTTTTTTCAAAATTATGAATAGGAAGATAAAAGTATTTTAAATTTAAACTCCTCAGGAATAACAATTTAGTACAAATGTAACAAAGATAATTCATTTATTCTTTTATTCCTTGAAGTGATTAAAACGAATGCAAAGCAAAGAAGCAAAAGTTGAACTATATATAATAGATATTTTCATTAAGATACCACAACTTTACAAAATTGCATACTTTTTTAGCTTTTTCTATTTGCAATGCAGGAATATGTAAAAGAAAAAATGCTGAGCCTGAACTTACTGTAATTTGAAGCCTGGAAGCCCTGGAATCGAACATATTCTAAAAAAAATTATTCTATTTAGTAGAATAAATTTTAATTGTGAATTAAAAAATTATAACCACTTTTTACATTGACTTTTGCTTCAATTTTGTTTGAGTTACGACATTTTTATTAACAATCCAGACCAATGTAATATAGCCCCGAATAGGGACAGTTCAGAGTATAGATTGGAGCAGCCGCTAGGATATAAAAATATGAAATTTAACTATTTTTATTTGACTTTTGTGTATTTAAATTTAACACACTATTGTGAATTTAATTTCTTTGACGTTTTTCCGAGTTGCACGTGTTGATTTGGTTCATTTTTGTTTAATTTTTTCGGTTTTCTTTTGATTTTTCAAAAGAATTAAAGAATATAATTAAAAATGCAGCACGACGATGTAAGTATTTTAATATTTCCAAGTAAAACAGAATTTGAAATATACTTAAATTTTCGCAGGTTGTTTGGAGTATAATTAACAAATCATTTTGTTCGCATAAAGTAAAGTAAGTTAATATTATTATAGTATATTTATTAGCAAATTAATGAGATAAATAAAAACATTTATTTTACAGAACAGATACTCGTACCTTTTGCCGTCATGAATACAATTTAACTGGTCTCTGTACACGTCGTACTTGTCCATTAGCCAATAGTCAATATGCTACAGTGCGCGAAGAAAATGGTATTATATATTTATTTATGAAAACAGCTGAACGTTCACATTTTCCGTCAAAAATGTGGGAAAAAATAAAATTATCACGTAATTTTGCTAAAGCAATTGAACAAGTTAATGAAAATTTAGTATTTTGGCCCAAATATATGATAGCTAAATGTAAACAACGATTTGTTAAAATCACACAATATTTAATAAGAATGCGTAAATTGAAATTACGTAGACAAAAATTAATTGTACCTTTATCGACTAAAGTTGAACGTCGTGAACATAGACGTGAACAAAAAGCCTTAATAGCAGCGAAAATAGATAATGCAATTGAAAAACAATTATTAGATCGTTTGAAAAAAGGCACATATGAAGATATTTATAATTTCCCACAACATGCATTTACAAAAGCATTAGAAGCGGAAGATGTTGACGAGGATGAAGAAGAAATCAGTGATGAAGAAGATGTAGGAGTTGAAAAAGAAATGGAATTAGAACCAGAATTAGAAAAGGAATTGGCAAATACGATCGAAGAATATGTTGAAGCTGATTCAGATGATAGTGAATCTTATAGTGACGATGAAATGGAAAATGGTATTGATGATGCTGATTATGAAAGTGATTCAGGAAAGAAAGAAGAAATTGAAATGGATAGTGATTTTGAATCATCTGATGGTTCTGATATAGAGGTAATATATATTTATATATATTTGGGTTATTATTGCTAGCATTTTGTTTTCTAAATCAATTTATAAGTAAATCCTAAAATTATTTTTATAGGGATCTAATTAAAATCATAATTATTTAATAAGTATAGATATTTATCAAAATTACTAGATTAGTACTATTTATGATTTAAATATTGGTTTTTGTCAATTATGTAATTAATTTGATTATCCATTCATTCTTACTATTGATACAATTATCGGAAATGATGGCTTAAATCTCTGCTTATATAATATTACCATATCCAACATTGCGTATATAATTTGTAACGTGTTGGTAAAACAATTTTGCGAATATTAAAGATCAAAATACAGTTCAGTTTGTATGAGTGATCTCATTTCGAAAATACAATGCACTCAGAGTGTATCGAGTTGAAAAATATTGTTTTTCCATAATTTATATATTATATAATATTTGTTTTTAAAACATTAAACACTTCTAAATGTAATATATTCATACTTAACCTATATTTGAATCAATGAAATTAAAGTTCAATTGGTGATGGTGTCATGGAAATCGGTTCAGTATAATTCTTAACTTTAAAAGAAAACAAATACAAAAAAAAAAAAAAAATTTATAAACAAATAGAGATTTCTACAATTTCAAAAATAATTTCTTTACCATTAAATTATTTTTTACATTATATAATTAAAATTCTTATAACATTTAACATTTTTCTCAATAATTGTTATTACTACTATATTATTATTTTATTCTACAAATGCATAAATTACTGAATCATAAAAGTGAATCAAATTACAATTGGCAAAATTTATTACCCGGCTTTTTGTTTTGGCATTGACAATGAGGTGGAACGAAAATTTTCCTCATTTTTATTATTTTTCAATACATTAAAATATAAATTTTCAATGTCAAATTTTGAATGATTTTATAAAAGTTTTACACTGTAAAAATTATAGAGAACAATCTCTTGATTCCATCGTTATGTTACAGAAGAAATATATCAAATAATGTTTTGTGTCTGTTTACATTTACACGCTTACAAGCCGGTATTACACATGTGTAAATTATTGTTTGTAGTCTTTTTTACTTCGTTTGGTTTTTATTATCGGTCTGAATGACAACATAATTAAACAATCGAGGAGAACAACTGAAACAAGTTTCGGATACTATATTTTAGGTATTGCTTTGATAGATCTGAGTATTATACAAGGTTTTTTTTTTCAGTTTTTCGTAAAATATAAAATATATTTTTTAATTTATATAATTAATTTAAATGTGTAAATTTTATTAGTTTGTTGAGATATCATTAAAATCAGTGAAATTTTTTATTATTATTGAAGAAGTCACTATTTTTTATCTATAATTTGTTTTTGTAAATTTCCGTGTTCTAACACCTTTAAATTTGAAATTATCTTTAATTTTGAACATTTCATCATTAATAAAATATTTCTATATTATTACATCATGTAATAAATATAAATGTTGAAAAATTTTATTCTAAAACAGAAACCTGTTAAATTTTCAAGTTTCTGGAATATAAATTTTGTAATTTGTATTATTAATTTGTATTTTGTATATATAAAATATAATTTACAATAATTTATTTTTTATAATGACGATCGGATTATTGTGATTATTATGCATCACAAACAATTTACAACCAAGAAATCAAATACCTTTTCATATTATTTTATTAAATTAAATATATATACAGAAAATAATTTATATTAATGTTAAGGCAAATATTCTGATTTGAGAGGCGTAAATTATCTTCAACAATCAATGTAGCTGTCGTTATACGATCTTTTCTTGTTTAATAATATAATTTCATTAATTTTTTTTTACACAATTTCGCAGAGTTATGAAAAGCTTAATATATTTTAGTTGATAGTTTGTTGTAAATTTTTAAATTAACATTTATTATATCATAATTTTTTTTTAAAAAAAAATTTAGATATCGATAAATTTAGAATGAAATATACACGCGTGTTTATCGGTTAGTTTTAACTACGGTTTATATTTTTGATATCTGAAGATATTTTTCTTGTAAAATTCAATTCAAATATTTAGTGTTTATAAATAGTAAATATTTTTTTTTTTTCAATGCAATTATTGTGATAACGAAACGTGAAATTTTGTATAGTTTTTTAGGTGAAACGGATTTTGTAGAAGGTTATAAATTGATCATTACAATAAAAAAATGTATACTAATTATTTTGCGACAAATTAATTAACGTATAATAATTATGATAAAAAGTACAAAATAATATATCCCGGGCGGCTTTACTCTTCAAATAAAAAAAGTGATAATTGCTATGAAAAATTTGATTTTGATTATAATTTGATAATAATTTGTGATAAAATTAAAAAAAATGTTGATTATTTAAATTGTTTGTGGTTTTCTGGTTTATAATTATAAAAGTTTAGGTTGCAGATGAAAATATAAAAAATAACCTACTACCTATATAATTAATTTTTAATTGTGTTAGAGCAAGTTGAAATATTGTTACAATGACAAAACAAATAATAATAATCAATCTTTGAGCTTTAATTTGAATTACAAATTAATTATAGAAATCGAACATTGTTAGAATTAATATCTATATAAAAATACGATTGTTTTTTTTATATTTGCATTTTGAACTATAAAATAACTGCAGTCAAATTGGTTTAATATTTTTATTTTGAAAATAATTAAACACTAATAATATTTGTACTGCACGAGGGGATAACATGTGAACTGTCCGGGAGATGAATTAATTTTCTAAATATAACCATACGGTTTACATGTAAACTAACCTTTTTGTATAGGATTATTTGCTGTAATCTTTCAATTTTGTTTATAATGAATTGCAACAAATTATTTCCTTCCCAAAGAGAGTTATTTTGATTTGTAATAAGCCCAATTTAGCTTATCTCTTGTGACCAACTAGAATGTTCATCATCTAATAATGATAGCCTATCTTAGAATTTGAAATTCATGTATGATAGTAATAATATATCTATATTTATCTTTCATCTTCGTTTTGTGTTAGTAACCGATTTAGTTTTGTTCTGTTAATTTGATATCAATGCGTTTTTGATACATTTTAATTATATAACTTCGAAATTATATTAGCTAATTTTATTGATTTTAACAATAGCTTTTCATTATGATTTATATAACTTTTATTTCAAAAATAACACAAAATATTCACAATAAGCAACCAAATTAATTTAAATTTAAAAAAAAAAAAAAAAAAAATCAATATTTATCCAATTTATTTCATCAAAATGTTTCAAAAAAAATTCTTGATAAGATAATAATAAAAAAACGTTGTATTTATTAACTTAACTTTTATATACAAAATGAAATATTAATGATCAGAAAATATAGTGAAAATTATAAATAAATAGAATGATTTTATCCAAAATAATTAATTATTGTATTTGTGTTCATAAATATTAGGAAACAAGTGCTGGTGCTTTTGTAAAGAAACAAATTAAAATTAAAAAATCAATTAATAATGATGAACAACCATCAACAAGTAGAAAAGTACAACGGCGAATTAAAAAACCAAAAGTGGAAATCGAATACGAAATGGAAACTGAAACAACACGGCAAAGGATACATAACTGAGGTAGTAAAATATTCTATTAAATCAATATTTTTATTATTAAAAAATATAAAAATTGTTTTATTTTTTTTTTTTCTCTTTGATTTGTAAATTTTAAGAAAAAAATATTTTTAATAAAAAAAATATAAATAAAGTTATTGTAATTATTTTTATTTTGAATATTTCAATAAAGTTTTATTTGTTTTAGAAGTTAAGCAAATTGATTTTTATGATATTATAACTTTTTAATGAGATTTATTTTTTTATATTCATATGGAAAACTAAATTTTATATCACTTAATCCATATTACTTTGAGATAATATATTCATTTTCTTGTTTGGTTAATTTCACGATTATTGATCAATTACTGTTTACCATAAAATAATTATGTTTATTTTCATCTTCAATAAATTACAAATAAATATCATCAATTCAAATATTTCCATCCTGACGAAGCCATTATATACAGAAAAAATTACATGAAAATTAATAGCCCTTGAAGTATTTGTAATTATTTAATTTTTAATTATTTTAGTATTTGAATAATCAAGTATAATTAAAATTTAAAATAACCTTGAGTTAATAAAAATTACTTGTACATATTTTTTAATAAAATAAATAAATGCAAAAATGCTATTACAATTTGTATAAAAGAAACTAAGGGAAACTAAGGAAAAAGAATAATAAGGAATTTTTAATAGGAGTCGATATTTTTATTTTGTAAATATAAATAAAAACGTAATAAGGAAAATGTTATGGAATTTTAACGAAAATATCAATTGCTTTAGGGATTTATTATTAATTTTAATTCATATAAAATATCCAACTTTACTAATAATTATTATAAATGAGTTTGACTTGATTTTTTTTTTATAATTTACTTTTATAACCATAACCAGTAGCGGTTCTAGTTATTGTAAGGCTTGCTTTTAAATATTTTTTGATGTATTTGAAAAGCGATCCAAGCAGGGGTTTAAGAAAAATTTGAAAGCAAAACAGCACTAAAAAATTACAAGGGAATTTTACATGTGTTACGAAAATGTTAATATTGGTAAAATTTAAAGATTAAATTTGAAGAACCCTGTTTAATCAGACGCCCGAAACCTAAGATGAATTAACTTACATGAAGATCATAGTTATGGGATAAGGAATGTTTTAAATTAATAGATAATTCTTCACGACAAACTTAAATAAAACATTAAATATAAAATTAAACCATCAGAATTGAAAATTAAAATTGGTTTTATAAATTCATTTTATTTTTATTTTTTTTTACACACTTTTAATATATTTTGTTAATTTTACGTATAATATATAGTAATCCAAAACAAATCAATTACTGGTAATATTTTTTTAAACTGTATAATTTTTTAAAACTTTGTTTATCAAATTTTACAAAATGATTTTTATTTTTATAAACAAAATGATATATTATATTAAAAATTATTATAAAATAACTTAGGAAAAAAATTTGTCGGTAAAAAAAATATATATAATTTTTAAATATATATATATATATAATTTCCGTATTGTTTTACATTTAAGAAAAATACTTTTTAGAAAATTTGCTAAACTCGACGTCAGCTTGAAATAAAAACTTAATAATGATTAATTACAAATGCATTTTTCTTTTATATAAATTTGCTTAATTTTGTTGCCAGTGAAACTATTTTTTTTTATAGAAGTATTTTCATTTTTATAAAAAATTAAAAAAATATTGTTCACTTTTATATAAAAAAAAAATTAAATTGTATATTCACAAGTAAAATAATAGTTGGATTTTTATATGTTAAAAGATTTCAGTCAGTACTAGCAGCTGCTTGCCTCAGTAGGACATAAATTTTCTCTTTAATCCATTCTTTATTATATGGTGCATACGTATTTGTTGATTTCTGATAAACTAAACAACTAATATCAGCTAATTGATCAACAAAATCAAATAATTGACTGATGTCATATGTAATTGTTGGTGTATTTGGATTACGACGTTTTAAATGCTCTTCATATATTTTACAAACACCTTCCATACATTCATTAACACTTTCATAATCACTGTAGGTTCTCGTTTCTGCCCTTACGCCTGGTTGTACCAATAAAATTGTATGAGACATATTTATTAAAATAGTTTATTTTGTAGCAACTAAAAAATCGGTGGATAAAAAAGCCTTGTTAGGTAGTTAGGTGGCTCCTAAAGTAATAAGAAAAAAAAGTTAGGTTAGAAATTTTATTTTGTTATTACACATTACAGCACTAAATTTATGATTTATATAATTAATTTATACTAAAATAATGTAATACTTACAGTTAAATAGTCAATTCTGAAAATATGCACTGTTGTAAGTTAATTCTTCTAGAGAATTCCACTAAAAAACTTAAATTCGGAATATTTGTTTTGTATTTCTCCTTACATACAATAGTAAAACTAGAAAATGTCGGAAAATTATTTGAAGTATTGCCTGTTGTCGCACTGTCGCAGTAATATGTTCTCCAAATAAAATCAGTACTGACAACTTAAGAAAACTATATTTTTGTTACCCAGGTAGCTAATACTGAGTTTCTTCGTTTCTTAATCAAAGAAGTTATTTTCTATTTAGAATTTTTATATTTGACTTTTGACATTTGGCAAAATCAAAATAGATCTCATAATTAAATGACGTTTGTATAAATTTTATATTGTTTTGTTTATTTATGTGAATTGGAATTTTTGTTTTTTGTATTTCTTAAATTAAAATTAAAATCTTTTCTATTTTTAAATAATTAATAATAATATTGAAATAAAGTGAAAATTTATCAAATGTTATACCGTTAATTAATAAGCACGTGTATTAATTAAAATATTAGTTTACGGACTGGCGCAATTCTAAAATGAGAAAATATATTTTGGTTTTATAAATAAAATCCACAATTATTTTGGTCTTGCGTAGAAATTAAATAAAATACTCAATTTTTGTAGAAGAAATATATAATTTTTATGATTTGTTTACAAAACAAATCATTGACTGATAAAAGCTTCTTCATAATTTGTTATTGTAAGTTTTTGTTTTTATTTTTATTTTTAGGTTTTTCCTGATAAGAATAATTATGAATAAAAATTAATTTGTAGATAATTTTACTACATTATTACTATATTTTAAATAATTCGTACTGATTAATAATAGATTATAAAATTAATCACAAAATACAATAACAATTCATTTTAATCTTCCCGGTTTAGAAATTATACATAAATAGTAATAATATATTTATCTACAAAATGTTCAGCCCCTGTTTACGATTAAAAGAAAAATTATTTATTAGTATTTTTTTTGTTTTTTTAGATGCCCATTGAATATCCCCTTAGATGTTTATTGCCATTTAAAGATATTCATGTTGGTACAGATCGTACATCCACAGATTCAGTATATCAAGCTAATAATGATGTTAGCATTACACCACTTATTTACCGGAAGGTTTCACAGAATCGTGAAGAGTAAGTACAAATTTATAAATTTATAATTATTTTTACAATTAATGTAAAATTTATTATCTAATAATTTATTTAGGTTTACTGCATGACCAACCCAATAATCATTTTTTATTGGGTTGTGCTCCTTATCTGCGTGACCTGTTTTTTGTACAGTGGTGGAACTTCAAAATTTTAACCAGCTTTCTAAAATAAAATTCAGAGCCCTAAAAAAATTGTATTTTTATTTTTTATAAAAATTACATTATGATGAAATAGGATATACTTAACTTTTTCTTGAATTTATAGCTTGAAATGTCTTGGAAATGACGGAATAATATGTTAATGTGTTACGATAAAATATCATAAGGAAAGAAATTATAATGACGGTATAACATGTGGTTTTTTTTTACAAAATTTTGGGATGTTTTTTTATAATTACCTCGCAATTAATGGTCACCTTACAATGATTATTGTTATACAATTTAAATTGTACAACTTAGCATATTTTTATATTATTTTCTATTGACAATTTTGAATTTTTTGGCCAAATAGTTCCGCCACTGGTTTTTGTGTTATCTATATGAAGTCCTTTAATAAATAATAATTTATGAATGAATTATGTTTTTCTTTTAGTTAATTTTTCTTTAAGTCGTACATATAATAAAAAAAAATATTATCAGAGAATTATTTATTATTAATATAATTAATTGCATAACTGTTTGTTATTGATAAAATTAAATAACTTTATAATATTTTTATATCTATAAACATATAAATTTGTTGATTTATAATTCAATTGAAATTGTTGATTATTTATTTTCGTGACATTCGGAGAAATTACCTTTACCTAAATGGAAATGGGGGATTAGATATGTATATTTTCATCTTATTAGCATTTATTTTTAGAAATAAATTTGGTTCTATTTTTTCTTCTAAATTTAGAATTTATTTTTAGAATTATATTTAGAAATTTTTATAATGAATTAAATATTTGATGTATATTTATAATTATATCAACAAATTTATTATTTTGTCATTAAAATCTGTTTTTAATAGAACAATTATGTATTTAACTATTTAACATATTATTTATTGTGTTTACAAAATCGTTGTATACTTATTTCTTAGTGGTTAATTTAAAAGTTCATTAGAGTTCATAAGACATAAATCTTATTATTTCTTCTCGAATGAATTTTGGATTTTAGGGTTAAAGTAAATATATTAAGTTTCTTATACATTATTATAAAATCTTATCGTAATAATTTTATGTAATTTAAAAATGAGAGGTGTACACAGTTTAAAGAATTCAAAAATAAATTATTAATTTAATATTTACGAAATGGTTAAGTAGTTTTTTCAATGATAATAGTTTTGTCGAACTGTATTCAAGGCTGAATTATAAATAACAATATTTCAGGATTTCAGTATTAATTTAATAATAGTATATCCTAGAAAAATTTGTTTTAAGTATTTAACCAGTTATCAATTCTAATACATTATCTAATTTTTCGAAATCGTTAGTAAATTAATATTTTAAAAATAAAAAACAGATAATTTATGGACGAGTTATCCTCGATGTTGTTCAATTATGTATGAATTTTTATTTGTACAATATGTTCATTTGTTTTTGCTTATCTTTCTGATTTCTAATTCTTCCTTTGCACTTGAATAACTTGTGCATTCGGTGAATTGTTTTCGGATATCAATTAGAATATATTTAAAATATTATTTTTTAAATTCTAATGGTTTGAATCCCTACAAAACAATGAGAATCTGAATGTAAATACAAAATTTATTTATTTCATAAAATTGTATATACCACTCTCAAAATTTTATTTAACGAATTAATTTATAAAATTATAAAATATTTAGTGAAGTTATTTAACATGAAAATTGTTGACATAATCTTTTAACCATTTATTTACTTATTTAGATAGAATATATTAATATATTTTTAATACTTATTGTATTGTCTCACTACCAAAATTATTAACCAATTTAATTGTATTAAAAACTGTGTAACCTTTTATCAATTTTTTTTTTGTATAACAATTTGTTATATGAAAATTCCAACGAATTAAGTATAATTTTCCAATTCCTTGATTTCAATATCAATTTATAAAAATATTCAATAATTGTATATAAATAATATTCAATTTAAATGCATAGTGTAATATAAGAAAATAAATAAATATTTTCGTAATATATAAAATAAATATAAAATGAAAAATTATTATCCTTATATTTATTATTTATACATAATAAAATATATTTTCATTGTGAAATGAAGAGTAAAAATATTAAATTATTTATTTTAAAGTTCAAATAATTTTACATATAATTTACTAAAATTGGAAAATAATTTTATACTTTTTATTTTGTACAATTGAAAAGCATAACAAAAGTAATAAGTTAATTAATTTATGTAGATACAAACCATAATTTATAAATCACATTTTTTATGTTCAATTAAAATTGACAATGTTGTTCAAGTAAAACCTAAATTCAGGTGTTGACAATTTACTGTTTATACATTGTTTTAGGTTAATAGTTTAAAATTAGCAATTCTGAATTTGTTTGTGTTCGGAAATTGAATAAATTTATATAGAAAACATGTTTGGATCAATTAAATTGTAGTTTGTAAGTGTAAAGACCGCCCTTAAACATCGTACATATCACAAAATATTTAGGTAATTTTTTCGGTAATTGAACATTAATATTCGTTTAATGTGACTTCTAATAATAATGGAAGACAATTTCTGAAAGAATTGATTATTTTCTATTGGAGGTAGCTTAGAATTTCTTAGCTATTAGAATAATATCAACCGAGTTCCATAAACCTCTCAAAATTATTATTTGGATATTTAACATTTACATAGGTTAATTTTCGGTAATTGAGAAATATTTTATTATTTTATATCACAGACAGTTCATAATTTCTATTGAAGCTATTAGAATATATTGAACGAGGTTTGTGAACCACAATTTCCTTTATTATTACACTTTGTATACAATAATTTAGGTAATAATTAAACAATCTTCATTTAGAACTTCTACTAACTATTGAAAATATAGCATTTTTTTAAATTGTTTCAATTTTACATAACACTTAAAATAATATAATTTACCGACTTTTATTAATACTATTAACAATTTGGATTTATTTGATTTCTTTGACGTAATTATTTATTACGAATTTGTTTTTCAATTTACACATTTTTTTATAATAATATTGAAATTTTCATGTATTTAATATTAAATTACCTTGAAAAACACATTTCATCATAATTTTTTAGTAATTTTTCTTTTAAATATTAGCAATTTTTATTAAAAAAATAAATTTTGTTTAAGATCCGTATAATATTTTATAATAATAACTGCTACTAACACGAAGAACACTGGAAAAATATCAATAAAATATATATAAAATTTTATTGATTTAAATAATTTACATAAATTGAAAAAAAAAAAAAAAAACTCATGTAACTTTTTTTCAAGTTTAAAATAATGTTACGGTTGAGCTACTTCTTTAAGCAGCCAGATGAGAATAATTTAAACAAAATAAAGTTGATTTTAAAAATCTGCTAGGGGTTTATTTAGAATACAAATTTAAAAGTAATTTAAGAAAATTTTCAAAGATGTGCTCTTTAAACAAATATTTATATAAATTAGTAAATTGCAAACTGCTTGAAATTGAAAATGACAAATTTATCGAAATTGCAGGTTTTTCAAAATGGCGGAATTATGTTCTTTTAAAGTGTTATATCACTTTGTAATTTGTAATATAAATATATTATAAAATTTTCAGATATGACCAAAAAGGGTAAGTTTACAAGTTCGACCAACAATAAATCATTAATTTCTAATATTCGGCTTCAGTCTATGAGAATAAAGATCAATCATCATACCAATAAGAAATGAGATAACCGAACAATTTGTGACAGACAAATTATCAAAATTAAATTACAGAATTTTCTTTTATGAAAATATATTAAAATGTTCTAATATTTTTTGATTTTTACAAAATTTTGGGCACATTTTTCTATACCGGTTTGAATATTTGTTATTGTATTGAATTAATTATTTAACAAAATTTCATGTCTGGCTGTGATGATGATGCAAATAACGTTTGTGTAACACGTAGAACCGAATTTAACAATAGACGAAATTAATGATTGTATAGTCATTTTTTGAATGTCTCTATCTATATTGTAGAACCGTAGAACCGCAACTGATGATGTTAATCATCATTCTACAATATAATTGATATTATACGAGTTGAACAGTAGCGGGAGATTGGTAATGTAGCCAATATATTTTACGTTTTAATGTGTTGAAAAATAATATTAAATTACAATTTTTTGCTGGTAATATATCGAATTTCAAATTCGTGACATTTTATTTGTATATTTTCATACAATTGATATTTACTTTAAAAAAAATAAATAAATAAAAATTCGAATAATATTTTTGGTTTCACGAAATTTAATATGTAATTGTTGTTTTTTTTTTAGTTTGACATTAAGTTCAAGTTTTTTATTATTTATAATTAGATTATAGAAGAAAGTTTCCTATAAGTTTTAATTATATATATTTATTTTCTTTAATGCATAATTAAATTTGTAATTATTGGAAATTATTTTGGTTTTTTTTTTTGTGAAGTTTTTGTGACAAAAAGATGAAATCATCATTTTAGGAATTTCCCAAATGAGATTTAAGTTAAATTTTAAAGCTGGAGAAGAGAATTAGGCGATTTTTAAAATATGTTTAAAGCATGTGTTTCAAATGTTTGTGGTGAAAAAGTTACTGATAAATTTGAATCAAAATTTACATATTCGAGGTAAAGCCATAAAATTTATTATATAGATTGTAATATTTCTAATTTTTTTCCTTTTTTGGACTGTACATACTATTTATAGATATTTCTGTAGGCGATTATTGTTAATATTATATTTCATATTATTTTTTTATTTAGAAAAATTTGGTAATACTTATTAATAAAACATAGAATTATGATTATATTACAAAGGGTTCTCTGGGGCATTAATAAATTTTGAACTGTAACAGCGTATTTTAGAATTTAAATATAATTAGAAATAAAAATGTAAATGATATGATTTTATTATTATATATAAATTTTTGGTGTTATATGAAATATAGGTCACTCCTGCTGATTTTTTCCTTTATCAAACGAGTTTTTTTCTTTGTATTTAATACAAATATTAAATTACCGATTAAAATTAATAAGTTTATTCAGTTGAATAATTATTAATTATAAATATATATAACCGATATCAATTATTAATAATTATAATAAATTATTTGAAACAGATGATATTAATCGACTTTTTCCATTACGCACCAATTTAGTTGATTAACTTATAAGGGAGCATTAGTTGATTAACTTATAAGGGAGCAGCTTTAAGTAAAGTAGAGTTACATTACATATACAGAACTGACTGGTTGAATCATGAATTGCTAAACATAACTGCGATGTTCTGATAATAGGCTTTAGGAAAAATTCGTAATATGCTGTGTCCGTTGTATAAGCGCTGGTACTGGTACAATGGACCAACTTGTATTTAATTACCTGAGTTGGAACAACGTCTAAATACTTAATCGGCTTTTCCTTTTAGGAACATTTAAAGAATATATTAATTTTGCTATTTTTTTCAGCTTTTACATACCGTGACCTTAAAAGATATATTCTATTTTAGTTGATATTCAAGCTACCGCATAAGCTCAGAAAGAACGTTCCTTACAGTTGGTGTTATTAATCTCTTAATAGCTAAGAAATCCCTTCACCATGTGTCAGCCTCTTGCGGCCATTTAGCTTCATAACCGCAAAGAATATGCTTCGCTGTATTTTTCTCATTCGAACAGTCGATTCTCTGATTTTTGTTACGGTGTGTTTTCTCAATGAGCTCAGTTTTTCTTAAATATCCTTTGCTTTCTCACAAATTAATAACAGGCGCTAAAACTTTCAGCAATCATAGTTTCTGGAATTAACGAATTGTATTTAAAAATTAATCAAAAGAAAGTGAATAATATTTAGAATAATTTTAAATAATATTCGACCTATTAACTCATAAATATAATAATAATCCCGAGATAGAAAAAGGAAGGCTTTTAGTTACATATATATACACAAATCATAATTTTAGTATAATTATATTTTTTGTGGGTTTATGTGATATTAAACAAAAAAAAATCCATCCTAATTTATTCAGAACGTGTGTGTTTTTCATCTCCATGTCTAATTAGGTTTCATGATAACTTCTCGTATGGTTTCCCTTTAAAAAGTAAATAAACATAGAAGAAAAATCATTATAAAAATATGAGTTTTTTTGTGTTTTTATTATATGTGAAAATGCCTTCATTTTCTACTTTGTTGTATAATGTAACTTGGAAATTATATATTTTAAAAGTGAGTATACTATTTTCTGAAAAGAAAAAAATCCAATTTAAATGAACCTACATAGAAATAAATTTTAGACAAGGCTAAAGTAAAGAAAAAATTTGAAGTGTAAAAGAAGTTATAAGAAGGCAACATGAATATAATTATTTATAAATTTCCAACATTTAAGAGCAGATTTTGATAATAATTATTTGTCATATTTTTAACGAGGTAATATTTTTTTGTGTAGGTTCTGTAATATATCAAAAAATTAGTCAAATTTTTCTTTATTATAGACAATTAGAGGGAATTTTAACAACACACTCTGAACAAAAATTAATAAAATTCTCTTATTGTCTGTAAATAAATAAGGATTAATAATAGTAAATGTTAAATTAACTTGGATAAAGGAAAAGTAAATTATTTATAAAAGTAAACTTGGAATATATTCTATCGATAAATTACAAGAATTTCGAGCATAAAGTACTAAGGATTCGGGAACCAAATAGAAAATTGTGGAATGATACATAGAGATTTTTGGTTTTCGAATGGCATTGGTTTGAGTTTTCTGACCGATATATAACAGACGGACTTAGAGAGACAGAAACAGATCAAATAAAAGTTTGAGTCATTTTGAACTACTACAGAAGAGAACCAATTCAATTAAAATCTTGCAATTCAACTTTACTAATATTATGCATTTAAATTGGACCACTTTCTTTCTGGGTATTGGGCTTTCCTTTTTATGGGTGTTGTACTTTCATGTATTGGAGAAAATACCATTTCAAGGGGGGCTATTTTAGTAATAAATTAATATCTAGTATAGACTTAGTTTTAGATTAGGGATTACAAACAGGCCTAATCAATGCAGTATTTGGTTTATTGTAATATCCTTTCTAATTATTCGTTACATTGTGATAAACTTCAAATCCTACTCGTTTTATAGTCTTGGATTCCTCAGTATACGATTCTAATTCAGTTTCACTCGGTCTTTTTCCTTCATAATTCTTTCCATCCTAGTGTGATATTCTCTTAGTATCTCTTTAAGTGGTAATACATCAAATATCTAATAATTACCGTACCGAAAGAGTACATTTCCGGAACTGGATAAGTCTGTATTTGTACTGTAATACGCTTTGTATTTATATTTACAATAATAATCAATTTCGAATCGATAAACATCATGACATGGTAACCTATATTAATACATAATCGACTCTTTCGAAATTGTCTGTAATTAAAAATGAAAATGTGAACTTTAAATTATATTTACATCAATATTTTATTAAAATTTCACAAAATGCAAATTCGGAAAAAAGTAATTTCGTTGTTTACAAATATTTATCAGTAAATACTTCATCAATTATATTTTATATATATATAAGTATGTACAACAAAAATTAAATAAAAATATTGAAAATTGAAAAACTATAAAAAAAAGTAATTTCGTTCAAATCAGCAAAACTTTAATAAAGGAAATTTTTTGTAAAAACTATTTAGCCATCATTGAAATTTTATAGTACGAGTGAGGGAATAAGAATTTGCTGTAGTTAGCTATAAGCTCACTAATCGAATTTAAGAAACCATAAAAATAACATTTTATTTTTACTTTAAAAAATAATATATAATTTAAAAAAAAATGACCGTTTTTAGATATCCATTGAGAATAGTTTTAGTGTGTAATATCAATTAAATTTGGTTCAATCTGTCAAATTAAAGCTGTAATGAATTAGTTTAAATTTTGAACTGATTATGGTGTTAAAGAAATCTATAAATTCGAATGAGTTTGGTTTGAAACTAAATAGCCAAACCAAATCAATGATTAAATTTTTTGAAGGTGAATAATTGATTTGCATATCTCAGAATATTCAAATCCCACATTTTTCCATTACTGATTTGCGCCATGTTTGCTAGGAACATCCCATTTTCAGTAAATTGATTCAATTACATTGCCTGACTCGCAATGAAATTATCGCTCTTTCAGTGATGTGAGAAATCTAATATTTCCGTTTCCTGAGTAACCTGTATATTTTATGGTCTGTTCTATACTAAACAATTTTTCATTTAAAATGTAGTTTGGCTCAAATGATTCTATAATAACATTTCATAAACAGCGACTGACAAACTCAACAGTATGGATTCAACGTTGAGCAGAAAGTTTTTAGCATGCTGTTTATCTTGTAGGATATTTGTTCCTTGCCAGCTCAGCAATTTCATACGAGGATATTAAAAAATTATTTAAAAGATTTTGATGTTATTATGTAGATTTGATTAGATGACTAATACGGCATTACAAAATTGATTTCTTATGTTACCACCGCGTCCATTATTGATCTATTGTGGTACCTTTTATCTTACAGTTCTTCTACGAACTTTAGTTTGTTGATAAATCTGATGATATTTTTGAAGGCCTTCGACATAAAGTCCCCCAGCTCTAGAAACCACTAGAATTGGGAGACTTTATGACTAACATTACAATCAAATAGGATGTGTTCGGTTGTTTCATTGAATTCCCCGCTTATTCTGCAGATAAGTGAGATTGATCTGTGTACCTTATTAAGGTGATAGTTAAGTCTACAGTAATCATGTAATATACTGTTCCGTCAACAGATAGCGTCAATACAATCTGTTGATTATAATAAATTTTCAATAATTACTAATATTTTCGTTTTCATATAAAAGTTATTGTGAATCTATTATACTGAACCTCTTGATTAATATTAATAATAAATATATATTTATTGAATTTTCAATTTGAACCTTCTTAGGTACTTAAATTTTTCTTCAATTTTTTTTTTTTTAATTTACATTATTTCCTATTTGTTTTACTATTATTATTCAAAGAAAAAAAATCATTTTTCCACTTACCGTGTTTGAATTCAGTAGTGTACTTACTTTTGTCAGATCTATAAAAATTTCATATTTAATTTAAATAATTATTAACAAACAGAAAAATTTATCAAAAAGAAAATTGTTTCCATCATAAAGGATATTTTTGTTTTTGTGTTTTTTTTTGTTGTTGAAAAGCATAAAGAAAATTGTTCGACACTTCAAAAAATTTGAACAGATTAAATAAAAAACTCAGACTAATTAAATATAATATTTTTTTTGTGTTGTTGTGTATTTTAAATTAAAATAATAAATATATAAAAAAAAAAATATAAAAGTTTTGAACAAAATAAAAGTGTTAAAAAGTTGTACAAAAAAACATAAAAAACTTCTTAGAACTTTTAGCAAAACTTTTCTAGATTATTTAACTCAAAACTAATAGTTTTTATTGTTTTTCAAAATTAAAATAACTTCAAAGTTTTTTTTTATCTTGCTAACAAAAAGAATTGAAATAATTTTCATTTAAAAAAACAAAAAACTTGAAAAAAAAGCTAATAAAAAAATAATTAACTTTAAAACAATCGAATAAGAAAAAGAAAAAAAAAGATTAAAATGGTTGAACATAATTATGAAAATCAGGATTATGATGATGATGATGAGGATTATGATTTCGATGAAATTGAAGAGGGTGGAGGAAGGTGATTTAAAAAAAATTATTTGTACAAATTTCAATTAAAGTGATTAATAAAATATTTTTATTTCGAAAATCAAATTTTAAATTCGAAAATCAAAGATTTCTGAGAAACATTGAATATTTTTCTAAAGTCCTATATGTAATTATATGGATTTGCCATTAAGACATTAAGATTGTTATAAATTCAATAAATTCTACCAAAGTATTTCGTTTTCAGGATTGTTTTAAAATTAAACACGACAAAATAAAATGTCAATCTTTATTCTTGATATGTTTATAAAATTCATTGAATTTTGTATTTAGAAAAGTAATGAAAATTTATTAGGAAATCAATATAAGTTTATTGTAAAAGCCCATTCATAATATCAATAGATTACATAACTTTTCAATCGATCTGTCAAAAAATCGTGTAGTGTGAAATTAAAAATTGAGAGATTATTTTGATTCGATTTTTCATACAACATTTGGACACATAATGAAAATTTGTACAACAGATTGATAAATATGAAAGGACTTTAAGATTAACACAGGAAAGTGATATATTTGGTGATATAAGTAATTGATGTCACTAATTTTGACATGTATCGTCCCGTGTATCCTACATTAAGCAGCGTGTATTCAATAAGTCAGGTCAGGGTTCAGTATTTGATTAGTTGACGAATTGTATATGACCATAGCCGCATTAAGTATATTTTGACAGATTTTCTACATTTATTTATTAATTAGCATTATTTTATAATTAATTATAATTAATTTTTAAAATAGTTTCATTGATGGCCATGGCGATTAGTATCTGTAAAATTACAAAAATTTAGTTGGTTTAATTTCAATTTTCATAAGTTTATGAAAAAGTGTCCTGTATTTAATTTCTTTTGTAAAACGTAAAGGACAATTTTGTTTCGAATTCGAATTCTTTTCGAGTTTCTCACTTATGACGAATTTTGATATAAGTCTCTTTATAAATTCGCGTTTCTCAGGATATTTCATATCTTTATTACAATATTTCATATCTTTATTTATTTAAATATCCTGATATTGAATTAACAATTCTGCATTTCTAAACTCTTTCAAAAAAATTATTTAAAAATACTGTGCTCGTAATTTCATAAACATCATTGTCATTTTTGTAATTGCGGCAGTTGTAAAATTCTAAATAACTTGTTCAGAAATAATCGAGATACAGAAATCGGAAAAGTCTATACAACGCTAGTTTCGGAACCAAAAATGATGAAAATTGTTGTCTTTATTTCGTTCAATTCTTTTCTATATTTATCTAATGGTATAAAATACGTTTGCACATACGACAATTATTGCATCTGTTTCATGATTGTCTAATTATAAATTATTTTTAGTTTTCTCAGTAATTTAGATAGACATTTATTTACTCTGTTAAATTATAATCTAGAAAAGTTTAAAATGAACCATCCATTAAAGGACAAATAAATAATGTGTTAGTTAAGTTAATATAAAAGCAAAAAAAAAAAAAAAAAACAAATATTTCTAAAGTTTTAATTTCATTTGGTCCGTTAATGGCACATCTTTCCCAAATATACACAAAGGATTATATTGACGCACTTAAAAAAGGATCTCAACTTACATACATTTAATCCGACAGGATCTTAATTAAATTTCTATGTAATTATAAAAAGGTTTTGTCGATTTATATTTTTTTTGTGCAATTCATTTGAAGATTTATTTTTTTCAATGATTTTCTTTTCTTTTTTTTTTTTCAATGCATTTGGACTTTTCAATAAAAAAAACTAGTAATTTTCCATCAAAATGGATTTATTTACCTGAAGTGTAAATATCCAGATTCTGAATGAGTATTTGCCATCTAAATAAAAGTAATTCCCAATAAAAAAAAAAGACGAGTTGAAATATTGTGGTCAGTTACAATTTATATAAAATAAATTGCAACATTTTAAACGATAATGAAAAAAAAAGAAAATTTATTTTCAGTTACTGAAAGGATTGTGTATTTGAGAATTAAGTGGAAAAGGCGTATAACTTAGTCGAATAAATTTTGTTTTAATTTTGCTTTTAAAAGTCACTGAAGTGAAACTCTTGTGAAAATATTTATGTGCATATAACCACACATTTAATATAACATTTTACTAACGAAAAAGGGATCATTGCATTAAAGTATTGAAAACAATCACAAAATTGGAATTAATATTTCTACACAGCTAAAGTAATTTGTTTTCAATACCTACAATATTTAATCCCATCCATAAAGGATATTTCTAATATCCTCCAAAACTTTTTAATTAACAATCTTTTTCAGAAAATTTTACATTAAAAATTTTATGATCCCAAAGTTTAATAAGTAAACTAAATTTATATTTCAGAATTATTCAATTAATAAAAGTTTTCAATTAATAAAATAAAGAATACTTTTATTAATGTTATTATTAATGTGATAATTGATATCCTTGACGAAAATAATGAATTTTATATTGAATATAAATTGGCTAATCAATTAATAATTATTACTAGTTCATTCGAAGGAAATTTTAAATACGTATATAGTATTCATAATTATTTTAAGTATCTAATAATTGGTCCAAAATTAGATCAAATAATTAAAATACAAAATTTAAAGATTTTTAAATTATTACTTTAAACTTACCATAAAAAAAATCATAAAATTTTGGGTGAAAACATAATTCTACAAATAATATTTTAATTTAATTTGAAATTTCTATATTAAAAAGGATGACCTTTAATTTTAGAAGGATATTTATTTAATCTTTTATCTTTACTTTTAAAAGGATATTTAAACAATCTTTTATCTTATATAATCAAATATTTTATTTATTAACTTATTTTCAATTTGAAAATTCAAAATTGAATTCGAAAACCAAAAATAAAAATACGAATGTAAATTTGAATTTTATTATAAAATCATGAAATCAAATTTAATAACAAACTTTATATTATCTGATTAGCAAAGAAAATTTAGTGTTTAAATCACAACAACAAAAAACCTAGGGGTATCCGAAACACGGAGATTGTTTAAACAGCAAATTGAAGAAAAAAAATGAAATATTGTTTTCAAAATTTTGAAAAACAATAAAGAGTTTTATTTTATATCATTCGGAATTTTTAATATGAACTCATTGAACTTACCGAACGAAAGTAACCTATATCAAATTTCCATCAAATCGGATAACAATTACTCAAGGAAATGAATTTATTTTTATTTTTGAAGTCTCCACTTTCGAAAACGTAAACAAAAATTAAAAAAAAAATATTTTTAAATCGTCTTCCATTTTTTACAACCAATCTTTCCGTTGCGGGAGTTTTCACCACTTCCGTTTTATCGCACGACCGTTTTACCGTCAGCACATGTTTATTACAAACAATAATTAATTTGTTTTATATTCAAATTTCTTCAACATTTGCGGTACCCAGAATCAAGTGAACGTTTTAAAGTGAACGTATTCGGTGACAACATGCTCGGAATACTCTGCGGTGAATATACTCCGCGGTGAATCGTCTGCGGTGAAACGACATATATCTTAATCTTTCTATTACAACACTTCATTATTATTCCATTACTCGTCAACTCGTCGTAATATAAACTAAAAAACTTTTTCTTGAAAGTTTTGAATAATTTTCTATTAACTTTTTTTTTTTTTTTTGGAAAACTTTTGTACAAAATTTTCCAACTCATGTCACATAATAAGAGACACTAAAATTTTATGAACTTATCAAATAAACCGTGATAAAAAATGTTGTAACAATGTATAAATTTTTACTTATTTGTTGAATAAAAATTAAGTACTTCTTATTGAAAATATATCTAAGAAAAACGAAATTCTTAGAGCTGAGCTAATCAATTTTGTAAATGGAAAACTGAACACATTGAAAATGTAAAAAAAGTTTTCAAAAAAATGCATTATATTTTTATGGATTTTTATTTTGTAATGTGATTATAAAAGAAAGAAAATGCAAGAAAAAAAACGTTATAAGAAATTTTCCTTTAATTCTGATTAAATCCTTTTTAACAATGTGTAATCGTGTAGAAATTTTGCAACTATGTGTACTTAAATATGTTAAAGATTTTAAATTAAGAACAAATATCTTTGTTGACAATTGTAGTTTTTTTTTGTTGGTTTAATTCGATAATTTTCTTGATTTGAGTATTTTTCCTTCCATTTACTTCTTACGCTAGCTAAGCTATGAACATTTTTGTTAAAGGAATTTATTTTATTTCTGTGAGTTTTGTGATTTTTGTAATATTTTAATAAAACTGGGATTAAACTATTTTTTTTTCTCGTTTTATTTAATATTTGACATGAAAAATTATTTTGTATTTATTTGAAGTGTGATTTTTCGGATTTTGATATTAAAAGGCCACCGTTAAAGTTGATAATAAATACAAATTATTTTAAATATATTTTATTTTGTTTATTTATTTGATTCAGATAATTTTAATTTATTATAATCCAGTCTTACATAATAGTAATAGTTGAGAAGACAATAAACAATGTAGTGCCAAATAGTACGTGGAGGAATTGACCTAGAACGAAAATATCTAAAATACCACAAACAACTTTAAAATTCATATAAAAAAGTTCTTATCTTATCAAACTAATCGAATTGCGAATGTATGCAAAGCTGAAAATAATAGACCAATAAAAAAATTCTTATTAAATTCAAAATCTACTGCTAGGTGGCACAATTTGTCCAAATATCATATCCGAAAGAATTGTTTCAACGAAATTATAATATAGGTATTCAGTAAAATTGGAGATATTCCTTACTCTTGCTACTAGGTAACCTTGCATCTCGCACATTTATAAATTAAAAGCATGCTATTTAAATCTATCGTTTGAAAACATTTGTGAGACGCAACATTTCCCCGAAATGTAACATGGAAATAGCGACATACAGCCAAGTTGTTATTATGACTCACAACTCCTCAACTATAATCTACACCTCGTAACTTCTATCTAGTGACGGTTCATGAGTGTGAATGAAATCAAAATGGTTCTAAAGCGCTAATTGGAGTCATGGCATTACATTAAAATTGGACGCTCCTGCTGGGTACTGTTGTTAGTACCTAACTTTCTATTTTTACTTTATAAAAATAATTTTAGTCAACTGATATTTTATGTCCATACTAAACAACACAAATTAAATCTTAAAGCTTCTTCTATAAATAGCAAAATATTTTTACAAGAAAATTATTTCCAATGTCCTGCAAGTTCTTGCTTTTTTCAGTTGTTATATTGTATAAAAATTATGCTAAAAATGTTTTGGTAACTATATACTTTATAAACGAACTGTTTGAGGTAGGAGTTTAGGTTTCGACAACCAATCCTAATAATCGGTCAGGAGATCTGGTGGGTGAGTCTACCGTCGACGTATGTATAATATGAAGGGTATAAAAGTTCTAATCTGAGTGCATAAGATCCTTCACTGGTTCCATCCAATAATTAATTATTTAACGATTTTTTTATCGAACATTGTTGCTATCATATAAAATAATCCATATTTTATTAAAATTCCTTAATCAGAATTATTAAAATTATTTTCTTATCTGGTTTTCGTCTCGACAGAAAAAATATAAATATAAAATTATAGTTTTATTTTCCAAAATCTGACAGAGAGTTAAATATATAAATTCAACAATTTATGTTATTTTCACATATCTTCAATTTTATCATTTGTAAGCACCCAAGGGGCTGAAAAAAAAGAAACTAAATAAAACTTTTTGGTTAATATTATAATACATAAATAATTCTTTACTTACTAACTGACTGACCCTTTTTTTCTACTTATATTTATTCTATTGCAACTTAATCTAAAGATAAAGATTTTCCCTTTTCACAACACCGCATTTGATAAGAATTTATTCAGTTAAATCTCATGGGAAACTAAAATGTTGGGTGGAAAGTTTTGTAAAAAGAAAATAATAAATATATAAATATATGATAAAGTTTCACCCACAAAGTCGCACACTTTTACGTAGTCAATTTTCATATTTATTTCATTTTTTTGTTGTTGTTGTTTTGACCCCATCATAGATAATTTTATTAGAAATATTTATGTCTAAATGGGAATTCGGTATTTGGATTGGTGGATGGGATATTCGAAAATTTTATCATTTAATCCTTGTTATTAGTATAAGTGTAATTTTTTTTGAAGCTTTTGTCATATTATGTTGATTATCTAATCAAAATTAAATGTTACACAAATTGAACATGCAATAAAGACGAATATTATTTTTGGTATTTTGATTATTTGTAGCCGGAATCTTGTTAATTTTTGAAATGTTGGTAATTTTGAAATTTACTTTTGATGTTCATATACAACGAGGAAATAATTGTTATTGTTGTGATGGATCTATGTCACGTGTGCCCCTGAGGATGTTAACTAGGAGCAGGTATAGAATTCTCGGAAACTATTGGTTCAATGAATTGAAAGTGCTAAGGTTTATAAAGAGAACGAAGTGGTCAGAGTAACGAAAGCGAGTAATATTGTTAACTATATAATTGGATGTGTATGGATCAGATAATGACCTAGTGTTTGTGAATGGCCAGCTTCTGAGGATATTCTTCCCTTCTAACTAACTAATTAACTATATTGTAAAAATTGAAATTCCTGAAATGTTTCCATGTTTTGGACTATCCCGATATATTAGTAGGCTTTATTACAAGGGCAATCAACTAATATATTTTCAACCATAATTATGGATCATTATATTCAGTATTGGATAATTATATTCTAATTATATATCCATTCCATTTTGTAGCTCTTATTGAGCATTTTCGTAAAAAAAAATCCTTAATAGAATATTCTATCTAGATTCTAGATCAAAATGTTTATGTGGACCTGGAGAGCCACTTTGTATATACCAAATGGCCAATAATAGAACTGCTTTTTTTAATTCTATTTATTATTATCTTTCCAACACTGGATCAAGTTCAACTTTAGTTTTGTCATTTTTTACATCATATTTGATTTTAAATTTTAATATTTAATGTACGAATAGTTTGTAGAGAATCTTGAACTATATTTAATTTTATATTATTTTTATTTATATTTCTAATACGTGGCCATCACTTAGTTATGGTATACATTTAAGATTTTAAATTAAAATTTGATGTTCAATATATAAATAGCTTTTACTATTGAGTGCAATTCTTTCTGGCCAACTCGTGGTTGTTATCATAAACATTATTGATGAATACGAATAATTACTATACTAATTTACACCTTGTAGTTATAAAACATAAAACCTCAGGTCAACTAATAATTTACATGGTCATTTAGTGAGATTATAAATGGGATTAGGAATACCTAAAATATTTAATTTGTTATGTTTTGACATAAATTTGTTAACAAATTGATTGATTCAAACCTAAAGTTTTTCGAGAATAAATTACATTTTTCATGAAATGCAAATGCTTTACATCTCTAAAATCAATGCAAATTAAATTAATTATTACACCGTCTTAAAAAAACTATATAATTTTTGTAATTGATAAAATTTCCTGACTTTTTGTAATTCTACAAAATATATAAATTAGAAAATTAAATTATAATATTTATTATGAACAAAAGTCAAAACCAACAAACCATATTTTTAAGTACGTATTAGCCTAAAATATATTCTATAAAAGTTTTGTCCGTCTGTATAAACAAAAACTTTATTTAGCTTTTAGGACTTTTACTTATTTAGGTGGTAAATTACGTACATATATTTTTTTGTCCTTGTAATTTATGTTAGTTTTGTTCAATTATATGTCAAAGATAAATATTAATGAAATTTATACTAATTTATTTTGTGACGGATAGTATATAATAGTTTACAGATGGAAACTTATTTAAAATGACACAATTGATGAAATCAATTATCTTTTATAATTTTTTGGTTAAAAGCTAAGTCTTTATTTATGTAATTTTAAAAATATGTAAAACTTTCTTAGCTTGTAATATTATTTTTGTTAAATTCTGTAATTGTTTAAAAATTTTCAATTTCTATAATCCTTGAAAACCCATTATTATATACAAAATAGCAACTTAGTAACTTATAAGAGACGAAGGTATTAAGAGTTAAAAAACGATCAAGAGAAACTAAAAATATTAAGTGCACAGAGATTAGTAGGATTAGGATTTGATGAATATAATAAATATATAATTTTCAAGTCAATTTGTTACTTTTTCCTAAGTCAAATTAGTTATTTTCCATTCTTAAAAGGAGACCAATTCTTCCTGGAAGAAGGCCAACTTGTCTTAGAAAGGTTAGAGAAGAATTTTATTGAAAATTTATAGAGCAAACGAATGTAATATTTAATGCGGGACGGGGATATGCAGTCAGATTAGGCATTTCGTATACCCACTCTTGCAGTGCAGTAGCTGCAAAAAACCGAGAGAAAAAGAGACAATCACGTTTCGTATGCTAGTGGTCAAAGCCTGGAAACCACGAACTAAACGATCTTGCCATACTTCTTCAATGCTAAACAATCTCAACTAATTCATTTGTACGCGAAGTTTCAAGAGTGTAAGTATTATACAAATAATACTAAAGCGAGAATCGCAATCGCAACTTTAAGATATTTTGAATTTCGTTTTCCAAGCGTTTATGTTTCATCAATGAAAATATAGTTAAATGATATATCACTAAATTTTACGTTTTTTTCTTTCGTAATAAGATTTCTGGTCTTATAAACTTCGTTTCTTTGTCCAAATCAATAGTCACTATAAATGTTGCTGATCTGGTTGCCTAATGTATCCAGTTTTTTTATTGGTTTTAATTGGTTCTTTTCTTTGGTAATTGGTAATTAGCCTTTCAAGTTTACTATTACGATTATTTAGAAGTCAATTTAAAAATTTTTTATTAACAGGATACTCCGTCACGGAAACTAAAGAAAAAAACGTAATTATTTTTTTAAATAAATACTCATAATAAATGTTAGTTCAACCAAAAAATAACATACAAAGTGATTTCAAGGACGAAAAAAATCTAATTAAAATTTGAGGTTAAAAAAAATTCAAATAATTATCTTTTCGTAAATCAGCTTGTAATTACAAAAAAAAAAAATGTGTAATATTACGTACCATAACTATTATCTACATATAATAAAATAAATTTTCGGGTTACCTTGATATTTCTAGCATTAAACATAATTAGTACAAAACTAGTAAAAGGTTTACTTTTTATATATGTGGAGCCAAGTCAAACTGGTTTAGAGTTCATATTTTATTAGCCAAAATAAAATTAGGATTTATGAAACAATTAGTGTGTAAGGAAAATATAGTTTGTTTTTCTGATCATATTAGTCCAATTTTTTTTTCCGTAAAGGATTATTTTTACTTAATTGTTACTTTTATTTTAAGGCAAAATTAATATCATTTTCATGTTATTTAAGATTTTCATCCGTAAATATTTTCCATTAATTACTGAAAAATTATGACTTTCTTTTAGCTAATTACTAGGACTATTCTTTTTTTTTTTTGGATGAAAATATTTATAGTCCTGCCATATTTCGTAATCTTTGAAAAGTATATATAAAAAATAATTTATAACCTACTCGTATTAAATATTTAATTGTTCCCGATATACATTAAAGTCGAAATTACACGTAGAGGATTCTATCCAGAAATTGGGCGGAAATTTCCGGGATAACTTACAATTTTTCGCCCGGGAAATAAAATTACCGGAAAATAATATATTTAATATAGTACATTTAATAAAAACAATACTTGATGAATGAATTTTTGCTGGGAATGTTGTCGGGTATTTAAATTTTATATTCATTCTTAGGCTTCATTTTACATTTACCTTGGATATTCTCTAGCAGCGCCGAATATCTACTGCTTCGAAATGTCAAATCATAAGTTTATGCTACTTTGTTCTGCAGAAATGTTCGCTCGATTTCATCTTTTCCGTTTGGAAATGTTAAATCATTTTTAAACAATGTTGCTTTTGACATGATATATCTATGTTTACATTTTTTATTGACATTTCAAAGCGTCAGTGTGGCGCGGTGAGAGTATGTCGTTAGAGCCCATCCACACGTTCCATTTTTACTCGCCTAATTTGGGAGACTAATTAATGAATGTCAAAAATTTCTATCCACACGTAATAAAATTTACTCGCCACTTTTTCTTTCAAGAATTTTGACAACTCGTCGGGTGAGTGCTATTTTGGCCCATACGCCATTTTCGTGTTTTTTAGTTAGACGCATATTCTGGGGGTTTGGAATGCATTCTTTCTATCCCTGTACTCCGTTTTCCCATACAATCAGCCGTTTTTGAGTTATAGAGTAGCAACCGTGTTCCATATCCACTTTTTTTACTACAATGTTAGTGCTAAAGGGAGTCATACCCAATTTTTGGCGTATGGAGCAAATTAAGTATGCATTTTTGTAGTATCAAATGCTTATTTCTTAAAAGCGGCATATCCATATGCAGCGCACATAAGCTAAATTGGAAATATCTAAAGTTGAGTGCTAGTCTGCTCCATGTATATGTGCTGAGTGTTATTTTGCATGGATATGCGTCATATGTAAATCGAAAATTTTAAGTGCTTATTCGGTCTATATCCATATGTTGCGAGTGTAATTGACTATTTTTATTACGCAATTCAAAGATGGAAGAGAAAGGACGTGTGGGTATAATAGATTTTCGATTACTTATAAAAATTCCGGAAAGACTGGGGATTGCAAGCCAGTAAATTGATCAAAAAAGTATTACTAATGTTCACGTAACCTGAATTAATCATTATTCAAGTGAAGAAATTTGCTAGAACTTTGTTTTAGAATACAAAATTATTTGCAAATTTTTATGCAATATTTTTTGCTTTTGACGAGATTTTCTTATTCAATTTTACGATAATTCTACTGTATTTTTTTTTATACAAATTTATTTACTTGAATTACCGATAATTCAAATTCCGTGAAAATTAGTAATGCTGGTTTGTATAATTTAATTTACTGGTTTGTGCAATCCCTAATATAATATTATAAATTCATTCTATAATATTTAAATTCTGGCGGTTGTGTTTATTTATTAAATTATTATTATTTCTAAATTCAGTGGTTAAATAATGTTGTCAACTGGCGAAACATTAAAAAGTATGGAATATCAAATAAAACTACTATTTAATGTTTACAAAACCGACTACTATTTGTAAAAAAAAAATTATGATTTTTCAAATATCAAAATTCTCGAAAGAAAATAAAAAATCGCCTGAAAATTTCTTTCAAGAATATTTTATCTTTCTATAATTTTTTTCTCTCTCAAACATGAATGAAAAAAAAGGAGAAAATATCGTAAGTCAAAATTATCGGGCGATAAATAGAACGTGTGGATGGGCTCTTATGAAAAAATGGATTCTCTGGCGATTATGTTTTTATACTGTAACATTTATTTTTATTCTTATTTCTATGCATGTTTCTATTGAGTTTAGTAAAAAGAAATGCAAATCATCATGGCACATTCCGTGTGAAAATACGGAAAAAGCAAAATGTTTAACCCAGGAGTTCCTATCGCCGCGCTGCTGTGCGGCTAAACCGTTTTAAAATGTGAAAAAAGGTTGACACATATATTTTCAATAAAATATAAAGAATTTGATTTTGATAAAGAAGTTGGGTTTTATTTATTTTCTCAGCATTTTGATAATTTTGGCATTCCATTCTATTACATACGTTTCCCGGGAACTAAAAGAAATGTTACCCTCTAATTACACGGTTATACACAAAATATATTTTGTATTTTTCATATACAATTTTATTATTAAAGTAAATACATTTTATTTGTTATTACTAAGTGCTACTATTTATAATTTGTTTTATTAACAATACTTACTTTTAAAAATGTATTGTATAAAAATAGAAAACAGAAATAAATATAAATTTTTTCTTGTCTGACCGGCAGTAGGATTACATTTAAATCCTTGTCTGATTAAGGATTTATTACAATAAATAAAAAAAAAATCATTTCACTCTTTGGTGTGTTAAAAAAATATGTATATTGATCCCAGAAACGTGTAGTTTATTTAAAAATTAATAAAAAAAAAATGATGAAATAAAAATAAATGGTTTTTTATTTAATATTAAAGAAATAAAAACTTTTTTATATTTGGTTGAAAAATATAAAAATATTAAAGAAAATTGTGTTTTTTTGTTTAGTAGTAATAATATATAAAAGGAAAAGTCAATTTTAAAATTAAATTTAACGTATATTTTACACATAAAAATTGTTAATATTTTAACATAAAACACCATTCGTTTTGATCGTAATTAATTGGTACAAAACGTACAGCGAGATTAGTTTTGTTTTTTTACCAAACATTTTATGTAAGGATTAAAAAAGGATTGTGTTCACTGTATTCTGATGAAACTATATATCAGTTGTGTTCGTAGCCGTCGAATATTTACCTACGGTTACCTTATTTACCAATCTTTCTACTTTAATGTATCGGAATTATATAATTAATAAATATGTGAGTTATTAAAATGACTCATGCATTAAGGTGCATTAAACTCGTTCCAAGTCACCCGTGTCTTAGCTGTTGACCAAACTGTAGGATTGGTTTCCAACCCGGAACATGCATCATATAACTCGTTCAAGAAGTGGTTAACAAAACATTTATAATGTAGTTGTATGTGGCAGGACAGAAACTGGTCGGTTGTCTCCCGATACTCATCGCATACTCTACATTGAAATCCCCGGTCTGCCTTATTTCAAAAACCTTATCCCATCCCTATAGCATTTAATGACCTGTCATGAGCACGGTTGACAAGCTTTTATAAAATCGCATGTATTTGTTGGTGACTACCTGAAGGTATGCAAATACGTATTTATAAATGAAAATTTGTCTCAACCACACTTGGAGATTGGAGTGTGGTTTCTGAGAGCGTATTTGCAACGCTGGCTAGCTTGTTTTATCAGCACATACAGTATTATTTGGCTCCCGAGCGACGCAGTTACCAAAACATACTGTGTGGTGACAAGTTTTCATTTATAAATACGTGTTTGCATACATTTAGGCATAATTTCTATGAATTAGTAATGTAGAAATCTAATAAATATTTTATTAATCTTGAGTTATTTTCCAAATTTCATTCAATAAGGCAGCATAATATTTTGAATTATAAACTAAAATTAATTAAAATGTTAAATAAAGACATTAATTTGTAATAAAATGCATGTTTCCATTTTTAAATTTAATATTTTTTTTTGCTGTTTTAATTAAAATTTTCTAATTTATTGTTTTATTTTATTTCCAGATCATCAAATGAGTGAGTAATTTTTGTTTTATATGTTACATATTTTGATTTATTACTTTACATACAGAAAATATTTTATTTTCGTGATTCGAAAAAATATTTTTGTAAACTTTATTGAAAATTGATTTATGAAAAATATATTTTTGCACATTGTAAATAAAAATGTGAAAAACTTAATCAGAAGGAAGAAAAAATAATGACGAAAGTAAAGTGACATTGGACAGTGATGTGAAAAAATAAATATTGTTGTTTTTCCAGTTGAAAAGACATTAATTTTCTAATAAATTTGATTGTCAATTGTCTCAATAGTTTGGAAATTGTAATCGTTAGTATTGTATTCAATATTAAAAAAATATTCCCTATATATCGAGACTGGGACGTTGGGGACGTGTTTAACATGCATAGAAGTAAGTGCAACGATACAAGCACAGGATCTACTGCTGCAAAATAAGTCGTCCATAAAAATGAAAAATATGTGGTATAGTTACCCCAAGAATACGTGTTGGGGCTGCATATTCTATGGTCATGCATTCTTCTCAGGTCTAGAGTAACTTTTCGAAAAGAGTGAGTATACGATTACTATACGCTGTCAGTATGAATTCATTTAGCGTTAATAAAAACAGCTCGTCAGTCATCACCAGCATTGATAAATCAAGGTCATTGTTAGTTCGTAACATTTCTCATATAGTGGTCTCACTAAAGATCTGTTGTCTACGTGTGGCGGGCTTTAATTCTTTATGGATTTACCAGAATAAGTAATAAAGAAGTGAATGACATTTATACATAGTTTTAAACGATCTAGCCCAGTAAACGGTCCTACAATTATTTAACGATGTGGATCTAAAATACCCTAATCCATGCTATAGTTTACGAGAATGTGTTGTAGCAATACGGTGCTAAAACGCTAGTTTCTGGACAGTATTTTCGGTGCTCGTAACTAGAAAAAACCAATATCAAAGATTTTAACATTTTGTCGAATTTTTGAAAATCTTTTATATCTTTTTGCTGATTTATATTTAAATTTTATAGCAAAAAAACCACGAACGAGAAAGTAATCAAATTACTAAATAGATTTTTTTTTGCAAACCCACATTTTTCCAGTTGAAAAAAGATTTAAAATTTTCATATTTATACTATAATATTGGATGTTTATCGACATTTTTACAGTAAACTGTTTTTTTTTTTATTAAAATGGATATTTAGAAAATCATTTTTCTCTACTTAAATTGCCAGCGATTCTGATGGATTTTATATAAAATGATTTTGCTCTTTTTCCCTATACAGAAAAACTGAATTAATCAGAGACATTTTCTTTGCGACGATTTATTTGAACTTGGTTGATGCTGTTCCTTGCGATGACGATTTATTGAATTGGAAATAAAGGAAAATAAAGAAAATTCTGATGGTATATATAATATAAAGGGTTTTATTTCTTTGTGAATTGTTCTATATAACTATAAAATTTATTATTTTCATAGAAGACGATGATATTGTCAATATTATGATAAATAAAAACATAAATTTTTTAAGCATAATATTTATATTTTATGTATCTAAATATTGAGATATAAAAATGATAAACCTTTTTTATTATTTCATTTTGAATTTATGAGTAGTTTCTTTATAAAAATTATTGTATTCATAAAATTGAAAATTTGATAAAAAATTTTGTAATATAAATTTCAAATTTAAATTAATAATAAAAATATTTGAATTTTCAGAAGTTATGAATCCAAAATATTAATTTTTTTTTATTGATATTGACCTCGCGAATCACCTGTAGAACGACTCTTGGCTCCAATTAGGAAAGTGACCCCTCATTATTTGACACTTTGGTAGCATTATATAACTGAAACTTTTTAACAGAGAATATTATCCAATATTTATTTCAATATGAGATATTTCAGCAATAATCCAAGAATTATGTCATTATATGTTGAAATATTGAACTGCCACCTAAAACTAAATAAAGTAGAATTAAGGATAATACATGATTTTGGTAACTTCATTAAATATAAATAAGTGGTTTTTCAGGTTTCCAAATAATCAAACATATTAAAAATTGAAAATTTATATTTAAATTGAAATTTTTGTGTTACCAAACAAACTATTCAAATTGTACGATATGAATTGAAAAAACAATTTTTCCACAATTATTCATTTTCATATTAACAAATTTTGTGGATTTAACAGAAATAGTTTATTTGTTTTGAATATTTGTGGCAATATTTGCATATAGAACGTGTTTAAAATTCTTTATTAGAATTTTGATAAAACAAACCATTTTCTAACCCTAAAGTGATGAAATAATCGAATATTTTTCAAAAAAAAAAAAAAAAAAACAAACAAAGAAAAACTATGGTTTTCAAAAATATAAAATTTTATAAATGAAAATTCCTAGAATCAATTTTGTAAAGTATATCTCAAATATTTAAAAGTTTTGATAACAAAAATTGAAGATTGATTTGAAATTTATTTGTATTTATTAGTAAAAAACATTAATCGTCAGAAAAAGTATTCAGTTGTATAGAGCTCGTCTCCGCATCCTCTACACATGGTACCATCGGATCACCATATCTTAATAGTTATGAAATCTTAGCATTGACTGTCCTGTTTAGAGCGCAGTTGCCATTGCCAGACCTTTACTACTTTGAAAAAATTTCTTGGTGACTATTTTGCTCATAAGTTATTTGTTACTTTCTTCTTGTTGCTAGGTTGCTAGCATTGGTGATGAGTATCATCAGTTTGATCATTTCTTAAGTTTAGTGTTTAGGGAGTTAAGTGCGACACGACTTTGGTTAAGATAACTTCCAATTGCATACCTGTTTTGGCCAGCTCGTCGGTTTGCAGAGTTATCGCTATAGCCTTAGACGCATTTGAGGGTGACTTTCTTTGCCCGAGCTAGGCTGTTGCGAATATGTTTACATTCTTGGACCAGTCTAGATTTTGCTGTAAAGCAAGCCACCGCTTTAATTAGTAAATGCAATTATAAATGGATATTTTTTGTTTATAAAATAATTCAAATAAAATTTTAACTACTTATATAAATTTTTTTTATAATTATGACTTGATGTCTAATATGTAATAAATGCAGCTTAATCAATGTAATTTTTGTTACCCTTTTTAAATTGTTTTATTAATTTTATAACAATTTTCGTTTAGTTTCTATATTTTTACGGAGTATCTTCAATGCCGATGTGTATACATATGCTTATTTGAAAATATTCGATACCAACGCTATCCAAGGAGGCATCCAAATATCCAATGTAAATATTAGCGTTGAACTGCAATATTTCAAATAGTAT
This sequence comes from Rhamphomyia laevipes, assembly GCA_963920725.1. Taxonomy (NCBI): domain Eukaryota; kingdom Metazoa; phylum Arthropoda; class Insecta; order Diptera; family Empididae; genus Rhamphomyia; species Rhamphomyia laevipes. The sequence continues at coordinate 44,297,263 of OY987256.1, forward strand.
TGCCAATTATACCATATGAATTAACAAATACTTATAAAACAAATTATACTCGTAAATTTTGGGTCGGTTATGTAATCTTTGTGTTTAATTCAAGAAATTGTAGGCTAATAATACTGTCCCGATTGACCGGTGTTAAATGCTAGCAGGAGTCCTAAACAGGAGCCCTATACGTATAATTTTAATTTAACCTTTACAGTCAATTTATATTGTTAATAAAATTGATTATGTCAATTTCATAATGAATTATTTGTTAAGCTAGTCGGAGGGCGACATTGGCATTCAGGTTTTGCTATAAAGTATTATTATCTGCGAATATTTACAAATGTTCAATTATTATTTTTATTAAAAATGTTGCACAACATAAAAATACACTGAAAGAAATTGTTGACAGACAATCCGAATATATTTTCTTCAATTGCTGACTGACACAAAATTATCTTTATAATTTGAAAATTTATTTATAACTTAAACAATTTAAATGATGTTTTGTTAATTTCTATTTGGCAAGATTTATTACAAATTGCTAAAAATCAAATAGCAGCTCTTGTAAGATTTATAAAAATGAATCCAACAATAAAAATATAAATAAAATTAAATTAATTACAAAAATTGTTGTATTATTGCCAATAAATAAAGTTTTTATTTTGATTTTTTATGAATTTAAACAAAAATTTTATTATTGTCTCGGGTTGAGATTAGATTATAAATCTTATAATTTTTTCAATGTTTTTCCTAAAAAAAATTGTCTATTCAATATCTAAATATTTCCATATTCGTGTGGAAAATTTGTGAAATCTATTTGGAAATTAAAGCTTTTTTTTGTTTATGGAAATTTTTTATATTTGTTAATTTTCTCTCGTCTATAAATTCTTTTAATTAACTCATTTATAAACTTTTACATTCACTTCCCAAATATCTTATTACATATAGTATCGAATTTTCCTCAGTTTTTTCCATTACACATTTTTTTAGAGAGCTTTTAATAACCGGTGAAAATGGTGAAAATCAATTTATATTGTTATATTTTTTATTACAAATTTTATGAAAAATGTCTGCTTTGGCTGCCAAGTGTATCTATAAATTGAAAATGGTTAAAAAAAAAATTCATCATTCACAAAATAATATAATAAAAATAAGTTTTTCCCTATTGATAATCAAAATATATAAATTTATAGCCGGCCGCGGCCGCCAACTGTGCGTGGTGTTAATAAAAAAAAAAACAAATCCTTCATTACATTAAGTGAATCCGCAGGTGGCAAATAAAAATGTCATTGAACTTATTTTGTTAATTTTATTATCAAAACATAATCACAACAATTTCGATATGCCACCACATAAAAATCGAGAAAAATATAAAAACAATATTGGCGAATTGTTGTATATCAAAAAGGGTATTAGCTCTGGGTTGAGGAGAAATCTGTTTTTTTTTTTAAGGTGCATACAGGAGAGACGATAATAGCCTGGCGACAACAATGTCATTAAAAAAATAAATTCCTTATTAAAATACATCTGACATGCTAGGAAAATTGTGTTACGACCTAAGGCTCATAAATATTGGAATATGGTCAATTTTGCAATTATTGTTAATTTTAATTACAAAATGGTCACTGTGAATTCATGAATTTCATTTAAGTTTTTACTTTTTTAGTTGTACTACTCCATTTAGAGTACTTCTCGTTTATGAGTACTATACACTTTTTTATATAATTCGCATATTGGATTGCTGTAAGCAACATTTCCTCACCAAGCAGTCGCTAGAACGCAAGTAGAAGACTACATCTTCTGGGGAAAGATTTACGCCCCAGCGAAGAACTGGCCATTACGGCCCCCTCAAACATCCTTACCTTCTTTAAGTTTATTAGATTGTGCTAGGGAAAGGGACTGTAAACGCATAATGGATCGATATAGTCGCAGTTTTCTCTTGCGTTCCCCATTTGACTGTCTACCAACATTTTACTAAAGATTTACCAATGGTAAAAGATATTAATTAATATTTATGCTAATTATTTTATCATACGGATTGTAATGTTTTTATATTTTATGATTTTTTAAAAAGTTTACTCTAATGAAAACTTTCAAAACCCATAAAAAGTAAATTATTTTTGCTTTAGATGTTTTTATTTCCATTTGTTGCAAGATTTGTTGTATATAAAAAAGTGAATTATTTAAAAAAAATAATGTTCGCATGAAACACACCTACACGTCACGTATCTACCAAGTATATTGTGAAAATAATATTATAAAGATTACATGGAAAAATGTAGTTAATTAGTTTTACTAACCATTGGGTGGTAATATATTTGATAATTTATACAATATATCAAAAAGGATTACTTTTACGATAGGGTGTGGGTGTAATTTCAGATGGAAATTTAAGAGTTTGATATATTAAATTAGTAGAACTTGTCAATTAATTTTTCTTGATTGCGTAATATGCATAATTACATATGAAATTGATTGAATTACGATGTATCCATATATATTCATATACGTTTACATATTCATATGAGCTAGAAAGATTTTCATTTTCATACATAATAATATTACTGAGTGATTGACATTTGTTTAGCTGGGTTATTCAAATATTCAATCAGAACTATTTCTTGATGAAGCGTAGTGGTAGTAGTAGTATGCTATATGATACATTATGTTGTGAGTTCAACTCCAGAGCGAGGCATCAATGTCGCTGTAAGTTGCCTCAGCTTTAAATAAGTACAAGTAAATAAGTAAATAAAATATTAAATTGTGATATTAAAACTAAAACAGATAAACATAATTTGCTCACAACAAATATTTCACTTTTAAAATACAATTAGCTTGTTGCAAATAAAAGTTTCTTCACTATGAAGAAATTTATGGCTCTGAATCTATAAAATTAGAAGTCCAAATCGCAATGAAAATGTAACGAAACCTCTATCATTGAGGCTCCATGCTCCCAAGAAAATAAAGTTATTACAATTGTTAAAAAAAAAATCTAAATAGAGTTATGTAAAAAAATTTAATTAAAATAATTGCCAACAAGTTTAAATCGATGTGATATAGCTTTCGTTAGAGAGTTCGAGACGTCGTCCTTACAAACCAATCAAACAAAAGATTTTTCTATTTAATGGTCTTCTAAGCCAATGGTTCTTAATCTTTGTATATTATGAATGCCCTTATTCTTAATGTTTTTTTTGATTGAACTCCTTATTCTTTGAAATGTCAAAGATTATTTTTTTCGGTGACTTCTTTCTGTAGCTTTATGTAGCTTTCTGTAGCTACCCAATATTATTATACTGTACCAAAGATTATATAATGCGACTGTCCATCGTTACAAGAGAATATCTTTGACTGTACATTAATTTATAGTTCATATGAAAAAAATTCAAGAAAAACTTTATTCATAAACTCTACATTCTTTCAAACTTTCATGAACCCTCTGTAAGTTATCAGAACTTACAATGTTTTTGCAGAAATCAGGTACAAAATCACTGGTTGTTATAATAACACAAATTATGATATATTTTATTAATTTTTATTTTAATTACAAAATTGTATACAAATTTTCTTATATCTCTAGTAAATATTTTTACTAATTCACATTTTTTTTAATAAATTGATTCCTTTGAACCCATCAAAAATTATTTTCACATTTTTATAAAAGACAATTTTCATGAATAATTTCTTATGGTTTTATAATTAATTATAAATTTCTATTTATATAATTTTATTTATTAAGTAATTTCATTTCTCATCAACATTCTTCAAATATATATAAAAACAATATCAAAAATGTTAAAATTTTTTGTATGTTACAATTTATGTCTGGGTCTGGTGTAATTCAATTCTTTAATGGTCAATTTTCATCATCAACACAAAATTTCAACTTAAATAATTTTCTATTTAACACTTCAGCTAATATAAATGTAGACTTATAATAATATTTGTACGTTATACAGCATAAAAATATTTATATAGAAAATCTATTTTTAGTATCTTTAAATGCAATTAACCATAAATGACGATGGATAAGATTTTCTAGATCTTCTACTCTATTATTAAATGGTTGATAAATGAAAATTTATTACAAACAAGAATTTTTCTTTTACATATTATATTTTATTTGTTACCAACAAAAAATAAAATAAAATAAAAAAAATATGATTGATTTAATGTTGTGAAGAAATTATAAGATAAATAACAATTTTTTTTTTCCAGTCGATGTAATTGCACTTAAAGATTTATTTGTCATGGACAAATAATTGTATAAAAAATATTACATTAAAATCAAATTAAATTTTTTAAAAGTATATATACATCTCAATAATATTGGGAATGATGAAAAATAAATAATATCCTGTAAATAAAATCCTTAAAATATTACTGAAAGCATGCAGCATCGACGACATTATAACTAAATAAATATTTATTAGTGTCGATGACCGAAATTGAATAAATTTTGTTATTGTTGTTTTATGATTTGATATATAGAAAATTGATGCAATTGAAATTGCTGGACAGAGTTTATTTTACATTTTCAATTTTGAAAGGGATATTTTAAAATATATAAAACTTTTCTAGATAATTTCCCTTTTGAATCATTAATCAGAGTGTATATAACGAATACCCTTTGAGAAAATGCATAAATTTTTCACATTACAAATAATTTTTATGATTCAATTTCGTTAGGGTCCCCTTCAATATAAAATGTCTTTATTTTTACTCCTGAGGTGGAAACTCAATGTTTTTTTATATATATATGTATATGTAATATTATTTTTAGAACAGCTGATGTTCACTTGTTGAGCAACATAAATAAACAATCATAAAATGCTTTATAAAACCGAGAGATATTATAAAATCGAGAGAAATTTTCATGAAAATTTCTCTATCCGGTTTTTATTTATAAATATTTTAAATTTTCATAATAATTTTATATTTGTTCTCCTGAAATATATATGTAAAATTACCGTAAGACTTCTTAACATTGATAGGAATTATCAATTTTGAATCCTTAGTGCTGCGAATGTGTAATTAAATATGTCATAATTTCAGTACAAACATTTTAGTGGTGATTGAGATTTACATTAACTTTAGAAAATCTTAAATGTCGTCCGACATTATGAATTTATTCCCATTTATCGGAACTCACTTTCGACAAATTTACCATAGTCTAATTAATTTTCAATTTAAATTAAAAAGAAATAAGAAATTAAGGCAAAGTTATGCATTCGTATACAATTTATTTCGTACGAGCGCTAAATTGGGATATACGACAAATCAATATTGAAATGCATGTTTTTTAGGGATATACGCCAAAAGTGATATCCTTTATCTCCGTAGTCGTTGCGTATATTAAGGAACGGATAGCTGAAATATAAAGACAATAACTAAAAACTTATTGATCACATATTAGATTAAAATGGACAATTTGGCCTATACGACAAAATAATACTGAGCCGAAAATTTGTAGTTCCATTTCCATCTAAATTTTTATTAATATTCGACTCGAAAATCTGATATTGAAAAATTAAAATGTTGGAAGTTGCAAGTAAACCTTTCTTGGTTCGAACATAGATTTATAATATTAGTATAGCAGTTGCTAATAAGAATAGGTGATATTATGAGTAGACGCTACAATATAGAAAAAATATGGTGAATAAAAGAGCCTAAGAAGATGAGCTGTGAGCCATTTTTTATGCACGCTTTCTAACAGTAAAATTTTTGAACTTATTTAATTAAATTGAAAAGACTAAGATGGGTCGATGAACTGAGAAGAGATGAGAGCTAGTAAACGGCGTCGAAAATAATTTCGTACATGATTCCATGTGACGAGTATTTCACATAGTTAAATCGAATTAATTTACATATAGTAATAACAGTTATTCAGTAATATTTCGGTCAAAATTAAGATAATTTCGATATAATTTTTTATCCTCTCCTAATTCTCTTCAAAAGAATTCAAGGCAGTGTAGCCAACTTAATAATAGAAAAAAAAATCTCATTGAATAGAAAGAAAAGCTTCTCATTCCCATCAAATTTCTCATTTCATAAAATATTTAATATTAAAATGTAAGGTGATTTCTTATAGGGGATGAAAGTTTTCCCTTTTATTAACTAACACAATCACAAACACATTCATACATACAAATACCTCTTTATAGTATAAAAATCTTTTATCAATTTTGGAATATAAATTTTCCTTACACTTGTTTTTAGAAAATTTTCCCACAATTTTTTTTTGAATATTTCAGTTTATGCTTTCCTCTCGTCGAATTATGTTATATTGCGCGCACCATAGCCCCAGTTGGCCTATAATTCTACACATATAACTGAAAAAAAAACCACATAAAATAAAAACATAAAAAAAAATTGTGCATTAATTTAAAATATTATTTGGTTGTTGTTTTTCCGGGAAAATATTTAATGAATAAAAAAATTAATTATTTATGAAAATTTATAAAAATAATCAACATTAATTTTCAAAAAAAAAAAAAAAAATTAAAAAATTTATCGTTAAATTATTTTGTTTATTTCAAATAAAAATTGTGATATTTTTGTAAAGTATTTTTTTTTTAATTTTCCCCATCCCACAAGTTTTATTTGGCCCCCTTCACAATTTATTTGGCCTCATCCATTTCATCATTTATATCCTTTCAAAGTAATAAATAATAAAATTAAATTTATTGATTAATAAAAAAATTATAATTTAAATAATAATAACAACAAAAAAAATATATAAAATAAAAAAAAACTTTCAAGAAAGAAATTAGTTTTTCACAACCCTTTTTTTCCTTAATTTTCCAAAGAGTTTTCCATTTCAATCAAAATTTTTGTTACGAAAATATTAAGTGAGTTTTTTGTCATAAATTATTACATTTTCTTTTTTTTTTTGTAATTTTGAATATGATATTTTGATGTGGTGCAATATTTTGTATAAATGATGATACCAAAACAATTTTTATGAAGAAAAGTGAAAAAAAGTTTTGTTTTTGAGACATTGCCAAAAAATAGAAATATTAAAAATAAAAAAGGATAAAAAGGAAAATTTTGTTTAAGGAAAAGGAAAATTTTGAATAGAACTTATTTTTAAGTAAAAAGGATAAAAATTGTGTTTAAAGTGAAAGCTGGTGTGGTGTTATATATTTTGTATTTCCATTCTCTAGTTAATTAATGATTTAGGAATTAATTACTGAAAATATATTCATTTTTATTTGTTATTTTTTTTTGTTGGGGTAATTTTATTTATAGAAAATTCATTATTTTCAAAATTTTTTTGGTTTTGTAAATTTATGCTAGTAATAATTATCAGAAAAATAAATAAATAAAATCTGATTTATTCGAATATGGAAAAGAAATTTTTGCTGGGAAGGATATTTGAATTGAAATTCAAATATAAATTTTACTATTTCTATTAGAGTTTTGCAGTTTTTATAAATATATTTAATTATCCAATCAAGTAAATCTTTCAGAAATTATAAATTAAGTACAGAAACGAAATATATTGAAATTTTCAGTCTAAAAAAATGAAATATTAATTTGTAGTAAACTTATTGTAAAATTAATTATGATTTATATAAAGTTTTATATCGATTTGTAAACTGTTCGTTTTTATATCAAACTTTATAAATCATACGAAAATTAAAAATTAAAAATCATTTATTTGTTTTGTATATTATTTATGATTCTTTGAAAAATAATTTATATTTTTCAAACTTGCAAACTTATATCATTAATTTAGTACTTATTTATATTCCATGTAATTATTTATATAATTATAAGTAAAAAGGAATAATAACATTAATCATTTTAGAATAAATTATAATTATTATTTTTGTCATTTGACAAACTTTGAATAAAGAATAATAATAATTAATTATATGAACTTTCATTTTATTCAAATTAGTTTATCATTTTTATAATAAATTATATTATTATAATGAAAAATGTCATTATTTTTAGGATTCAATAATTTTGTCGGATTGAAAATTTAATTTAAAGTATTGTTGGTTAGTTTGATTTAGGTTAAATTAGTAAAACGTTGGCTTATTTTTATTAAAGTGATTTTAAAAATTATACAAATTTCCAAAAAAATATCAACCATTTCTATTATTAAAAATTTCAATATTATAATTTATGTCAATTCTTATTTCTTATAAACTCAATTTTCAACAATTTGTATTCAGTTTTAAGGTTATTCTGTGTCAAATTACTATCAAAGTACACCAAAATTGTCTATTAATTAACATGGCTTTTAATTTCCAAATTAATTAAAATGAAATATTCCTAGAATTACAACTTGAAAATTGATTCAAAAATAAAAGAGGAAATCCTTTTAATATTATTACCAAATAAATATTAAATTTAAATTAATTTTTTTATTACCAGTATTATTTTATTGTATACCATAATAATTCATATTTAAATGGAAATTTCATTAAAATAAATTATTTTATTAGTAAAATTTAAATTCTAATGAAATTATAATTAACTTAAAATATTAACATTAAAAAAATACGAGTTTTAATGATTACTATTTAAAATTTTATGTAAAACAATAATTTGTTAATTTAAAATCTTGTTTAACATTTTCACATTTTAGTTCATTTTAAAAATCATTAGTGTAGTGAAGTTGTTAATAGCTTTAAGTATTCCTATAATGGAAACCCTCAGATTCTTAAAGGAAACGAAGTGGGTTCATTAATAAGAAATATTTTTAATACCATATATTGGACAATTAGTAAACCTAGTGTAGGTGTCACCTGGAATTAGCTGATGATGTTCCCTACTAACAAAATCATTGTTTTAATTGTATTTTCTACTCCGACTTAAATTTTATACAAACTTTTTTTACCACGCATTTTTGACATTTAAGGCAATTAAAGGCGTTTAATTAAGTCGTGAGCTGTCTAGATACGACCTATTCATATAAAAGCATATGTTTTAGAACAAAACAAAACAAAACAAAAACGTAACTTTTTCAATATATTTAATTTTAAATATATATAAAAGTAATTTTCTTCAAATTTGTTTCATTTTCAAATATTTTACAAAAGTATTAAACAAAAAACTTTTCCAAAAAGATTTCCCAGTATCAAAAAATTACTTACAAAAGGTTTTAAAAGAAATTTACAATTCCAAAAAAAAAAAAAAAAAATCTTTTAAATTTTTCCATTGACTATGATTTTTCTTCGAATTTTCTTTTCACAATTTTTTTTTTTGTATAAGAATTTTATTGACGTGATATTTACACTTTTCTTAAAATTTATGATATATTCCGAAATAATGAAAATTTTCTTATTTTACAGTGTAAATAAAAATGTTTTGTTATGGTTTTGTGAAAAATGTTTGACAAAAATTAAGTTTTGACATTAAAATTTATTAAATTTAATTATTTCTATTGTAAATATACTAATTAAAAATATATCGTATAAAAATATATATGTAAATTATATGTAAATAAAATATTTCAAAATATATGAAAAATTAAAAATATTTTTAAGAAAACTTTTAAAATTATGAAAAATTATAAAAATATATTTATAAAAATTGTAAATTTTTCTAAATGTGTGTCATAATTGTACAGTGTTCCTAAAAACAAAATAATTTTTATATTTTTTTTGATTTTGTTAAATATTTAATTTAAATATTTTTTTTTGGCTTTAAAAATAAAAATATTTAAATAAACCGCAGAAAAATATATAAAAATTAAATTAAAAAAAAATAATAAATAATAAATATAAAAAAAAAAGAAAAGTTTTCGTGTAATAATAAAAATATTTTGGCATGAAATTGTTTGGAATGAGGCACAATTGCCTTAGTTGGAATGCATATTAGAGGTTCCTTGCTTAAGGTTTGTAATAAATAAATTAAAATTAAAATTTAAAAAAAAAAAATTGTAATCAGATTAGTAAGCAAAATTAATTGTATTCATAACTGATGAGTGAAAGCTATGTGAAATTAAACATTTTTAATTAAACATAAAATAATAATTTCAATAATTTTTTTTTAAGTTTTTTAAATATAATTTCAATTTTCTGATGTTAAATAAGAAAGATTGATAAAATTTCTTTATTTTGCATTTTAAAATTTGTTTAAGTGTAGATGGCGTTGATTGCCTCAAACTCCAATTATATTGATAATAAAATTTTAGTTTAACTATACTTAGTTAAACAGATTCGCTAATACGTAATTTACTTTCACAGCTCATCAGTCTCTTAACTCAAGAGCAATGAACAGAACTCTGGCTATATTAAAACGTCTTCTACAGTTAAAAATTAAAATACTTAAAGAAGCAATTTATATGAAAAATATATTTTTAAACTAACGTTCTATCAAAATGGAAAATATTTTGACCAATATTTCATACTTTCTGATCCTTTTTGCATTAATGTTTCAGTAATAAAATTTACTTAAAATTTTCAATTGAAATTTTATTTTATCAGTTATTATACTATATTCTTTTGCATACTAATCTGAACATTATTCCCTATATGTAATACCATAAAATTTATCCAAATCCTAATAAATATGTATAGAGAAATCCTTTTTTTTAATCCTTTGTATCATTTTGGTATTATTTTTTTAATGGTAGGATGAAGAGATCATATATCTCTATTAATCCTTCCAATCAATTTATTTTAATGTGTGTTTGTGTTTTCACAGCAACAGATACAACACAAACACACACACAGACCGTAGGATAAAATGTGCTTAGAATACGTAATTATTAGTGAAAATTTTATACAACATTGGAAATTTTTTATTATTTTTAGATTAAAAGTTATTTACAATATAAATTTCGTTGGTATTTTCAATTTTATTAAACAGACTAATATTAGTTTTAAAGGGGCTGTCCATTAGTCTTTTTTTTAACCAATGTGTGGAAAGATATGATATGAAAAAGTTATTAAGTATAGAACGATGTAAAATTTATATTTTTTTTTTTCATTTCGAATAATACAGATTTTTATAACCTGAAGCTTACAGAATTTAATTTACTTGTTTTACTTTCAATATTAATTTTTACCATAAACTTAACCATTAAAAAGATTTTAAAAACGATGGCTATCAACTTTTTTTTCGGAATACGTAATAAAGTCATTCCTTAACGATTTTTTTCTTCAAAAATTAGATGCTAAAAATCTAAATTCTAAAAGAAGTTTATGAATAATGATAATAACCGTCACCATTTGCACAAATTCTCATTGAAATGACTCAGCATGGTTCGGGCACTTGATCGTAAACTTTACGTAAAGCTGGTACCATTTTATTTGTTAATGTACCAGCTACAATAATACAATCACTTTGACATGATGAAGATCCATATCAGGATATGACGCAGCCTTATTCATCATTTTAAACATTCCAAACCGAATGTCAGCGTCCAAATCTAACCATGCCAATAATCATTCAACATTTGGTTGTTTCTAACAAAATGTTGACTAACCAGGCCGCTGTAAATTCGTTTTCACTGGAATTGTCGTGCTCGTCTAATAGCTACATTCACTCCAGCGACTATTTAATCATTCAGTAATGTGGAGAAATCTGTAACGTAAATAGCACATACGTATTTTAATATCTTGTCTGGCCAAAAAACACATTACGACTTTTAGAAAAGAGTAATGGAGAACCCCTTTTAATATGCGCCCAGCTGTATCAAAAATTGTTTTAGAATAATTTCCCTATATACGAAATGTTTAATTAAAAGTAAACTTTTTACTTCAATAAAACAATACACTCACATAAAAAGGATAATTGATAATATATTTATGTATGGAAAGGAAATTCAAATTTTTATTAGAATTACTATAAAAATTTCCAATCAATTTGTGTAATTGCGTAGGTTACAAAAAAAATTAATTTTATTATAATTTGTTTTGAAAATTTAATGAAAAGTTTTAAATATTATAAATTTTTTTATGATCGAAATTTATCCAAAATTCAATTATTATATGTTAAAATCTGATTTAGATTTATACGATTTTATAAAAATCTAATTAGTATAATAATACTTTAATTCGCAGTTGATACTTTAATTCGCTGTTGAATCGCAATTAAGAATAGCACCTACACAGCAGAAGCAGAGTCCTTCAATTAAAATATCTAATTAGGTTCTTGTAAAATATTTTAAAATTTTAGTTACGAGTCTTCTTTTATTAATTAATTTAAAAAATTGAAATCTAGACGAAATTGTCAGCTTGTCACGTTGAGATTGAGATATTTTTAGAATACATTTTGTGATAACTAATTATTTTTAAATTAAACCGAAATAACTAAAATTAATAAACTTAGTTATTTATTAAATAAATTACAATTACATATATTAGTTTCATTATTACAAATATTTCTAGCAGGGTTTACATTCTTTGCAAGTTAAATATTGATACAAATTCGCTAATAATAATCCTAACTATAAAAATCATTGGTTGTTTTGCCATTTACTTAGATATATAAATAAATCTACGAAGTAATCACGAACTCAGTCCTCCTCAATACGAACTTTTGTATCCTTCTAACCCTACATACTTGTCGTAGTGGTTGATTAAGTATCCAACTTTTCGGCCGACCCTGAACTTTTAATAGGAATAAAAAAAAATTGATGACATATGTATGAGAATAGCACTGATTGTGTCATAAATATTCCTATTTTACTTCCGAACGCCATAATTTAAATGCACATGATCACTAACTGTCCAGTGTTCAGAGTGCGTGCTAAGTAAACATAGTTTCTAATAAACGTATATATTTTATTGGTGACTATTTCTCACGCAATGCCACATTAATTCTTTGTGATTTTGTCTTTATCACTCAAACTAACTCTTAAAACTAATTATGAACACAAATGTTAAATTTATGTTAGACGCACATAATCTAAATTCTAATCTAAATGCTCTAAAAAGGTGTTCTATTTTTTAGCCTTGCTTTATAAAATTGTAACTGCCGGTACTGATAAATTCTATTTCTTGTATTGTAACTTAAAAATTCATTAAAACGAAAATTAATTAAAATCGATTTATAACCCAAAGCAAATTACTTTTTAATTTATTCTCAAACTTAATTAATTCATTCAACAAAAAAAACTTTTGAAGTGAAAATACTTATTATTACAAACATATTTCAGTCATTTCTTCAAAATTATATAAATAAATATATTATATAAATATATATAATATAATAATAAATTTTCATAATTTTCTTTTTTTTTTGTAAATATGTTGTTTTTGTTGATCATGTGAAAATCAGACCAGGTGGAATTTATTTAAAAACCTAATGCTATATTTTATTATTCAGCAAAAAACATAAATATAAATGTAATTTGGTTGTTGTAAAGAATTTTGGTAGAAAACAAATTTAAAATATATAAAAATAGAATTTTTGATTTTTATAAAAACATTATAAATTAAAAATGAAAATTAGTTAATTTTACTATTTAAATTTTATATATTTAAATTTTCTAATTCAAAACTTTTCCTAGCTATAATTTCATTCTATTTTTTTTTATATAATATTTAACCATTTTTGATTTTCCACTTTTCATTTACATATTCAAGCTTATTCACAATAAGTTATATTAATCAATATAATGAAACTATGTAGTATTAATAATCAAAATATTTGTAACGTAACTTCTAAAATATTCAGGACTGGTAACATTTATGTTCTGCCAATCTGACCTTTGTTTTATTTAGAAAAATGTTTCCACATTTATGGATGACAAACTATCCAATCATAAATTCATAAGTATTTTAACTAAAAAAATATTTTTTATACTCAAATATTCAAAAATATTTTATTAAAATTCCAAATAAAATAAATAAAAAAATATTATATTTTTATATAACATTTTCAATAATCCAATTTCATTTAGAAATTACTTAAATTTTCCCAAAACATAATTAAGACTCATTCCAAAATATTATCACACAAATTGGAAAAATGTAAATAAATTCCTTTTCATCATAATTCATATGGAATAAAACAAAAATTTGGTCCTTTCTTAAGGATATTTTATCAAACGAATATGTAAGAATCTAAAAATATTTAATCAACACAATTTAATATATAGAAAAAATATTATAAATATTTTATTTTTTTTATATACAATTTTATTTATTAATAATAATATAATATTTATTACAATAAAAATTCTTGTGTATTTATTAATAAAATATTTTTCTATATGCAAACTATTATACATATATGCTAAAAAAAGGATATTATTATTATTAAACTGATATGCTTTTTTCCATTTTTATTATATGAACTTATATATGAAAATTAATATAAATTTGTAAAGAAATTTCTCTTAATAACTTGATATCCTTTCATGTATATGCGTATTTATTTATGATTATAATGAATTTGTTATACAAATATTTACGATATTCATTTTAGTCCAGACGATTGATCATTTTTTTTTCTCTATATATCCTTTTTATCCATTTTATATCACTATATCCTTAGCTACAGAGATGACATCAGAACAACTTAATTTCGTTTATAGTCAAAATGACATTCTTATATCCTTTTAGAAAATTTTGTTTGTATGGAAAATGTAATATATATATAAAAAAAATGAGCTGCTAATCTAGGGGTTACCACAAAACTCGGATCTGGTAATTATATACTAACTATACTAACCAATAGGGACCAATTTGATCACTAAAGTAAACTGTGTTTACTTTTCAAATTATTGCTTTGGAAACATCAAGTAAAATTGATTTTGAGTAATTATTTATTTGTACAAAACGGATATTTCCATTTCACAAATTCGTATTTATTCTATAACTCATCGTAAAAAATTTTTCCGGTACTAAGATGATTCGTTGTACAAATTTTACAATCAAGCATCTCTGGATGATGATGATTATTTCGTTATGGAATTTTCTTTTTATATATTCAACAATCGTTTTTCCTTAACACTGTATATTTTTGCTGTTTATGATATTTGATATATGATAAATATTTCTGAGGAAGTATTGTAATATTTATGAAAGTCAATACGTTTTTGTTTTTTATATTAATGTCATAGTTAGTAGTAGTTTTCAACTACTTGAGTTTATTTCTAATATTTGTACTTGAATTGAAATTTGATATCAACAGGATTTTTTTTTTCTTTTAATAATGTTTACATTTTCTGAATTAAAATTTGTCTTAAGGGAAAATTTAAGAGAATTTATTTAACCCTGAAGGTATCGATCAAAATTTAATTGAACATAAATTGAAAATTTTATTAAAAAACAATATTATTTATAAGGTTTAGTGAATTTACAAGTATTTTTATTTATGTATTGTATTATTTAAATTATGTTGGTAGCATTATATTTCGGTAGATGTAGGATCAAAAATTCGTTCTCAGTTAGTATACATATAGATTTGTGATTTGTGTAAAAGCCAAACATTGCCTGCAATGCGATATAAATTTATACTTTATGATTTTCCTACTATAATTAATTACTTATTGGTATGATTGATTAATTCTAATAAATAATTAATCCTACTATGATTAATTACTTACTGTAATTACTTATTAGTTCTCATTCCTGGCCATATGAAATTTGACCTTCTTAGGTTGGTTGTCT
Source organism: Rhamphomyia laevipes (assembly GCA_963920725.1). Lineage (NCBI taxonomy): Eukaryota > Metazoa > Arthropoda > Insecta > Diptera > Empididae > Rhamphomyia > Rhamphomyia laevipes. Next base: position 44,312,826 of record OY987256.1, read on the forward strand.
ACTGCTTAAGTGGCCCATATATTTTCAAACGTCTTTGACAACTCACTTTGAGGTTTGGGTTTGAAAAACACCATCTATTTATCATACATTTTGAAAAATTTCATTGAAATTTTGATGTGATAACAAGAATAATATTAACCATCAAATTATGAGTACTGGAGATTTTTGTCAGGTGATTAATTTAGCAATTTTGGCACACCGGAACAAGAAAAATGGAATCATAAATATTTGGTGAAGTAGTGGCTTCCAAATCTATCCAAATCTACCCAAGAAAAGCTTTTATTGAGTTAATGAAATCACACCTCCAACTGATTACAAGAACTCTTAATTTCAACTTCTTTAATGTTTTCAATCATTCAGCAAATGCTAAGTTACGCAAAGATCGTTTTTTATACTAATCATTTTTAAGTAGCCATACAAATTTCAGAATTGATTTTTAATTAAAATTGTATCATCCACGCATCAATTCAAACACAAATTACAGCTGATTTGAAACCATCAAACAAGCAATAGCAAACCATTATCAAATTAGGTTTGGCAACCTAGTACAAAAATAGATGCGCCACTTAAGAACCAAAATTTGAATTTCTTTTAAATTTTGATCAATCAATAAAACTATGATTTATAATTTCTGACATTACTACAAATTCAATTTCTTATTATCATATATTTATTAAAACATTTTGTAAATTGCAAAAATTGAAATTAATTAAAAATATTTAGGTTAAATTTTGCTATACATTTTGAATGTATAATTAATTGAAATATCCTTACAACAGGCGCAATTTTATTTACCTCGTGTGCTAAAAAATATGAAAATCAAAATATTTTTTCATAATTATAACTTAAACTTAAATAACACTTAAATAACAACTATAAATTTTCATAAATAATTATATGAATTTATTGAAAAACCTGACTAATTAATAAACAAATTAATTCAAATTAGAATTCATTGACGTCAACTCAACAACTTAAAACTAAAATTTGCCAATGGATTTTCTTCGTACACAAAAATGAATTTTTCATTTTCAGTTTTTTTTATTTTTGACACTCAGCTAAACAATCCAAGAATTTTCATGAAAAGAAAATGAAAAAAAAAAAAACATATTTTTTATTTTATATTAATCATCAGTGACCGGAAAATTGATTTAAAATTTAATCAATCAAATTTAAATTAATGAAAAAAAAAAAAAAATCATTTTATATTTGTAATGAAAATTACATAATTTTTGACAATGTGAAAATTTCTAATAACATCTGTTTAATCTATTTTATTAATGTATATATTTTAATACATTTCATACACAAATCATCACTCATCAAAATCATCGGAAAATTCAATTTTTTTTTATACATTTTTTTTTGTTGTTGTTGTTTTAAATATATGGAAGGTCGAATTTTATTTATAATTTTCCATAATTTTCACGGTACAAAAATAGACAGACCATCAAAAACTTTTGCAAAAATATAATTGATAATTATACAAAATTAATGTTCAGGAAAATTAAAAATTTTTAAGTTTATGTAAAACTGAGGCGATACACGTTTTTCAGTTAGTTTGTGTTAGTTTTGGAAAAATTATTGGAAAAACGCGTTTTCTTTTAAATATAAATATAATTTTTTTTTTTGATTGATTTATGTAAAATAAATTATTAAGAAAAACTATTAAATAATAATTTAATTATCAAAAATTTGTGTAAATTAAAAATAAAATCTACAAGAAATTAACATATTAAATAATTCGAAAATTTTCATTGATTTCATATTATAAAAGAAATATTTATGGAAAATAGAAAATTTATTTTAATCTATTGAAAAAAATTAAATAATTATTAATTATTTGTTAAATTGAATATAATTAACATTTTTGCATTTAAAAATATGTAATTTTTATTAGGTTTTATCGCTAATTCACATGTAAAATTTCCTTCAATTCCTCTTCTATAGATTTTTCACTGTGTTGTTGGTTAATTTTTCGTTAACTTTCTTTTCTTCTTATTTGGGACTTCTCCTACTAAGCTTATCGTGGGTTAGGGGCTCAGTAGAATTATTTTTAATAAAACTAATTACTTGCTCTTTTTATTATAATTGATTTACTTTGATTCCTTACTTCGGGTAGTGAAAAATCTAGTTATAGTTATAAATTCCATCTTGGTAGTCAGAACTTAAATGACAAACAAGATTACAGAAACGGACTTATAAAAGCGATTAAAATATTTTATTTGATTCTTGATATATTAATATTTTAATCGCTTTTATTATAGTCCGTTTCTGTAATATTGAAAAAAGGCCCTATACCAAATAATTTCAAGAGTTCACAGGAAACTTGTGAACGTATTGTAAATTTTATTAGGGAAGTGAAGTGTAGTTTTACAGGCAAATTTCACATTCATATTTTAATCTTTTTTTTATATAAATAACGTAGTTAAATTTAAGCTAATTTGATATAATAAATTTAACAAATTTTCTTTATATTCATTACATTTTCATTTTTATATATATTTATACAAAAACTTTTCATAATCGATCATTATTATAGTTTTTGTTACGGTTGTCAATCCCATTAAATTTTTTTATTGCAACATAATTTATTTAGGATCTAATCCGGCGGCTTTACAATTTATGCTATATTATTTAGGATAAACTAATCAATTAACTAAAAATAAAAACAAATTACACAGGATACGAAAAATTTAACAATAATCTATAAATTTTATTTAACATTTATATATTGTAATTTATTATTGCCAGAAAATTTTATATTTTATACCCATTTTAATTATACATTTTAATGGGTTTGTTAATTTGAAATAAAATCAAAGATTAAATGATAATAAAAAATGACAAACATATAAAAAAATAAAATGATATAATTTAAGTATATATACATTCAGTTACCATAAAAATTTAATTTTTATTAGGAAATTAACGAAATTCATTGACATTCATAAAAAGTTTTTAGATGAAATAATCATATAATAATAAAAAATTCCTTTATGTTGAATATATTTATATGTATTACATAAAAATCCTTTATTTTGGGAAATTTATAATAAATAAATCCATTTTCAAGTATATATTTTTATTATATAATATCAAATTTTCAACAAAAAAGTGATTAAAAAACAATATATATTTTTAGGGAAAAAGGATACCATCGAATTTGTTGGTATAATTTTATATATATATATTAAAAAAAATGGGGTTAAACTTACAAGTGTTCCTTAAAACATTTATATGTAAACAATAATATTACATTAGATTAGACAATTTTTCAATATTGTTTAGATAGGATAAATTATTATATTTTTCAATTAAATCACAATAATATCCTTTAACCTTTTTAGTTTATATAGAAATGGATACGAGAGTATTCAGATTGATAATTAAGATAAAGTTTTATTATTTATGATACCAATACAATAATATTTATGTATTATTTGAGTATAATATAACAAGTGGCCAACATACCAGAATAACCACTGGTTTATATTCTACTCAGGAAGCATGTAAGAAGATTAGTTTGAATGGAAACCGCAATATGTAGAAGATGTTAGGAAGAAGAGGGTAATATATAAATGAGTTAAATACTTGAAATATTACTTTGTGACAGGCATACTTTGTGACAGGTTGTGATCGTTTAGACTAGACTAATTGCGTTAGTCATCAGAGCACAACAGACCCCAAAGTAATATAGTCAACAGATTCTGTACGGAATAGTGTAAAATAGAAGTAACAAGTTCAGTTAATTTAAGTAAGATATAAGCTTTTAAAAATAGTTCATTAATATTTATTTTCTTACTAAAAACATTCCAAAATGATTCACTATTACCTCAATTTAACGTCTTACATTAAGGACATTGAATCTTTCTAATATTTTATTTATTTTGGTCTACTCGAAAGTAGTATTTTTACAAATTGAATATTATATCAAAACGTTAGCTATTTGCAAATTCTACTTGTTTCTAATGAAACAATCTTCTACAGAGAGTAGACCTTAAATGGGTCCCTAGGGATATATTTAGCAAAACGTATTTGGTATAATGAGCATTTATTACACATATATTATGTGTATCTATTTGTAGTAATTATAGATAAATTTACTTTAAGCAACATTTGTGAAGTTTCAAGTTTTGTAAAAAGCCTCATTGAACAGAAACATTATTTTGCTTAAAGGTACTTTAAATACATTAAACACGGCTCCAAAATATGCTTTAGTCTCTTATGGATCATTAATATAGTGAATCTCGTGTTATGGATCTATAAATATGAATCTACTTTAACATATTATTTCAAATCCACCCTGTAAAATCTATCTAATTTTATTCTGCGTAAAATACTAATAAACACACTAATTTGTTATATTATATAATAATAAATATCCTTGATATAATTTTCTTGTATAAAATTAAAAGGATATTATAAATACAAATTAATAATAATATAAATGATGATATTAATTTCAACAATTTCTTATATACCCAAGGAATTAATTATATAAAGATTTTCAAATATAATTTTATAATTATATTACATATTCAAAAATTTAATTCAATATTATACAGCCGTGTATATAATTACATACATATACACAAAAAAATATTCATAAAATTTATGAACACGTAATTGATAAAAACCAAAATTATGTAAAAAGGATATTCTATATATTTAAATTTTTAACACAATTCAATATTTAAAAGTAAAAAATTCGAAAAAATAAAAATAATATTGAACAAAGGTGAATAGACTTTTCACACAAACCATCGTGTTACACGGTAGTGTGTTGTTCAATGAAGAAAAATGTCCTGAAATTGTAAAATTTATAAAAGATAAAAAGCACATAATAAAGAAAATGTTATAAAAATTGATTTTGAAAAAAAAAGTATATATAAAATAAAAAGGTAAAGTAAATTTTTTTTTAATATTGTTATCTGGTTAATAGTATTATATTTTATGTAATATATTATGTGAATATTAAATTTTCAATTCACCGAATCGCGAGCAGAATGCCCTAAGTCATAAAATGATATTTTTTTTGTAGTACAGTTTGTGTTACTGACAACTTAGAAATTGTATTTTGCTTCCAGTCTACTTAGCTTAAATATTAAGCAGATTATTTAAAAAAACAGATATTGACTTAAGTCTGATTTTTAATACAAGGCACATAAAAAAGTTAAGATTGTTAAGTAACGTAAAAGCTACAAGGTACGAAATGATATCATAATATTTATAATGGTATGAATTTCGTAAGAATGTTTAAAGTTAAAATTTTTTTGTTAACTATCGTACGTGTTTTGACATTTTAATTTTTTTCAATTTGAAATGTGTTTGGTTTTTTGTTTTGTATAATATACCGACAATTAACCACCCTGTATACTTTTATTTGCGAACTTTTTTAACATAAATATTTACTACATCATTTTGTTCCAATTATTACGTCTGTTATAAAAACCAATGAAAATTTCTTAACATTCTTACTTTTCTTAAGTTTCTTTAACTTCCGCGTTTCTTGCTTGCTTATGTGCATTATAAATCAGGTATAAGGTCACATTTAGCAATTTCGTTTTTTATGTAACTTTGTTAAGTGAATTGAAAAATATTTTATTTAATTAGAATGACTCTTTCAAAAGTAAACGAAACCTAGCAGTTTGTAATAAAACATAATTATTTTATGAATTTTGAAACTCATACATCTTTTTACGATTTACTAAATACTTTACTATTTTATGATTTAGTATTGTCTCACAGACGATATATCAAAAATCTATCACATTAAATTTAAATGATACTGTAAAGTACATTAAGTCTTCTTATATCTTTCACGTAGAACCATAACATTGAATAATTGATATGTAATTACATTACAGCCTTTAATCGTATGCGATTGCGTTCTGACATATTTCGTTTTGCCAGTATATGATTGGCAATATAATGATTCAATATTTACATTTGAAAATTCAATTCATAGAAAAATTTACTTAGAGCATCGAATATAAAACTTGTAATCGTATTCGGTTGCGTTTCGATATATTATATTTTGCCAGTACATGATTGGCAATATAAATAATTCAGTGTTTACATTTGAAAATTGAAAACATGGAAAAATGTACTTAGGGCATTGTGCTTGAATTATTTTTATTTTGTCTACCTGATGAAAAAAAAACTCTCTTCTTCCTCGCATGCCAACTGAATTTATTGATTTTTATAAAATTTACCTTTTTTATATATATTCATATTAAACATATATACATACAACATACTTACATTGTTGAACATATATGAATGTTGAACAATAAGAAATATTTGTTTACCTACCTATATAAAATATGAGATGACTATAACTATACATGACGTCCATGGTGAAACAGAAGAAGAGGAAAATAATTTTACACAGTCATTTATTAGAGGTCGGTAAAACGCTTTAGGCAAGCAAGTGGTTAATAATATTAAAAAAAAAACTAATCAATTAGTTTGTAAAAAATAATATAAACGTAGTTTCCACTTATTTCTACATAAAATAATAATTTCCTTTTTAGTTTATATTGTGTTTTTTATATTAACATAATTTCTTTTTGGAATTTTTTACAGATTTAGCATATTTTTAGGCGACATCAAAATAAAAAATGAACAAATAAAAAATAGTATTCCGCAAACAAATTATTTATTATTGGATTTTTCAGATTATATGAAAATATTATTAAACAATTCTGAAATCGTTTGATATTTTGCCAAGAAAAAAAGGTTTTTAATTACACAGAAAATCGTGTTTCCTTTTGGTTTCAAGAAATATTAAAATTTTAAAGTAGGAAATTTAATTCTTGAAATTACAATGTTTTATAAAAAAAGTATTTTATAAAAAACTTGGCGAAAATTTATGTATAAAAAAATTCTTTTAAAACTTGAAATTAATTTTCTCTAAAAGAAATTTTAAACGATGACGTCCTTAAATAATTTTCCATAAAATAACATTTTTCTAGTTTAGTCATTTTCATTTTGTTTAATTTAATTGTAAAGTGTTTGCTTTCAAAGAATTGAAAGTATTTAATTTAAATTGGTATTAAGCTATGAAGAAAAGTGAGACAAAAAAGACTGTACTTAAATATGGAAGTGAAACTAAGTACCAGGGTACTAAAATATAGCTCGTGAGAACGTGGAGAAAACTTAAAATTTAAATCAATTATCTTCTTTTTATTGTATTCTTCCTACTATGGACCTACTAATAAAATCGATATTTAAGCTGGTTTTTCGTTAATCCAAAACAAATAATCAGTTTCATTCTGAAGTAAGTCATCATATTCTTGGAATTGGGATGAAAGGTTGTGCTTGCGTTTAAGATTAATTAGGATTAAATACTCGATTACTAATACGTTACGCGTTCAAGAGAAACATTCGTTTCTGGTGTCGAATAAGTTAGTTAATGCATGAAAAGCACGATATTCTTCTACCTAAGATTTATAAAACATTAGATTAAATTCATTATCGTCCATTCGGTGTAATTGGTTGCAATACAAGCTAATAATTTTTTCGTGCTAAAAATTTTCTTGACATCATTAATAAATATTGAACAAATGTTATTTGACTAATTCATTTCAAATTTTTAATTCTGAACTATGTATAACACATAATTAATTACTACCATATCATATTTTGTCCAGTCCAACAATTGTTTAATTTACCCTATTATGCAGTGATTGTTAAAGTTGCATAGTTCAGGTAATATAATTGAAATATATTCATATAATTTTAAAATGCATTTTATCGATTGAAAATATGATTATTATTATTTAAAAAAATGTAGATGACATGACTTTTATAAAATAATTCATATATATATAAGGCAAATCGTACAAGTGGTTCTTGTCATATGACAACAACAATATAACATTTATAACTACTCTATAATACCAAAGGACGAATACTACTATTAAAAAAATATTATTTAAAAAATTCTATGTAAAAATATTTATTTTGGTTTTTTTGTACCTGTAGGCAGAATTGTCGTATGTGCCTATAAAAGTTGTTGGCAACCAACCTCGAAATGATAATTTCAATTTGATGAATACAATTTCAATGAATTTAAAGTTCATTTTTAGAATATTGAACCATCATTTGATCAACTATTTTCATGTATAGTAGAATAATATATTTTTTTATGAAATAATAGAAAATATGAAAATATAATTGTTAATTATATTCGTGTATGTAAATGACAGATAATAAGTTTCTTTCATATTTTCAAAAAAAAAAAAAACAATTACTTAAGGGGATTTGAAGTATTAGTGGTACTTTTGAATAAAATTAGTTTGTTAATTCATAATTCAAAAATTTATTGAAATTTGAACTGGGTATTTATAATTTTTGACATATACATTTCATTTATTATTTTTTCATAAATAGTTTTATAATGATTTATGCGTAACTTCAATTGAACTGTCAGCGGACCAGATGTGTAGGTTCTGTCAATACGACGAAGAAACGGTGTGGTTATATTGCCTTAAAACGCTATATTGCCACTTCTTCGAAAATGTCGCGGCTTTCACCAAAGGAAACGCACTGTTTCATTAACACGCTTGGTCACTGACAAATAATTAGAATTTAAATCACAATAAACCAAAATGGACTGTATTAGGACTATCTAATTAGACCTACTTTTAATCAGTATTAGGATTTCGAAAATTAATTAAAATCTTTTGCGGAGTTTATACAGGAAACTTGAAAATGTTAACTAAATGAAAATATATAAAAATTTTGATTGAAGTATTAGAGGCAAAAATAAAATCGTGATTTCCAACTAAAATATTATTTAAGGTTGACTTTATCCATTTGGATTATATTCGATTTAGTATTTTGAAATTATATTTTTTTTTCAATAAAGTTTAGGCTGAAAAACAAGGTTGCAAAATTGCTAATATAATTGGATATTTTTCGTTATAATTTTGTTCATAAATATGAAATTATTTTCGTATTCGTGTAAAATAAATATTTTATGTTAATATAACAAAATTTTACATTAATGTAGTGATAAATTTTCAAAGTATCCTTTCTGTTCGTAAGAAAACATGCGTAAGGATTATAATTTTTAATATTTTCATTTATACCTATTTTATTAATTCATATTCATATTAAATGATAATCAAAATTTAATTAAATTTATTGATTAAATATTTGTTTTACGAATAATTAATTATAAAACACAACACAAACACTGTTCGTCAATCATACAAATTTGTTAAAAATGGTTTCAAACAAGTTTGATATAATTCTATTAATTTATATTCTTTGAAAATTATGGTACCTATTCATTAAATTAAATCAAGGCTTTTTTATTATCAAAATTATATATAAATTAAATACTTACAAAATATTTCAAGTAGTTAAACAAAATAATACTAAAATTTTTACTAGGTTATCATCCAAGAGTACTTCAAATACTTTCATTTAATTAATGTACTCAAATGCTACTTCAAATATAATTGTTTTTTTGTATTATGGGAACTTATTTATGTATAATACAGAAAATAAGTTATACTGTCAATACCCTTCCTTATGGAAAATGAATAGCATTCTTGAAATCTAGCCTTCATATTATTATTATTGATCGTTATTGTATGTAATGAATAGGTTTTAATTACTCGTTCAAAATAATGAAGGGTTTGAATTTCCGTTTATTAGTTTGGGTTTTTGTTGTTTTGTATTGGGTCAGATATTAGTCTATATGCATACTCCTTCTCATGATATAGGTTTCTTGATATTCTATTGCAATTTTGGAGTTTTTATAATTTTATATAGTATTCTCTGAACTATTGGTTCCTTTAAATAAATATGTTTTAATTGCAACAAGTTAATTGTTTGATTGGTCACAATTCAGGCTTAATATTACATTTCTTATACCTCCTATTTTTTTGTACTGATAGTCGGCATTTAAAGATAAATAAATTTAGAATAGCCTTCGATATCTCAGTCTGGAATCTAACTGGGAACTTAATGCATCGCGCATTATATAACACATTACACCATTTCATCAAACAAGATTTGGATTGTTGAAACACAATTTTCATCTAGATTACTGTCAACTACTCCAGTCGTATCTCGCAAACGTTCTACATTAAAGTAATTTATTTTCTCAAAAATTGGATCGAAATTTAATTTACATTAAATGGTTAAATTAAAAATGATGAAGGCATGTTCAAAATAATTAAAAATTTGCTATTCATTGTTCGTTGTAAATTATATTTTGTAAGTTATTTAAATATTGAAGTTAATTTATTTGGGATATTTATATTAAATATTATCATAAATTGTCATTACTCCTTGACCTTGTTAAATTATATTTTTATATTTTATATAATAATAATTTTTTTAATATAAAATTTATCAACTTCATATTTATTATTTTTATTTATTTTTTATTAAGGAAATTATTATATATTTTAATATTTACACAATTTCTATAAATAGATAGAAGACAATTTCTAATATGAAAATCTATAACAAAATAACTAAAATATAATTAATGCTTTTAGTTGAAAATATATGCAACATAAATTTATCTGAATTTTATTTTTAGAAATATTAAGCTCACGCTCCACTAGTCTTTTTTAAAAGTGGTAATTACTTTTTTGTAGAAGTAGAAGAAGTTTTGAAAGACACGAAAAAAGTATTAGTGCGATAGAGGCGGAAGTATAACTTTTCAAAATTTTCTTCATTTTTTTCTTCAAAAAGAGATTGTATCCGAAAAAAAGTGGTTGTATGGTTGAATCCACTTTAGTTAAAGTGATTTCAATTAAAAAAGTTACTTTTTACAAATAAAGAAAATTTCTTAAATTAATAGAATATTTTATCTCTTCTGCACTCTATAATTTTACATGCTGTCTCTTTTTTTTTTTTTGCAAAAAGTAATTAACACTTTTATAAAGTGTGTGGAGCGTGAGCTTTATCTTTTAATTTCTATATGATTTTTATTTTCATTATTTATAGAATTAATGTTGAGAAATTTTTTAAAAGAAATTTGATAATGAAAAATTATTTCCTTATTTATTTATTATATACATATATCATTTATTGTCTAACTTTCTAACATACTATAATTATGACGTCAGTATAAAATCTGTAATTCTAATAACGTTACTTAAGTTTCTTAATTGGAAATCCTTGTTAACAATGATCGAAGTAAACTTTTATAATACAATTTTTTTTTTTACTTAGTAACAGTGTTAATTATTAATGGAAACAAAATAATTATGAAAGGATTATGTATGTATGTATGTATGTGTGTGTGAACCTGTCAACGTGTGGGCAGAAAGGATTCAATATTATTTTAGATGTTTCGGTTAATATGAATTTTAAGATAATTTCTTTATACAATTTTATATTAAATTTAAAATATTTTTTTTTTTATTTATTTTTTTAGCACACGCTTTCAATGTTTTCGTTGCGGTGGTAATTTTAAATTAACTTTTGTTTTTGATTTTCAGTAATTTTTTATATAAATAAAAAGGTTTTACATATAATAAATATAAAAAGTATCTACAATGTTTGTACGTTATTCAATTATTATGTAAATTTCATGTCGAAAAAAAAAATACTCAAATGTCATTATGGGATTTTTGATATGAGTGAGAGTAGATGGAATGTTGATATATTTTTTTTTTTTAAGCATTTTTGATTAAGTAATGACACACGTAAATATGTATAACAAAAAACCTGATATTTTAGAATATTTTATGAAAATTGTAATTTAGGGAATAGGTGTACTTTTGAGTGGCAGCATTACGTGTTGAAGAGTAACGGATATGTATCAGGTCATGGGTTCAAATATTAACCAAATTATCAGTGTTTATATCATTTTACTTAGTTTTAATTAAGTATACTAACAGAAAAGTTTAATTTTTAAAATCAAGAAAAATATTAACGGTTGAGGCAAATTATAAATGGTTGAGACAACAAATAAAAGTTGTAACAAAAATATATCATTAAACTATAGTCATTAACTTTTGCTTTAAAGTTTCTAAATTCTTTACAGATAAAAAGAAACTATAAATTAGTAATTTCTGGCTTAAATTTACAGTGGTGAATGCTTTTAGTTCACTTTAGAGTTGACACGGCTAATGTTTAGCATGATATGCTATATAATTTAAAAATTGTATGAATATCATAAAACGTACGATTGGAACTACACTCAAATAAATTAAAACAAATTTGACATTTTAATTTTACATTATTACTCAAAATCGAATTTTATTTCGATAGATTATTAAGTTATTTACCACCAAATGCTACGCTTCAGTTTTTCCTTCAACTCAGCTTAAAATATAATTTGAATGGAGTTTTTATTTAAATGTTTTGGCGGCACGTGGCATACTTCTTAGCATTTTAAAATTTTCGTCAATTTGTAAAATATAATTTCATAATTAATATAAAGTTGTGTATATTAATCATTTTAAATTTTCGATTAGCTAAATATTATTTTGTTGGTCAACTTAATTGCTTATCAAAAGACAAATATTTATCTTATTAAACTAATTTAAAACTTTTCCAATTTTAATAATATTATTAAATAGTTTTTTGTTTTATAAAGGTTTAATAGGTGCTTCAGGGACTAATTGCACGAATCACTTAAAACATTCCTTAAACTGTTAAAACTTTTCAAAATTATCTCGTTTTTTTTTTGTTGCCGTTTCCATTCTTCACTGAGCAATTTATATAATTAATTAATTTCTGAAAAATAATATTTTTGAAAAATCGATTTTAATATAATTATCCCCTCCGGTGTGAATATAAATTTATTTTTAAAATAATTTCTAAACTACATAAAAATTTTGCAAGGAAACATCATTAAATTTTAAAAATTTCAAAAATGAAGTAAATTTTTTTTAAAAATTTAATAGTTTTATGTAAAATTTGATCTTAAAATTATATTTCATGCCAAAATATATTCAGTATTCAGTGCAGTATTTTTATGCTGATTCTTATATGCATATTTTAGATATAAAGTTAGTTATTCAAAATTATGAAATTTCATTTTACATATTATTCAAATCATGTATAGAAAATGTACAAGAAATAAACAAGAAAATGTGATAATTTGTTTTTGAAAAATTATAAATTTAAGATATGTCCTTAATGTACCCACCGGATAGTAACAAAAATGTTGTTAATATTCGTATGCATTAAGGACATGTTAGAAATATATTTGAAATTAATGTTTTAGTGTTATGACCTTATGACAGAATATGAATAACAATTCAAAAAATTCTTTAATGTTTTATATGTTGTTTTAAAATATTTGTTAATTTTTTTATTGTCAGGATGTTTTTGCAATTGTTGGAATAAATATGAAGTGTTATACATCCTTTTATAATTCTTTGTCTATGTTCTGTGTGCAGCAATATCTTATATTATAATTGTAATCTTGGCCTTCCGGTGAAAGTATGATCTGAGGAAATAAGAAAGCAAATGAACTAGCACGAAAATGTACTACTGATGTTTGTTTAGAGGTTTACCATAATATATGTTACCACTCGAAACAAATTAAAAGCTCAATCAGTAATTGGGTGAATAGATATAGGATTTTGAAATGAAATTGAGCACAACGGTTGTAAATGTATATAAATATGTTCTGGGGCATTCCGAATCATAAAAAGTCCTAATCACTAAACTTCTATTTGAAAATAATTAAGGAAACGGCCAGATTATATACGGGAATTATCACGAGACATGTTCATCTTTGGAAACATGAGATTAGGACTTACTCCATCCTTCATTTGTTGAAGGTTATATGGAGGAGGAGAAGAAAAATCCATTAAGCGGATCAAATTGATTTCATTCATTAAAGAAGTGGGGTTGGTCGATACGTTGTGATAATCAATTACCATCCATATTCCTTGCTGTTTATTTTCTATTTTTTGATCTACCAATAAAAATTACGTAATAAATATAAAATATTTTTAAATTAATCTTTATATTAATAAAAACCACATAATTTTTATATTTTTTGCTTAAATAAATGTCAAATAATTTTATTTTCGGTATATTTAATCTATGTTAATTGTGGTTAGATCAAAAATTTTAAACTTGAATATTTAAATATTTTCTTATCAAGTGGGTTTTTTTCCATTTATTTATATTTTTATATAATATAAAAATGTATAAGATTTCCGCGGTGAATTAACCACAAATTGTATATAAAAAAATAAATCCTGAATACACATATTTATTTATTTTTTTTAAAAAAAAGGACTTTCTTATGAGTTGATTTGTTCAGCCATTAAAAATCATCGACCGTGTCAACATGAAAAATATCTTTGCATATTTAATATTGCATGCATTATTTTTTTAAATCTGCGGAAAACTTAATATATATTTTATTATTCTTCTATATGTGATATCCTTTTTTAGTCACACTCAATACATTTGTATATTCAGTCGCACCATCAACAAAATAAAAATTTATCATATTATGAAGAAGATATCCTTTAAAAGTTAAGGACTTTTTTTTAACTTATTTCAATAATGATAGAAATATAAGAGTTTGTGTGGAAAACATATTTCAAATGAGTTTCAATTAAAAAAAATATATTTCACATTAAAGAGACTTTTTGAAAATGGCCGCAAATTATAGTGCCCTGAAATATTGAAATGATTATTTAAGGTTAGGTTTTCAAAAGTATTTTAATTAAAAAGAGATTTTATAAAGTTGTGTTACCAAATTGCGGCACATATATTTTAATGACGCAGTATACCTGAGTTAAGAATATGGTTAAGAGTTAGAGACGTCCACAGATAGATAGTACTAATAATTGCTACCATATGTAAGGAAAGAAGTATGCCTCTTTACGAGATACTTATTTATTTTCCCATTACTTTACATTGTACTTTGATTAATTTATTGATTTGAGGAGTGGAACCACTTGGTGTTCTTGCACTTAAGGCTCATTGTACTGCTTGTAACCTTCTTGTTTAACATCGACCGAAACATATAACTGATTTCCAATCAAACCAAGAACTCTTGCACTAAGATCCAAATCATTTGCGTCGCAAAGTATTCATGATCTGTGACACAAAAAGTGATCAATCATATATCTCTCGTACATTAAAAATATTAAAAGCATATTTTTCGTTTTTTAAATTACATAATTCGTAAAAATAAATCTTCTAAAATAAAAAAAAAATGATAATTTCACATATCGCAGAAAAACCTACACAAAACAATATTTACACAATATTTATCTTTTTCCTTCCGTTCTGCGCTATTAAGATTTTTCGTATTTAATTCAGTGTAAATCTATGGTAGACTACGATTTGTACACAGCAATAATAAACGTACACTCTTGAGAATTGTGAAAATCCTTTTAATACTCCATACGCAATACATATACAATTGAATTTTTAAGTTAAGGATATCCATTCATTTTGGATATATAAAAAATTATATTTTTTTTAGGTTTTTAGCTATTTCTGTGTGGGTCTTTCCGTTGGTCTGTACGTTGAAATAATTTAAAGGGTCTCCACATAAATTAAAACATTAACATAAATTTTTTATCAAAAACTATATTAGATATTGCCCTGGTATGACAATATCAAGGATATTAAATTGAACTTTCACAGGATTTGTTATGTATAGTGCTCTGAATTTCCACAGTATTTGTTATGATAGGTAGTGCTCCTTAGGTAAAGAATTATTTCAAATATTTGTTCCAGAACAATTTTATTATATATATTTCTCATTACCAGCAAAATCCATCAGCTATCGTAACTCGTAACGAGGATGAAACGCTATTTTTAATTTTGTGTAGTAGATGACGCTGCATCTTTTTGCGGCCAAATTTTTTTGCGGTAGATGGCAGTGAAATAGATTCTAGCTAGGGATTATTAGATTCTAGTTTATGTACCACAAAGCTTTGGAGAGTTACAAATACTGAAAATAGCCTACAAAGTACAAAGCATTTAACTTTCCGTGCGTTTGTCTTTTCATATTCAATTAATTCCAGCTCTTGTAAGTTTATTATTTTATGTGAAACTTGATTGCTGAAAGTTTTGTATTTTTTATTCCTAAATAAAAATTATGATAATATTTTGTCGCGTTATGAATAAATTTTAATTTAAATTATTATAAATTTTCATCAATTTTCATTAGTTTTTTTTTTTATATTATTATTTTCTTCTTTTGTTTGGTCAACTTATATATAGATTTTGAGATATCCAAACTAAAAAAGAAAAGACATCAAATTTTTACTTAAGAGAAATTTTATGATTTTTCTTTATTTGGACATCAATCTTACATCAAAAACAATAATGTTTATTTTTGAAAAATCGATTTAAAACGGATATTAATAATTTCCTTTCAAGCATTTCCGTTGATTTTTTTTTTGCATTATTATCATCAATTATATTTGTGGATTTTTCGATTATCGAATATTTATAATTTTTTTTTTTCATAGACCTCAAAGAAGAAGAATTTTAGATGATGCTAATAGAAATTGATAAACAATTTATCTTTCAGTTTGATGGAATATTTATAATTTTGAGTAATATTTCTATTGGGAAATTACTTTATAAGTTGATGGATTGATTTTTAAAATAAATTTAAACAAAAATATATTGAAGAGATTTGAATAAAACAACTTTATTGAATAAAACAACTTAATATACTTTATACTTTGATTATCAAGAGGACCAGCAGAAAAAAGTATTAAAAAGTTTTTACTAATTTTCCTTTTGCCATTTTTCATTTTTGTCAGCAAGAATGTTGTGGAAAATATAGAAGTTCAAAGAAGGATATAATAAATTATAAAAAGCAGATTGTTTTTCGAGAATATTGAATTATATAGGTAGATTTGGATTGATACTATCATTAATGGAACAAGGACATAATTTATTAGTTATATTTTTGTCTTAAAAAAAAAATTATAAAAAAAAAACAATACTAAAAGCCTAAAATATGGACAAAGCATTACAGAAAAAAACAGAATGGAATGTATATCATTCTAGGAGATCCCAGCTCAGTTAGTTATTCATGAAAGTGTTATCGCATAACACGAACATGGATGCAGATTTTTTAATTTTTGGAATTGCCAAAAATTAAAAAAAAAATTTCAACGGATCATACTTATCTCATACTTACAGCTTTAGTTAGCCTGTACCGAGGAAAAAGAAATTCTCCAGATGACTCTGGCCTGCTCAACAAATGGATGTTTAACATATCCATCTTCCAGTTATGTTAAATACATTAACTTTCCACATCTACTTCGATACCATCCTTTCAATGGAGATTTAGCCTTTTTCTTCTGCGCCTACCCTCAGTGTTAAAGTCAAAGCTAGCTTTGGCTGGAGTTGTATATTCCATTCGCAAGACCTACACAGCGTAGTCTTTGGATCCGCCGACACTATTTCTTAACTCCTCCTAGAATTACATTTTAAAATTGTTTTGGGCAATGTTATTAAATTGACTTAACCATATAAGAAATAAATATTTTGACGCTGGCCAAAACAAATTAATTTCCTTATATGTATTTGTTAAAGGATTTTAAAGGAAGAAATTAATGTTCTTAATAAAATTCTATAAATAAAATTGAGAAATTATAAATATCTCTTAAAAAAGTTATGCGGTATCAAAATATTCTAGGATACTTAATATTCCGAAAAGAATTTTATATGTCAATAGATTAAAATAAAAAGTTTTTTTTAAAAATATATATCAATAAAATATTTTTTTTTTTTCAAATATAATAAGTTTTCCCAAAAATTCCATTCAAGATATAAAAATGAAATTTTCTTTTACTAAATATTTCTGAAATTTAATTCAATAATAAAGTTGATAAATATTTATTTACATTTCTCTTCATATTTTCAGTATTACGAGTAAAAAAGTTATGAAACATCAAAAGTTTCCCTTCCGAAAAATGAAAACGATTTTTATATTTTCTTATTATTTTCAATTGTTTCATTTTTTTTTTTTGGGAAAATTTTCATTTTTATTTTTATGATGTAGTATATTAAAAATAAATAAAATATAATTCCCGTGAGTTTTCATCATTATGTAAAAATATTTAAAAGAACCATTTTTTTTTTTAGTATTTTCTTAATTTTTAATTTTTCTTTGTATATTAAGAATAAAAAATTTATTTGATTTTTTTTTCCAAACCTTTAAGAAATTTTCCTTTCAATTATAAAAAGTTATTTTCATTTTTCTTATAATAATTCTTTTATTTGAATTTTTTTTAACTCTTATTTTCTACTTTGGCATAATAACTTAAATTTCATTGTTTTGTCTGGTCTGATGAAATATTGCGCATTTTCCTCAATATTTTCTGTTAAATTTCATTTCATTTTTTGACATTTTAATAAATATACCAAAAAAAATAAATAATATACAAGTCAGAAAATTTCCATTTATTAAAAAAAAAAACATACTTTTTAATAAAAAAAGGTAAAATTTAAATGTTTTATATTAGCATATAAGAATATAAAAAAAAATCCTACTTCAAAAAGAACAATACAATTTTCCAGGATATTCTACACAAAAAAAAATTGTTGACATTTTCCGCAAAAAGTTTTCATAATCATAATCTGCGGATTTATAATTTTTCTTTTTTAACATTTCACTTTCTTAGCTCAATTCATCGAATAGAAATCATTGTTTCGGATGGAATGATATTTTGTTGTGCAGAATATTACGCAGAAAATTTCCCAAAGTTTTTCTTGATTTAAAATTTCTTCCGAAATAAAATAATTTTGAAATTGAAAGAATTAAAAGTTATCTTACTCTTAAAAGATTTCGATTGCCCAGATAATAAGTTAAGAAGAATTGTATGTCAAATATGAAATAATTTAAAAATTTTAGCATTAATCCAGTTTCATTATGGACCTCAAATTCAAAAACTGTCAACTGCCATAGAATTTATAATTATAATAATACATAATGAATTTCGATAGAATCGATAGACTGTGCTAAATTTAGTTAATGTTAAGGTATAGTAATGAACTATTCATGTAGGACTAGGTATAACTTACGACCATGCCCTAAAAGACGTAAGAGGAGTCTACAAGTGTCTTTTGATATTCGTCTCTGAATTCAGTAGGCCTCCAAAATATAGCTAGTAACATTATTGGAAACTATACATAACGATTAAAAGTTTGTTTCTCACTTTTATGTAGGGCGAAAAATTTTAATACAAATAATAGAATCCTTTATGTTTGGCGTAATTCCATTTTCAACTGTTTTGTACGTTATTAAGGCAAATAGTATTTTATTATACGTTATTATTATCAAAATTTTAGAGAGAAGTCTATATTAAACACTAGTAAACTTTGAGTTTGTTACATGAGTTCAAATTTTTATATCTAAGATTATGTAAGAGTAGTAAGAGTAGGGTCTGTTTTTGAAGTTGTTTAAAGTTTAAATTCCGAATCAATAAATTTCCTTTGCAGCTTTAAAGACTCAAAAGTAGGTTATGCACATATATTTATTGACCCAGGCCTCTAAGTGGCTTTTTCTCTTACAGGCCTTGCTTACGGCTAATACATTTCGTCACCCCAGTATTTAAGTGATACATATGCATTTTGGTCGTTTTTGAGTTGAGTATGCAATTTTACTTAAAAAATCGAGATCTTTCGATTGGCGTTGTCAAAATTTAGCTTTTCCATTCCGTTCCGAAGATATCAGTATGACGAATGCCACATTTGCTTAAATTTAAGGAAAAAAATAGTATTTATCTGATACATCTACTGATTGTATATAAAGATCAAATTGTATATGGAAATTATGCAAAAAAAAAAAAAAAGTTAAATGCCACATGAATACAATTCATAATTGAATATGACTTATATGCGAAATTTGAATTAAGTATTTAAGTGACATATACATACAATGAAAATTGAGATATACCATTAACGTAAAAAATGAATTCAGCGTTTAAGTAATACATGCATACACTCATATTCGAATATGCCTTATATGCGGAATTTGAGTTTAGTATTTAAGTGACATATCCATACAATTAAAATTATTATATACCATTTACACAGAAGTTTAATTCAATATTTAACTGCTACATGCATACAACCGATATTCGAATATGCCTTATATGCGGAATTTGAGTTTAGTATTTAAGTGACATATCCATACAATTAAAATTATTATATACCATTTACACAGAAGTTTAATTCAGTATTTAACTGCTACATGCATACAACCCATATTCGAATATGCCCTATATGCGTAATTTGATTTCAGTATTTAAGTGACATATACATACAAGTAAAAATTGTTATATACCATTAGCCTCCCAAATAGCGCCACCGTCCTTTTAAAACCATTTGAAATACGCAATTAAAATCTTTATTTTGTTATAGTAAGTATTTTAAGAATACACTTATTTTTTAATTTTTGCAAAAAAAAACTTTTGTGCTATATGGGTTAAATGCTGCATGCATACAACCCTTATTCGAATTATACGTTATAATGCGTAATTTGGTTTCGGTATTTAAGAGATCTATACATACAGAACAAATTGACATACAATCGAAGTTTAAGTGACACATACATACAACGCATATTCTAATTCAACGATGGTGAATCTATGAACCGTGGGTCACATCATGACCGACGCAGTTATTTTAAGTGACCCACAGTTGTTTTGTAAAACTTACGAAATTTATTCAAAAACTACTTTTTTTGTGAATAATTAAACTATTTATCATCAGATTTCGATAAATTAAAAATTTGTGTACTTAGGATGAGACAAGCCATCGACTGCATTAATTGAAATTCCAGCCCAGGTCCTTTTGGACCTTAAAAAGGTCCCAAAACTATTTTTTTTGTGAATAATTAAACTATTTATCATCAGATTTCGATAAATTAAAATATTTTTTTGTGAATAAGTAAACTATTCACCATTCGATTTTGTTGAAATAAAAACTAATGTGCTAAGGATGAGACAAGCTATCGAATGCATCAATTGAGATTCCCGTCCAGGTCCTGGCCTGGTCTGAAATCCCAGACTAGGCCCCTTTGGAGAGCACAAAGTCCTCAAAAATGTTTGTTTTTGTGAATAATTAAACTATTTACCATCAGATTTCGGTGAATTAAAAATGTGTTTGCTTAGGATGGGAGTAGCCATCGACTGCATTAATTAATATTCCAGTCCAAGCCCTTTTGGACCTTAAAAAGGTCCCAAACCTATTTTTTTTTTGTGAAAAAATAAACTATTTACAATCTGATTTCGATGAAATTAAATTTGTGTGCTAAGAATGAGACAAGCTATCGAATGCTCAATTTTGATACCAGTCCAAGCCCTTTTGGAACTTAAAAAGGTCCCAAAACTGTTTTTTTTTTGTGTAAAATTACACTATTTACCATCCAATTTTGTGAAAATAAAAACTAGTGTATTAGGATGATAAAAACCATCTGCTGACATTAATTGAGATACTATATCCGAACCCATGGACCCCATAATGGTCCCACAAATGGTATTTTCTGAAAAATACACTAGAAATAAATGAAAATATAGCTAATATTCCATTGCTCTTTCCCATAATTAGGAACTTCATTTTAGATTTTTTTTTTTGGTTTTTTTATTTAAAAATTATATACTTTCTTTAATTTTATAATTTTATTTATTTTTATTTTATAATTAACCAAATAAATACATTTATTTTCTCCTAATTTTTTTTAATTTTATATGTAATTATGATACATAATCCAAAAAAAATTGTGTTACAGTTCAGTATATAAATGATACATATGCTTGTTGAATACTGATACATCTAATACAAATCCGAACAAAACGATAAAATTTTGTGCTACATCTGCATTTTTTGCAATTTTGTTTCTTAAATTTAAAGAAAACTATTGATTCTTTTTAAAAGAAATTTGTTTTTTGAGCAAATGTTACCAATAGTTTTTAAAATATGTAAAAAAAAATTATTAAAATTTATTAAACCTCTAATTTATAGCTCCCTAAACTTAAATCGTTAATTACTCCGTTTCATGTTTTTGTTGGATGTATCACTTAAATACTGAGGTGACGATTTGAATTTGCAGAAGTTAAATTATAATCTGATGATTTTCGCTAATACTTATTCTTTATGGACCTGTGGAACATCTAGGCATCTTTGTAAAGAAACTTTTAATTGCAACAACCGAATTTGTCTGCTGAATTCTTTGTCAGATATTTAAAATTTCACTACATACTGCAAATGTTATTACTTTTATTGAATGAGTCAAATTAAAGCGCTATTAATATCTGAGCTTGGATTCGAACTCGTCGTCTAGCACAGTACAAAACCTCTCTAATACTCAAACATTTGTAAAACTCGCCAAATGTCAATATAAAAATAAAAATCACTTTTTACTAATTTTTCCTATTCTGTTTACTACTCGCAAATAAAAATAGATAAATTATATTTAACTAATAATGTTTTGCCTTATCAATCCAAATAAATTACAAAACAACTAGAGAAAATTCCATAGATTATAAAAGTGTTAAAGACCATATACTAAAAGGACACCCTCTTACAAGTCTTTTATCGATTTTGTTATTCTTTCTCTTTATATATAAATACATAATTTCGAAATAAATATAAATATAACAACTACACCGACCCACTTCATTTATCTTATTTCATTTATTATGATTACAATTTTCTTATATATTTATTTGATATTAGAACCTTTAGCATATGTGGTTATGTTGTTTATACAAACATACGCCATTATTATTTCACATCTTCACATATGTTGTAATCATTATCAAAACCACTTTATCAGCATACTTTTGACTTTTTCAATATTATTATTCTTTATATATAATTTCAAGAGGAATCGTAAAAATAGCAAGCGTAAAGTATAAATTAAAGAATTTTTTTTTTTTTTTTTGCCTTTTTTTGGTAACATTAACACGCAGAATTATCTTATATGACTAACTTACAGGATCTTATATAAAAAAATATCCTTGATAACGTGTCCTACTTTATGTTGTTCTTTATGTCAATTCATTGTTAAACGTATGAAATTATAACTTATTAGAATATTTTTTTTTTTTTCTGAATATAAATACAGGAGAGAACCAAAAGTTACGCACGTGTGTAATAATTGAATAATTTATTTTGTTTATTAATAAATATTTTATTTTTGTTTATAATATAATTTAAGGATATGGCTTCATAAAATTGAAATCATACCAATTTTCATGAAGCCATATCAGGCAACACAACGTATGTGGCTCTGACGGCTTGATTTCAGCTTCAATGTTAGCTGTGGTTTGAGGCTTCTTTGTATATATCTGTTCAATGAGAAAACTTCATCGGAAATAAACAGGAGTGGTCAGATCGGGGGTACGTGCTAGTCAATTAAATTATGTATTTTTTTAAAATAATTCGTTCTCCAAAAATTTTTCTTAGGAGGGAGATTATATCCTTTTTTTGGGGTTGGAAAGCAATCTCATTTTTCTTATCACAAGGCGTACAAACTATAAACATCATTTCCAGTAGGCCCCGATTCTCTTTTCTGATGTCAATGCGTACCATACTGTGCACTTTGCTGGATGCAATTGGCGCTGGTGGTTTGCAGTAAGCTAAAATCGGATATTCTGCTTATTCACGTTGCTGTTAACGAGGCAATAAATGCGCTTCATTATTCATAATTTCGGTACGAACTTTGAGTTACTAATATTGATTTACTATTTCTATTATTTATGTCGGCTCAGCTGCTCGTTAGTTAAATTTTGTAATTAAAATTAATTAATAAACAAAAAAGTTATTCAAGTTTAACATACATACGTGACTTTTGGACCACCCTGTATGTACAATGTTTATTTAATATATATCAAAATATAACAAAATTTATATATGGAATTGTAAAAAGCTTGCACGTGCATACTTTTAGGTAGAATTTATATTTCTGATGATGTTAACAAAAATAAAACATTTTTTGTTTTTGGAATTTATGCATGGATATTGAACCAGTGAAAAATAAATAATTTTAAATTAAAGATATAAAACTGAGGAAAAATGTTAAAATTTTATAATTGCTGAAATTTATAAAGAACTTAAAAAACATATACAAAAAAAAAAAATACTTTGAAATATTTTAAAGAAACAAAAACTATTCTTTTCAGTACGTTAAATAATTTCTCTGTTCTTTATGAACATACCTTTAGGCGTAGAAAAAATTTCTTTAGAATATTTTAAACATAATTTTAAAGTTCTGGCTAAAATGATAAAAACTAAATTCTTGCTGGTTTTTGTTTAAATTATTGATTATTTTTTCCTTTCAAAACTCTTGACACCACAACAAAAATTCTTCTTCTTTCAAATTTTTCCATTTGGAATTTGTTTATATCTGTGTCAGAATTTGACTTTATTTATTTTTGAAAAACTTATATTTAAAATTACAATTTTTATTATAATAAAAAGAAGTTTCTCTTCCACATTTCCATTTCCACATTATTTAAATAAATAATAAGAAATATTTTCTTTATAATATTTATATTATTATAAATTATAGAAACGACAAGTTCATAAATTTATATGATGTGGTTTTTATTGGTTTTGAAGCATCTGACAGTTTTATATTTTCTAAAAAATGTTTGAGGTTATATTTAATTTTGTCAGTTAGTTTACATGGCTTGATGATGAGAAATTGTCTCTATGTTTATTAAAAAATAGGCTGTCAGATATAACCATTAAGATTCCTATACTAAGAATATAGTCCTTCATATTTTTTGTTGGATAAATACAATTTACTCGTAATGATTTTAAATTTTACCATCTCATGTAGACCTTTTAAAAGGTCTAGAGTCAAATAAAGAAATGAAATTGGGTTAGGAGTCTTTTTTTGGGCTTGGAAAACCTTCGAAACAACGGTACACAAAGGTTAAAAAGATGATTATATTTAAGGCGTTACTATAAATTTCGAAAAATCAACTTTTGAGTTGTTATAAAATATCAGGTACTCAGGTATCAATATTGTAATATATCATAATTTTTAATGTTACCACTATAAATGATGACATAATAAAAATATTGTAAATGCAGCAGAAAAAAAACTGTTAAAAAATCCTTTTAAGAATACGGATACTTAAAATAAAAAGGACTTGGTTTTTAAATATGTATTTATTTACCTTAAAAATTTTATTTATTCATTATATTTAACATTATACTTGTTCCATTTTCTTGATTTTTCATGGGAGTAAAAAAGTAAACCAACATTTATGTAAGAAAGTAACATTTCAAATTATGGCAGTTTTGTTTTTGTTACATAAAATATAGAAATAAAAAATTCCCTCATCTTTATCCATAACAAGAAGATAAATTTCCTTAAGGTTGAATATATAGAACTAAAATATATATACATATATACGAGAAAATGGTTGACATTTTTGTTCTCCACTATCTCGTTTTATTATTTTATGAATATCCTTAACAATTTTGGATATCCTTGAGATGTTTGTGTATAGAAGGACCGCAAAAATACAAAAAAAAAGTTTTTAGTGTATTGCTGCGGATAGAATCAATTTTATATTTTAATGGTGTTTTTTTTTGTTGTTGTTTGTTTTTTGTTTTAATCTCATCCAGAATAATTTTATTTATATTTGAAATTTTCATATATGGGTTAATGTGTACAGGAGGACAGGTTAATTTATTCGCAGGTTAGTTGCCATAAAAATCCTTTTGTTTTAGATAAATTTTTATATGTGAAATTTTATGTTATTTCAGAATTTTAAGAATATTTCAATTTTAATTATAAATATTTAAAAAGTCCTTTAAGTGTGTACTTTATAACATATTTTTTTTGCTTAACTATATTGCATACCTTTTGGCGTGAAAACTAAAACATAAAATTAAAGAATTTTAATTGAATAACTAAAGAAATTTCAATTGTTTTAGAATACTTGTACTTACTATACTTAAGTCTAGACTTTTTCAAGTGACTTTTTTTCTTTTAGAAATTGCATTTATTAGTTTTAAATGTATAGCGAACTATATAAAAATATGCTTAATCTTTGATCTAATTACCGGTCAATTCACATAAAATACAATTTTAAGCAAAATGTTTTCCGACAAGTTTTCAGTGTTCTATCCTGCTTGAACGTAGTTTTCAAATTAATCAATATAATTCATTTACTAATATCTTGAATATCTTTACAGTAAAACGCTTTCACTTTTTGTTAAAATTGATAAATTTCATATTGATAATTGAATAGATTATTCCATAATTTCAATGTATACATATAAACGTATAGTGTTAAGTAATTTATGAATATCATAAATACATCTACAAAGTGTATAGTCCTCTGTTGAAAAAGTTATGTAATCTTCGAAAGCTTCAACATATTGAATGAAATATTAATATTTTGTTAATAAAATTGTAACTCCTGTTGAATATTTTCTATCACATTGTAAAATAAATGAAATAATCGAAAAAATGTTTGTATACCCCAAAAAAACGTAAATGTTTTTTTTAAAAAAAATTTGGCCAATTGGCTTCTGCAGTTATACCATCATTAAACTAATGAAAGAAGATAAATTACAGTATTTCAGTTATAAACTCTTGTTGGTAATTTATAATATAGATAACTACAACGACCAATCATGTCATCTATAAATTACCAACAACAGTTTATATAAAGACAGTAATTTATCTTTTGCTGGATTTCATGGTCAATGGTAAAAAAAATCATGTGGAAGCCAAACTGACCAATATATTAAAAAGAATTATTTTCGTTAATGTAATTTATATGTTTTCTTTATATGTAATACTAACAAATAATTGAATTCTACGTCAGGTTGTCTAGTATTAAATATTTTATTCGAACTTTTTTTTTTTTTTTTTAAAAATTGTCTTATAAACTTTTATCTTCAATTAGTCAAATTGTCATATATATAATTATATAATATATTTTCCAGGAAACTGCCCACCCAAATATTTTCATTTTACAGATAATTCCCAAGAAAGACTTTTATTTTTGACTCACAAATTAACCTAAATTATATTCCACCTTTACAAAGTTTAGCCCCCATCCTAAAAAAAGAAAAAAAAAACAGAAAAAAGTTATGAAAAAAAAATTTATCAATTTTTCACCTCTTTTATTTGAATTTTTTTTGGAAAATTAATAATTTGAATATGTCCCTACAGAAAAAGGTGGAAAATTGAAGTGAAAATTTATTATTATTCGTATAAAAATGGTAACAGAAAAATTTTATAGAAAAATTATTCAAAATTTATTTGGCTTTGATATAAAATTCTGTTTCTAATTTCCATCCCCGAAAAAAAAAAAAATATCAAATGTCCGTCAAATTATTTATATAAAATTGTTCTGGCAGATGTCTAGTGTTTTTATGCTATGATAATTGGCATGTGCGCGCCTAAAAATATGCTTTTTTTCTGTTTTGTTATAAATAAAAGTTTATTTTGTTGTTGATATATTTTACTTTTTTTTGGGTAGTGATTTTTAATGATGTAAGGAAAAATGTAATTTGGGAAAAAAATATAAATTTATTTGTTAAGAATTTGTCTTTTATTATATATATATTTTTTGGTAGGTAATTATTTCCATTAGACTGAAGATTTATTTGCTTTTATTCTGATATATTTTTTGTATATTTTTAAGGCTGCTTGCTTTTTAAACATGGATGAAAATATTAAGTATTATGGATCGTTTTTCCATTGTGGATAAAACCAACATTTTTTTTTTAATTCTGTTGCCATTATAAATTTTTTGGTTTCAGGATTAAATCCAAATGTAAATTTTTTGTATGTTTTCGGATAATCTAGGGAATTTTTTAATCTTGTGATGAATTACTTAAATAATAATGAAGTTATTTTGAAATTTAAAATCTTCACTGTATCTTGGATTGTTTATTTATTGTTAAAGTAAATTCATTTTGATATAATTCAACAATTTTTCAATGTAAAATTAGATTTTAGATTACAAAACGTGTGTATCGATACATCTATCTCTTAGGATCCTAACCTAACCTAACAAGTATATATACGGAAACCCTAATAAATGGAAACCAAACGTCTTCGAGGCATCTATGTCCTCGTTCTATTTAATCTAGCCTATTTCGTTCTTACGAGCAATGGCTTCATATTCATCACATTCTTCATCAGGTGAGCACATCAGGTGAGGTAACATTTACAATATTAGTAAATATACGGCCCAATTACATAAATTATATAAACCTTACATGATTTTTGCAGATTTCAACTTTTATGTTATATGTTAGTTAAAGCCTCGGATGTCTTTATAATCCTGTGCATTATATTTTTATTAAATCTCTTTTGTGATCCATAGATTATACAAATTGAGAATTCAACTAAGGATTAATATATTTTTTTTATATAAAATATATATCTAAAAAAATTTTTTGTAACATAAAACACAAGTATTCAAATAGCACAGACGTTCAGGGAGATTAATGTTCACTTTAATATATTTAAGTTTTCCTTAATGCCGTACAAAAATAAATTATAAATCCTGTTTTCCCTTATTGTATAATTACATTTAAGCACATATGTTATTTACCTTATTTAACAAAGTGTAACGAAACGAATTAAGAATTTTACACATGAATTTATATAATATTTAATTAGGGTGAAACAAATTTCTTTTTAATTATTATTCTAAGTTAAATTACATATCAAATATACAAATAGTTGTATAGACGTTGATAATATGAAATAATTCAAATAGGTGTTCTTAAATGTCAAGATTCTTTACTCATTAAGAGCAGAATATCTAATTATAGTAAGTGGTTACGTAAATGAGGTTCGATATGTCATTCTTAAGGAGTATGCATTGAGCTTACGACTTACTTCATATTTATCGAGGAAGTCCTGAAGTAAAATATTTATTATACCATTTCTCCAACATAAAAAAATTAAGAAATTTGATAATTTTTTCTGCAAAACCTTGAAGACGCGGGTAAACTGACGCCTGCGTAACTAATTTCATTCATTAAAGAAGTGGAATGGGTCGACACGCTGTGATAATGATGTGTTGTTAGACTGGAAACTACACGGGATTACTAGTATGTGCCCTACCTGTGTGGAAGTATCGACTTCTTTAAGACCAACTAATGAGAGGCTCAGTTTTACCTAGATATGAGAGCGTATCAATTGTTTAAGTGAAGTTATTTTGAATATATTTCAGGAAGTTTCTTAAATTGAACCAATCCAACTAATTCCTTACTAATGCTAGTATCTCTCGTCTATCTTTTAATTGTCGCTGGTATTAATCAAATACAACAATCTAAGTACAAAAATAATTTTTATATTTTTTTTTTTTGTGCTTTTAATCGCATTAACATGAAACTACAAGGACAAATGTAAATTTTATAATTAATATTTTGTGTTGTTTTTTTTTTTATCTTTTCGTTTGGAAAATGTTAATTAAAGTGGAAAATTGTCTGTAGTATTCAAATGAAATCTTGCTTTTGTTTAAACACAAGAAAAATTCAGATTTTTTTACTAATTACTTATGCAGTTAATACATAATTATATATTTATTTAAAAACATCAGAATTTAAATTAAAATAATTCAAGAGATAATTTATTTTCAAGCATTACTTTAAAATTTTCCTCATCTGTCACAATCTGTTTTCCGATTTTCTTTCAGTTTATGATAAATTTTTAACTTGACAGTTGATGTTTTTAAATTAAATGTTACGGAATTTTCCATGAATATTGTCATCTCTAATTTTGATATAATCATATAGTTTGAATTTTGGTATTTAAAGTTTGGTCAGCAAAAATTCAAATAAATCTGTTTAGTTAATTATTTAATGATTATTGAATTGTTAAAGAAACATCAAATATTAGTTTTAAATTCATTTCCAAAACTAAGCGATGTTTGACTTTCACTATTTCATAAAATTTTATTTAATATAAGAGCATAATATTTTTAAATTATCACTCTGTTGACATATTGGAAATGGCAATATACTATTTTCTTTAATCTGGATAATTTAACTCTTGCTAGCGTTTTCGTTAATGTAATGAAGATAAAGTTAAAATTTCAATTAATTGAAATGAAATATTAGAATTTTATTCATTTAATTAAACAAATCAAAAAGCAAATTAAATAAAATTTACTCCATTAAAAAAACCCAATTTATTTATTATATTTAAAACGCATAAAAAATTAAATTATCTTGTTAAATTTTTAATGTTATTTACAAAATGAAAAATGATGATATAAATGTGAAATATTATCTGGTTTTGTATGACCATAATAAATGTTTTAATTCATCATTTTCAAATAGCTAAGTGTAATCTTAGTTTGTCCTACACAAAATTATATAATAAAAATTTAATGAATAAATTATATATCTATTTTAATTTTATTTAGAAAATATCCTTGACAAGGACATTATAAGATTTTTTGTTTAATTTTCTGGGAAAAACTATTTATATACATATATATTTTTTTTTTGTTTTTCTACTTCTCATTAATTATATTTTATCTGTAATATATTATCTTAATGGTATATTTTGAATGATGGCGTCAACTTGTAATATTAGATTTAAACAATATTTTACGCTAATTATTAAAACCTATCAATCTTCATTGTAAGCTTTAATAAATATATATTTATGAAATATGTGGATAAGGAAAACCAATTTTCTTATATCAAACTATTTATCATTACTATCAAATTTCTGTCAAAATTGGATTCAGTCGAACAATATTCATCTAACTTTGGCGACAATTTTGAACATCATCTGAATCTGAAGTATAAACCTCAATTTTTTGAGGTTAGATGCCGACACTCATATTTAATAGCTTTCTTTAAACTTTTGAAAATTAGTTAGAAGTTGACGCCAACCACCATTGTAAATATACCTTTAATATGAAAAATATAAATAAATGAATATTTATAGAGAGAGATAGAAATGTTTTATTAAATTTAAAAACTTTTTTTATATATATTTTTAAAAATATTTTATTAAAAATCATATTTCAAAATTTTGTAATTAAATTATAAATTTTATAAAATGTTAAATATTTTAAAACCACAATATTATTGTAAAAGAATTATTTATGACAGCATTTTCCATTTCGTTTAAAAAGTTGTATTTTATTAAAATATTTGGTTTCTAAATTTCAGAAATTCTATAAATGAATATATTTAATGGATTAGCACTTATAATGAATGTTAGTTATCATATCATAAATCACATTTGATACAAAATGTTGTTGAGCAAGTTGTCAAAATAAATAAGAATAGAAATAAAATATTGCATATTTATAGGAGTTATTTTTTATGTGAAAAGCAAAAGTTTATTTTTAGATAAAAAAACATACATTTTCCTAATAAATGGTGATGATTACATAAGAACATATTACATATAGTTAGCAATTGTAAGGTCGGTGACAGATAGCAGATTTTTTTTTTTGATTATATATTTCAAACAAAAATATTTTAATTAGCTTTAGATATCGAAGCATTTTCGATGTTATTATTATTAGAGAGTTAAAAGACGGATACAAATTTTCGGAAAGGTAATTGTTGATTTCATTTGTCCAGATAAATAAATTGTACTCAACATTTCAAGTATACTCAAGTTTTAAACGATTATGTCTTTATCTACAGCTTTTAAGCTAATGGTTTGTTTCCTAATAAATTTCGTATTTCGATTTAAATCACCTTATCATTTCAAAAGATAAAAGTTCTTTGTTTATTAATTACATGTAGTTAGAATAACTATGAGTGTTGCATTAGACTTGATGGTCAAAGAAATGGATTTGGTAAAAAAAAAAATTTTGGACGCTTTCGAGGTTTCAGAGTTCATAAAATCAAAAAAACAAAAAAAAACACCCTCGTTATAACGTCATATTTTAATAAAATTCAGCACACAATTTTATCCATTTTTAATCTTGATTTCCGTGCACAATGGAATCGATGCTTTCAGTGGATTTAGTCTAATATTGACTGTTTATTCTGAGAGCATAGGTTGGTTTCATGATTGTACACGTTCCTACTCAGGTATAGACTTTAGTAAAATTTCCGATTAATATTTTATATGTTCTAGCTAGAGGGTCTAGTAATTATTATGTGATTTGAGTTTTGTAATCTAATTTGTGTTTATACAATTTTGGGTCGACAACTTCATTACGTCCTTATCAAAATTTCGAATTACATATTAAGTACATTATTGGTGGCTTAAAATATGTGATATTACGAAAAAAACATTGTTTGTTACAAAGCTACTGTTAATTACAAAACACTGTTGCACATAAATCAATATTAAACCTAACTACGAGTTATCTGCTCCCCACTGTTAACATTTTTTTATGTTGTACTTTTCATCAATATTCTTTTCAAATTTTTTTTTTTTTATATATGCTTATACATATTTTCTCAGCATCCTTATTTTATGTTATGATTGTGCACAGTCTTTAATTTAAACATATCCTTATAATATGTATTCAAAATGGAAAATCACTCATGTCAGCGAAAACACAATAAAAGGAAAATATTTCAGTTGTAAAGGTAAAATATTAAAACTATTTATATTCCAATTGTTTCTGGAATCTGGAGAGAGTACGATTGAAATGTTGTGCTTATGCTTACAATTAGATGGTTGATTTTTATCTGATAAAATTCTAAAAGGTCCTTTTAAAAACGAACACATTGTTTTATATTATGTCAAGATAACAATAAAGAAAAAAGGTTTTCATTAGAAAATATTTTGCAATAAATTTCTTTATTCGTTGAAATTTATTTCCGAATTTGAAAGAAGTTTTTTTTTGTTATCTGTGTTGTCCTTTTTTTAAAAATGATCATAAAGAATTTAAATTTATCTAAAATACTAGTACAAAAATACAGTGCAATAATTAGTTTTTCCAGTGCCCTGGGGAATATTTTTTCCTGGGGCCCTATATTTAGGAAAAAATTAATGGAATTGGTTTAATGGAAAAAGAAAAACTTTATTGTAGGTGCTTGCAAATCATAAATTTTGAATTTTCTAATTGTAATTAAAATAAGACAATTTGTGACAGAAATAATAAAATCTTGCTGAAATGTTATTTTTTCTATTACTCACTAGGTGGTGTGATGTTATATTGATTCCACTATTTTCTATTTCTCCCTATTTATAATTTAAAAAATATTTCAATTCACAGTTTAATAACAGGGCCGCTTCGATCCACTTGATCTCGGGCCAGTGAATGTACACCTGTTACACCTGCTTAGGTACGGCGCTGTTGTCGTCTTTTTTAAATAATATTATTCAGAAAATTAGAATATTTAATATAATTATTTATTGTGAAAAAATGGAATTTTTGATTAATATTCGTAATGATAAAAAAAAATCCATAATTTTTTACATAAACAATGTTGAAATAAATTTTTAATAAATTTTTTGTGTATTTTAAAAAGAATTTCCCTTCTTTGAATTTTTCTTTATCATGTTGAATAATTAACAATTTTGTGTTTTTGTTAATATAATATCCTTCAAAAAAAAAAAAGGATAACTTCAAATTAGAAAGTTTTTTATTTTTGAATATTACCTTTGAGATAAATATAAATTTTATGTTTTCTTTTTTTTTTTGTAATATTTAAATTATGAAAACTTAAAAGTTTTATTATGTAGATCAGTTATTTTTAAACTTTATGAATAATTTTTGAACAGACTTTTCATATATAACTGCATTTACATGTTACATTAATATTAGTATAATTAAAATTTCTATTTAAAAATTCTGATAACTTTTAATTGAGTATTAGAATTATGTTGATAGAAATGAAAGACAAAGAAAATGTATTTACATAAAGCTAAATTGGATATTATTTTTCAAATATAATTTGTTCTATATTTTATTAAATTTAATTCAAGATAGCCAAATAATTAGAAATAATTATACAATATTGATAAAGGAATATATTTTTTATATGAATTCAATCCAATAACAATAAAATTAGAAGAAAATAAAAAAACCATTCACAATAATGTTAAATAACTTTTAAAGGTTAGGTTTGTAAATGCCTACAAAACTAAAATTAACTTCATTTACTTCCCAGACACATAAAGGATGAAAATTTTTCTTATATAATAAATATTTTTAAAATTGTGTACAAATTATTTTAGGTCAGAAGTAAAATTATGGCTGACTCATAAATACAACCTCAGCCTTGATTTCAGATATTGTGGATAATATGATCTAATAGATTTGAACTTATAAAAGTTGTCAAAATAGAACTCCATAATGGACAGTTTATAAATCTAAAGTTTAATCATCGTTAGTGGTTACTACAGATGCAGATGCAGACTAATTCTGCAGCAAATAATTACGTGACCAATTTATTTAATTAATATATTGATTTAGAATCTACAGAGAGTCTCGGTTCTACTGTTTTTTTTTTTTTTTTAAGAGTACTTAGTTTTGGTTACAAACTTTTATCAATGCTAACTAATCCAAATTGATTTTCGCTGTTTTTTTTTTTATAAAGTTTGATTTTCTGGTAAACTTTCTCTATAAAAAATATTTATATTTTTACATAAATTGAAATTCTGTTTTTAATCTTTACTCAGTTTTAATATAATGAAAATAAAGTAATTGCATTTTTCACTAAATTCTCTAGTATTACGAGATATTAGAATAACTAGGAGTGTTGTATTGGACTTGATCGTAAAAAAATGTATTTCGGGGTTCTGTGCTTTTATGATGTCAGATTTTAATGAAATTTATTACACTTTTTCTTGATACCCGACAAAGATGGGATCGGTATTTTCAGTGTGTTCACGCTAGAATTTTTCATTTATGTTGAGCTTCATGTTTTAGCTTCATGCTAAAATTTCCGAATAATATTTAATATGTCCTATAGCATATAGTAATTATGTAGTTTGAACTTAATTTGGCACATTTAATTTTGACATATGTCATTAGTGCCTGTAAAACTTTAAACTTGATGTTGATAGTTTCAGTGAGCCTATATTAAAATATTGAATTAAATTATTGGTGTCTTAAAAGATGTGGAAAAAAAGAGTCTTTAAAGTAGGAATAGCTACGAGTTATATGCTTTCTTTAGTTAGCAGCTTTGTTTACAAAAATGCATTAAACAATTATTATAAAAGTTGTTAATTCCATTGTAAAATTATACTAAAATAAACGTCAATAAAATTATCGTGTCTGGTGGTAAATTTCGTTAGCTTTGTGATAATTTTACTTCATGTTTAAATTTATTTTTCCATCGATTTTTATTATTATTATTTTTTTTTTTTTTTAATATTTAAATTTTTAAAATATACAAATTTTTTTTTGTGTTAACCAGAAATTAAATTAAATTTTCATATAAACTTGATAATTTTAGTGTTTTATTTATTTGGTTTTTGTGGAACATGATGACGATAGTCAGTCTCCGATATTCAGGAAATTTATCTGTAAACATGCAATGAAATTTTTTCTTTTTTTTATTCAAAAAGTGATAAATTTTTTTTTTTAACTTTATATGGATTTTTGAAGTGCATTAGTACACAAACATGCATTATTATAATGTCGTTCCCTGTCGATGACATCCTTTAAAATGTTATTGTGTACAATTGAAAATTCAATTTACGATATCGTTTTGTAAAAACATTTATATATCTCAAATATACAGGACATAAAAGGATTTCCTTTAAAGATAAAATTCATTTTTTAATAGATAATGAGGTAAAATATAAAGTGCAATGCAGATAATTTTGACTGTAAGAATTTTTGTCTTTTTTTATGTTTTCTTTATAAGAAGTAGAGTAGTAAAACTAAATATGGATAAATAATATTGGTATAAAAATGAATTTATTGATTTTCTAAAATTACATGAGTTTAGTGAAATATTGCAGAATTTTAAGATAAATGAAATTTTGTGAAAATACCATTTTAAATATGATTAAATTTTCAAATGCAATTTTTAAGTCTGATATTGACATTCTCGAAATATTTTGAAATTAAATTTTTCGATGATAAATATTTAAATAAATTGCGGTATAATATTTATTTTACTGTTAAAGAGAAAATCAATATGAGTTAAATTAAATAGAAAAATACCCTTTGAAGATGTGAAAAATTCAATTAAAATGCAAATTTTTTTTTTTTTAAATTACTCTTTTTAAAAGGTTAACCGGCCGATTTCACTTAACACAATTCCACTGGAAATTTCTATTTGTTTCAATATCACTGGGTAACCGCATTTAACTTGTATGCACAATTTAACTTAGTTAAATAAGAAATTCTTTTACCTTTTCCACAAAACTTCAGGTTTTAAGCTTTTTCCGGAATTTAATTTCTCTATAAATATTTATAGACTATTGAAAGTTAAATTGTGGACCATTAGTGGAATTGTAACAAATGGGAAATGTATGATTTTTGTTATAATTCATAGTTCTCTAGGACAACCTTAAATTCTAGTATCAATATTCCGCGGAAACCTTAGGTTCCATAAAAAGTTTTAAGGTTCCGCTTCCGCCATAACATTTTCTGGAAAACAATATTTAAAAATTTTTGTTAAAATTTTCTCAATGTATAAAATATCAATCCCAAAATTCTGTTTTGTGTTGAATATTGTGCCTCCCCTCCCACATTGAAAACAATAGTTTTTCAAAAAGCGATTCTGAATTTTGGACTTTAAATTTAAACCCAATACCCCGACGTTGCGAATTGGAACAAGGTTTTGGAATTCGACATCTGATGTGTGAGAGTTCTATATTTCTAAATAGATGAAGAATATGACTCGCATTTGCAAATTTTAACAACTTCCATGCGGATTTTAATATGATTCGTAATTAAAAATAGTTTTAATATATTAAACTTAAAATTATTTTTGTTTTAAGTTTTATATTGTGTTTAAAGGTTCCCTTGAATACTATCATCAACAAGAAGGGTCCCAAAGGCCGCGAATAATTGAATATTATTTACATTGTTAATTAGTTTTAAAAATTGCGACCTTTTATTTATAAACTAAGAACTAAAGTTATAAAACTTTCATTATTGCATATTTTCTGGCGCAGAATTTTCTTGCTATTGAAGTTTCTTTTTATCGATTTTACTCGAATATTTGGAAAACATAAATAAATAAAATTTAAATTAAATTAAAATAAAATAATTTTTTTTTTATATATTTTATTTGTAAAAAGCTTTTTTTAATTAAATTTTTCCATAAAACTTTTCTTTCATCAAGTTACAAAATCTCAATTACAAAATTTTGTTTGTGTTTATTCAAACAAAACAAATAAAAAGTATAAAAAGTTTAAAATTTTACAATTAACCTAGAAAAACATTTTCCAAAAATTTATTTTAAATTATTTAAAAAAAATATATTTTTCCCAATTTTATTTACATTGAAAATTTTCTTAAATAAATATTTTAAATTTCTTTGAATAAATTATTGCAAATGGTTTTTTCACCCAAAAATTTTATATATTTTTCTTAAAATTTAATTTCTAATTAAAATTAACTAATAAAATATGATTATTAATTTTAATTATCTGTTCATTTGGCATTGAATTTGTTAAATTGGCAATTGATCTCTTCCTCTCAGGTCTTAGAGTCCCTACATTTGCAATATTTCAATTGATTCTTTCAATTTGTCTAGGATTCTTATACTTTTGATGTGTGTTTAAATTCATTGAAATTGTACTTGCTCCTTGGACTGATTTTGATAGTACATTCCAATTTATTGAAATTGTACAATTAAATAATTTCTTAATATAAAATACAAGTTGAAATTAAAATATTATTTAACTTTTTCTTTAATTACAAATAAAAAAATTATGTTTTACAGAAAATATAAAACAAACAAAATCCATGAACTTTAAACTTTTTTGTATATGAAATGTTTTATGTTTTATTTTTTACATAATCCTTGAGTAAGTTTAGAAACAAATATTTACGTATGTAACAGAGTTTAGGAATTAATTTTTATATAAATATTTTTTTTAGTTTACAATTAATTAAGTTTATAAATATCCTTATCATTTAATCCTTGTCAATTGCAAAATTTAAAAATTGTTATGGATACCCGGCAGATCCTTGGATACACATAAATAAATATTTAATTTTTTTATGGGGTTTTTTATTTTCTTCTAATTTTTTAGATTCGAAAATAAAGGCTCACATTTCCATGCCAATTTTTAATAAGTTAAAATTAACTAATTAGTAGGTAGTTAGTACCAAGAAATTATTTCAGAAAATTTATTTTTTCCAATTAGTGATAATTTTAAATGTGTACTGTGTAATTGATCTTTGACAACTGATTTTCATGGAATTTAAAAAAAAAAAATTGTTTAAATTGTTATTGATAATAAAATAAAGCAAATTATTTTTCACAAAATTAGATGAATTCGGAGCAAACGACGAGGGTTTCAAATATATTTATTATGTTAACCTTTTATAGATACAATATTTTGTGGAAAATTAAATGATAATTCGAGATTTTCAATTAAACAAACTACAATGAAATACATTTTATTTAAATCTACTTAAAATCAAAAAATATTTTGGAAATAAAATTAATTGAAAAAATTGAACTAACTGAAGTGTTTTTAAAAAGCGAAATTATAGCATATATTTAGGAGTTTCAATATGTACATATTAAAAATTTCTTCTGCTGTATTCCGTATCATTGATGTGGTTATGTCGAACACTAACTTACAAAATTTGATGGATCATTTTCCTAATTTTATTGCACAAATGAATGAACACTAAATGTTTTCTATCAAATTACTGAACAACTTAATTGCTACCAGTTTGGTTGGTTTATTGGTTTAAGTTAGCACTGTTTTGCTACCACCTAGTTAATTTTAGATAATTATTTAAATCCACCTCATAGTGTTCGTAGCATATTCAATTCGTATCTGCCAAGTTTATGCCTTCTGCTCGTATCTGGACAATTGCAGGTGAGGTGTTCTATAATTTCTTTCTCATTCTGTTCTTCCAACTACAGCATGATTGGTTGAATGGGATACTAGTTGCTATTGATCTGGCTATGTATCTTCGGAATAGCTTTAGTATAAATTGTATGTTTTCCTTTTGTCGTAAGGCAACGCCGGCCATGTAGAAGCTTGAACTACTAGTCTATTAATATATTCAATTCTTGTGATTGGAATTGTCGAAAAAATAAATTTATAGAAAAAATATTGGAACATTTTTGTTATGTGTTGAAGCTGAAATTTTGCTACTAAATAAAAATTCTTCTTTCAAATTATTATAATATGAACTTTTTAAAAGAAATAATTTTGTACAATTTTTCTAATATTTTTATATTTTTTTTTATAATATTTTTAATATGAATTTCCACAGAGATTTCTTTGACAAAAATTATGTATATAAAAAAGAAATATTTTTTTTAAAGGTATATTCAAAGTTTTCTTATGGTTTCACTAACAGTTCACATAAAGGATAATATAATGATCCTTTCCACAGCAAAAAAATATATATATATATAAAAATTTATCTTATGTTCTTATGGTTCATGAGGGATTTTTAATAAGAAAAATAACTTTTTTTTTGTTATTCATTGTAAAATTTCTATTTTTAACAAATATTAAAAAGATTTTTTAGTATATGTATAAAATAAATTCATTGACTTTGTGTGGTTTTATTTGTAATGGTTTGATCTTAAATGAAATGTTTATGAAAAATTTATAATCCTTAGAATTAAAATTATTATGGTACTATATAGATTTATTTTTATAGATATTCCTATAAGGATATTTTTTTTTCTTCATAATTTTAATGGGACTCTAATTTTGGGATTAAAAATTATAACTTTTTTTTTGAAGAAAATTTCTATATGAATAGTATATTAAAAAATTTAATTAATTTAATTAATAATGGAATTTTGGTTAAAAATTATTTATAGATTACCAGAGAATTGTACTTTAGTTAGTCAGGGAATAGAAAGTTTATAATTATTATTATTTATTAATTTTTATTCACCCTAATATACAAATTTAAGTTTATTAAATTAATTAGTAATTTATAATTCAATAATAAATCATTTTTGATAAATTTTCTTCATGTGCTTAACATTAGTTTTCCGCATTTATCTCTAAAGATTATCATTCCATTTCTTTAACTGCATTACCAACTTTTCTTCTACAATTTCATTGAGTTCATTTTTAGTAATTGATTTACCATAATATGACCCATTGAGATATCAAATTTCTTTAAAATTTGTCATTTCTCTTATTGTTAAATTTGATAACTTTGTTAACTTGCCTACGCGTAGACTGTAGAGAGAAATCTTGAAGTTTAATTATTTTTTAAATTCATGTGAGCTTGGTTTTTGTTACATTTATTATTTGACAGATCTGTTTTTTTTTTCAGAATCATATACGTCTGTGATAAAATCCTAAGAACATTTCTTAACATTCTTTAACTTCCCTTCTGCGTGTCTTACTTGCTTTCTTCCGTGTGAATTCTTAATTTATCCTCCGTCATTTCTGACGAAAAAATTTAACATTATAAGTTAATCTTTTGAAGATTTTGTAATTATATATAAAAAGAAAGACTTCTAAGTAATGTTTTAATTTGAATTGCTTTATAATAATACTAATTCAAAAACTGGTTCAATTATTCAAATACACATGTTAATATAAAGTTAACATTATATGTGAACAAAGTTATTTAAATTATAAAAAAAATGTCAACATGTTTAATGTCTCAAAGGAAAATGTTTTTATAATAATTTATTAAAATTACATATATACAGTAAATTTATGTTTCTTTTTTATATTAATGTATTTTTTTCTGTACATATTAAATATGTCCATATTAATTCAGTATAACTTTTATGGTTTTAATTTAGAATTTTAATAAGGTTTTAAAAAATCTTTATTACTAAAAATTTGAATTTGAATAAAATATAAAAGTTAAACATAATTTTAATATTTGTAGACGAATTTATTTATAGATTTTGTGTAAGTGTTTAAGTAACCAAATTATGCTACGAAAAACCTTTAGTTAATAAATTTTATAATTCCCGACAGACTGACGACAGTTATATATCCTTTAACATCCCTTTATATTTGCAACACTATCTGGTGAACGAAACATAAAATATCAATGCTACGTTGTTCTTTTAAATTTTTTTTTCGAAATATTTCCAATGTTAAATATTAATTTACACATCTTGCAGTACAGTGTCCCCTAGTGGTAGAAACATAAATTAACTTCTATGTTATTTTATTTTTTCAAATACATACGTTTTCTACCATCAATTTTAGAGAACAATTAGTTATTAGGGAATTCTATATTAAAAAATAATTTGAGACATACATTTATTTATGTACAGCGTCACCTAGTGAATGATTTTAAAGTTTTCATCGCTAAATTATTTACTTTTTTCTAAATGGGCACGAAAGAGAACAAATTCGAACTTATCGATATAGTGTGTGTTTATAGATCCTTTCCTTACCACTTAATAGACTTAAAGAAACCTAAGATGTTTTAGGGCGCAATATTAGCCAGTTAGGGTCCAGAGGGGCCATATTGGCCAGTTATGTTCTACGTGCCTTACAGTGGCAGAGAATGTGTTCTGTCATTTTTTTGTCATTTAGACAGAAGCGGAATATTTCTCTTTCAGTTAGAGCCATTTTATTAAGGTGGTAGTTCAATGGACTGTGTTCGGTTTTATTTTGTTGGGTCTTCCATTTTTATTTTTTGTAATTTTACTAACTTTTTTGAGTTTGTAAAATCTGATAGTATGTTCCAGTAAATCTTGTGTTCTTGTTCAGTCCTCTGCGTACGTTGAGCTTGGAGTGCCCACTGGCTTACCGCAAAACGGTTCTGGTTCAACGAGTTTTTAAACTTAAGCCAGTTTTTGCAAAGCGGTCAATCTACTTCAATTCATTTATGTCCTACTACATACTTTAGTTACTTCTTTTTAGCCAGAAGTATTAGGTTTTAAATTAGACTAATATTGATCCCTATTTGTGTGAAGATATAGCTTTAATAACTAACTATCTGACTATTTAATAGGATGTGGTATTTTTTTTAAAATACCTTTTTTCCACATTTGAATTTGCTAAATACCAAAAATATTTTAACAACGACCGACTGACACACAAAATTCGTTAACAAAAATAAAATAGCAAAGAAAAACGTTAAATTTTAATAAAATTAGACATCCCAGACACTTACATACTTTCAAAATTATATCTTTATTTATTAACTTTAAAATATAATTCACTTTATAATATAATAAATATAATTTAATAAATTTATTAAGTCACAATTTATACAACCAATTTTCTCAAATTATTAATAGACCATAAAAAGCTTTGCGTTCATTTGTATATTTATGTAACCAAATAATTCGTTTAAATATATTACCACAAACTTTATAAATTTTCATTAATTTTAATCAAAAAAAAAAAAAAAAATCATCCTCTTCTTGATGCTGTACAACCCAACACCAAATAAAATAAGTTTTTCAATTTGTGAAACACCAGATGATCACCTACACCAATATTGTGTTTAGAAAAATCTATGGATATACAATACTGTTTTAGATGAGCTCACCATCATACTTGTTTAAGAACAAAAAGCTGGTAAACTAAAGAATAACCCAAAACTCGGGGTTTATTAAAAAAAGTGCTTTGTATCATTTCACGAATGTATACACAAGTTCACATTTCTCGGTTATATCAATAAAGCATCCACCACAAATTTTACAGACATAAACTAGATCAGACTTAAGTTAAGGAATAGGATAACAACTATTATTTAATAAAATATAATTTAGAAATAATGACATGGAGCCGACCGAAAATAAGATATCTAGAAATAGTTTTTGGAGGAGACACTAGCAAAATTTATCGAAAACAAAAATTAGTATTTTTATTATTATTATTAGTATCATTTGTATCGTAATTTTATGGAAATTGTAATCTTCTATTTTTAATCATTTAAAATCGTCTCAGTACGACAGACGTAACAGAAACTTGTTGCATTCTTTTCGACATCAGACCAGGTACCTTGTTTAGGTGAGGTGTAACAGAATCTGACTCAATAAATATTCAATTTTTGATGTTGCCGATAAAATAAATTAAGAAATGTAAACGTAATTTTTTTATTAATTGTCAGGGGGTGGGGTATTTGGAAAGATAATACACCGGTGACTGCCATCCTTATCACAATTTCCATTCGACAACAAAACTCATAGTCAATAAGACTCAGGTATTATTTCACTCGACTCCAAAACTCACATAGTTAAGTTGGAGTCACAATGATTTCTTGTAGAAGATATACGAACTGTTAACAATAAATAAGAACAGTAAACCACTTCCAACTTTACATGAGCCCAGACATTACAAATATTTATTTCTATAACACGCACTTTTTCATTGATAAATAATTCAATTTTATTTTTTATCTTCATGGTGGACCCCCAACATCGTAAAAATTTATATATAATATAAATTTTTTCTCCTGTAATTTCCAAGGATATAAAAAAATATGTATAAAACATAAATTCTTGGTTTTTAAAACACCACCGCCACAATTTCATTTCAGTCTGGGATTTTCTATATATCTAAAAGATATTTATAAGAAACAAAGCCCATAAGATAGAAAAGAATTAATCGATTCACCGGAAATTACATGACGATACTTAGATCTTTTCGTGTCTAGTTTTTTTTTTGCAGATCTTAAAAAGGCTTCAAATTTTTTTTCGTCCTTTCTTTTATAATATTCTTTTATATTTCTTATTATTATTGTGTTATTATTTTTATAGAGTCGTTTTTTTAACATACATTTCAATTTCAACAAAAGAAAATTGCTTTAAAAAGGAATTATGTGAAATGCTCTAGGACATTATGTATAGTGAAGTCATTCACATGATTTGGCTTCAAAAAAATAATATAGTACTATAAAAAACAAATAATATTTGCAATATATAAAATATCGAGCCCTCTCCATTTCGTTTTTCATTATTGGGAATTTCTATTTTTTATTCAACTTTATTTGTTATTTTATCCCTTCCGGGTCTATTGGGAAATTTGCTATATTGAAAATGGAAAAATAGAAGAATGAAAAACTAAGAGAGTTTCTTTCATTTTGTGTGGCTTTAAGGATATTTATTTTTTGTGATGCTCATCGATAACCTCAATTATATTGTTTTTATGTTACAGACAAATTCTGGTATTATATAGCTACAAATTTTCAAATAATAATTATGGTTTTCCGGGTAAATTTGTGCCGGAAAATTGATATATTTTCTTTTATTTTTTTGTTTTTGGTTTATTGATTTGTGAAAAATTATAATAAAATTATATATATTTATGAGGTTATATAATTTTTTTTTTGTTTGTTATTACCAATAATAATTTTGATTGTATATTTTTATGTTGGATTAGTGTAAAATTAATGGTATTTTTATTACTAGGACGATGAAAAAGTACATAGTAAAAATGTCTAATAATTTTTTTTATTATTTTTTTATATATATATGTATTTACTTTGAAAGTTAATTAAATAAAAAAATAATGTGAAAATGATTTGATAGACAAATTGATGATTAAATTAAATAATCATTTCGATATAAAAAAAATTATTGTTTGTTTTGACTTGTTATTATAATTAATGTTTTTGATTTATTGATTTTTAATTCTTGTATGTTAACAAAACAGCGTGATTCAAAGAAAATATGTAGCATAATTTTAGGTGAAAATAAAATAGAAATTCAAATTGTAGATTAATATTGTATAGTAGTGTTAATCAATGAACTTTTTATTAAACATTTAGTTTTCCAAATTAAATAGAAACTCATCTTAATTTTGATGTCTGAAAATTTGATA
Source organism: Rhamphomyia laevipes (assembly GCA_963920725.1). Classification (NCBI taxonomy): domain Eukaryota; kingdom Metazoa; phylum Arthropoda; class Insecta; order Diptera; family Empididae; genus Rhamphomyia; species Rhamphomyia laevipes. The sequence goes on from OY987256.1 coordinate 44,357,614, forward strand.
TAGGTACAGATTCTCAGTACATTTGCTTCAGTATGTCTACTTGTAACCAGTCTTTTAATTATGTTTTATACTTTAATTGTAAAAAAATATCTGTATATTTTTTAATTATTAATATAGAAACAAAGACAATCTATTAAAGCCATTCCGAAGGGACCAGATCAATAGCTGTGTACATGCTGGTCAAGAGTTCACTGGTCAAGTGGTGTACATGCGACCATCACCATATTAGGTATTCCATTCACACAATAATGACGTAATTGCGGAGAACAAAATGAGAAATACGTTATAGCACAGTGCACCTTCAATTGTCCACCTCCGGAATGGAATGGAAGTGTCGTTGCTAATTAAACCAAATCTTTGAAAAATTACAGCCACGACTAATTAACCTCTTTTGGAAATCGTATTGAATAATAGTTATACAAAATTAAACTCGCGGCTGATAAGACGTTACAGATCTGTAAAAGTAGTTGAATAAAATTATTTCTAATTTTCATCAATTGAAAAGATGTTACTTATTTTTTTAGGACACATTCCATCAGTCCTGTTTCATCTAGACTTCATTTAAAATACGATTTACCAATATCGACCATATTTCATTTTATTTTAAAAAAAAATTAAATCATTATTTTATAATTTTATAATCAATTATAAAATTTAAAAATAAATTAATATTTCATAATCCAAAAAAAAAGAAAAGGTAAAATTAAATTTAGAATCCTTAAAAATAATAGATCTAAATCCAAAAAGACTTTTAATACTCAAATATTATTTTTTTTTTTATGGGAATTAATCCTAAAACAGGATGTAAAAATGTGTATATAGACAAATATTTCATAAATCCTTAAAATTTCTTTTGTTGTACTAAATGTAAATACAATAAAAATAAATATCCTTTTGAATATATTCAATTCTACATGTATGTAAAATATAATTTTTCATTATAAAATATTTTTTCCATTTTCTTTTTCGTAATAATAATAATCGTTAATTGTTTGGCATGGTAAAATTATGATAAATAATAAACTTTTATTATCATTCTTTACATTTTCTGTTAATTATTATTATCTGAATGACAGTTTTCCCGAAATGTTGTTGGTAAAATTTTCATTTGTTTTCCCAAAAATCCAAATTGCATAAAAAGTTTCCCTGTATAACTTCAGCTTCTATAAAAAATACATTATAATTATTGTTATTAAAACTGAAATTTTATTATTTTGATAGTTATATGAATTTATATGTTAAGGATTCTTTTTACGAACAATAAAATTTGAACTTTAAATAACAAAAAAAAAAATAGTTTTAACAAAATATATGATTTATATAATGATCAAAATTACAGGGTGATAATTAAAATTGTTTTGTATATTATATTAATATAGAAAAAATTCTTTCTTTATTTTTGTATTATTTATGGCAGTTGCCATTTGTCCTAGGATCATCCTGTTTACATATAGAATTTTATATGAAATATGTTAATAAAAGTTTTTAGATTAAATGAACTTTGAAGTGATCTCATGTCATATATTATACTGTAAAATTTAATAACATAATAAACTTTTCAAAAAGTTCAAAAGTTTTACTATCTATATTTATATAAAAGCAGCATAGTTCATAAATTATTACGTAAAGTTGTATTTATGTAATACAAAAATTATGTAATATTGTTTTATGATATAGTATGGAATTATAAATATTATGATTATGAATTATGGAATGACATTGTTTTGGCGACAACTTAAATTTAAAAAGAAAATTTAAATATTTATTAAGGTAACAAGTAAAATTTCAATCATAAAAATGGGTGTGGATTGTAAATTACATTTTAAGCCAAAGGAAAAAATGTATAAAATTATAATATTGCAGTTGTTAAATAAAAGACTCTCTTTATAATACCGCCCTTAGCTAAAATGGACGTATTTTATGTATTGATATTAAAGATATTTTATAATGGTTTCGATGTAAAATTAGCATTGCAGTGTATATATTGCATAACCCTAGGCTGTTGTTTTATGTTGGAAAGTTATTATTATTGTAATTTATTTTCCGTCAAGGTTATGGTGGCATGACGTAGGTTTTGATACTTTTTAATCTACAGATGTAGTTGTGGATGTTAACTAAGTCAACTTCTATCTGAGAATTTATGTGTGTTTGCAATCGTTGATTGTGTTTTACTGCATAATTCTTAATATCGTCCGTAGCTAATTCAATTCGTAAGTGTCGGTGTCGATTTTGAATGCATTTAACACTCTCTGACTATCTTGAAAATAAACTATTAAAAAAAATTAATTGTTTTCTTTTTTGAAAATATCATTTTAAATAATTATGCCAGTCGATTACTAAAATCTGTTTTATATATTATTTTACAATTCAAATTAACGATTTTATAATTGTAAAAACCGATTTTACAATTCAAGTTAATGCAGTAATCATTACTAATAATTATATATGTATGTAATTATTATTAATAATTACGTGTTAATTTGCAAAATCGTTTTTTAAAATTGTAAAATCGTTTACTTGAGCTGAAAATGCTATTATATATGTATATATCTCTACAATGAATATCATTTTTATAATCGCCGGAACATTTTCTTTACCATTCACCATTCACTTATACCCACCCTTCCCTTAGACTAAGGTTTTTTGACAAAAATCTTCAATATAAAAAATCTTTCTTTACTTTCCAATACTGATATAATTCCCACTTCAGTCAGTATTGAATACGTGATTGGTCAGAAAAGATTACAGAATAGTATTAGCAATTGTAGACATCAGTCATTTTTTATTAATATGGCAGTCAGAATGTTAAATTCTATTAATAACTAACTCAAAGCCAGTGGTGCAAATTATTTCTTTTAAAATAACTTTAATATTATATTTTGAATTTCATTACTTGATGTCCATTATTTTAAACCATAAAAAACTTTTCTTAAACTTAAAATTGAATTTGTCAAATTATTAATCTAAAATTATCTTTCTCGGTTAGTGGTTAACAAAACTAAAAGAATTATCTTTTTAGTAAACATAAAAAATATTTTTTTTTTTTTCATTTGTTTGCTAAAGTAAATATTCAAAAAAAAAATTGTTTATTACTTTCCTTGAACATTTACTTTTTACCTGGGTTCTTTAAAAAGAAACTAATATTCCATTTCGTTTTTTTGTCAATTATAACTTTCAAGACCCTTAAGAATTACAACTTTTACAAGTTATTTATCTCTTCGTATAGTCTTAAAGTATTTTGGTTCGAAATCATAAAGTGAAATAAACCACAAAATTTTGTAAAAAATTGTTTAAACTTTATGTTTGGTAAAAAAAAAAATCATTATTTTCTTTTTTTAAATATAAAAAGAACTATAAAATAATTTTAACAATAATTGATTATTTAGATAAAAAATATGAAAATTTCATTGGTTAAAAATATTTTTTTTTTGTTGTAGATACTAAAACCGAAAATATAATTACAATTTATTGCTTTTACTTTGACTAGACTTGATGGAATTTTACAAAATTAAATTTCTTGATTAATGTTTATATATAATGAAAATTAACATTTAATTAATTATTATTTATTATGCTGAAGTGTTCCAATAACAGATATTAATGACTCATTTTAAAATGAAGATGCACTAATGGGCAAGAAGCTATGGATTATTTTACGTCTCTGGTCTCTACATAGAAAAGATTGTAATTAAAAATTTATAAAAAATCTTTAAATTTAGAATAATATTGGTTTGCATAATCCTAGGCGTAATAAATTGATAAAATCAGTTGAAAATATTTGTATACAATTCGTTAAAAAATTTGATTTTTTACTCAAAATCCTTTTACATTTTAAATTTACTTGATTTTTGTGAAAATCATAAAAGAAAATAAAAAATTGCTTTAGTAGACAGAGGATTAAATGCGATCTGTAATTCAATTTTCTTTAGAAAATTATATAATTTTCATCTCGTTTATTTAGAGTCTACGATAATCCCTTATACAATATATAGAAATCTTCTCAACTTTACTGAAAATTGATTTTTCATTCTTTCTTCTTCTGAATTTTCCTATTATAAAATTCCTGGCAATCAAATTATTAAATAAATGGTACAATAATCTCATCGGTGGGATTATCAGAGTAATATTTATAGAAAAATAAAAATCATTTAATTTTAAATTACAATTTATAGAAATAAAAATCAGACAACATCGTTCTAAAACATATGTCTGCTTCCATGCTGGGTCTTTTTATATCACTCAAATATATTGAAGATCTTTATCAGTTGTAACTCCTTATTGTCTTTAGTATACTTATTTCAAAACGCTTAAATATGTTGTTGTAAAACAATACTTTTTATTGAATGATATATAAAATAAAAATATCAAGATTCTCTGAATCTTTGGAAAAAAAATTATTTTATTTTCCTGGAATATTTTTTATAAATAATAATTGCTCAATCATTTAAAAATTACATTAATTTATTCCAATTTTTTTTTTTGTATATAAACTTAAATATTTATTTAGCAAAAAAAATATTTTCCAAAATTGCTTAACAAACCATAAAAATGGAATAACAATACAAAAAAAAAAATAAGACCGAAAGGATTCCGTCTATGAAATAAAAGTTTTTTTTAAAATAACATAAAAAATCATAATTTTCCATTTAAATCATATCCTTTTTTATTGAAAATATTTACTTACGTCAGTGTTTTTAGATAAATACTAAGAATTTAGGTACAAGAAAATTTGTATTTCTTTTACCTTTATCAAAATTTTAATGAATTAAACATAAAAAAAAATCTTATTAGATAAAATAAACCAAAAAAACAAAGTACAATTTCTAAAATAAATGGTACCTTATACATGCCAGTCAACGCGGCATGTATAACGTGGAGAATTCGAGTGTAATACAATGTACTAATTCTGGCCTATGTGCATGAACTCCCAGCTATTCTTCTCTTCAATCCAATTCAATCTAACATTTAACATTATTTTCATATATTTTGTTATTAGTTTTTCCTTGTTCACTATTCTTGGGAGCCTGGGACCTCAATAATACAGGTTTCATGACATTTTATTGAAATTTTAACCATAAGTTTCTTTATAGTGAAGAAACTTTTAATTGCAAGAAGCTAAAAATGGCTTTTAATAAAAATACATTTGCCAGGAAATTGTATCAACCTATAGTATTTTTACAGTCTTAAAATCACAATTACATTTCTGGTAATCATTTAAAGCTGAATTAAACTTAGAGTGACGTCGGTACCACGTTCGTGAATTGAACACGGTACTGGATGCATCACCGCTCTTTCCTGTTATACATTAACTTTTATACCTAGCGCCAAATCACATTTGAAACTATTTGTTTTGAATACATATAATGTGAAATGTTGTTGTAAAGTTCCGTGATGAAATTGTAAGCCATTTCATAAATAAAATATTTCTGAAATTCTGCTAATTAGAAATTCTAGACAATTTTTAATATTTATAGTACTTCCATCAGAAGATAAAATAAATTTATTGAAAAATTCTTAATTGTAGTTAATTATAGTTCACGTCGACAATAAAATAATTCGAGAAATATTTTATTGATGTGAGTAGCTCAGTAGCTTTATAGTGGAGTTAAACTCGACGGACGCAACGGACGGACGACTGATTGAAATGGAAAAAAAGTTAAAATATATGAAAACATATGAGAGTAATTAAACTTGACGGAAAAACAACACAAAGACAGAACCGACGTATTAAAGTTGATTTAATTTTAATATTTTTATTTTACAACGGAATAAAATGTCAAAAGCAGCTGAGATGTAATAAATGTTTTTTTTTTAATAAGTAATTTTTGTGCGTATTTGTGAAATAAAATTATATAACACGTAACCAGGGTACAATAAATTAGCTCTAATGTTTCCAACTCCATAATTAGATACAAAAACTTCGATTTTTTTTTTTTATTTTTAAACTTCGAAAAAGTTATGTTAGCAAACAGTTCAAAATAAATAGCAACGACGGAAGAACGTATTCAGTTTGCTACCCTCATTTTGGGATTCTACGTTTTTGACATTTTAAGCAGTATTGCATCCGTTGCGTCCGTCGAGATTAACTCCACTATTACTATTAAAATTTATGATATCACTGAGTTTTTTATTTGTTTTCAAAATTGATTAATTTTGTTTAAATTTTTTTATAACTATACATTATATTTTCTTGTAGCATAGTTTTAGGTGCCAAAATATTCGAAAAATTATTAAAATATTTTAAATTTGAATCATTGGCAATGCCAATGCCAAGTACAATTATTTTGATAACAAAAAATATATTTTATTCGCTCTCTTAAATTATTTTTTTAATAATAAAAAACAGGAATAATAAAAAAATGTCCATAAAATTGAAATTTTAATAAGTTAATGTCAAAAAAACCTTGATAAATTTTTGAACTTGTCTTAAATATCTTTACACAATTGGAAATTTCTTAAATGTCAAACCTAAAATTATATGATAAAAAGAATATCTAAAATATTAATTTTTACAAAAAAAGATTTATTACCAAGTGTACCTGAGAAATATTCACAATATCCGATATTATTTTATATATTTTTATTTAATATAATATTTATTTAATTTGTAAAAGTTAAAATTCCAGGTCAATAAACAATTCGGTTTAATAATTTACATATATTTTTTTTCCTTCTGTACAACAAATAATAATTCTGGATTCTGCACTGCAATAACTTTAGCCATCAATTTTTTTGTAAATATTTAAAATGGCAAAAACTTGTATAAATAAAAATCCATTTTGAAAAGTTTGTTATTTCCATTTAGTTTCTTAAATATTTGATTTATAAATAGAATATTTATTTTATAACGAAATAACGCAAAACATAAAAAAAATATTCCTTATAAATGTAAAATTGTTTATGATTGCAGCAAAAAGATGTTAAATTTCATATTTTTTTATTTCGTTTTCAGATTTCAGTACATAAATAAAACTTAAAAAAAAAATGAATAAAATTAATGTAAAAAATTTACATCTGCAAAATGATTTCCATTAAATTGTTAACCCGATGTATTCTTACTTGTTTAGTTGAAAGTTTCGTGTTACTAGTTTTTGTATTGACTGCGCAATATTTAAATTTTATTTTTAACAATTTTACAATATTAAAAAAAACTGCTAATCTAGTATTAACCTAAAAAATCAGAGTTTGTTAAAACTTTTCCACCTTAAGTGGGAGTCATATGATGGCACGTTCGAAATTTTAAATTTTGACACCCATATACAATTTTATATAGCAAGGATTGAAAGTCATGGTGAAAGTGTCGAAATGAATTCGTTCGAAAAGAACGAAGTAAAAAATTCGAATGTAACAGGCATTCGTAAACAGGTCTAGACATTGGAGTGCCTTCAATTCTGGATCGAACTCTTTGTTTTTAGATATATAAAACCATTTCGATTAATTTTAACATTTTGCAAATATGATACCGGATGTACAATATTTCAGATCTATGTAAGACATTGTTCATTCCTTGAACATCAAAAATTCGAACAACAAAGCTCCTTCAAAAAAATATAAAGAAATCCAAAACAATGGTACGCTTCCTTACATTGTTTTTACAGTGCCAGCTGTATTGGTAACTTGAGAAAGTACCTAGACAAAATCTTACTGTCATTGATTAGGTGTGTATTTTCTTACAATATTAAATAATTAGAAAAATTTGTTGTGTAAGTATTCACACTGAACTTTAAGATCCCAAAATTTTATGGGTATCCAATGCAAAGCAGCTCATTTGCTACGCACATCTTTTTTGTAATATCCACTTTCGGAAATGTAAAGATAAATTAAATTAACTAATTTTTAATTTATCTTTTCATCACAACATATCATAATTATCCACATAACTGCTCGTAAAATATGATTCCATGTAAAGCAGAAATTATTCAGGTAACCATCATTAATACTGAAATTTGATGTTATATTGAATGTTCACCGAAAATTAATAATTCTATCCTGTAAAACTAAATAAACTTAACTAAAGTACTAAAGATAAATTCACAATTTGAAAATTAACTTTAATTTTTTTTTCTGTTAAAATATCTAATTAATTTTTAAAGGTTATTTTAAATTATATACTTAAATTTTAAGTTTTTTCCTTATCTTTATTTCATTTTCAGAAATAAAAAAAAATATGTTTTTTATGTTAAGATTTATATCCTAATTGCTTACATAAAAAAATGGGAAGAACAATTTTACTTACTTAGGTAATTTGGGTGGGTGGAAAAACATTTTCCAGATAAATATATTTTTACAAATTGGTATTTTTTTTATATAGATTTGTATTTATCGAAAATCGAGTCAATTAAATTGCGTATTTTCATAATTATCTGTATTTTTTCCGTATCTTTTTTGATGTTATATAATATTTTGATGTTTTTTTTTTTAATATAGGATGACAAAATTTCTTAATAAATTTATTTATATAAATTTATTATTTAAGTTAAAGATGTATAAAAAAAAATGTGAAACAACTCCAAATACGATATTACTATATAAGTCAAATAATAAATTTATTAATGGCAAATCCATTTTAATGGTTAGAGATGAAAATTTTCTTCCTCAATTAAAAAAATGACCTAATTAAGTTACAAATAGTAATAAAAATTGATTTGTGAAGTCATTATTTTCTATAGTTTATTAGAGTTATGATTAATGATTATTAGAATTTAGTTTGAGAATCTTTTATGATTTTAATATTTGTGGTATATTTATAGTAGTCCTTCATCTAATATTATAGCCCTCAGAAATAATCCTTAAATAATAAGATTTTAAAAGTATATTTATAAAAATAGCTTGTATTACAACTAGCAGACTTAAAAAAGTCAAATCTTTAAAATTACTCACTGTAATTTGCGTTGTTAATTTAAGGATTATTTAATTTAAAGTCATCATTATAATAAAAAAAATATTATTAACATTATTGTAAAAATTTAAAAAATCCTTTTCAATGATTGATTTTGTAACCCATTTTTTTTATTGAAGAGATACCACAATCTTTTTATAATAGATTTCTTTCTTTATCGCCAATGAATTTGCATATCTAAAACGAGGGTAAAGTTTTTCATATTTAACTAGTCAAGCATGAATAAATTTTTCAGTAAAAAAAATATTTATCGTCAGTCCTTTTTTATTGAAATTTATTTTTCTATAAATTATACCACTACAAATAAACTATATAATCTGTCCACAATCTCCAATCTGTTTCGAAAATATCGAAATAGCTTTGTAAATAAAAAAAGAAAAACATAATAAATCTTTGTGTAAAAATCAATTTTTTTGTTTAAGTTTTATAAACTGAGTGTTCTTATCAAGGATATTTGACCACTTCAACAACAATTTGAAAATATGGAAAATATTTCAAAATAAAATACATTTTTTAAGAATGTTAATCACCATCAAACGTTTTCAGTTATTTGACGATATAATAAAAAGAATTTTAAAAATAAAATAAAAATGTAAATTGAATATAGAGCATTTAAGTATTGCTGTGACGATATAGTTTAATCTGTAAATATTTTTTTTTTAAATTCTCAAATTTTCTTACACTTTCTTTAAAACTAAGTCACGTTCAATATTTTATAAATTTGTTTACGTAATTATATATTTCTTATTAATATTATCATTAATATTCATTTTAATCTAACTATATTTTAGCCCATTATCAATCTATTTTCTGGACTATTATAACTTCATTTTCTTCCTTTGGATTTTTATATGTAAGGTTTATTAGTTGTTGATATTGTTAGCTATTTCCTGGGTCCCTTATTATTTAGCTTATACAAATTAAATTCTGTTACCTATTCAAGAAAAATACGAAAAACTGGAGACTCTCCTTTCAACCATAAAATCAAAGAGATTTTTCTTTTATAAAATGATCCCGGAAGGATTTTTATGTATAGAAAATTCTAAATATATAATTATACAGAATGGAAAAAATTAGATTAAATTTTACTGAACGTAGTAGAATATATTAAACTCACGAAATCCAAAATAGTGAACAAAATTTTGCTATTTATTCATTGGCTAAAAATAATATTAATTACCGCACTTAAATGCAATTATCTTAAAAACTAATTATCGGTTCATAACTATTTCCCCGGTAATGGGAAAGCAGATATTCAGATAAGAAGTCGCCAGAAACAGTAAGCAACTAAATATTAGTTCTTCTACAGTTTCACGTTAGAAATCTCTACAAGAAATCGACATTTTTTTTTTAATGATTCTTATCTCCAATGCTGCGAAACTTGTGATACAATCTAAACTTTGACACCATCATTTCCCTTTCAATTATTCGAATTTTTGTTTACGTGATTTTATTATTTTAGATTTAAGTATTACAAAACCAATAAGAATTTGAAAAGATTATTTCAATGTTAAAAATGAAATTTTGAATGAAAATCACATTTTATCTCATGGATATTCATATTTTATGTACATTAATTTTCACATTTTTTTTATGTACTAGCCACATAACAAAACTACATCAACAAATACAAAATTGCACCATTAAATTTTTTTTTTATTATATATTTTGAGTAAATAAAAAGTAGACATAAAATTTATTTTTTTGAATATATTAAAAGTTACCACTTGTTGCCAACATAATTTAATGATCTTTCTTTTTCCTATATAGAATAAATTAAAGAAATTTCTCATAAAATATGTTAACATAGAAAAGGAAATGAAAAATCAAAATGTTTTAGTTTATATTAGTTTATATTTAGAAAATTTCATTCTTTAGTTTAAACTTATAGGAAATTGTGTGATAAAAAATTATGGTTCTTTAAACTGTGGTCTTTATGGACCATAAAAATTCGGTTTTTTTTACATATGTGAATGTTATTTTTTACAAGGTCTAAGAATTTTCTGGAAAAGAATTATTTCGGATAACGAATTCTGTTAAGATAATCTATTTATCAATGACGTTAAAAAATACATAACCTTGGAACCACAGTGAAAATATCGTAACGAAAAGCAAAGTTACAGCAAGAAAACGTAAAGTTATTTTAAGTTTCTGAATTCACAATGAAAATTTATTTTAAACTTCAAATTAAATTTTTGCTTAGCTGATGTAAATTCAAATTATATTTTGTCAATTTCCATTTCATCTATTTATGAAATGATAGAATTGCAACACTTCCAATATTATTGAATTTGCCAAAAAGAAAATATAATTTTATCTGTAAAATATAATAATATTTTCTGGGGAAAAAAAGATAATATTTTTCCAGTGTTGCTAATCCAAAAAGCTGCAAGTTGAGTAACATTTTCTTTACATTGACATCGGTCAATCTAATTGGGAATGCAAATACTATTTTCATCAACTTTTTGCTTTACACTGAATTTTTATATATATTTTGTTCTCAGGTTACTACACTTTTTCCAACTATAATTCAGAAAGCATCAATTGTAATTCAGAATAGTCAATTTTCATTCAGAAAGTGACAATTGTAATTCAGATTAATCAGTTTTAATTCAGAAAGCGTCAATTGTAATTGAGAATATTTGTTCAAAACTTTGCAGGACAAAGATTGGTCTTCTTGGAGAATATTATAGATTATGCTATAAAAACACTATTACTGGGGGTGATTCTGCTGGTGCAGTGCAACATTGTAAAGTACATCGAACTACAGCTTTAACAATGAATGACATGCCTGTCGGTTGTTAACTGCAATTTAACGCCTGCTGAAAGTCTGAATGCTTTAATTTAATAATTTACTTAGAATAATATTAACCATAATTTTCTTATCTTCTATGTAAATTTTTAATATTGCTTATTTTTTGTTGGGTTAGGATTCTTTCTTTTATTTAAATTAAAAAATTCCATTCCTAAATGTTAATAAAATTATAGAGTTAATAAATATTGTGGTTTTTTAAATACCATTAAGGCTTTCTGAATTACAATTGATACTTTCTGATTTACAATTGACGCTTTCTGAATTACAATTGATACTTTCTGAATTAAAATTGATACTTTCTGAATTACACTTGGAAAAGGTGTAGTAGCGAAATTATAAAAATTGTATAATTCAATAAAATTAAATTTATCAATCTTTTGCCTCAGACTGTTTACACTATTCATCTAATAATATTCTGTAGTAACAAAAGCTTAGTATATCTGGCGACCGCTCTTTTGACAAGACACTGAATTGTGATGGATTATGAATTTAAGATATGGTGATCAGAGGTAATCATATGTATTTCTAGTCTAATAACATGAACCCGCAGAATCTTATCAATCAATCAATCTAAATAAAACGACGTCTAAATGACTGTGCAGTTCTTTAGATTAGACTGTGCGCGATTCATAGTTAATACATGGTTTTACTAAGCTGATAATAACATCGGTAACTATTTAAAATTAATTAATATACATTAAAAATAATTTGTCCAAACTAATAAAACTGAAATATCTAAAATAAAAATCACATTTTCATAAAAATTTCTTAGGAAATATTACATAAAAAATAATAATTGCTGAATGTGATTTATATATTTTCATGTGGTTCTATAATTTCTAATTTGAAATATTTCGATAAATTTTAAGGATATTTTCTATGTTTCCATAATATTTCATAGTTTATAATGAGTGAGGTGGTAATTTTATGCTGTTTCACTCTAATATAGTATAATTAGTGAATTGGAAATTTTTATAATTATTGATAAGCTTTTTTTCTTTCGATATTTTATTTTTATAGACACATTTTGTAGCCAATGTAATCCCTTATGACATGAAATTTATATAATTTGATGTTTCATTTATTTTTATAGAGTATGAGAATTAATGTCAATAAAAATTTGGGTTATGTTTTTTGATTGTATAAAATAAAAGGCAATATTTTATGGTCTAATAATGTAATTAATGAATTAAATAATTATATATCATAAAAATATTGTTAATAATTATGTAATTTATAATTTAATGGCAGCTAAATAGCTTAATATTTTATAATATTTTGTGAGCAAATTTTGTATTGAAATTTTATACAATTTATTATTCAATTTTTATATATTGTAGTAAAAATTAATTTTAAATTGATAGTTTTTAGTTTAATGCAATTCAATTTTAATGATAATGTTGAATGAAACTATCCAATGTTTAGCAATATTTATTATACAAATTTATTATACAAATTTCATATAAATCTTTATATTAAACTGCATATTTATTATCAATGGTGCCTGGAATATAATAATAATTTATACAAATAGGTCACATGAACTGATGACATTTGTTGATCTTCAATCTCTGACCAGATATTAATAATCTCTTCTGACAATGAAAATTTTCATATCTTTATGATTTTTAAAAGCTACTTAAAAATATTTTAATTAATAATTATTTTTTGACTGAAATATTTTCAAAATAAATGAAATATTTTATAATAAATTCGGTTAATCATTAAAATTGATTATTGAAAAATTATACAATATCATGAAAGTAAAGATTTAATGGTAAAATATTATTTAAAATTTCATAAATTATAGAGAATTTATATATAATTATTAAATATTCTGAATATATGTCATTAATCTATCTATGATGGAATATGACTTCAATATTGTTCAGAATAATTTCCAGTAAAATTTTATCTCTTAAATAATTTTATTTGCATTCATTTATGTAATATATCATAATTCTAGTAATTTGAAATTTTATATTATTTTACATGAATTTATGTATATCAAGAATTAAAGAATTATATTTTATGCTTTATAATCTTTGAGACCTTTCATAAATTTTCATAAAAGGAAAGATATGATTTTATAATTTATCTAAAAGCAATTTGCCAACATTCATAGGTAAATTTTTGTATGATTTCATTGATATTTATTTTCTATTGTATAATTAAAAATAAAACATATTTTTAGAAATGTTTTGAAATGAGAGCTACTTTATTAAATATATGAAAAGTAAATGAATTGACATATTGATAAATATGTTAATTTATGAAAAATATTTACAGATTATTCAATAAAGGATCTTGTGATGAATGTCATTTTAATAAAACTAATAAAATTATTCAAATGTTTTTTTCAGTGCAACATATTTGATTTAAATCAGAATTATTTCAATCTTTATAGAAAGTAACTGTAGTGATAGTGTGCTATGCTGCGATACATTTGAATCCCGGTTCAAACCCGACTTGTATCAGTACTAGTTATAAAAAAATCAATTGAGTGTAAATTTATTTTCCTGTCAAATTTTTGATATTTTTGTACCATATTTGAAAGCAATTGAATTTTGTTGTCCAATTGAATTTTGTTGGCAATCCAATATCAAACCGGGTTTTCAAATCTTATTGTTGTCAAACCGTTTTGATAATGGATGGCTATGTTTGAAGGTTTGAAATCTAGGTTTGAAGGTTTTCCAAATTGTTGGAATTTCTCTTCAAACATAATTGTCATTTCTGTTTGAAGTTGTCGATTTCATGTGTGGCTGCTGTATTGTGAACAAGATAATTTTAAATTTTATTAAGACTTAAAAAATATATAAAATGGTGTGCGAAAAAAAATTTACTTTAGAGTTTATTGAATTGTATTTGCCAAAAGACCCAATATTATTGCTGCACAAGCATCTTCGGTATCCATTATGTAATTACGTATTGTTTATGTTTATTGTAAAAACTAAAATGATGTTTCCTCTTTTAAAATCAATCACAAATGAAGTTTGACAATTGAGTGCATTTTCAAACAAAAATATCCAACGGGGTTGTCAAACCGGATGCACTGCTTTACTTTTTTAATCATGCTTTATGGAATTTATAAAAATTAATTTAAAATATATAAAACTTAAAAAATGATTAAATTATCCAATTAATAAATTTTAAATTAATAACAAGGATTCTATTAATTTAAAAATATTAGATCTTTAAAATTTGTATATAATTTATTATTAATTTCAATTATATATTACGATTGTTGGTATATTTTGTAACATAAGAAAATTTAATTATATCTACATAGATATTGACTGACATATCAAATTAACTCCCTCGGTATCTGTCTAGTCATTGAAGTAACTTTTCTAGGTTACTGAATACTTTTGTAGTGTGGGAACAAAATATTTCTTGTAATTAAATTAAAAAATTAAGAAGTTTTTCTTGCTAAAGAAAGCATTAATAATTAAAATTATATTTTTATGATATGTTCACTTATAATACTTGTAAGGCAATTACAAAATTAATTATTGAATTAATGGCATTATATAAAAGTTATATAAATTTCTAGAAAATATTCTTCTTTAACAAATCTTTTAGCTATAAGAAATATGAAAATTTAATTATTTTTATTTACTTTCAGTTCATGACATAAAAAAAAGGATATCTTTTTAGAATATTTATTTGTACGCTATATTTAAATTTATTTAATTTGTGTTATTTTTTTTCCTAAAAAATTAAATTTATATATAAAGGATATTTTTCATCTATATATACCAGTGGTGCCCACTATTTTTCTCAACAGAGCTACTTTTGAAATATAAGAGCAATTGCGATCGACTGAAATAAATTATCGGTATATATCATATATGTGATAATAATAAAATAAAAACAAAATTATTATAATTTCATTTAATTATTTTAGTTACAAAAATAGAAAAAAAGTAATTAAAGGTTTAAATTTATTTTAAAAATCCTGCTGCGTTTGATGTTCTGCATTGCATTCCATTTACTATTCTTTTGTAGTTTCAGTTTGGGGTATATGTAGTAATAGAGTTTCTTAAACAGCTTTAACTTCACAGACCACAGACGATGTATTTATTAATGAATAACAGAAATTCCATTTGAAGAACTTATTTAAAATAAAAAATATTTTCTTAGCTAAAAATATTTTTTGTTCAGCTGATAATAACAGCAGGCTTGTATTTTTTAAATATTGCCTAGCATACATATGTACTTAATATAAAAACAAATTCGACATAACGATATTTATAATAGTTTGGAAACATGAAATAAAAAAAATATAACAATTATAAAATTTCACATAGGAAAGAATTATTTTTTTGCTAAAGACGGGTGAAAATTAGTTTTTCTATACATAATTTCATATTCGGTGGCGATCGACTTTAAATTATTATGCGATCGACAGGTCGATCGCGATCGACCTTATGGGCACCACTGATATATACAAATATCTTGAGGGGTTAAAAAAATGATAAATTGATTAAATCTATATTCATAATATTTATTTTATACAAATATTTTTCTGCGTAGAAAAATAATAGAAAGATAATAATTTATAATGAATGATAATATAAGTAATAAGTTTATAATCAATATTTTATTATTATTTTATATCCAAGTCAAATTTTTTAAGGCTTTGAGCCAGAAAAATAGGTTTTTAATCGCATTTTTAAGTAATATTTACAATTGTCTTGTTTATGTAGCACGAATACTTCTAGTTTAGACATTAATCAAATTGTGCTTTCAAACTTTTAATTCAGAAACATTATTTCAACGAAAAAGATAAATTTGACATGGAATTGGTGCTATATATAAAATATGTCAAATAAATTTTTAATATAGAAATTTAAAATATATATAGACGAACCAGAAAAATATGAAGAATTTTGAAACATTATTATATCAAAAAATTTGTTAAAATTCTTTTCTACTCCATTTAATATCTACTAAAATTCTTCCAATATTTTCAAAATTATGATGAAAAATTCAATATTTTTTTTAAAAAAAGGATACGCTGACTTATAAGGAATTCTAAATATATATATAAAAAAAAAAGATTCTGTTTGTTACCAGTCTGCTAAATTTTTACAATATATTTTATTTCCTTTTTTGTCTGATAATCAATATGTTTGCACGTGTACACATAATCCTTTCTTATCAACATGAATATTATAGTAAAAAGATATTAAGTGTCTATATTTATATTCATATAAAATTGCTTGCGCAAAATTATAATAAAAAAAAACGCAATATGTATAAAAGATCCAAAACCAAAAATAATTTTATATAGTTCAGAATAATTGATTGACATTATTGTATGATGAGTTTCGGCTTTAAGCTTGTTTATTTGTGAAAAAGGTTCATTTTCGTTGTTGTAGCAAACTTACTTTCTCTTATTCATGTTAATCATATTTCCAATACATAAAGCAAAATTAAATTACTAAATAACATAAACTCTTTTCAGTACTAATTCAAACTAGTAATATTTGTCACTAGTATAAGATTACCAATTATTATGGCGAAACTGAAAAATGCTAAATTATAAATGATAAATCCATCTTTGTTAATGGTATAAAATTTCTAATTCTTGTATGTATAGTTAAACTAGAAAACTTCAAGTTATAATTAATAAACGGCGCTTTATTAATAAATATCACTTGTCAGTGGTACAAGATTGCTAATTCTTATAGCGAAACTTAAAAATGTCAAATTATAAATAACGAACGTAAATATCAGTTGTCAGTTGTTGTTAAGATTGCCAATTATTATGGCGAAACTGAAAATTATGAATGACAATTGCGCCAATAAATATTATTTTTGTTAATTGTATAAAATTTCCAATTCTTGTGGCGAAAATGAAAAGTGTCAAATTATAAATTAAAACAATTCAAACATTGGAATATTAATAAACATTAAAAAAAATTATTTAATATTTTATCCCTAAAGCTGATAATAAATATTTTAAAAATAATTGAAATTTAAAATGCTTTTAAATCTCCCAAATTTGTTGTAATATTTTTTGTAATATTTTTGTAATATTTTTTGTTGTTGTTTAATCCTGGAAAGACGGAGAAACAAATATTTATTGTGTTTTATGAATAATTGAGGTGTCCGTTTTTATTTTTAATAACAAAAATAAAACGAATAAAAATTTTATACGTTCCGACGATGGTTTAATAAATTTCAATTTCAATAATAATAAAAATATAAAATCCGGAATTACCGGAAGGCATTTTCCGGTACATTAATAATTATAAACTAAATACTTTATAAATTAAGCAAAATAAGAATATTTTTAGAATCATTTAATATAATTTTTAATATTGCTTTTATATTTTATTTTTTTATAAATTCCTTTAAATCCTTAAATGTATTTTTTTCTTTTACATGTTAAATATCTCTAGGGAAATATATCCATATAAAAATTACACTATTTCGGTCGTTGCTCTTTTCTAAAATATATTTATTTTTTATATTTAAGGCATTATTATTTCCGCAAAAGTAAATTTTATATGAAAATTACCTTGATACTTTTCATACTTTCAAGGAAACTTTAGTTATACACTTACATTCAGCTATTTACGATTTGGGGGGTAATGATACGTTAACAAAATGTAATGTTTAATAACAAATTTTTATATACTATATTATTTCATTGATATTATAATTCGTACACCTTAGTAGAAGGAAAAGATTTCATGTTTTTAAGCTAACTAAAGCTAATTTTGTAAAAGATTTTCAAATTTTTTTAACATGTTTCGAATAGGCAATAAAACTACAAAACTCAAAATGTCATAATTATATCAGAATTTTGTTTTGTAGACATTATTCTTCAGGTTATTTTAAATTTGTAACGAATAACATTTCTTGTTTTTTTTTTTTGAGAGCCCACTCCATATTCTTATGATTCAGAAGATTTACAAGCACGTGTCATGTACCCCATTAAAATACAAAATTATTAGCTTCGTAATTTTATATTCAAAATTTTTGTAAAGTATAAAATAAAAACCTTTTCAATAATCCTTGTTAAATTAAATTATTATTTTCTTTCTTATGCAATTAAATTGTATTTGAAAATCCTTTTTATGCTACTTAAAAATCTATATTAAGGACCCCCTACAGATTTGTATTTTATAGTAACAACAAAATATAATATTTTTATTTATTTATTTTATTTTTCAATTTTTTTGTTATTATTTGGAGTATTATCGTGTATAGAAAAAAGGATATATGTAACTCGACTCTTGTTATACACATTTATTTTTATTATGATTGAAATTGTAAGTAAAATAAGTTGATCCTTCAAAATAATACACTACATTTAATATAATATTACAAACATATTTTTTTTTTATTTATTTATTTTTTATGTACCTCTATACAAAAAGTATAAAATTGTAAATATCTTTGACATTTGATAAAATTTATTTCAATAATATTAGCACAAGAAAAAGGATATTTTTTTGAGAATATTTTTTTTTCAATTGAATATTTTTCCTCTTTGTCACATTTATGGTCATTATCCTTTTTATTTGTTTGAAGATAAATCTTGGATATAAAAAAAAAAATATTTAATAAAAATTTAGTTTATATCCTTTATTTTTGATTTTCTTTTGTATTTTTTTTTTGTTTTCCTAATATCCTTTTTACTGTGATTTTAACCTTTTTAAATCAAATTTTTATAGGAAGAATTTGTTTTTTTGATTGAATGGTTTTATATTATGGAAATTTTCATCAAAACTAGATTTTATTAATCAATTTTGTGGCTAATTTTCTTGTATTTTTCATAGAGTAAGGCAACACAAAAACATATATAGATTTTCTATTGAATAATATATAAATGAAATTTTTCGTATACTATTCAGTTTTAAAATATTCATTGAATTTCCACTAAAAAATGTGCATCTAGGTCAAATAAATAATTAATATCCTATCAAAAAAATAAATTTTAATTACAATATATTTAAAATATTTGGAACATAGTGTAACAATAGAAATTCACTGAAATTTTGGTTAGTAATGATTTAAAGAAACCCCTCAAACAATTTACCGGATTTCTGATCCAAGTTGCAGAAGGAAATGGTTAAAATATAGCATATTTCATAGGATCGAAACTGATAAATAATCAAACTAAAAATCATTTAGGAAGATATCAAAAGTTATGTAAAAGTTTTTGTACGAAAAGTTATTTAGAAATTAAATCCCACTGGCATCAAAACTTTTTTTCAAATACACATACTTTCATAAAAACAAAATGTATTTATATATATGCTACTATGTGTATTTGAAAATGCTTGTGGGTTGTGGGATTTAATCTTAAAAAATTAAGATTAAATCCTACAATGAAAATTATCCCACAGTTCGAAGTTATCTAATTTTGTCCAAGGACATTTCTGACTTGTGGATTTAATTTATATTTTTTTTTCATATTTTGACACATAAAAAGGTTTTTATAAAGAACATTTCATGTTTTTTAATTAAACTTTAATTAAAATTTATTGTCTAAGTCTAAGTTACACTTACTTCCAACTGGTAGAATATAACGTAGAAAGTTCAAAAATGTCTAGACTTTTGGACATATTTCGTTTATAAATTTCCATAATTTCTAAAACTTTTTCTTTAAGGAATTAACAAACAAAACTTTTAACAAAAAAAAAGTTAACTTTATCCTTGATTACAATCATTTATACAACCATTAAGAGAACAGTAGTTATTTAATTTAGTGTATTTAAAGACATTAAAGGACACCAATTTCATTATCCCAATTACAACATAACAAAAACAAGAAGGTCAAACTAAAATTAACTTGTTTTTTGTTTTTACTTAATATAATTTTATCGAAAATCTTATCCTTGACCAGATAAATTTTATTATAAACCACGTTTATTTTTTCATTATCTTGTTCCAGTTTAGTTACAATTTGAAACTATTGCTGTAATTTTAACTGTCAAAATTAATGTAATGTTTTATATTACAAAAATTAATTTCAGATTATATTTCTTATAAAATGTTTTTGAAAAATTTCCAAAGGTCACGAATGAAATGATCTAATTTACTTGTTTATTTATGAAAGTCTATTAAGAAATTTTAGAGTATGTTTACTGATATTCTATAAAGATAATAATAAATTCAGAATATGTTTTTGTGTTAATTAAAATATCAAATAACCAATTATATAAACAAGGATCATTTACTAAATTTTATACATAAATTGTTTAGTAGACCGGAAATTTTATATACTTTTATAAGATAATCTTTTAAAAAAGGATATTTTTGTTTTAGAAATAGAAAATATAAAAAAAAATTGTCAATGTTGTGTCATTTTTAATGCTGATTTTCATTTCTTATAAAGCTTATATAAAATTCTTAAGATCAAAAAAATCAATATAATCAAGAAAATCAATATAAAACAGTCAAATAAAATTTGTTAGTAGCAAGCTCTTTATTTCCAAGCTACTTTAGCAGTTCGAAGTTAGGTAAAATATATTTTATATCATTAATTCCCACTTATTAAACTCGTTGCCTCCTTTATGTAATATGAGATGGAAGATGAATTATTTTCTTAAACACTTACATTTATACTGACCTCGTTAGCGCGCTCTATCGTTTGGAGCAAAAGGCGGCAGCTTGAAAATAAATGCCACAAAAACAAAGATTCTAAGAATTACAGAGAAATAATTCCCAGCAATAAATATCGCGGAACAGTCAGTTGCGAAAATTGAAAGCCTCTCTTATTTAGGAAGTATTTCATCAGCTCATGGAAGCACCAAATTTGTATCGCCAATCTGGTGGAGTAATATCATCAGCATAAGCACAAAATTTTGGTCCTTCACATCGGTACTTTGATGCAATAAAAGTGACCATTTCCATCTTAAGAAAACTCCAAACTTTCGTAAATTGCTGGCTACATAACATAATTCAAACGAAGTCTTGATTCACAAAATTATCCAAGAAAGAATAGTAACCTCGTTTAAGACACGAAAATGAAAGTATATTGGCCACGCACTCCCAAAGAGTCACGCACTCCCAAATAAATAATATTGCACAATATACAATTAAATGGAAACTACTTGCCCAAGAATTATGAAGTGAGGGTCGGACTAAATTAACGTGGAGGAGAACAATTAAAAAGGAATCTGAAACTCTGGGTAAAAGCTGGTTGAAAAATATTGCCATTAAAATTTTGGCATGTCCCACAAAGAGATCTAGGAATTGAAGATTTATGTAATATACTTCTAAAAATAGTTCAAAATTATTTCAAAAGATGAAAGATTTGAAAAAACAATTTTGATATTGAAATTTTATAATTTTCGGGTAACGAGTTCTTATAAGGTAATTATTTGAATCATAACTTTTGTTTGTTAAATTGCTTAAATTTAATTATTTTTTTTAAAATCATTTAAATAATGTCTTTAATTAATTTTATAAGAAATGTTTGCTCGATATATCAAATACTTCGTAATGAAAACATTCAAAATTAAACTAAATTCATAATTTGCTATATTATTTTCTAATTTCGAAGAAATATTTTATATTCATTTGCATAAAAACGATGAAAATCATAATATTTACACTTCCACAAAACCGAATTTTAATCATGGTATAAAATATATATGATAATTATATTTAACACATGATCCCCCATATAAATATAATATAAATTTTATATAAATATATCTTCAAATACCAAATATTTATCTATAATATAAAACTTTTCGTTTTCATGAATAAATTGTTCGTTTTTGTTATAAATAATAGATTTTTTTTTTATATATTTTTTAGTGTAATCATAAAAGTACACTAATCGCTCATAACTCTGTGACGTTGTCTGTCATATGATTTAACTTTTCATAATATTACGATATAAATATTTTTGAAGTTTAATTTAAGCATAATTTTCCATATACATTTAATACGAAAAAGTAACACGCGACATAATTTAATTTAATAGAGCGACCCATGAGGCCTAAAAATATTTTCTTTTAAATTTTGAATGATGAAATTATTTTTTATTATTTATATTATGTTGAGAAATTTTATCACGTGCTGATAATATTTATTGATTATACGAAATTTTTGCTTAAATATTTTTCTTACTTTTCTATTTTCCTTCCTGTTATTTGTATTTATTTTGTATGAAAAGAAAATGTAATGTTTGCAACAATTCAATAAACCACATTTATTTTGTTTAAGGCTATTTTATCTTCTCTTCTTTAATCCTTTTAAAAAAAAATCTTAAAATATTTATTTTAGAAATAACAATAATTAAATTACATTACGCACTCCACTCGCCGGAAGTGACATATACATTCTTTTTAACATACTTACTACTAATATCTAAATTACTGAGGATACAGCCAAACTCTGTCCGAATTTTTTCATCTTATTTTTCAGCTTGATTAAATATCCGTTCAGCAAAGCTGTGTATATTGACTTCAGTGATTTATTCTATGATTCCGAGTGAACAACTTTATATAGATGTCATAGCCGTGTATGTAGGACATTTAAAAAAGACAACCAGTGTAAAACCAATTTTTGTTAATAATGAGACATTTGGGAAAATTGTGTTCGCTGTTAGCAATGTCCCTCACTTCCAATTTTATTAATATAATATTCATTGAAAGTACTGTCAAAATAGAACAACCGGTTTGGATTCGCACCCGTATATCAAGCATAGTATGTTATCGACGCGTCTTTTATGATTGATTAAAGTATTTCAACAACTTAAAATTATTAATGCTTTTAACAAAAATTTAAAACATAATTTTCCAAAACGAAAAAAAAAATTTTTTTTCTCAATTTCATCATATCGTATTTTATAAACAATTTCGTGGTTATATACAAATCTGGTATATATAATTCATAATTATATGCCGGTTTTTAGTATAATTTAAATTATATGTATTTAGGTATAACATTTTCCACATTTCGATTTTGAACGGGCTATAAAAAAATTATCCTTAAAAATAATTTTCATAACAAAAACAAAAAAAAAATCACATAAAATTTTAATATTAATGAACTTGTTCATATCGTTCAACATAAAATATACAGTGAAATTCATGTTTAAGTAAAAGAATTCAAGTGAAAACATAATTCATTTTCATGTTTGATAAATAAATGGCGAAAGAGAGCGTCCATATAACAGAATTCTAATTATATTTTACAGTTGAGGCATTCACAATACCAGACTCATTCTACGGAGTATCATACTGTTAGCTCAAGTCCCCTCAAAAAGATGAAAATGTATGCTCTTAAAAAAGTTATGGAGTTGTTCATACCTGGCCCACCTAAAAACGAACTAGAGAAATGGTTAGATTGAATAGCAAGATAATCAGGATACTGGATGGTGGGCTTCCTCAGGGGATTTTGAGTAAAAACGTCTACATTGACTACATTCGAATGACTAAATGACCAGTTTCTGTATTTCTGGACGATCCAGCACTACACATACTATGTTTTATCGACAACACAAGTGTATAGGCATTAGGAAAATCATAGTAAGCCGTATTCCTGAAATGATTAAGGCTAGTAGTAATCCTCTGTTTTTCGAAAATTCTATATGTAATAGAATGCTTGTTTATAACACATTGCTGAAGAAACAACAATTCTTTTACACAAGCATTCTTTTACATCGTTACT
Source organism: Rhamphomyia laevipes (assembly GCA_963920725.1). Lineage (NCBI taxonomy): Eukaryota > Metazoa > Arthropoda > Insecta > Diptera > Empididae > Rhamphomyia > Rhamphomyia laevipes. Next base: position 44,381,976 of record OY987256.1, read on the forward strand.
TTCAACTCCTAAAAATCTGCAATATATTTTTATTTCGTAAATAAAGTTATATTTTATTAAAAATTATTATTACAATTTTAAATTCACAATTTAACAACTAAGTATATAATATTATAGTTTCTCAAAAGTTAAATTCTGTCCCTTTGCTGGATATTTACTTTTGAAAATGAATTATTAATATTTTAATCATATTTTCCGGTCAATACATAATTATATTATTTAATCCTGTTAAGCATATACTTAATCTAAACCTCTATATCCAAAGTCAAAAATATTCAATTCCTTTACGTTTGGTTATAAACATTGCAATATGTGGCACAGTCCTTAAAAAACTTTCATTTTTTTTTATAAATAATAAAAATTATTATTACAATTTTAAACCTTTTATTTATAATCAACAAAAAATAATAAAAAAAAAAAATGGTGGAAAAACAACGAAAAATATAAAGTAAAAGTTAACCATAATAAAAATGTTGATGAATACTCTTGTTAAATAATATGATTTAATTAAATGATGTGTAAATTTATGAGTTTGGTTAAAGCAAAAAGTTTTTTTCTTCAACAACATAAAAAATAAGTAATATTAAAAAAAGGGTAAAAAAAATTAATATTTTTTTTTTGGTTTTCCATCATTCATCATTATTTTAAAATCCGTTCCAAAATTACATGTAAAATTTCATGAAAATTATTATTTGCCTTAAAGAGAACAGTTGTTCTTTTAACATTTTTCAATTATTTTACCAAAAATATTTTATGGTTTTTGTATGTTGTTTTATGAGAAATAACATTAAAATGTAACTAAAAAAAAAATTTAAATGTTTATTTTCATTCTTGTGAATATTTACAAAAATAAAAATCACAGGACATTTTATTGTTATACAGGATGCAAATATATATGAAAGCTAACAACAATTACCATATAAATATACAGGGTGGACTTGAAATCATTGAAATTGTTGATATACTAGGCGGGCAAGGAATACCAATCAAAAATATTTCAGAAAAAAAAATGATAATCATCCCTGTCAAAATAATTTTTGACTGAATTACCATTTTCAATCAATAAAGTGAATAGATTCATATTGAAACTTGTTTGACTTAGGATTCATTTTCAGTCAAACAATTAAAAAAAGTTTTTTAGATATAATTAATAGCGCTCAACTTGCTCTTTTAAGCCCGGAGCCGACCGTATGCATACATTGACTTCTTCTCTAGTTATGGACAGTAATATGAAGTTACATTTTTTAAAACTACAATATCTACTGTAACCCGAAAGAATATGGATCTCACTAGTAAAATAATTTACATTTTTTTTTCTCAATATACAAATACCATGGTCTGTCTATTCCCAATTATCCAGTTCAGGTGCACCCTTTATACAATCATATTAATTAAATGTTGTTGTCAATTTATTTTTGAACCACATAAAATTATATGAAACTATGTAATTAACTTGACCAATAACATTTCCGGTTGGTAAATAATTTATAAAAGCATATAAAACCTAGGTCAGTTGTGTACAGGATTATTAAATTAATTTGTTCTTTTAATTACAAAGTCCTTTACGAAAACATTTTAATTCCAAAACATTATATTAACTCTTTCAAAGCAGAAATTTTACTCAAGAGATTCCAGATATAAAACGTATCGAAAGAATTAAATAATAATATGGAAGCTTCCTTAAATTCAGGCAATTTTACATGCAAATTTTAACTGAAATTATAAATCATTTTTTGACAAAAATTAGAAATTTCGAAATCCAATAAATGATGGATTTGGTTGAAAATATGCTTTTACATTTTAAATTGATTTTCATACGCCATCATGAATGTATACAGTATTTTTATTATCCCCTAAGGATATGCAACAAATTGCTTTATGCTGATGGGAATTTATTAATTTCTATATATTTTAATTGAAAACAAACATTTTTTTTTTGTTATGAAACTTAAATTGTTATGATTTTTAAATAATTTAGGTATTATTAATTTTTTCCATATTTTAAAATTTTAATGGTTTCGGATAAAAATCTCTAAGGAAATTAAAAACATTAAAATTGTAAGAAATCTTAAAAACTACAAAGTTTTATATAAACTTCAAATTACAAAAAAAATTAAAGACATACTGGAATAGCTTACGTGTCAAATACTATAAAAGGTTAAAACTAGTAATAATATAAATATCACGCAGTTTTCTAGGTTCATACTTGAATGGATTCTCATCAGTGCCGAGAAAAATTATATATTTGTAAAATTTAATGGGGTTAATTGTAATTTCTCTGCACAAAAACATGTTAAGGCAGATTAAAATGAAGCTGCATAGCAGATGATTTTAGAAATTCTGTTACCACTTACCAATAATGTAATTCTTATATTATATATCAACTGTAGGTTCTGGCTTATCTCATACGCAATGTAGAAAAATAGTAGGTATTATTACTTGACACTGCTTAACCGACAAAAATGTGGTGAGGCTGGAATTGACAATTAGAATTCTTTGTAGGCACTGCAAAGAACAGGGACAAAAAGAAATCCTTGAATACAGACAGCTCAGCACTTTCGAAAAGTAGAACGCAATACTTATGGTAAGCGTTCTTCTCTAAACTCCATGAGATTTTGAGAAGCGCTATCAGGATCATACTGAATTTCGCTAATAGCACACACTTTTGCGAGCTATTTTCAGATACCTGGACAAATACCCAGGACACATTAACCAGAGATTCATAACTCTTCAGCTAGGAGTATCGCTTATTACCCTCATATATGTGGCTTAAGCTCGCCGCTCTACTCTTACCTAACCTACATCAACCGGACGGATAGACAAACAACCGGAAAAAGCTTTAATAGAAATTATGTTTTGCGAATTAAAGAAGATAAAAATACTGTGAATACCGTGAATAAAGAAATTTTAATTATTTGTTATTTTTATAATGTTTATAAAAACATAAAAAACAATCTTTAAAGTTCTCATTTATTCTTTTACCCAGATTACAAGGTTTATCGTCGAATAATATAATTTTACAAAATGCTAAGTTATAGTAATAAAATTAACTGCAGTCACGGCCTATTTTAGTATATACTTCAAGAAAACATTGTAATATTGATTTTATTATGCAGCTTTATAAGGTTGCATTTTAGAATTTTGAATTGTATAATAGAGTATTACAGAAATTTTTAACATACGCGATTTTATATTTAATTCTAAAATACTATTTATTAAATGTTATATTTTAATTTTGCAGCCGTCATGAAGCCATTAAGTTAACATGAAAATATACTTAAAAACTTTTCTCTTGAATGAATTTTTTGAAAGTTTTTAGTGAAAACTTAATAATTTATGACTTTGCAGGATGTTTTCTTTTTTTCTAAAAACAAAACTTTTGTATTTTTATCAATTTATATTAAAATGTAGAATAAAAGAAGACAATGAAATTCCAAAAAATATTATTTTCGGTTCTATTTCATTTGTCATGATATCGGCGAATTTTAAGATACTCATTCTATCACTTAAATAATAATTTATAACATATTTTAAATAGGATTCACTTAATAATAGGAAGAATAGTTTTTTTTTATTTTTACTTCAAAATATACTTTTGGTATCATCGAAAAACGTGCTTCGGTTGTTTCACTAGTGCATGAATAACGTTTTTACGATATGATATGTAATTATTTAAAAACCGTAATATCTTATATCGAAATTTTATCAATTATTGTTGTATAAAATTATTAATGTATATGTATATGTAGTATCTCATAAACAGTTCCCTAAAAATAATATATTACCTAATTTATAACGCGCAAGCAAAACACACGAAAAAAGTTAATTAAAGTCAAGGAATGTAAGATGTAAGAATGTTAATGTTCATAGGGTTTTATAATAGAGGCTTTTAAAAATCTTTACTTTTGGAACAAAATATTTAAATTTCGGAATTTTTAACAGAGAACCTTAAACATACTTACGGAATTCGTACTATTCGTACGCATCTTATAAATATTCCATTCCTATTTCATACCTTTTAACTTTTACATTTCGTAAACATTATTAACTTTTTTTCAGGCTTAAACAATTTCACAAATGAAGAGAGACGTAAACAGTTCGTCTATTGAAAGTCGTAAACTATTTAAAAAAGGAAACTAATCGTAATGTTTATAGGGTATTTAATCTAAATCCATTATTCATTATTCATCATCTATTAACAAATCGTGGAAATCGATTTTAAATTGAAGTAATTTTACAGAATATTTTAATTCGGTAAAATTATTTACATCAAAATTATTATTAATGTTCCTCTGAATTTACTCTCTATTTTCCTTGTTGAACCACAATAATTTGTCCAATAAATTTTGTATAGTAATTTGCGATTTTTGATAATAAAATGTCGATTTCGTTTAAATGTAAACATTTTATTATAATTATTATTTCTATACTTATACAATTTAGTTCATTACAAAAATGGTAAATGTAAAAAGCAAAATGAAAATATTTTTTTCTGTTACTTCCGTTTTATTTTTGTTATAATAAAAGTAATACGCAATAATTTTTTTCCGTTCTTGCTGATGTTCTTCCTTTTATATAAATGTATAATTTCACAGGATTTTTGTTTTTATATTTGTATATATATATTTAACATATCCACCGGAGGAAAACAGAAACATCTGTGCTCCTTACAACATTTAATCCAATTTACATGTAAATTTTTTTTTGGGACTCTTGGAAGAAAAACATAGTTAAAAGAATTTTTTTCAATTGTCTTAAAAATTCATCTTTTTTTGAAAAATGTTAAAGTGATTTTTTTTCTATATTTTTATTAAAATTATTAATTTTTTTTTTGGGTCAGATATGCGAAAAACTTTTATTAAATTTTCCCATTTTCTTTAAACCCGATACAAATAAAAGAAAATGCGTTAATTTTTCCTTTTGGCCAAAAAAAAAATAACAAATATAATTATAACTTTTTTGTTGTTGTTGGAAAATTTAACCAATTTTGGTAAATTCTTAAATAACATTAAAAAAAATAAACATAAAATTTTCATTTTGCATAACGTAATTTCTTATATCGTTCTAAATAAAAATGAGTCAAAACGTTTTTACTTCCTGTACTTTAAAAGGATTCACATAAAAGTAAATTTTTTTTATTTGAGATGATGTTTTTTATAAGGACATTAAAAAAACTGTTAATTAGGGGTACCTTACTAGCTAACTCGTAGTTAGCTTTTAAAAAGTGATTTGTAATTTACAGTATGTGTGTAACAACAGTTCTTTAACAGTTGAACTCTAGACATCAAGAACTTTAGGAACCCACTGAAATACCGACTCTAGACAGCAATTTTATTATAAAACTGTACTAAATTTCATTAATAATCAACATATGATCTAGAACCTGTGAACAGGCAATTATTATTGTACGTAGTTCAGTATTGCTAAGTATGAAGACATCTTTACCTCCTTTCTTTTAGAAATCTAATAATAATTTCCCTTGACGTATGCCTATGATGTTGCTCGAGTAAATGGATTTCGTGTTATTTTCCCATTTTCTTATTACGAATAAGTGGCTTTTGGAAAATCGGAAATTATTATCGGGTATTAACAATTATAAATAGCTTAAATTAAGAATTTGAATTGTTGAGATTATGATTTGCTCTAAATTTATGTGAACCTTTAAATTATTTATGTACACAAACAATAGAATCATTTCTTGAACCCCAGTCAATTCTTCAAAGCATAAATTAAGATTTGAGTTTTATCGTTTTGGTTACATTTCAAAATCTAATTAATTTTTTGATTCCTTAAACTATTAATTTTTTCATGGTTTTCGTCTTTTATTTAATTTATCAAAATTAAATTAATCTTTCCAGTTTTCATTTTTGATTCGGAATTTTCAATTTTATGGTACGTGTTTTGAATTAGCTTAAATATTAAATACTTAAATACTTAAGTATTTCAACAATCATTTTTAGATTTTAAGTTGTAACAAATTTCAGAGAAAATTATCAACATTTTCTTTTAAAAAATATACCAAAATATAAAAATTTGAATAATAAAAAATTAAATATTAAGGTCACGTGTTTATTGTATCAAATCCCCAAAATCCAAAATCAAATTAACCTTAGAATTAATTTTATTGACATAGTTTTGTTTATTTATTTTTGAAACATTATATTCTTTTACCCCCAGGTATAAAATTGTCAATATTTTTTATTTTTTGGGGGTACAAAACCCAGGGCAACTTAAATAATGAAAAATGATTGAAATTGATTTTGCCATTGTTCCAAATTAACTAAAGAATAATAATTCAATCAAAATTGAATATAATTCAATTTAAAACAAAAATAATAGGTAAAAAAATATAATCAATAAATAACAGAAGGTGAAAAACGTGGGTATATAAAAATAAATCAAGGAAAATTTCCAAAAAAAAAAAAATTAATTCCATATTGTGCCCCCATTTATAAATTACGTTATAAAATTCATTCGTTTATATTTCAATGAAATGACATAAGGCCAAAAGAACATAAGACCATTATGGCTTTATGTCTCACGATTTTCCGTTGACCGAAAATGAGACGATTTTCCGTGTAGGGAGTTAAGTTTCATTTGAGTGAGACATAAAAGCATATCCTTCCATATAATTTAATTTAATTTTGAAATATTCTGGAACTTTTTGTTAATTGGGTGATATTTGTTTCTCCTTCCTCCATATATTTGGGCCTCCTCCTCCGTTTTTATTGTCCTGGTACGCATGGCATAATAACAAAGTATAAATTAAAAGAAATTTATTTGACATGGTTTTGAAAAATTGTTAGGAATACTAGTATTAAAAATTTTTATGCAAATGCTGTTTTTGCCTTATTGGTTTCATTCTACCCAAGCATTACGTCGTAATTTGTAAAATACCAATTTTTAAAATATGTTTGAATACCAACCATTCAGGAGCTAGAAGAAATTTACAAAAAAATCTTTATTTTTTGCCACTTTTTAAACTAAATAATTTAATAATTCCAATTTTTTGAAACAAAATTGTATTATCATTTGAGTGAGGCATAAAACCATTATGGTTTTATGTCGTATGGCCTTATGTCATGTCACCTATTTTTCATATCAATTCAAATATAGTTCAATTCGAAAACAAAAAAATTATATTTATAAAAATATCCTTAAAATCGATAACAGCTGCAAATTAATATATGACAAAATATAAAGACAAACTTTTATTACACATTAAATTATCATCAGAATGAATTCATTTGTAAAACTAACAAACAAACAAAAAAAAAACTGTAATATTATTATCCGTTTTGAATTTGGTATGATGAAAAAAGGACTTATGTGCGTAGGTGTCGAAAAAAGGACTATTTTTATTTTAATAATAATTGTCAGTGAGCGAATGATGATACCATAACCGTATACAAATTTCATCGAAATATAATTGGAAATTTTATTCAAATGAAAATATAATTAATGATATTATTTTAAAAAAACGTTTCGGGACTATAATAATAGCTTTACTCATTAAAATGTAATGCATAATTATTAGACCATGTGTATGGGAATTGTAATATTGTTGTTTTAGAATAGTTCAAATTAAAATGTAATTATAGCTTCTAAATCAATATAAATGTAATGTATTAAAAGCAATTTTGATAACTCCAATTTTTGATAAAATTGATCAAATATTAAAAATGCGGACAATCAAATTGTTGTCCAGTAATTTCAGTTTTGTTAACAATTGTAACAAAATTAACTTTAAGGCCATTTTAAAATTAAACCAGTAGCGTCTCTGAGAATGTTAGAGCCCATTCCCTGATGGTTAGTCTAAAAGTTACTGAACATTCATTATAGCATCAATTACAGACAAATAATAGAACTGCTTTTCCAATATTTATAATCTATCAAAAATTTAATAGTACGTTACTATTTCAATAACATTTTTAAAGTATTTAAACCGAACAGCAACTATTACATTAATATACATACAATACAATTTAGAAGGAACCCTTCCAGAATTATATTTACCAATTTCAATGTGTACATACTTTTAGGCGCTTAAGCTATCTTAAAATATTGTGATTTTAGGTTCAAAATCATTACTAGAAAATTAAACTGCTAGAAATAATGATATTAATTAACAAATACACTATCCAATTTCAGAAAGATTTCTGTTTTTCGTCATAATAAAACTTGTTGAATACTTTTAGAATCAATGTTTTTTTCAAAATCAAACTTGTTGCATATTTTGTGGCGCATTTTTCTAAAAATATTATTAACTGATTTGGTGTATAAACAAAAGTTTTAATATTATTTTGATAGGCTACTCTAGGTCTAGATTGTGCTATTGAATTTCATTGTTTTTGGCCCTCTTTATATTAAAATTACTTCAAACTGTCGGCCTACCTTCTATTAATAATAATAAATTTAAAATATTCTTACACATTTTTGCACATTAATCAAAATTACTTCGAATAACGACGAAGAAAACAGAATAAAATTGAAAATATTGAAAAAGTGTAAAATTTATAAATAATTTATTATAACAATTTTCATATTTCCAATTCATTAAAAAGAAAATATTATTTATATCATTTTCACTTTTTAAAAGCGGAAAATTATGTAAATTTTCATAATTAAAAGTGGTCGCTTAGTAAAAATAATAAATGAAAAAGTAAAATAAGCGAATAAATTACAATTAAATTAATATCCTTTTTTGTTGTTGTTGTAGAGCCTTTATTTATTCGTATAAAAAAAAGTAAAATAAAAATGAAAAATAAAAGGAAAACCCTAAGTGCTCAGGGTATATAATAAAAATTGAGTTATTTTTTCACAACATTTTTTTCTTTTTTTTTCGAAGGATATTATTTTGGGTATATAAATAATAATAAACTTGGAAAATATTGTTTTCCAGTTTTGTCTACTAGGTAACCTAATGAATTTTTAATTATAAGTTATTTATTTAGGTGGTCTTATTTATTATGCTATATTGTGATTCATTTTGTATATTCCCATTTTATTAATGTAATTTAAATAATAAGTTAATAAAAATATTATTTAGGTATAATTATTTTTGTTATTTTTTATTAATAACAAATATATCATATTATTTATTTGTTATTTGTAAATGAATTTTATGGATAATTTATTGATATTAAAAGGAAAATTATATGATTTTGTGAAGAAATTATTGAAAAACATTTCATCAGCAACAATTTTTTTTCTAAATTACTTATATTTAGTGGTTACCTTTAGTTAATTTGTTTAGCCTCGAATTACCAGATGACAGGCGAAGGACTAGTAGCATCACTATTAGAACTGCAAAACCGTGACGCTGGAACTACAATTTCAGTTTTTCATTAGCGACTATTTGTAGAAAGCTGTCATACTTTTTTTATCTGTCATAATTTTTTTACTACTTTAGTTCAATAGCTTAATTGTTCAATTTCTAGAATAAACAGCTGGCAACGTACGTAGGGGGTAGGAGTTCTTTTCAGAACTGTCAACTATTGTGTGTGTGATGGGTTCTTGGTTCTTGGTTCAAGCTTTAATGTTTTGTTTTCCTAATTATTATATTTTTATTTTACTGCTTGTATTAAGCAGTAGTGTCTAATTAAGATTTGTTTGTGTTCCGTGTTGGTAACGTCAGAGCTTAATCCATTGCGGATAGTAAAATTTTTCTTAGCATGTGAGAAAGTGCAATAAATCAAGAATAATAGATATTTTCCTTAATTATATGTTTTTTCTAACATAGATTTACTAACAATATGTTTCGTTATACTTAATTTCGTTGATCCAAACAAATTATCTATCTCTCTCCCAGATACTCATTTTCTTGGTAACGTGAAGATGGGGCTTGTGTTTGAGATTGATGAGGATTAGATAATCGATTACTAATTACTAATTAGTATTTCTAATTCTAGATACAAATTATTTATATATAATACTGGATAACAAAACTCTAGCGCAGTCAAATACGCCATTTACTCACAGCATTTGGCATACTCACTGGACACTGTTTGATCGGTAAGCATGGGCTTGGTGTTGTACATATTGTAATTGATCCAAGGCAAGCTGAAACCCTAGAATACTTCTTATTGCACTGTTCAACACACGCTATATTGCTCGATACTCGGTTATGAACTCCTTCGACTTACTAAAAAGCAAATTAATAGTCAGCGTTGCTACTGGTACTAATACCTAGTCAGTGTTACTAGTATTACCACTAGTATAACCTAACCTAAGATGGAATTTAAATAATATAAATTAGTACATATAATAAAATATTTGTTAATAAAAATGTTTCTCAAAAAATTTTTATATTTAATATTTAAGTCTCCCCAAAAATGTTTAGTGGTTTTAAAATAAACAAGAGTAAATTCTTAGTTAACATAATTAATGATATTTTTATGGCGGTAAGTTATTTACTCAGGCAAATTAAATTTGGATTGGTTGAAGTATTTTTAAAAAAAAAATATATTTATGCCAAAACGAAATATACCAAAACGTTGGCAAATTATTCGGAAATTAACAGTACAACTTTTGATAAAAGACTTCTCAAAAATATATAATTAAGAACTCATAAATTTTAAAACGTGCATAAAATGAATAAATCAGATAATTTTTGAACTTGTAGGAACGAAACTGATAGAATTGTAGGTTAGGTACATCAAATGTCTTATAATAATATATTTCTTCGGAAATATAATCACACAGCTCAGTAAAAAGTTATTTATATTATCTGCAAAAACTGCTAATATTTTGTTAATATATTCACAGACAGATTTTTATTTATAAAGGTCCTGGAAAATGATAATACACTTTATCGCGGTAATTATTAGCGATAATCTAAATCTGAATACAGTAAAATAAATTTAACAATTGACGTTGTTGGACGTGTTCTAGGAATTAATCTAGAATGGTCCACATGCATAATATATCAATCATATCAGTAATGTCTTCACAAATCTATACTAGTTTTCCCCCGTCAATATATTTAGTCGAATTAACACGGTCTTTAATTATATATTTACAGCTTTGTATGTCCAGACTTTGTAGATCTAAGAGCATATCTTTAAATCTTGTTCCCGGTCTGCCTCTATCGCCTCTTCCTATTAAAGAGTCTTTCATTATCTTTTTATGTTTATTGCTATCTGGCATACAAGTTACATATCTGCCCAACGCATTCTCTATGCTCAGTACATTTTCTTTATTTATGAAGAATTCTAAGGCCATTATTAAATCTTCTAAGAGATTACCTGTCGGCTTGCCGATTAGGTCCATATATTTTACGTAAAAATTTGATATTCAAATACAGCTAAGTTGTTTATTTTACTGATGTTCCCATACGGTTTTTTAAATTATTAGTTTTGTGCTATTAGTGATTAATCTGGTGCTGCAAAAAAATGTTTATATGATGCCTACTAGCTATATTATTATATGGAACTCCTTTATATTTTTTATATTTTGCTTCTAGCTATATTATTGATTTGAAGTCTTGTGTTTGCCAATAACTAAACTTCTTCTCCTGTCCATTTTAATTTACAAAAAAACATTTGATCAAAAATCTATTAAAATTTTATGAAAATCTATTCTCATTTATTAAAAAGAATTCTAAATTTAAATTTAGTTTCCACTATTATTTTCTACATCAATACATTTTCTATATTTTCGATAAAATTTAATAATTTAACTAAATTCCAAAAAAAAAAAAATGTTATATCTCCACAAATATTTCTATATTTATATAGCCCACATTAAAGGAAACAATAAAATTCCAATACCATACAAAATGATAACCAGAGTATCATTTAATACTGGAATACTGTCACTTTCACGACTGCCATATAATTATCATTAGATATTTATCTTTCAATTATCAGTAATAAAATTTTGTGGCATTTTCTGGAGCATAAAAATAAATAATTTGACGATATTTGCTGGTATGGCAAGTGCGGTTTCCTTTTGCAAAAAAATAAATAAATAAAAGACTCTTGATGATGCTAGGCTATTTGCATTTAGAGTTGCTCTACATGATAAACAAAATTTTTTTACTTAATTTTAGTATAAAATTTAATTGTCTTTAAATTATGGACATTTTTTTATCAATTTTCTGTTTGTTTAATGTTCTGTACAGAAAATCTCAAGGCTTTTTTGTTGTTAATGTTTTATGCCTAGACCTACGAGACGATAAGTTTTCAGGTTCAGGTATTTTAGGTTTTTATATTGAAATTTATCTTTAAAAAAAGTTTAAAAATTATTCACGTAGGTCGACATCGTAGACAAATTTAATATCACCTTTTTTTTATTATTTTATCTCTCGTTAAATATAATTATTGCCATATGGGAACAATTTTGTCATTTTTATTTTGTATCAAATTTTTATATCTTAAAAAAATTTATTTATTTATTTTTATTTAGAAAAAATATGGTACACAATTTATTTAATGTTAACAGAATGGTAAATAAATTTATATTTTTTTATAAAAAAAAAAATATATTAAGTAGATAAATAGAAAATTATATCCTAGATAATTTTTTCATTGGACTCTACTTTGCAAAAAAAAAGGATACTTGGGTTGGAAAAATATTAAAGAATATAGAAATTGATTAAAATTTAATATTTATAAAAAAAATAATAAAAATTTCGTCTACAGTAAAATCCACACAGTAAATTTTGTAAAAAAAGATTCACAGTAAATTTTGAAGAATTGCTTTGAAACAAAAATTTAAATAATTGAAATTAAATATATCGAGGACTCTATATATCCTTTTTTTAATAAACCTCACTAAATTTCCATTTAATGAATTCAATTCGATTCCTTTACGAGAATCTGAAAATTTCCAAGGAATATTCGAAATCTCTTCCAAACTGCCACCACAAATAGCCGGTAACTTTAATATCTATGTATTAAATACAGAGATCAATTGTCATGAGACCTGGAATTTTGAAAATCTTTTCTTTCGAATGAACATTGCCCTAGCATTGAATAAAAGCATTAAATAACAGTTGGTACCATTTCAAGATTATCTCATAATTTTATTAATAATTTCTATGTACGAAGACAACCTTAATTATGATTTTTTTCTATCTGTATTAAAAATTCCATAATATTTGTTAAATAATAATTATAATTTTGTGGTGAATAGAAAAACCTTATAATTTTCCATTTCTAAAGAAATATATTTTATTATCCTTAAAATAACAAAAAAGGACATCACAATTTTATTTTACTTGTAGAGACAAATTTTCTTATATTTTTTTATTTTATCTTAATTTACTTTTTGTTATCCTTCTTCTTTTTAAATTCAACTTAACAATTCGAATATAAATTCATGTGATAATAATCGTTTAACAGAGAAAAAATGTGAAAAAAAGGATACCAATCATTTTTTTTGTTTAATATCCATATTAGAAATGGGTGTTGTTGTGGGTACCTTTGACGATAACAAAAGTGTTTTTTTTATATCTGGAAATTTTTTTAATAAAAATAAATTTAATTTCTAACTGAAATATGCTAATTTTAAAAGGATATTAAGTTAGTTATTTTTCATTACAATACAAGATAAAAAATAAGTATCCCAAAGGATTTGCGAATTATAAAGAATAACTAGGAGTAAAATAACATTGATAAAAAATTGCTAACTAGGCTAATTGCAGAATACTCATAGTTAGGTTCAACAGTGATATATGATGAACATAACTTTTTCTAGTTAGGTTCACATCTTTTAAGACACCAATAATGAATTTTATATAGTTCGAAATTTTGAAAAGGACACAGAAACTGACACTGCCACGAACAAGATCACGATCCCAACCTGTGTACCAAACTTTCATTGCAATTCGCCTAATAATTATATGCTCTTTAATATCTAGTTAGTGTTCCTTGGTGCATTGAACGAATGAAATATAATTAAGGATTTTAACATGTACCAACTATATAAGAAGTCTATCATTTGTAATAATTAGAAATCAAATATTAATTACTATTTATAGTCTAAGCACATATGAAAGGTTTGATCGAAAATTTTATCCCGGATTTAAGATCAAGTCCAATGCTACACTCCTAGTTATACTAACTACTCATAATAAAGAATGAAACTTTTTCGCAACATTTTTATTTAACTAAATTACATAAATTTTGAAACCATATCGTTTTGTATCTGGTTAGCATATAAAAGTTAATGAAATTTTTGTTTCTTAAGTAAAATGAATTTTAATGCAATTTCAAACTTTAGAATAAATGTCGTCTCTTTTAATAAACATAAAATAAAGGATAAACTTTTAAATAAGAAAGTTTTTTTTTTATTTATTTTAATTGAAAATGAAAATATAAAATTACCAATTACGAATAAAATATTAAAAGAGTTTTATTAAAGAAATTCATTTTGTCTTCATATACAAAATTGAAAGAATTTCTTTTTTTAAATATTCATTCAAAATGAAATATATTTTATTTTATATAGTATAAATTTACTGAAATGATCTTAATTATAAAACAATTATAAATTAAAGGACATAAATTAGATTTTAAATTTAATTATTTTTGTAATTCTAAATTTGAGTTTAATTTGAATTAATGGAAAAATATTTGATATAGTAAAGAAATGTGTTGGAAAGTATTTTGTATATTCAAATTATAAACACTTTAAATTTTTAACATAATTTAAAAGTATAATTTTAATTTAAAATATGTTGATAATTATAATAATGATTTAACTTTTACAACTAAGATTTTTACTCTATAATAAGAAATAAAATTACTTGTCTTTAGTCGTCATTAGAATTTTCCCAAAAATGTTATATATAATTACTTAATAATCCTTAGAAAAGTGCTTTTTAATACTTTTAACTACATTTTTATTTTTTTGTTTTGGAAAATTGAGAAATTCTTAATTTGATTTTTAATTTATTTCTTAACGATCATAATAACAGGATGTTAAGAAATTAAAGGAATTTCTTTTAAAATATTTTTGTTAAATACGAATTTAAACTACAATTTTAAGTACATATTTTTTTAGCTATTACCTTTATACTTACGATTTTCGAATTATCGATATCCTTGTACCGCTAAATATAAAATATTTTATAAATATCCTCATTAATCTGGAATCTGATCAGTATATATAATTTTTTTATGGCAACAACTGTCATTTTTACCTCTAAGGAGTGCCAGAATATCAAAGTGTCCTTTCAGTTTAGAAATATATTCAGTATATCAAGGTGCCTTTCAGAATTCTCCATGTAATATATAGATATCATTAAAATAGCGCCTCACGTTTGTAGATTTTAAATGCCATTGTTCCTCATGTACCCTAAGTTTAACATTTCTTGACAGAGATGCAAAAGGTTCTGGGGTACTCAATTTCGAATATAGCAGTTCGGTGCTTAGCCAATTACCCCATTGATTTAAAAATTCTTAGTTCCAATTTCTAAGCTTGAATTAAATTAGATTATCAAATAGCTTTTACGTCAGGCATAGCCTCTCAGCAATACAATTGGAAAGATCTAGCCTATTGATTGAAAGTCAGTTGATATCCAAACCCTCTGTAGAATATTAGAAACATACGTTTAGAAATTGACAGACTGGAAATTATTATCGTGTGCAGTAAAAACTTTCTAATTTTTTAAAAGAATAAAAAAAATATTTAATAAATCATAAAACTTATAAAATTCTTGTATTTATTTCGAATGCAAGTCATTAATATTAATGATATGCAGCAGAAATATAATATTTTCAAAAAAAAATTTTAAATAAATAAAAATAAATATAATTATGAAAAAATTTATCACGCGATATTTATTTTTTTAAAACAAATTATACCAAACGCTAAAAGTGTTATAAATACAAATTAAAAAGTTTGCTTGAAACTGTTATAAAAATATTAACAAACTTTCTAATTGTAATTTTTAATTTTATTTAAATATAAAAAGTTTAATACTTACTTTTATGACAATATTTTTCAATATATAATTTCAATATAACAGAAATTTTACGATAATCTATAAAATTTTACGATAATCTAAAATATAATGTTAAATAATACGATAATAAAAATATAAATTTTATAATACTTTGTAAATATAATCCAATAACATAAAAAAAAATCACAATTTCCATAAGAAAATTGAAAATATAATAAATGTAAATATGAAAATTGTTGTCGTTATTTAGAATAGACATGAAGAGTTTAAAAGACAATTTAACAAAAAACATAAATGTAAATTTAATGAAAAAAAAATATTTTAACAACATGACAGAAAACATATTTCTTAGCATGATTTTATTTTACTGCTTCAAGGATTATGTAAAAGATTCCTTATATTACAAAAAATCTTAATGAGGTTAACAAACATTTATCCATTAATTGTAGGCTTTTGTGAAACATGGCAACTATTTTTTCATAAATATTTAATTATGTTATTACTAAATTTAGAGACGATAATATTTTTATTAATATGGCAAAAGTTATTATTGAACTTTATGAAAAATATAGTAATTACAAACGTAAAAGTTTCCGGTAACTGAGTTTTCATTGTGAAATTTTCACTTTACGGATTTTTAATATTTGAATTCTTGTGGACTTATAATTTTTTATCGTGGAATTTCTTATTAGCAAAATGTTTTGGAGCACGTCTAATGAAAATATTAATCAGTTTTATTGATTATAAAATTAACATTATAATATTAAGTAATTAGAATTTCGAATTTTGTTATGAATTTAAACTTGATTTCTATTAAAATCAATAAAATTATCAGTTTCTAAAAAATAAATTTAAATAACACTTGTAAATGTACTCAAAAAATTGTACTTAATTAAGATTTAATGAAATTTAATAAAATAATGAAAATTAATTAAAAATTATGTTAGGATATTATTTACTTTTGGACCATTTTTAAGAAACGTTCGTCTTTCCATGCCTTGTTGATTTTACTAGTTTTAATGATAATCCTACATTCTAAAATTTTCAATTAATTTCCAATTTTGGTCTATCATTAATTTAAATATATAATTAATATATTTAAATTAATGATAGACCAAAATTGGAAATAATTGAAAATTTTAGAATGTAGGATGTTCTACTAAATCATTAAAAAGATTATAAAATTCACAAAAATGATATTCGATCTAACACAACAAATTAAGGAGCTTGTATTTTTACTATATATGTTCATGTCTTGTTGCTGGCTAATTACTTTCTTTTAATTACGGAATTACGATTATTTTGAATAATATATTAAAATCTTCGTGTAGGTAGGTCATGAAACTTTCAAACTGACTAAGACTTTCTAATATGCCCACTAAAATAAATTTAGCATCATTTATGGCTCATAAGTAATTGCTACTAAAGAAATGCATTATGGTTTCACTTTATTCTACTGTCCACCATTCGAAAGTTAAAAAGGTCTGCATTTAATCCCCCATAGATTTTGGTCACCGAATCCTTGATAATAAGCTTTTAATGTTTTGCAATAAATGCTTTTATAATAAAAGATGTTACATTTAATTATTTTCCAAGTTTTTATGATTATCATATTAAACTTTATGATAATAATTAAAATATTTTATTAAAATGTCGACGTTTTTAAATAGTAATTTCAACTATAAACTTAAAAACTATGCCATTAAAAACTATATAAATGTAAAATTATTCGTTCAAATTTTTTTTTGAATATTATGTGAAGCGAAATAGCTTTGTAATAATAATTTGTAGCGACAAATACTTTAATACACATAATTATATTAAAGAGCATACCTTTAGGCACTGTATTATTTATTATGCGATTAAGTATTTATTTTATTTTTTTTAATTTATAACTTTGGATAATATAAAATATAATTTACGATAAGTCAAATATTTTTTATCATATCATTAATTTATTTATAAATTGTATTTTTATGTTTATGACCTTTTTAAATTCAAGAACTAAACATTTTTTATTAAACTAAAGCCAGCTTTAAAATCTACCGCAAAACAGAAGACATTTTAATCCTTTTTTAATAATTAATTTTATTTATTATACTATAATTTAAAACTCCTTTAACTCCTTTTAAAAAATAATCCTTTTTATATTAATATTGTATATATAATAAAAATACAAATAAACATTATTAAAATACTTTTATCTTTAAGACTTTTAATTTATATGTTAATTTTTTTTTTATTAATATTATTCTTATAAATATATATAATAAAAAATATATAAAAATAAATATATAATTTATTTTTATTATAGTGGCAAGGATATACCACCCTCACCACTATTATCAACAATAATAAATTACATTTAATATGGATTGGAAAATTAGATGGCGAAATAATCGATGGGTTATGGTGTAGCCTCCATTTAAGGAGGCTACTACAAAATACAGCCCATCAATATAAACAGCAATACCATCAGCTAAAATATAATAATTACCAACATATAAATAATAATAATAATAATAATATAATTAACTACAATTACAAAAAAATACTTTGTATTGTAGTAGTGGTAGTAGTTGATCATTTAATCACTACTACCATAAAAAATCTACTACAATTATAGAAAATAATATTATGAATCGTTTGCGAACGACATTTACAAGGTCACGGACACCGACCGGCGCTGAAATGAAAACTCAAAATAGTCTCGAAGTACCTAAACAGGTGTGAACTATACTTAAGATAATTTTTATTTTGTCAAAATTACGTTTTCTTAGTGTTTGTTATGTTTAATCCTTTTGATTGGTTAGGATAAAATTATGATGAAATTTTTAAAATTTATTGTGAACAGAAAGTGGAATTTGGTTATATTAAAATTTTGAACTAAAATTGAATGCTTTTGAATCAATGAATTTAGTTAAATTCGTTTAACCCTTTGGTGGGAGCATAATTTTTAATACTTTGTATAAATGTTGACGCTTATAAAACTTAACTTTTTGCTATATTGTGCATTTAAAATGATTATATTCACTTTCAAGAAATGATAATGATTGTACCATTCTACAGTAAATTTAAATGAATTTAAAAATGATTATATATGATTCCAATTAATCAATTAAGTTCATTGTAATAAGGATATTCTAATTATTACAAGGAAAATATGAAGATGATATTTTTGACCTATTGATTTTACTCTGGTTATTAAAGAGAACAAATGAATAATACTTACTAAACTTCTGGATGTCTAGCAATCATTAACGTTTGAAATAAGAATTTTTTTAATCATTTTAAAGTATTGTTACCACAAAAACACCGCAAAAGAGTTAAATTATTAAAGATTAAGTTGTTTCCGCAATTGTCTATGTACTTATCCACTTGACCGAAAAGGGTTAATCAGATTTTTTCTGTTCACATAATTTTCATATTTCAAAATTATTAATATTTTGTTCGTTTTGCTTTATATTTTTAATATGATCTTATCCTTTTTATTTACAACATTTTTAAATGACAAAATAATAAAATAATTCTGTAATATTATTTTATATCATGTACAAGGATAATTTGTGTGTGTTTTTTGTTTTGTTTTTGCCATTAATTCAAACATTTTTTAATACTTTTAGAATTATGTTTTATATAGAGAGAATGTTGTTTTGCACTTTACATGCTGCTGGTTATTTTATCCTTATTTATTCTGTCTGAGTCAAAAAATTTATATCCTTTTTATTTTTTTATTTTTTTGTGTTTTTTACGAAACGAAATTTTAAAAGTTTGATTGTTATTTCTGATTTTTTTGCTTTGCTTTTGGGCATTCAATCTTGTAAATTGAATTTCAATATATATGAAAAATAAGAAATTACGTATAATAATTTTTTCTTAAAATATAATTTTGGTTATAATTTTATAAGAAAATATATTATTAAATATTGTAAAATTATTGTTTCAAGTTTTTATTATTCTATTCCGTTTTGTTGATTATACTTTAAAATTGTTAATACTTACATATATAAAGTTTTAATAGTGAATTTTGCATGTTTGTTCGTTATCCAATTAATTTTGCGTGTTTTATCCATTAAATTCTATTGAAAAATATTTAAATTTTTCATTCATTTTTTCTTAAAAACATTAAAAGAAGATACGTTCTGCATCATTTGATGAAATGCAATTGGAAGCACAACGTATACATCTAATGCGACATCAATCATCAACCGATGAACATAATTTATCAACATCACCAGTCAGTTTACTTCAAGTGCCTCATCAGTCACAACAACGTTCACATAGTTTTGATTCTGGATCAGCAGCAGCTACAACAACAACAACTGGTAGTGATGATTCAGGTACATTTCTTGAAGTACCCGGTGTAGGTAATGCCAGCACTGGTGGTAATAGTGGTGGACGACGTAGCTTTAATATTGGCCGAAGAGCTAGTGCTAGCTCAAAAACACCACCACCATGTTGGCATTGTTTTTATATGGATGAATATCAACGACAAGTTACAGTTGAACAACGTTTCTTTATTGATCATCATGAATTGAAATCATTAAGCTATAGTGATTCATCATCATATTCAAGTGATGATGATAATAGTGAAGATGAAGGTGTTGATAATGATGATAATGAACAAGATAAAAGTGATGATGATAATGATAGACATTCACCACAATATGGTAATACATTACTACCACCGGCATCACCATGTAATATAACATTTATATTATCACCAACAAATGGTGATTGTCCACCATTTCCAACTGAATTTATTGGTTCGCCACCAGTATCACCTGTATTTCATCCACTATCACCGCCAATATCACCATCAACATCATTATTTTTAGGATTTCCATCATCACAACAACAACAGTATAATATTCAACAAAATCACTTGCCATTATCGTCACCGACAATTGAATTACCAATACCAATAAATGAAACTACTACTAAAGAATCTGAATATGGTTGTACAGAAATTAGTGGTAGTCCATGTGGTACATCCTCTGGTGATCAACCATTACAATTTCGTCCCAGACGTCGATCAATATCACGACAAGAAGCAATTTTTGTTGAACCAACTGGTAATTCATTAGAGAATGTGTGTTCCGAAGAAAATAAAGATAGTGGTGGTCTAGTTATAACAACTCCAATAATATCAACATATAATGATAAACAATCATCCATGTCAGCATCTACATCAGCTGCATCCGAGGAACAAGATAATTCTTGTGATATAATTATTTCAAATAGAAAACCAGTATTACCAATATTAATAGCAGAAAATGTATTAGTTGATAATGTACGTGATATTTATTTAACGGTGCCTGATTTAAAACGTGATCGTGCTGCTTCAGTTGATTCATGTTTTTCAAAATTATCATCAGCTGGTAAAACTGAAGAATTACAACCAGGTGAACCGGGCTGTTTCTTAAGTGTACCAAATATAAATGCAACACGATCGAGAAGTGTTGATATTGTATTACCAACCGATGAACAAGCTAGATATAAAGCATTAGCATTAACTGGATCAGCTGGGATTTATGGGTATGTTATTAGAAATTAAATTTGATTGTTTTATATTTATATATTAAAATATACTGAAATTATATATTTAGTGTTTAAATAGTATATAAGGATATAAAAATATATATAGTTAAACGTATCAGATTGTAAGCGTATTCGTTAACAGATTAAAGTTTGTTTAATTTTTCCAAATATAAAAATATACACAACATTTGCAGAAAACGTGTGAATAATAGAATATAGAATAAAGAAATTTGCATAAATCTTGTTAAACATAAAAGGATTTTAAATCCTTTTCCGAGGGACATATTTTTTTCGTTCTAATTAGTTGGTAATATAAGTGATTTTCTTCATTATATCAATACTTTAGTTACTCGTAACTAATATATAAAATAAAACAGAATGGAAAAAAGGATATTTCTTTTCTGGACAGGTGTGATACTTTCGTTTAAATTTTAAATGTTTTTATTAATTAACCAAACACCGGCACACAGTTTATTGATCGAGGGTTAATTTAACAATTTCATCAATTCGCCTATTAATTGGCTGGTTCGTTCGTAAGGATGGAACTCGGAAAGTATTCGCAAGAATGTTACTTTGTAGACCTTTATACACGCTGTATATTTTTGTATTTACAGCACATAGACCCATCCTTAATGAATAAATTCAGGTTGGCTAGGTTTATCATTAAACGAAAATTAAAATTAAATTTGTAATATTTTCATTATGAAAATTTCCATCAAAAAATCTATAAATATTTCCATTTTAATTCAATAACAATTTATCATCAAAATTGAATAAAAAAAAAAAGATTATATTAAAAATTTTATTTAATCCATTTCAACTTTAAAAGACTTCGAAAAATTTCCCATAGTCTACAAATTCCAAAATATTTATTTTATATTTGTGTAATCTTTAAGGATTTTCTATTTCTATTATCAATTTTATTTTAAAATTTATTTCTAACATTTTTACATCCTTTATTTACACGTACAACAAAAATATATCAACGTGAAAACTGTTTTCCAAAGACATCAAAGTGGTAAACAAGATTTATCCCTTAAAGAGGAATTCCCAAGTGATTCGTCGATGTACGTTTTCTTTAAAGATTTGTTAATGCCTTAATAAATTACAAAGTTATTTTCACGGTATTCACTGAAATTAACTGGAATATATTTTTTTTGTCTTTGAAGAAATTTTCTTTGGGAATTGTGATTGGGAACATTTTCCAAGATTATATTTCTTCATTAAATTTTGAGATTTCGTTAAACGTGTTAAATAAAAGAGTTTATTTTTTGTCTGTTTGTTTAAGTTAAATCAAATTACTTTTCAAAGTTCCTTTTTTATTTTGAATGTGGTAAACATTTAACTCAAATATTAAATGTTTTGTATTTTCAAAATTACTATTTAGTAATTATAAACCAAAGGTTTTATTCTTCAGATACACCTTTGTATAAACTTTATAAATTTTCTTTGAATTTTAAGTTTCTATGATTTAGATAAGAATATCATATCATAATACAGAGATTATTTTTACAAAGTTATTGAGTAAGAGTTTAAAATTTTAAAGGCAAACATTATGAAATTAATTACATTTTTCAACAAGAGTTTGCCATTTTGTAAATTTCTTGGAAACAATGTATATATTTAATAACGATATAACAATGAATTTCATTTCCATATAATATGATAAAAAGGGTAAAAATTCCCTAAATATATTTCTAAAATGTTCAAGTTTCATGGCATTCCAATCTGTTGATATTATTTTAGTTGTCAAAATATTATTACCAACGAAGTAATTAAGAAAGATTATTAAAATATTATTCAAAGAGCTTGCCATTAAAAAATTTATGGCAAGAATTTACTCCTAAAAATATGCAGCAATTTTTGAAAATTATTTTTGTGGAGAAATTTATCAATAATGAGAATTGAATGTTGAATAATATTTGTAATTATGACGGACTGCACTGTGCAACATTAATTTATGCCCTCAATATTTAAAATTAGAATTGTAAATGAAAACTTGTTTCTGTTGGTTTTCCTTATAGTCGAATTTTACTAATTAACTGGTTACTTTTGGAGGTTCGCTGTAATGTTCTATGTAAAAGTTCGTTCGAATTGAACTTTCCCGTCTGGCGCTTGAAATATCAAATAATTTTATAAACAATTTTTCTTTTTCATTGGTATATCAATAATTCAACATTTTTTTGACATTCCAAGGCGGCAACTGTAAAACAGCGCAACGTGAGTTCATCCAGTAATAAATATATAAACTGAAGATGTCAAAATATTTACATTTTTGGCTGATTTATGCCAAATAATAAACTACGATAACAAAATTCAATTAATTAAAACAATATTAAATATTACAATATTAAAATGAAATTAACATTCCAAAAATTTAATATTTTTTTATTATAAAATGTTGCTGCGAATTTCTTAGAAATTTATACCTATAAATAAAATTGTCACACTTTTTGATGACAATATAACTTATGTAATAAATATAATAAAATGTTATATTTTTAATAATAAATCAATTTTATTATATCGCAAATTACCAACCATTAATTTATAAAATTTTCGTAATCAAAAAAAGTTAAATTGTTCCTAAAAATAAAGTTTATATGGCAAAATAAAAGTGAAATTCCGTTTTTAATGTATTTTCACGCCACCAACTTTTGTTCAATAAAATTTTCCTTGAAATTTTTCTTCCCTAGAGACAAAAGGAAAATATGTAATAAATAAAAATCTTTATAGGCTTTGACAAAAAACGAAAAATACGTTTTGTATTCGAAAATTGTGTTTATTTGATTTGCTCCTTAAGACATCAATTAAAATATCTAGAATTATTTGCATATATTTTGTGATTGACAGGATTCAATTATTTTCTGAATAATATTTTTACTTAAATAATTTTAATGTGTTTGGCATTAAATTAGTAATTATTTTTGATATCTTAATTAGATTTTATTGCGTTGTTGTTAAATAAATAATGAGTTACTAAAACTTTTTATTTCTTTGATTTGGACCTCTATTAAAAAAACTGCTAACCTGGGAATATAACCTGAAAATAAAAATTTGTTAAAATTGCGTTTTTTGTAAAAAATAAAATATCAGGAATATATAATTTGAAAAATGTAGGTATACAAAATTTTAGACATCAAGAATGAATTTTATATAATTTAGAATTTTAATAAGAACCCATGACCTAACTAACCTTAAATTTTACGCTGTGTGCCAAGTTTAATTAAAATCAAATAACAATTACGATATGCTATACCATTTTCAAATTAAATTAGTCGTTTTTCGAAATTTTTAATCATTTTTCAAAAATTTTGAATCATTTTTCAAATTGAATTGATCGTTTTTCAAAATATTTTAATCATTTTTCAAAAATTATGAATCGTTTTCCAAATAGAATTAATCGGTGTTCAAATAGAAATATACTTTGAAAAGTGATTAAAAATTGTTGAAAACTGTTAAATTTTATTTGAAAAATGATTAATTCTATTTGAAAAATGATTCAAAATTTTTGAAAAATTATTATTTCAATTTCAATTTATAAAATTACTAATTTAATCTAAAAAATGTTGAATTCAATCTGAAAATGGTTACAAAACTCAAGTATACTTCCTTACTCGATTTAGTTAGCTTGGGCCGAGGAAAGAAAGTTCATACGGAAAACACAGTAACGTCTAGCCTAATGTTTGGAGTCAAGGCTAGCTTTAGCTGAAATTGTATTTTTCATACGCACGACGGGATCTAGCCAGCTAAGTTTCATGTGTACGCGATTTTGAATTTACATTTTTGGAATCAATTTGAGCAACTTCTATTTTTTATCCTATCTATCAATTACAACACCTCATAAGTATTGCGTAATAAGAATTTGAATCGGAAAAATTATTAAAATCATTAATTATTGTTCGCTTTTTTAAAGTGAGGATTGAGCTGCAAGCTTTTTAAAAAAAATTATTGTACTATTGTATATTTAATAACTCTTGAAAAAGTGTATGCTTTCGTAGTACACGATATTTTCTTATGATTTGTATCTATACATAAGTTTATCTAAGTTTTTCAATAAATTCAATTTTAAAATTACATTTTGATATTTTGTTGTTTATACATTGAAATTTAAAAGTCAAAACTCAAATATAAAAAACAAAATTGGGAATTTTTTTTTATAGACTAGATTTTCAACAGCTAATAAAATATTTCAAGATTTCTTTCCTATTTCGTTTCTGTATTTTAATCCAAAAACTTCTTAAGTTTGTTCGGTAACTTTTTGAAGAAATTATATACAAAATATTGGAGTCACTGGAAATTGTGAGACTATATTATCTTTAAAATGTTTTTTTTACAATCAATTTTATTAAAATAATGTTTCCAAAGATAACTCAAATCAAAAGTCTTGAAATTAAAATTTTACATATAAAATATAAAAATTTTATAGTTTGTTTTATATTGAAAAGGATATAAACTTGAGTAATGCAAATAAATGCAATAAGTAAACAGATGTGCAAGTGCAATGGCAATGGCAAAATGTTTGAAATTTTTTTATATTAAAATATTTATAAATTTCTTATCCAAGATTCTATAAACAAGAATTGAATAATTTCAAGAAAATATTAAAGAATATTTCTAGGAAAATTTGTATATTCATTTTCCATTGTATTGTGTATAATTTTATATAAGAAACGTTTTTCGTTTAAGCAATAAAATGCTGCCATATGTTCAATGTGAATATTTGAATATATAAATTATTTAATAAAGAAAAATTATTCAAGTAAAAATTGTATTTAATTATTTTATAATTTTAGTAGTTTTTATTTTTACTTATAAATATGTTTATATATTTGTCCACATTATGATAGTTCAGAAACGCAAAAATTGATATAAATAGTAGTTTTAGATTCGTATTGCAATTATTTCATGTAAAACTGACCTTTCTTCCATATCATAAAGCCTTTATTTATTCCATTCTAGATCAGAAAATTTAGAAATTACTAAAGTATAATTATGGATGCATAAATTGATCAGTTACGTATCGATGTGAAAAGTTAAGGAGTCCTTTAGCTTACGATACAATGTATTGATCAATAAAGTATCGATTCGTTCAGTAATTTGATGTCTTCATATATTTTGTGCGATGGAAATAGTTTGGAATGATTGATTTCTTACGAATCCAAACCGTGGCAAATGTCAATATAAAGTAAATTTGACAGTTAAAAATAAATGGAATGAAACACGGCTAACGAGTATTTTATTGAGGATATTAAAAATTATCCGGAATTATATAATAATTATATAATAAAATAAAAATTCCATTAAATAGTTTAAACAATTTTTATTTATTTTTAAATTAATTTAATTTAAATTTTCTTGTTGCGGCTTGTCAATTGAAATATTTCATGAGCGAATTCGACCAAAATAAAATAAATTGAATTTTTTCAGATCCTTTCTATTCGAATCGAAATATGTGTGCGATTTTTAACTATTTAATTTAATGTTACTCATTAACCTCAAATTATTACTTAAGACATTATTTCAGTGTGAAAACAATTTTCGTAGCAAGAGACTTGTCTGAATACCACAAGACTTTATATTAACAATAATTTGATAATATTAAAACGTAAATATTGCCTTAAGGGTTTTCCGATAATATGAACCAATATATTAAATTTGCAGTAAAAAAAAATACGGAATTAAAATACTAGAGGAAAAATTCCGTTTTATTATACAAATTTTCCTTTTTTTTATTATATACATAGTACTATTATATTTAACTTTAATAATAATTTCATAGAAATTAAATTTCTGGAAAAATTGTCATTTATTTTATGTTGTTTAAATTCTAAACAAAAAAAATTGTATTTTTCTAATAATAACCAAAAACATAAAATTGAATTGTCTTTTTTATTCATATGCGTACCACCAGAATTATGATTATATGTAATATGATAATGTAATTTAAATTTTAAAATATATTTGAATATTTTTTCATTAACATAATTATTTAGAGCCAATAAGAAATGAAACAAGAATTATTATCAAATTTTAATATGTAAAAATTCAGAATAATTTAATTTTAACTGGAAATTTAAATAATTATTAGGTAATTGATATTTTTTTGTACTAGTGTTGGGTTTGGAGTCACTGTTTAAGTACACAGATATCAGTTAAGCAAAAGCAGAAAGTTTTGAAATAAAAACTGTCGTTTCTGTTCGGATGATGAAGAAACTGCAGATTAAATCCTCAGGAATTGCGAGTGTGTAGCCCGAAAAAGACTGATATACCTGAAAATGGTGTAGACCATTTAGTAGACGACACCTCCATTTTCCGAATTTAGCGTAATCAATGTTATGTTAGACTTTGAACCTATTATCTCTTTTGAAATCCAGATGGATGGTATGTCAGTTATTTAGCGCTGCATTTAAATGATCTAAATCTAAATAGTTTTTAATAATTCCACCTCGTGTAAATCACTTATTAGTAGGATATTTAGCAAAATATTAGAGAATGATTGTAAATTTTCTCATCTTCGTTCCTAATAACAACTGTAATTGTAACTGGGCACACTCTAATTTTCATTAACATTTTCCAGTTTTTCTAACATATGTTCTAAAAATTTAATACTTTAAACATAAATATTTATATGTTTAATTCATTGGAATTGCCACGTGTAAAACCTATCCACTTAAAAGAAAATTATTATTAACAAATCAATAAAATCATAAAATCATAATGATAACAAATCGATTATTATCTGGCTAGGATTTGTGAATTGAACCGTGTAAATAAATTGGATAAATTAAGTGAATTTATCGGATCGATAAGCAAAAATGTATGCTTTAATTTTTTGTTTTAGGTTGTCCAGAAAGTCAGTCAATCCTAAATTTCTATTTGACTTTAAAATAATATCTTTATGTTAAAATTAAGGTTGTTAAATAAGAAAATATTGAAAATTTCACTTTGAATTATATTTTAGACTTCAATTAAATTAGATTATTTGACAAATTAATCGTCTACATTAGTTAGTTAGTTAGAAGGAGGGAACCCGTACTAGCAGATTACTAGGCTATTATACAGTGTGGCCCAAACGATATATGTATCTCCTTATATACCCAACAATATTATCCTTTTTCGTTACTGCAGCCAACTTTACAGAAAATAGCGGATCCATGATTGGAATCTCTACCCAATCTTCGAATTCGTTGAATCAAAAGTTTCATACGATTTTATACCTGCCCCTACTAAGTTCTGAACAGTTAAAGAGCATATGAATGATATTTTTATGTATACCTGTATCTTGGCATGTCCAATTATACTGCAACAGAAAACATTGCTATATGCCCTCTATCTAAATTATAGTCTTTGAGGATTAAAATACCAGAAAATAGGCTTTTAAAGTTGGAAATGATATGGTTTCTTTATAATCTACTTCATATGAATTCAGTAATACTCCTTAGTTCCTGTAACGAATTCTTTTTTATTGTTATCCTTTATAGTGATTCTAATTAATCACTGATTTATGTTTACACTTGATAATTTAATTGTCTACATTTTTCCTTAATTACGTATTCACATTATAACTATTATGATTCCGCTTGAAAGATTTTTTATTGTTTCTGAATTATGCTTTAAAATAATTGATTACATGATATTGTCCTGGATTTATTATTGACCAATATTGAAAAATTCAATAGAACTATTTCTTTTATATTTTAATTAATTTATAATAACAATTTTCTTTAGAAAGATCCAATCAAAATTCTTTAATTAGGATAATATATTACATATATTTTGAAATTACAATTTGATTCGAACATTTTAATAACATTAGACTTAATGAAAACCTTAAAATTTTACATGTAATTTATTATGAATCCTTTTTTTTATCGATTGTAAAGAAACAAAATCCAATTTAAATAAATTGAAAAGGCTTATAGTAAAAAGCACTCAGTGAAAATCCTTTCTTTCAAAATCAAATTTAAAATGCACAAATAAAAAACGTAAATCAGATTATATCCTTTTAACCGTGATCCTTATGAAAATACGCATATATACCTTGAATAATTACTAAATATAAATAATTTTCCAATATATTCCCTGATTAAAATCTACAAAATCAGAACAAAAACAAAATTTTCCATTTTTCCATTTCCTTTTTTTTTTGTGTTATATGCTAATCGAATACAGAAACATGAAAATATCCTTGTTACAAAAAAAGAAAATGTTCGTATATCCTTTTTTTGATATTGTGAACATGGTAATTGAATTGATTACCTTTAATAAGCTTTCAAAACAAATCAAAACACTTTTTTTTTTTTTTTTTTTGTTAGAATTTTCAGCAAAAAGGAAAAATTTATTTTTATTTATTGCAATTGAGTATATTTATTTTGAATAAGAAGGACTCGCTTTTATTTATTAACGAAAATGTGTTGGAAAAATGAAGAATATTTTTTTTCTTATCCAGAAAACTACCCAGTCAATCAAAATAAATCTTCAAAAATGAAGAAAAATTTCGATACATTTTTGTATTTGATTAATTTCTATAATCTTTTTGATATCAAAATTGATATTATAATAAGAAATCAATATAACAAGAAGATTTATTTACTGAAAGAATTGATTTTGATATTATTTTAAGATTTATTTATTAGATAAATATTTATTTCGATAGTTCCTTTTTGATAATGGAGAATAATGGAATAATATAACTTCATATTAAGGATTATTATTTTGGTAATTTATATGTTAGAAATATTTGATTAAATATATAAATAAAAATAGAAATTTTTATTAATTTTTTATATTATTCAATGAATAAATAATAAGAAAAATAATAGAAATTTATATAAAGTTAATATATATTAAAAGTCGATTATTTACTAAATTTATTTTGTATTTCTTATATAAAATTATATTTATCATCATCTTCATCAGTGAGCCAACAACGCATGCCAGTTCCTGGACTTGTCAGCAGTCTTTCTTCAGTTGCTTCTGGCTGATGTTATCCAGTTTTCACACTTGTCACTGCTGTCCCACCTCTTTCAATTCCGTCTATGACCTATAATATTTTCTTTATAATTCGGTTGTATAATATGCGACTGATATTTCCGGCATATTGTAATCTTTTATGATGGTAACAATATCAGTTTTTTTATATAAAATAAATATTGCTGCTATAAAATAATATCTTACTAACTTTATATAAAAAATGTCTTCCTGAATCCAAAAGAATCTTAATTCGACCGTCTACCAAACCTGTTTGCCAGAAACCAAACACGAAATCGATTGATTTATTAAATAACCGATTTGAACTCCTTATCTAAGACCTCCTATTATAATACTGGGTTACCATGCATTAATGAAAACCGGTCAGTACCTCTAGGTTCATTCTAATGAATCTTTAGAAACTTTCTTGCAACTTATTTAATTTGGTTGATATTTTGTAACTTATAAAATAATAGATTTATATCTTTGGATTTAATATACCGACCTACTTTTATCGATAATGAAACTTTTTGACTAGTTATTGAATCTTAAATATTGTGTACATACAATTAATCCGTCAAATTTGAGTCGGCGTCTATAGTTTTTGTAGCGATTCCGACACTATTTCAACAACTTAGAAACTCACGCCAAATTCCGACTCTACTCCGCTGTTAATTACAATATTGCAAATCTTACAAATATTACTTCGGGATTTCAAAAAGGGTTCCGGGATTTCAAACTGTTAGCATTTTTTAAATACTTATTCGCAATTTTTTAGTAAAATATATTAATATTAATCAATATTGAAATTGAAAATTTTACTTTTTACAGTCCAAATTTCCACCCTTAATTAAGTTTCTTTTACTTTAACAACAAAAAACCAAAACATTTTTTATTAAAATTTAATTAAGAGACGACATTTAAAGTGCCGAAAGTTTTAATAAAAATTGAAAATTTTTCATTGTCTTTTTGAAAATTGTAATAATAATTAAATGAAAATGAAAATTATTGATAGTTAATTTGTGTTGAAATTAATTTAGATTAATAAATTTTCATTCTAATCTATTGAGTTGTCAGATTAATTTGTCGATTATATTTTTGTAAAAATGATTAAAAAGGACCAACATTTATTTTTTATTAACATTATACAAAAAAAAAAGGGTACATTCTGTGGCTAGACGTGTTGAATCACTTTTTTATACATTATGTTAAGATCCTTTTTTGTTAATAGTAAATATATTCAAAATGATCATTAATCCTGTCTGGTCCGATAAATAAAAAATGCCATATTTCATAACATAAATTTTGATATTTATACCCAAAATTATTAAAAAGACAGATATTTATTATTGTTTAGTCCATAAGTTCTAGTCCAATTCTATAAAATTTGTTACCAAAAGTAATAAATCATAAAAATATTTAACATTTTTCTATCTGGATTTGTGGCTCTTTATATAATAGACATTTAAAGTCGACGATAAAAGTTTTTATTAAGAATTTTTGATACTGAATTATTCGCCAATAATTTATAAAGATTAACCATGTGTCGGAGTAACCTTCATTATGAAATTTTCTGTTAAATTTTACGATTTTGAATTTTAATATTTTTATTTCACATTTTAAATATATGGTCGGATTCTCTAAAAGTAGAAGTTCATGCAAGTCCTGTTAAAGTGTGATTAAGATTATTAGTTAATTTTATTTACATTTATATAGGTTTATTGAAGGTTAGTCGAAATCCATAATTTCAATTCTTATTGTCATCGAATTCAGTCAATAATATCGATGTTAATGAATATAAAAAGAAAACTAAAATTTACAAATTACTATTTTACCTTGTTTTCATTAATTTTTAAAATTCATAAATTTTATTTTATGTTAATTATATTTCCATAATTTTTTAGATTTTTGGTATTTTTTATAATTTATTTATTATAAGCAATTTTATTGAATTTCAATTAACTTACATAATTTTGAAAAAAATAAGGAAACTTTTATTCAAATATGAATAATTAATTTATATATTTCGTATTACAATGATATATAAATAAATATATTATCGTTATAAATGTAATGTACGCAATTAAATTTTATAATAATATCAGAGCCAACAATATTTGATACTAGAGCATAATACACTTTTTTATGACAAATTCGATAGTAGATTTATTTCGCCATCACTTTTGACAGGTATAAATTTATCTGTAGTTCGTCTATTCCGAAAATTGCGAATTGGTAATTCATTATGGATAATTTTTTAAAACATATTTTTATTATCCAATATCGTATTCTGGTAATTCTATACAAAAAATTCCCTAATTGCCTTTTCGCAGACTTCAGAATACATTTCATAAAAATATAAATCAATTATAAACTGTCAAAATTTCCTGATCCATAAAAATTACACGGAATAAACTCAGATGAGAACGATTGACCTAAAATTTTGTATACGATACGCACAACCCTTCGATAATAGCACAAACACAGCATTGTCTTTGTCACATATTTAAGCGGTTATAGATTACGAACATAGAACTATTGCATACTTTCAGGTGCAAAATATTTATATGAAAAATGTAGAAATGTTAGTTATTGTATTTTCACTGTTAATGAACTAACTCATTTTAATGAAATAAGAAATATCTCAACAATGTCAATCAAATCAATCGATAAATCTCAGTACAAAATCAATTTTGTTTCTTATTGTCAAAATATTTTGTTTTTCTTTTTTATTGATAATTCAATTTGATTTGTTGTTCTAATAATTCTTATCCTTATTTTTCTTGTTTTATTAAATAAATATTTAAGTATTTCATTGATTTTTGTTCTCAATTTTGATAAGGAGGAGAAATGAAAATAAATAATTCATAAAACATTTTCTATTTTTAACTTATTTGTGACATAAAGATAAAAATGATATAAAGTGCGTTTCATTGTATATAAATATTTTATTCAATAATAATGTTTTATTTATGCAAACATTTGACGTTTGTAAGTTTTTACAAAACAAAAGTTTCTTTTCATTAAATTTTATTAAAAATAATTTCTATTTTTTTATAGTAAGTAGTATAGTTTTGTTTTGGCGTACTTAGGAAATGTATTCCTTTTGATCCATTTTGAAAGATTCTATTGTAATTAATTGCGTTACTTACAAAATTGCTCTTAATTAAATACCTTTAAGATATTTTGAAATTTATACGTTCCAGTGCTTTTGCATAAATTGACTGGCTGAGTAGCCAATGTTTGCCCCCTTCCATAGAAAAATAATTGTTTATGTAAATTATGATCTTACAAATTGAAATACCATAAATCAGTATAAGTTAAATTGAATTAATATGTAGTCCTTGTCTAGCAAAGAGATCAACATTTTAAAAGTGAAACATTTAAACGTTAACATTTCTTCGGCTCGAAATAATAATTGAACTTATATTAATTGATAATATACGTACGATTGGAAAATAATCCCATTCGTCACCTTTCGAATGGGATTTTTTAGGATTTCTAAGCTTTTCGTATTCAGAGATAAGTATGGTTGAAAAAATTAAGGTTTGATTGCAGAATTAAAAGTTCGCTTTGACCTATGAGCTATAAAGCTGTTATTCGTTATATAATTTTTTTTTTAAATAGTTTAAATGATATTTTCTGTTTATCCATAAAATATTGGTCGTTCACAGAAATTCTCTTTTACTTCCAACTACTCATTCTCAATGTACATTCCGCATTTCAACACCAAATGGGTTAATATTATTCAAACGTAAACGTTCTTCTGTTTAAATATCATTGTATCAATTTAAACACCAATAACTTTCTATACTTTAACTCTTAATTACTTATTTGTAAGCACAATTGTATGTACAATTTGTATCTACAATTTAATACTAAAATTTCATCAGTTTTTTTTTGTTGTATTTACGTTAAAATTAAATTTACCTTCCCAGACCCCCTTAACGAACATTGCATCGTGTAATTTTAGATTAGCACTGAATCAAATCTTATAACATTAACTAATTATACGTTTGTCTAGGCTTGTCGTACGCGCCATAATTCGGTTGTATACGACAAACCATTACTGAGTCAATGATTTGTACTAATCTTAAAATGTAATTAAACTGCAAATTTTATAACACTATTAAAATTATGTTAAATATAAAATTAAACTCAATATTGAAAAGAAGGAAATCTTTTAAGGTAAAAACTTAAATATTTATATAATCGAAATCATTCTACATAAGCAAAACTTCATCTTTAAATTTCCAACAAAAATATATTTTTATTTTTTTTATATAAAAATGTTTGTTATCTTTCTTCTTTGGAAAAACAATCAACAAAATCAATTCTTATCATTTATCATTTGACAGATTTATCTAAACAATAAAAAATTATCATAGAAAAAAAACTGACAAACTGTAACAAAGTTATGTAGAGCGAATCGTAAAGGAAATGTTTATAACTTTTTCGTTTACATTCTGTCATAAAGTTTTCAATATTTTATAAAAAAAATAAAGATGAAAATGATATATTTAATATGATTTTAAAACATCATGATTTATTTTGTAGAAAATTTATCAACACATGTTGTTAGTTACTGAGAATATACCCTAAGGTAAAATATATTTAAAACTTAATTAGAAAAATTCTGGCTATTACTGTGTCCACAATAATCTCTTAAGATATACGAAAACTATTTAATATCTTTATTTTTATACAAGAATTAAAGAATCTTTTTTGGCACATCTGGACAATTAATTAATAACTTTTTCGGTAAATATGCTTTATAAATTTAAGTACATCTTTAATTCGAGGACTTTTTTAGTTTTTTCAAAAATATTTAGATACGAAAATGAGATTTGACATTTCAGTCAATATAAGCATAGAAATGATTATTTCATGAAAATCGGATGGGAAATAGACAACAAAATCCAAGAATTCGCAGAGTAAAATCCAGGAGCTTCAACTAGAGACTTTTACCTTTCGAATGGGTTCATTTTTAGCGTTTCTAGCCCTAACGGAGATAAGTATAGTTAAGTATAGTATAAGTATAGTTGAATAAGTATAGTTAAAAAAGCTTCAGAATTTTTCATTTATCGAACTAAATTTTGCATTTTAAAAACCTTCTGTATATTGTTTTTACCTAACAGTATACCAATTTTATTTGGTGGCAAAGAAATTTCTATTTTTTAGGTTATATGCAAAATTCTTTGTATTTTGGCTAAGTTCGTCTTTTAAACATATTTTTTTTTATGATATTTGAATTGATATTTTCTGTTTATCGATGAAATATTAATCGTTCACAGATTTTCTTGTTTAGTTCCAAATACTCAGTGTACATTCCGCATTTGAACACCAAATGGGTTAATATTATTCAAACGTAATCGTTCTTCTGTCTGAATAAAATTGCATCAATTTAAATACCAATAACTTTCTATATTTTATCTCTAAATTTCTTATTTGTATATACAATTTAAAACTAAATTTTCTTCAGTTTATGTTTGTTGTATTTATATTAAAATTAAATTTACCTTCCCAAACCATCCCCCTACCCAAAC
The DNA here is from genome assembly GCA_963920725.1 of Rhamphomyia laevipes. Lineage (NCBI taxonomy): Eukaryota > Metazoa > Arthropoda > Insecta > Diptera > Empididae > Rhamphomyia > Rhamphomyia laevipes. The sequence continues at coordinate 44,417,949 of OY987256.1, forward strand.
GAACATTGCATCGTGTTAGAGCATTTTAAATTAGCACTGAATCAAATCTTATAAAATTTAAAGCACCGTCACAAAAAAATAAATAAAATTTAATTCAGTAATTCAACAAGAGAAATAGAAAATTCGTTGAAAAACATTATCAACATCAACAACTACTTGAAAAATATGTTGCTATATGTAAATTATATATAAATTCTGATGCTATGATGTAAAATTTATATTTGTGCATCTCAAACATATTTTTTTTTTTTTTTTTTCAAATTATTTTCATAAAAAATCTATCCCACGGGGAGCAACTATAGCGAACTTGTCAACTGATTTCTGAATCATGTGTGCACTTATTACACAAATTATAAAAATAAACACCAAACGAGAATGTTTTTTTTATCAGCCCGTTTCCTTTCGTTTAGTTTGTATGGCATTGGCATCACAAAATCACAATTTATCTATGAGGTAAAAATTTTTGAGAAAAAGTAAATTTAATTCTCTTCTCTAAACATATATATAAAAATCGCTATGAATACATATAGATAAAAATATATTTGCTTTTTTATTATTATTTATTTGCTTGCTAATATAATAATTTACTGGGTGTATACTAAAAATCAGTGTTCACAAACGAAATAGAAAAGCTTAGTGATTCACGAAAAATTTTAAAATTAAATCGTTTTATAATAATAGAAATTCATTCTTCAAAATTTTAATTACGTATACAACAATTTGTTATTACTGCATTTGCTACGCTACATAATAAGATCAAAGCCATTTCCTATTTATTCTTAAGTTATAAATCTAATTAAATAACATTTACTGATTATAAGTGTCATTAATAATTTTTTTATTACGCCCGACGCCCGTACAAAGGAGCGTGAACCATATTACGCAAGACTTTGATTTGGAATCGTTGATTATTTTGCTTTTGTTGCATCCTCATATTTGGATAGAATAAAGCCAGACTGGGTTACAGGATCTGTTTATAAATTAGAATTTTGTTAGTTTGGATTTCTGACTAAGCAGCCAATATAGGACATAAATTTGTAATAGAATGCAATTAAATACAACAAAAAAGAACAAATATGTGAGTTGCCAGCGTTTTTTTATTGCTGTCAACTCATTGTGTAATTTTCAGTTTTTACGGTTTAAGAAGTAATTCTATCTTTATATTTTCGTCTACTCGTGAAGAAAGCGTAGAAAGTATTTTCTCTACTCTACATCATCTCTCCAGTTTCTATGATGATAATTTATGTAGTTATTTCATTTTTTCAACCTTCTACGCTAATGTGCAGGTTTGATACTAACATTAGCATAATAACTATCACTTTTTCCTAACTAGTTCTGAAGCATGGAATATTCATCAATTTCTGTTCATCGATAATTCAGTAACTTATAATAATAATTTAATAAACATAACTTTATTATGAAACACTCTGTAAATTGTCGTCATCTGCTGATGTCGTCTAATTATCTTCTTTTTTTTTGCATATATTTTCAATATTTCAGATTTATTTTTCAACAAGAAAACTTAATTTTTTTCATGAATTTCTGCAACAATTTGTATTGGACAAAACTGATGACAAACAGTGAACAAAAACTACAATTCAGTGTACTAAATATGTGTTTATTCACCAAAAATATACTAAGAAATTTAACTTTTTTTTTTAATTTACAATTGAAATCTTCTATATTCTACAAATAATTTATTGGCGCGAAAATGGACGAAAAACATAAGCTAACGACGACGACAACAGTTTAATTATTGTGTGACGACAAAATATTTCACCAAACCTACCAAAAAAAAAAAAAATCAAACGTTTTAATTTTATTTACCGCTCAGTTTAATCGGTGGTGTTTTGAAAGATACATTTAAAATCGAAAAATCTCAATTAAATGCGCCGCGCGCGTAATTTAATTAATCGATGAATAATTGCATAAATGAAATGTGAAATAAATTAAAAAATGTAATTCAAATTTTTTGTGTACTTGAAAAAAAGTCGTCCTTAATTGAAAAGTTCTTCAAAAAATTGCGCGTACAATGAAAATTAACGTTTTTGACAGTGAAATTTATAAATAAAACAAAAAAAAAATCATTTTTAAATTTAAAATAATTATATATTTTAAAAGTAAAATTATAAAAAAAAAAAACACAATCTAAAAATAGATTGTCTTCTAATAAATACACAGACATAATAAAAAAAAATCATTCTGACTATGTCGAAGAAGGAGAAACATTTAAAATTGAAGAGACTTTTTAAATATTTTCATCTACACCAACAGACATTACTGATGTGACCATAAAAATAGCCTAAAAAAAATTTTTTTTATATTTAAATTTTAATGGTTTCGTTTTTTTTTTTTTTTTGCTGTTGTTTTTGTTTAAATTTAAAGATTATTATTTTTAAATTTTTATTTTAGTATGCCAAAAATGAAAAAAAGAAATCCATGTGTAAAAATGTGATTTCAAATTTTGTATTTTTCTGAAAATAATTAATATAATAATTACGAACTAATCAATTTCTTACCGCATAATTCATGTGAATTGCATAACTTTTTTTTTTTTTTTTTGGTTTTATTAATCTTTAACCCTGACTTTAATAAAATTTCAATTTGTTTTAATTGATGTTCTTTAATTAAATACAAAAATATGTTTTAGTTAATTGCTTAAAATTTAATTTGTAATTAAATATGAATTTTGTGACTTACCAGTTGTTGTGTGTTTTGTATTAATTACTTTACATAATATGAAATTAAAAAATTTCCACTTGATTATTATATATTTTAGTTAAATTAATAATTATCTAATTTTTGTTTGCTATTTAAGATAACAAATACCAAAAATGAGTAAGAATTTCAATTTATAAAATGTTGCTAAACAAATTATATAGGTACATTTGCTTCCGAAATTGCCAATGACAAGGGGGTTGGCGTATATTCACAGGTTTTGTGAAATATGATCATAATATAATGTAAATAGTATAATTAATAAGTATTTATTTTATTTATATACTTAGAAAAAACTTTGATAATTAAAAATTAAATTTATCAAATTTCAAGAACCGCGTAATTAAACTTTGCGGCAAAACCATATTTTGTTAAGAGTTGAATTATACTAAAATTTGTAGGTATAGGGAAATATTTTTACTATTTGCACGTAAGTAATAGTAAAATTGATCGGTAAAAATCGGTAAAAAAATTTCAAAAATTCATTATTATAGGATCTACCAATAAGAATTTTGATTTGTCATACTTTATTAAAATTTGTTGTAGAGACTTCTCCATTTATGAATGAATAATAATATCAGGCAATTGTCCACCACCACCACGAACACATTGACAGACATTGGTCCTGTGGAGGAAATTTTCAATCCTATATTTACATAATTGTGGTTCCAACTCATGAAGACGTTTTCGATATTGTTTTTGAGGTCTTGTATTATTTGTGGATTATTCTCATAACCATTCACATAAAAAATAGTTCAATGGTGTTAAATAGCATTTTATTAGTGGCCAATTAACATAATCTCTTCAAGAAATCGTTGAACAATAAAGTTATTCAATAAATCCAGTGTTTCATTAGTTGTAAGGCATGTAGCGCCGTCCTATTGAAACCAGAGCTCGTTAATATCCATATCATTAATAATTGGCCATAAAAAATTAGTTATCATGTAGTGAAAACCTGAAAACCATTAGTCTTATTTTAGAAATTATGTCTGCATCCCCTAGGTCGTACAGTGACACGAGATGAATGTAATCGTTGGTTAACAACTGGCCTTATATGTTCAGCAGCAGATATCCAAATGCTTCTAAACATAACAATTCAAATGCAAATAAGTTTCGTCAATATTTAAGTTGTGTTTTCACAGTTTAAATATTGTTTTGATATATCGACCATTTTCATAATGTATTTTAAATTTTAATTAATTTAATAATACTATTTTCAAGTAAAATTCAATTCATTATAATAAGTGGAGAACCTTCTAATGTATGACAGAACTGTCAACATAGCTAATTTCAAACCTATTATTGGTAGACCCATTAGAAACTGTTAAAATTCCTGTCATGTAAAATATAAATTTCCCGGCATCAATTTACAATCAAATTCGATATGTCTGTAAATTATTAATGATTTAATTCTTAATATTGTATAATTTTAATAATTTCTTTGATATTAAATGTTAATTCAAAATTATTTAGAATACGAAACTTTTCAATAATTCCTTTTCACTTATTCAATTTTAATGAAACGTTCACAATATGAATAGTAAAATTTGAATTGTTTTCAATAACTTTAGATATTTACCTAGATTTTTAGGGTCGTCTGGATACCACTTATTCCACTGTGACCCGCCAAAAACTAATACATACATATTTTTACTAACGTATTAGACTTTTAGTTTTTTTTTATGCAGAACGAAATTAAAATATTTTTTATTACTAAATAATGTAATAAAATCTAATTTTCGGCAAACCGATAACATCTAAACAATATTAACGGCCAATAAATATATAACGAAACCATTCATTTATCAAAAAAAAATCATAAAAACCACAACATTTTTATTATCCCCTGTACATTTAAAGGATATTTTCACAACTCTGTTGTAAAATCGTAAAATTACATTACGCTAATCTACTTTAGCAACACATTCCAATTCGCTGACAGACATAAATCAATAATTGAAGAGAAAGTGGCTTAAAAAAAACCATGGCAGTTAAATAAATTGGAATTTATTTATATTTTTTAAAATATATAATATTTTTTCGTTTCTTGTGTAACAAAATGTAAAATAAATTTCTGTATAAAATAAAAATAATAATAATTTTTAATATTCTGGAATTTATAAAATTTTCTCATCCATATTTTTCCATTAAGATTTAACCACAAATCCGTACTCCAAAAAAAAGTACTTATAAAAAAAAGTTATATTTATGAAATTTTACATTTTTCATCATTTTCCGATAAAAAAAAACTAAAATTTATGTACAATTTGAATTTCGAAGCTTCGGTAAATGTTTCAGTCCATTTGGTTTATAAAAAAAAACTCCAAATTCTTCGCCACATCCAGATGCCTATATTACTAAGTATACTTCGTGTCACTTCGATAGCTTTAAATCAACGACTAGCTAAAAATCGTAGCGATACTGTTTGATTTTTGAATATTTTTACATTACTTCGTTTCGAAGTGAGTCATTGTATGATTTACGTAAGTTATATTTAACTATGGACGAATTCTTTAATTTTTTATAAGCTTTCTTCCAGTGTACAAATTTAAATTCAAAGTTTGGAATGATTTCAAAGATACGCTTACATTAGACACTATAATACTCTGGCATTCGTACGTACATTTTTACAAAATTTGGTAATATGGCTTCAGGAAACCACAAAACATGAGAATCTATCAATCAAATTTAGGTCCAATTTAGCTTGATAATAAATAACTATTTCCTGTTGCGTTCATAACAAATAATTAAATAATTTATTATGTATACTTTCTGGAAAAGGAATGGAATTTTGGAAATTGTTTGATTTGGCCTCGTACAAAGGGAAATATTAAATATAATATTATAATTTATCTGTTACCATACATATTAACTGTAATTATATAATTGATTATATACATTCCAAAAAAATTACTTGGAAATTTTAACATTTTTTGGGGAGGAAATCTTAACCTGGTGATAATTAATAGGTTAATCGTTAATGGACCAACAAAATAATTGGGGTTTTACAAAAAAAAAAAAAAAAATCCAGAAAAGATATTTATATAATTATTTACTAGACTGTTTTTACCATCCTTGATCCTTCCCCTAAATTTGTATTACTACTTTTAGAAATTTTGTGGAATTAAATATTTTAATGAATTTTAGGGTTCAGAATTTTTTTTTAACCACTAATTAAATATCGTAAATTGTTGCAACAGCAATTTTCCAATAAATTAAGAAGTAAAATAAATATTGGTAATATTCTTTTAATATTGATGATGAGTGAATTTTTTATTAAATTCAAACCGTTTTTTCGATAAAGAAATTTCCATTTATTATCAAATTGGAATATTTTGCTGAATTAATTAAATTTTTACACCTCAAGCAAATTTTAATGTTTTTCAGTAATAATAAAAGTTTTTTTTCCCCAAGTCAATTAGGAATATAAAGTTCAATAACACTGCTATGAATATTAAATCAAATAATTACTGCATACTTTCAGGCGAACTTTATAAATAAATATTCTAAGAATTTTGCTTTTAGTAAATATACTTTGATATGTAAATATTTACTAGCATTTTTATAACTTTTCAGTGTTAAACGGATTTGAATTTGTTACGTTATTAAATTATTAATAAAATATGAAAATAAAATTCATTCTAGTTTAAAGAAAATGTATTTTTTATACGTGTCTATTTTAGAGAAATTTTTATAAGTGTCTATTTTGTTAAGTCTGATTCTGAATTGCAATTTCAATGCAACACAACACCAAGCAGTGCAGAAGTTGCCTAACTTTTAATGTATTTCAGCGTATTTTCAAAATTGAAGCATCATTCTGAATCTGGCGCTGAATTTTATATTTATTTTATAACCTGCAGCACCGCAGACTAAATGTAAAATTACAAAATCTTTATTTTATATTATATTCTTTAGTAGCTTTCCAATTGACGATATAATATAATTTTTAAAAAAATGTCCCTTAATTTTAATCGCCATCATCATCTGATTATGAATCAATCAAGCTTGCATTCTTGTTAAATAAATTTTTTGAATAACTTTTACTACGATCTGACAGCTAAACAAACAAAGCGTTAAAATTTCTTTACCAATGGAAACTCTAAAAAAGGATCTTAATAAAATTAACAATTTTTTTTTATCGTTAAACAAAGCATTTTTTTAATACTGTGAAGACTATAACATATTTTCTCTGTCTACCATTAAATTAATGTTTATGGTCCTGACACCATAATAATTTTCATCCAACAAAAAAAAAAATGAATCTTACAAATAAAAACTGACAACAACAAAAAAAACCTAAACAAAAAAAAAAAAGTGCTATTTAAAAAAAATTACCCGAAATTAAATGAACCGACATCAAAAATTTCCCAAAAGAAAATAAAACCTTATAAGATAACAAATTATGCTCATCATTTCCATTTTTCCCCCGACTAAGAAATTGAAATTTAATTTAATTTTAAAACTTCTGAAAAATATTAAGATATAAAATTAAATTATTTTTTAAAACTATTTTATAAATTTTCAAAGTTTATATAGCAATTTAATTCTAATCAATTTTCAATTTTCCTGTAGAATTATGCGTTTTTTTTTAATCAACATAACAGAAAAAGTTTATAAAATTTTTCAAAATTTTTCTTTTCATTTTCTTTATTTGAATAGAAAATTTTATGCTGCAGATAAATGTTGGTTTTTTTTTCCACAATCTATAATAAAAATTGATATTATGGAAAATCGTCTTACAAAAATAATTGATCAAATTTGTTTTTGAATTGAAAGTAAAAATATTTCTAGTAAAAAACTCTCACATTTTTATTTTAATTCTGTCTACTTTGATTTTAATCCAAATACGAAGTAAGAAAATAACTTTCTATATTAAATTTGTATTAAGCATTTATCCTTTTTATACCATAGAAACCATTTATTTAGTTTAGTTTACAATATTAACCCACCTACGTGCATGCCAGGTAGAAAAATAAAAAAATATTTCTAATATCTTTCAAAAGTATCTCTATCTCTATCTGTTCTGTATCTATATGTTTTTTTGGTTAGCATGGAAATAAAGTAGTCTTTATAACGATTATTATGTTTATATACATTTTAAGCTAGTCATTCTCCTCGTTGGTAAACTTTTACGTATTTTATCTAATGGTTAAAAATATTAAAAGAAAATGGATAACAAATTTTCTTGTTCAAAAATCACTTAGAAAGTCATTTTCTATATAAACTTTCAATATGCAAATATAAATTGAGAAAATAAAAATAACGAATTGGGTAGAAAAATTATCTTTAAAATGTTTTGTTTATATATTTTTAGTTATTTTGGGATACTTGGGCGTTGATTATTTTAAATATAATTTTATATTAAAATTTTATGATTAAACCATTTTTTAACAATCATTAAATTAAGTAATAAATATGCTATAAAATTTTAGCCTTGGGAATCTCCAAAAAAAAAAAATATTTATAAAATTTTGGCTTAAAGATGTGATGGAAATTTTTCAGAAGCATTTAAAATTAACTGATAATTTTAATGATTTATCAAATACAAAATTCTAACTAAAAGAAACTTTATCATAATATTTTTCATAATTTATTAACAAACCAAATTTTACAATTCCTTATAAACTTCTTTTATCTTCTCCTTCAAAAATCAGTACAGCTCCACCAGTTCCTTACTACAACTCACCTAGAGTCTTGAATAAATTTATACCTTTGCTTGCCTCTTCCAAAATTCTATTTCACATCAAATAGTGAACAGCACAAGCCCAAAAATTATTTTTTTAATATCACTCCGGACGTTTTCAAACTACATATTATGTTAGTTTTGGGATTTCCTAAAACTTGTCTGAGACCTGGTAATTTTTCATTAAAAATCTTACATTTAATTCTATTTATATCTGATATTATACGAATCCCACCCACCTAACTTGAGCTGTATTAGCTCAATTTAAGGTGTTATGCTTGAGTCACTATAAACCTCTGCTTGTATATACTTAACATATTGGTTCGAATTGCGGTATTTACTGTCTTAACTATAAATCATCTTCTTGAAAAGCTCAGCATTTGAGGTGAACAGGTCGTGAAAATAGGCATCCAAATAAACTATTATTTTAGCGATACCTACATTAAATCGAAACAAAGCAAGATCGATAATACTCGTAAGATGAGAATAATAACATTAAAAGTGACAGCAAACCAAAAATACAAATAATCAAAGCTTACCAAGAATTGTGCAGCTATAAATAACAATAAGAAGTATAGTTTATTCTAAAACTCGTCATATTTATATCAATTTTGTAAAGTTGTCGTAAATTTAAAGTTAAAAGAAAAGTGAAAAACTATTGCAACAGAGAAAGAAACTGGTAAAAAGAATTTTCTTTGGAGTATGTCCTTTAATGCGATAAGTAATCCGGCATCCGGCCTTCAGAAAAACTATGCTTTTACAGAAGCCTGCTTATTAACTGGTCAAATATTAGTAGGGTAGGCACAATAGTTGTCTTTATGTCGCTGCGTAGGGAAGCGGAGGCGTAGTTCTGCGTTAACGGCTCATCTAATCTCATCCTTCATCCAATCTAAGCATATATAAGTATAACAATTTAAGATAGAACTCTAAAATATATAAAATGACATTGAAAAACATTCTAATCGTAATTTTGATTTAATATCAAATAATTCGTAAATAATACTTAATTAGGTAAAACGAGAGGATTATTTTGAAGGTATCATTATGTCAAACTCCAACTGTTAATCAATCCATACATCCAACTTACATCATTGAATTTTAATCATATACAATTTTTCCAATTCAAAATACAAAATATTTTAAAATAAAAATTTCTTATAAAAATAAAAAAATTCTTTTCTAAATATAAATTCTTTTGAGGATATTAAATTAAATAAAATACCAAAAAAATAAAAAAAAAAATAATTTACACAATAAAAGGAAATTCATTTAATAAAAAAAAATTTGAAAATTTGACCCTAAATTCCATTCAGAATTTCTTTTTCCTTTTTGGTGTTCAGGTTTTGGTAACCGGTTTCCTTTTTTTTTATCACCTTAAAATTTTTATATAATATTTTACGTAATTGAAATTCTAAGCTTTTATTTTATTCATTTTTATATATATACATTTATAGAAAAATAAAAATCCTTTAAGGATGATGATCCTAAAATGTCCTCTAATAATTTTCTTCATATATATATATTTTTTTATTTTTTATGTTCTGGTTCTTGTAATCTTAATCTGTTTCCAGATCATTTACAAAAATATCTATAATTTTTCCAAAGTTCCTTACAGAATCAAATGATATTTTGAATCTTTAAAGTCGTAAATAAGCAGAATTTTCACCCTAAATACCAACCATCCAACTCCCAATTAAATAGAAATACACAAAAAAAAAATATCACATCTTTAAATACGAATTTTCCTAACGTAGAATTTTCTTTATTCGCTGTGTGTGAACTTTCATTTTTATTACCTTTAAAAAAAAGATTGATGAGAAATTTCCCCCCGAAAGGTGAAATATAAAACAAAAAACAAAATAAAAACAAAAATATAAAAATTGTGTAAATCCTAGTCAAGCGGAAATTAAGGACTTATCCACATTTTTTTTTTTTTTTACTTACTTGATATAATTTCTCTATATAATTGTCTTGTTTCGTTGATATAATCGATAATTGGAAATGGAAATGATTGAGTGAGGAAAAAGCCGCTTAAATAATTTATATTCATGTTTTTTGTTAATTTTTTTTATCTTTGCAATGCTGCTACAACCCAAGAACTTCCTTAATGATGTTTTATTACATTATATGTTTTTTGAACCTACTAATTTTATAAGGATTCCGAAACATAGATTTATTTATAGTGAGGGAAAATTTAATTGCAACGAGCTAATGGCTTTTAATAGTAAGACATTTGTTTTCATTAAATGGTCACTACGGGTAGCATTTCTCCAATCTTAAAATCACATTTAAATATTGTATATTTTTATTACTATGGTACTCCTTTAAAGTTGAGTCAACTATGACCAACTTCGATATTTCGGTCTGTAATTGAACCTTGGAACCTCGCAGCATAGAACACAAAGCTTCTTTTCTTGTTATTCCTATATTTTCCACTGTGGTCACTTCGTATAGGCTTTTCAATATAAGAATTAGCCAGACACTGAACAAACATTCTTCACAACTTTTGCTATGATATTTTTAAATTTTGAATAGCAATTCTATCATAGCTTTTCATATTTAAAGTTTCTATATATTATTTGTAAATTTTCAGAAAATAATTTTGATTAGAAAATAAATACCACACACAAGGAAATATAAAACTATAACTTTGTTAGTTAAAATTCAATCTTAATTAGGCTATTACTATTCTGAATATCAAATTTTTAACCAACCCTCTTAACAAGAAAAAAAATTCTATAGTTTAATTTTTCATTGATACAAAATTTTGTATTATACTTGAAAGTTGGAAGGAAGTTTCGATTTAGTGTTGTGTAATTTTATAATTCTATGTTCTATATATATTTTAACAGCAATCAAATACCGACACTGTAAAATTTAATTGGAAATAAGGATATATAAATTCCAATTTTAATGTAAAATTATTTAACAATTTTGCTGTAAGAAGACGGAATATACTGAAACAAATACAAATTTTGTAGTATGGTACAAAACGAATTGATATCAAAATACTTTCAAGATGTTTGAAATAGAATATTTTCAAGAACATATCATTCTGAGACCACGAAAGTATTTTTCTGTCAAGTCATCAGTGTTAGCAATTACCAATTATGTTTATTGATTATCTTTCAAGGAGTAAACAATTACCAATTTATTGTAAATCGTAAATTAGATAATAATGTAGTTGTAGCTGTACATATATAATACATTAGATCAATAGTTCAATTACTGCATAACAATACCTACCTAAGTTTACATCAATGAATACTTATGGGTAAAAATCGCAATGTTAAACTGCTAATTCTATTGGGTTGAATGAATTGCCAGCAAAAGTTTAATTACCATAAAGAATATTTTCAATATCTTTTCAAATTAAATTATGTTGGTCGCGAAGAAATTGGAATTAATTAAGTCCATGAACATAACAATCTTTACCACCTAAATTAAAACGTATCTCGCCACACATAGACTTAATGCGCGTCATATACCAATACTTCAGAAGTGCCATACTGCCCGGTTGGGATTTTTCAACATTATCTTTGTGGAGAATTGGTTTCTTCATAAGTATATAAGATGAATTTTTGACAGGATTAGTAATTAGATTTGTAAACCTGACATAGGGACCAACAGTGGATCCATCGAGATCTCATGTGATACGTGATGATAACAACAACAATAACAACATTATGTATAATTAAATACATAATACTAAATATTTAGTGATTATAGTGTAAATTATATACAAATCAATGTAGCAGTTGTAAATTTGTAAACAAATAAATGAACTACATATAATATATTACTTAAGTAATCAGAAATTCAAAAATTATCGGTAATGTTTGTATTAAAGGGAGGGCTTTTAAAGGCAGGATGCTTCTGCGCCTTGATCATCGGTTAAATATGTCGTGTACATTAATTACCTAATTCCATTTTGTAAACGTATTGAAATTTTCTTAATTTTCGAAGTAGTTGTTACGATTATAATAGTATCGTATCTCAAAACTATTTGCCACTACAAAACCGTACGTATAATTGCAACCTTGATAATACAAGAACCACTCCAAGCACTGAGGCTCCAGCCGGCAGAAATTGTACCGTATATAGCCACCATTAATAGATATAGTTAAAGCAAATATGACTCCAACATAATTTTAAATACACTATATTTCATAATTTCATATTTCCACTCATTAACATTTCTCAATACATCATTTATTTAATTAATTTAAATTTTGCTATTTAAAATAAAATCACGCATTTTCTAAACTAAAATCCTTTTATATTCATAAACACATTTATTATTTTCCATAATATAAAACAAATATTATTCACATTAATATTCAACGATATACATAGTAAAAACGTATAAATAAAACCTAAACAATTAATCATTTTCGTTAGATTTCATCCCAGAACTTAGGATAATCTTCTGCACTAAATTATATTTTATTTAAATTTAAGAGATTTTGATCCATAACAACAACATAGTATTATGATTTATTTTTGTGTTGTAACCAAAATGACACCCTGTAGGCTTTAAATAAAAAAACTTAATCTTTATTGGGATTTATAGGTCCCTATAAAAGAACTATGTGTGTGTGTGTGTTCGTAAATTTAAATTTATACTTACATGTGAATAGATTATTAATACACTAAACATGTCCTTAAAAGTTTTTATTTTATTTTCAAATATTTTTGGGTTAATATAATAAAATCAGGAGTAGTTCTTTTTTGATGTGTGGAATTTTTTTTAAGGATATATAAACATTCAATGTTTATAGAACGAACACCAGGTGATAATATATTTTAGGATCAGATGTCTTTAAAAAAAATGGTTTCTGCTTTAAGCACATGACATGATTGTATCTTTATTGTTGTATGGAATCAAAAATAAAAAAATATTCTTTCCTTAAAGTTGATACAGCTTCAAAAATATACAAAGAAAATATAAGTAAAAGGTTGAAGTTTTGTAACAGGTGTTTTTTTGGTTGCTTTTCTTCTATTCAGTTAATAATTATAGTCGGTCAAAGTTAACAAAAAAAAAATGATACAAATTTAGTCAGTAATTTTTGAACAACCTTTTCTAGATTAGATTTGACCACTACTAGACCTAATCAGTGCAGCCGTACGGCTTATTGTGATTTTCTATTATAATTAAGCGTCACTGCCCAGACACGTACTGTAGATAAAACAGTACAGGTTTTTAAATCACTTGGGCTATGATTCTGATGGAGCATGTATTTCGATAGTCCATGCCTATATATATGTTTTTTAAATTTCCAGTTTCCTACGACTATGATGAGGCCCTATTATTGTTTTCCTGTTTATATCACAACTACGAAATTTAATTAACTCTTGTCAAACTCTTGTTTTTATTATAACTCTTGAAAAAAGGGGCTTGTCTTCTGTTTTAAATGTCAAAAATGTCAATTAAAGAGAATGAAATATAAGTCCGCGCATAAAAGGTTTCTGATCGTTAATTTGTCCCACTTGTATAGAAAGCTTAGTAGCGGAAAAGTATTAATAGATCTTTCCACCAGGAATGTTTGACAGATAAAAACAGTATTTTTGAAAGCCGCAAGCCAAACAAACTTAAGCTTAGTATCGAACTTCGATGTATGAACATTTCACTATTTCACATCACGACGATACTAAGCTTTGCTTTTTTTGGTCTACGGTTTCGTTTGACTTTAACAGATAATTGGAAAGGTTTATAATATAATTAACTTTTTGTTGCTAGAACTATTTATATTTTGACATTTAAACAAAAATTTTAAAATTCGTAAAATTTAATAATAAACAGTTTCAATTTACCTTTAAGCTTTAGGATTTATTTAAAATAATAATTATTAAAAACAATTTAATATTAAATTAATTAATGCAAATTTAATCAAATTATTCTGTTGAACATTGAACTATTAAATATAATTTTATAATATGATTCCGACAGATATTACATGAAATATCCATTACTCGTAATTAAATATTTAAATATATTAATTAATTATTTATCCAACAGAAAATATTTTATATAGAATTTATTATAAATTAATAAATTCTACATAATTGATAATATGAATAAAATAAATTTAATTTTATTTTGTAATTATATTTATTTGCAAGAAATAATCCGATAATTAAAACTTATTTCCGATTGAAAATATATGAAAATATTTAATAAAAAAAAACTTTTAATTAGAAGAAATTTATTGCACATTTCTACAAAATTATGAACTATAAATTATTTGATTAGTTTATGATTGAATTCACTGCAAATATGTATTTTATTTGAAATACTAATAATAAAATTAATTGATTTCTTACATAACATTTTTAATTGACAACACTAAAAATAAAAAAAAAAAAAACATATTAAAATAAGGTTTTTTAAAATAATTTTGATATTAATTGGAATAAAATAAACTTATGGTAATCTACAATGTGGTGGCCATAAGCTTCATCAAAACCAAGCTGGCTGAATATTTTTTTATGTAAATTTGAAAAATAATTATTGAAATGAATCAAAAACAAACGAATAATAATAGACGTGGATCATTTACATTATCTCGTAAAGCAGCAATTCGTCGACGACATCGTCTTGATTCGGTTGGAAGTTTACGACGTCAAAAAAGGTGAAGTAGCTACTTTTTAATATGTACTGTATCAACTATTTACATATAAGTATATAAAAAAAAAAAATTTAATTTAAATATAAAATATCGAAAAATTTATAATTCTAAACCATAAAATTTTCAAAAATTATATTTTCACTCTTATTTTGTACAAAAAGTACGTGTTTTGTTTGTCAACATAATATAAAATAATTATAATATTTTCATCAACATTATTTAATATATGGTTAAAAAGGACATAATTTATAATTTTAAGATTTAAAATTAACATTCTTCAGGATATTTAACCAAACAAAAACTATTTAGCTTTGAGGTGCTTATAACAAAAATTAACATTTATTAGAATAAATTATATGAAAAACATAACAAGAACAACACATAAGAACCACCCTCTTATTAGCATAAATTTAAATCGGAATTATCCTAGCAGTACAGTAATATGACAAAGAAATTGTTGTATAGAAAGTTTCTGTTAAAAATTTCTTGCTTTTGGGAAAATATTTACTTTTTGGTTATTACCATCGTGGTTTCAACTTTTTTTTTCGGTTTGTTAAGATCGTTTTTCAGTTATTACCAACGTTTTTGGCACAAAATTTATTATTTTATTGAAATTATTAAAGAAATGTTTATTTGTATTAACAGAAAATAAATTATTTTACAGAAACCATTTGAACTCCTTTTATCGGTTATTCCCACATTCTTTCGGTTTTTCTCACTGTTTTTCGGTTGTTCCCACCATTTTTCAATTATTCCCTAAGTTATTCCCAACGTTTTCGTTAAAGAAAATTATTCTTTTATTCAAATTAATAAAATTTCATCTTCTAGTTTTTATTAAAGAATTATCGGCGTTCCCAAAAGAATGAGGGGACTGAAGAATATAGTTGAATCAGCGAAAACAAGCCTAAAGATAGATATTGTTAGTAGGTCCATTAACAAAATAGAAAAACAAAGATAATATCTTTAAACTTTAAGCTTGGATTCTTCCAATTTCTACACATTCTTAGAAAAAAATTACTATACACAGTGTTTTAAGGTTTGATGTTTCAATGACACCGAAAACAAATAATTGTTAGTAATTAATAAAACACAACCGCTTAATACAACCAGTTAGTATTGTAAAAACAAAAAACGTTTAAACTTAAACACGCTACAATTTACATATAGGTTCACAGTTCAGAAATTAACTTTGTTACTGCACTACGGCGTCACCTGATGTTAATTAAAACAATTTAAAATTTTATAAACAAAGTAGTTCTAAAGTATGACTCATTTAAAAGCAGCTGAGCTGTTCTAAAATATATGAAAAACTGTCGTAAATTTCTAAATTTCATATTATGTATTTAACTGTTGCACAATTCATGATCCAGTACTGTTCATAAAGTGCTAATACAACAAATAATATTAATCAACTAACTAATTCCTGTAATTTATTTGAACAATAATTACAAATATTATATGAAAAGCAAAAAAGGAAGCAATAGAAATATAATAATTTTTTTTTGCTTCTCTACCCAACTTTGTAGTAAGGTGCACAGATTTTTTATTTTATCTTATTTACTATTCATGTCATACTTTAATTCCGGATTGTGACGATGATGATGACGAAAAGAATTGTTAATATACTAGAACTAGACATTTTAGGTTCAACAAAATGAACTTGTTTTTGCTGTAGGACATTTTGTTAATGGTTTTTGTTTTTCATATTTATTATTTGTTCTATGATTAACACGAAATAATTTAAATGATTTGTGAATGATTAGATAAATGGAAATAGATGATTTCGACAATGATGTATTTAGGAATTAATTTCTGAATAATTTCTAAATAAATGAAATTTTATAATTAAAAATTTAATTTAATTTGAAAAAAACTATACAAAATTGAAATATTTTATTATTTAACATAAAAGCAAATCCGAAACCGTCTTGTATTTCCAGATAAATAAAAAATTAAAATATTTATAAACCGCATTAAATTTAAATCTCTGAAGAAATGAATAAATATTAAATTTTCTGTGGAAAATTTTAAATTTATTATATTTATGGTGGTTTTATATTTTTCAATTTTAACACTCAGACACATAAGTATTTTGAGGGAGAAGGCACTTATCATCAGTATAAAGAGAATAGAAATAATAATAGTACTGACTGGCACGTTTGACCTAGTTTTTCATATCTATTATAGAGACTGAAATATTGAAATGAATATATGATGATGGGTCATCTAACTTAATAAATTGGCTTTAGAAGGATATAATATATTCACTTAACCCAAATTTTAAACTAATATGTCACATTATTGTTATAAAAAGGGTTTATGATTATGATGGTCAACAAAAAAAGTTCTCTACAAAAATAAATTCGGAATTTATTTAACGATTTTTGACTAACGTTAAATGTTTCTAAAAATATTTATTGCTGTAATTGAAAAATTGGTTTATTTTGAAAGAAAAATATAAATAAAAAATCTTAAGTGAAGAACATTAGAAGCAATACAGGGTGGAGACTAAATAGTTGAATAATGGTATTTATCGTATCAAGGCAAAACAAAAATGTTAGGAACATTTTTTCGGATTTGGTCACTCCCCATTTCAAGTTATAGCCGATTTACATTTTCGATTTTGAAAAAGTATTACCATAGCTTTAGAAAAGGTTAATTTTATATAGTTTATATGTCATTAGATTGTTTTTTTTTTTCAGGACAGTAAGATTAGTTAGGTTTTTTTTATTTGACACGTAATGAAAGTTTAGAAGAAAATTTTTCAGGAATGAGGTATATTTGAGCTTTTAGTTTCCAAACAATGTAGAAATCCAAAATCTTTTATACTTTCTTTTAAAGAGACGAATCTAATAACATTTAAACGATTCCGTAACTATGAACCTAAATATAATTCTACTTTTTGTTGTAAGATCAACTCGGATATGGACTCAAATTTAAAATAGAGGCTGAGTCCGGGAAAGTATACTACATTTTTTTCAACAAATAGAGTTAAATACCGTCGATCAACTGGTCAGTATCCAAACTTTTTACTAAAATATTGGATTTTTAAATAAAATTACCCTTAAAATAGGAAAAACTTGAAAAATTACTACGTCCAACGTCCAAAATGTCTTAAAATTCTAATTCAAAATCCAAAACAAATATATAAAAATAAAATGCTTCTTCAAAAATATTTTTGTAAAAAAAAAATTGAATTTATTCCCTGTTGTAGATTCTAATTCTTTAACAGATATTTCTCTATCATTTTGATTTATCATGTTCGTTACATACAGCATACAGAAATATACGACGACAATTTAAAAAAATGACATGTTGATTCTTCGATGGTATAGAATGTGATGTGCTTTTCACAAAAATATATACGAATTAAATTTTCACAAGGATTTAAAAATATCCTGAATTTTTTTGTTTATTTTAAAATTATTTTTTTATAGTAAAATATTTAACGCTTTGTCGGTGGTCGTCTGTCTGTCTGGCATGGTTCTTTTCGTTGTTTATAATAGTTAATAGTAAATGTCAAAATAAATTATTGGTAAATATATATTGCGTTAGATTCGATTGGGAATTCAATATCAAACACGGTCATTTTAAAAATTTGGCAACAGGTGGCAATATTTAAAAATGTAGTGAACTGAAGAAATAGTGTTTTTGTCACTATGGGCGCTACATCGCAAATATATTTTCATAATAAAAAATTTTAGATGGTAAATAGATCAAAAAATAAATTTAAGACTCACCATGGATAAGAGTAAAATAAAATAGTGGAAATTTAGGCGACGTTTAATGACGTTTAAAATATTTATTGCCGAATTTGTTCTATCTAGATCTAGAATAATAATTGTTCTACAATATTATTCGAGAAGACATTTTATACATCATTTATTTACTTTCCATCAAAACTTAGCATGATATTGAATTATTGGTACTCTTAAAAGCCCATTAATATGAAAGTATTGCGTAAGTGGTTAACATAATAGTCTATTTTATAGAGGTATTATGCTACAAGATAAAATTTCTGCATTTTATTTTCATTTATACATAATATTCACCAGTTTTATTTTATTTTTATGAAGCAATTTCTTAACCTTCTTAAATATTTTTCTATATAAATGTAATCGGAAAAACGTGCTTGATGCATTTTATACCTCGTTATTACTACCAGCTTGTTTATTCACATTAAATTTATATTTTATGTTTAGTAAAAAGATATTTTTTTCCACAACATAAATGTAAATATCTATCAAGAGGTTTAAAGGGCTTTATATATGTGTATACATTACTCTAGTTACTATACAAATATTTTGTATATTCTTATTCTACCATGGATGTAAAGGCCATTAAATGAGAGGAAATATTGGTTACATTTTAATGTAAAATATCGCATGTCTACTATAATTTTCTGTGGTGCATTTTAAAAAATTTCAAGAAAATGTTAAATATTCTAGCAAAATTTTTAAACGCATATATTTTCATCAGGTCATGCTTTTCAAATGGTCATGCATGCAATGATTTTGTTATTACTCTACTAACAAATAATAAAAAAAAAATCCTTTTTTTTATGAATTGGTTTAATTATTTATAATTAAAAAATATTTTCCTTTTATATATTTTTAATTTATGTCAAATGGAAAATATTAAAATGAAAAATTGTTTTTGAAATATTATTTTAATAAAAAATAAATATTATAAATTTATTATTGCATGTTTTGATAAAATTCTATAATGGAAAGTAGAAGTTTATTAAAAATTGTTATGGATTTTTTTGTATAATATTTTCAAATAATTTTCTAATTTATTTTGTTCTAAAATTTATGTAATATCGTTTCATAAATAAATAATTAAAAAAAAAATCTGATGTTGACCAACACTGAACTTTTCTAACTTAAATGTGAGTCAGAATGATTTTGATCCGTTACGTATGGTATCAAATTTATCCAGAGAATTCGAAAATACACACTTATACAAAATTTTATATAAAATACCGGATTGGAAGCCACAGTGAACGTGTCGATTCGAATTCATTCGAACAAAGATAAAATTATTATATCTGCCATATTTGTCGAATGTCATAAAAAATTAAATATCAATTAAAGTTACTGTCATAATCTTAAAAGTGGAAGGATATGTTATACAGGCAGTTGTAACAGTCCCACACATTCTAATGGCTTCAAAAATTATTCTGGATTCAATTTTTTGTTTTTACTTTAACTTTTTTGATACTAATTATGTATAATTGTCAAACATGTTTTCAATTGACGGAACAATCGCAACATCGTATTAAAACGAATAGATAGAATCGATTCGAACCGGACCGTGCGGAATCCAAATCTTTGTGACTCCTACTTTATTATTATTTTCCTACTAAATGGAAGATGTATAATTGCAATAGGTTTTCCATATCACCCATCTTTCATATCTGATTAGAAAATACAAATAAGCTCGTTTTATTAATTATCAATAAGTCCTGCCAGCGTACCAAAATATTATGTTCTGGTGTGACATTTTTGGTTCCTTTAAACGCTATTATATTTATATTCAGAAAATACAGATTTCACAGACTATTAAAAGAATCAAAATATAGACTTTAAAATATGCTCATCTGACATGAAAAGTTGTGGGAGTGAAAATTTTGCCCAAATATCTTCGAAAAATAAATAAAATATTTCATAAATTTTCATGTGATGCTTCATTTTATTTATTTATTTATTTAATATATGAGATTTAGGAAAATGATTCCTCAAAGTTAGTTAGAAAATATTTATGCTGGTTAAGATATTAAAAAACAAAAATTTAATGATGGTGTTCCATGTCATTATTTTTTCTAAAATCCTTTTTAATTAAATTTTAAATATGTACTCAACCATTATAATTTTAATATGGAAAATACATATTTAAATAACTGATTACATAAGAAATTTCAAAAGTTTAAAGTGACATTATTTTAAAGACACATAAAATTCCTTAATTATCTTATATTACATTAAAGAAATATAAATAAATTTAGATCCTTCTTTCTGCAAACTCTTCTCCTTGTGACCCTAATCACCTACGCACACTTCCTCCTCAATAGTGTATTGGAAAAATGGATTTTAAATATGTATAATCAATTTGACAAATTTATTAAAATTTATATTCAATTTATTTACTGCAAGTAAACAAATTTCTTTTATATATTTTGTTTCCATTAAAAATATAATTAATAATATTTAAAATATTAAAAAATATATAATTTTTTTGTCTGTAAATAACAAGTTATTTGATCTACAAAAAATATCATTTATTTAAACATTGTAATCAATATTTTATTGTGATATTTAATGTGCCAATCAAAATTCAAGTTGGAATTTAAGGATAAAAAAAATATTGTACATTTCTGGAATGGTTTAATATTGAATATAAAAAAAAAGAATTATTCTTCTTCAGAAAAATATGTCAAATGATGAAAATATTGTACAAAAAAAGGGAAATTATATTTCAATTCAATTGATACAAATATCATAGACCTCTCGTTCGTTACAAATAAGCTGAAGAATGACATTTTAATTTAAAATTTTAAAATTTAATATTAAATATTATAACAAATTTTCATTTTCAATCGTATATAAAATTTAAAGGATTCTAAAGAAAATATGCTAGAAAATTTTGTTGTCACTTAAATGTGATAAGGAAAAAATTATTATCAGTTTTGATTAGAGTAACTTGAAAATCTCAGAAGCAATTATATAATAATGGGTTATTCTAATGGAATTTTAGATACAGTGTCTATTTTATAATGTAAAGTCTTAATTGGAATCACAAAATGTATTAAAGATATATCAAAAGTTTTGAAAAAGTGACATATAAAAACTTTGAAAATTAACGACCATATTTATTTGACTAATAACAAATATGGGTTAATTAAAAGTTATTGAAAAATTTTAAAAATGATTTTATTAATAATATTTTAATTGCTAAAAAAATTGTGACTAATTTCAAAATATTAAAATTAATTTATTTAAACATTTTAAATATAATAAATTAAAAAATAATAAATTTTGTTTTTTGTTTAATTCTAGAAAATCGGGTGGTGTTGTTGTTAAACGTCAAATACGAATAGTACCAGATTGGAGTGAGAATGCTATTAATGGTGATCATTTATGGATAGCAACATCTGTTTCTGGTGATTTATGTTGTGTCCCAGAAGAATGTCGAGTTAGTTGACATAATTTTGTAAAACTATACAAACATTTTTTATTAACAAACATTATTTTTTTCATAAATAGAAAAGTGGGCAACGTATGAAATGCTCAGCATGCCAATTGATAGCACATTTAAATTGCATTCCAGTTGTTAACGAAAAGACTCAATTATCATGTAAGCCAACGTTTCGTGACGTTGGTGTAAGACAATATCGTGAACAAACTCAAACTCATCATCATTTTGTACATCGACGTGCTGAAAAATCAAAATGTAAAGCATGTGGCAAGGTAAAATAAATAATTAATATAATAAAAAATAAAACTTTTTTTTTATATAAATCCCCTAAAGTCGAGTAATATTTTACATTAATATTAGATCCTTTTTATATTAATTTTTTTTTTACCCTTAAAGATATTTACTTATCAATCTCTTAAACTAAATTATTATATTTACTTTAATTATTATTATTATTATTATCCTTTTCGTTTGGGGAATTCAAATCAAAAAAAGTTTCATTTAATTTTACTCTCAGTAGTAAAGTGTATATATGGGAAAAATTATGTTTTTCTTAACAATTTTGTTTATTTTATAAATTTTCAATATGATTTTAAGTTTCTTTGTATTTAAGTATAGTAAGAAATCAATTTATTAATCATACACCTAGAAACCTATTATTTATATTGATTTTATTTAAAACTTATGATGAATTAATAATTTTATCAATATTGTATTTAGAATTAAATATCGAAAGTTAAGGAATAATTTAAATAAATTAATAATTAAATATTATATTTATATAATTTACTTATTCCAATTTTCCCGATTTAATTACTAGAGATTAAAATAATAAAAATTTAATTTCCAAAATGTTTAAATCACAATTAATTACGAGGGCGGTTTGGAAATTTTTGAAACCGAAAAAGGTTAAAAATAATGTTACTTTAAAACTCTTAAAGTCTATAAGTCCTAAAGTTTTACGTTTAAACTCTTAAAGTCCTCTGTGAACAGTTGGAAATTAAGATTCACATTCATTTAATACATTTATCCATTTTCGCATGAATTTCGGTTCTTTATAAATTTACCAAAACAAAGAATTTTATCATTGGATAATATTCTCATTATTCCATTTTTAAAAAAAATCAATGACACTGTAAACAACATGTGAACTACAAATTAATTGACGAATTTAAATGAATCTGATAAAAAATATTAAAAATATTACTAAATTAAATTAAATTAAAAAATGTCGGTGTCGCTTTCAAAAGTTTTAAAACACTCCTCGTATTGTACGGATTTAATTAATTTTCTCTTCAAAGATATCTCAAGTAGCAAATAAGATTGTTTTTTCCGCTGTTTGACATAAAAATTTTGTTCATTCAAATTCAATTTTATTATTGATAATTAGACAATCCTTAAATCTATTTATTTATCCATAATATATTTTTCCTTAATCACCATTTATTTTTAGATCATTACGAAAATAACAAATTTTCTACTGTAAACGTGACTAATCCGAATCCCACACAACAACAAAAAAAAAACTTATAGTAAATAAATTTTACTGACAATTAATTTATACTCGTATATAAATAAAACTAATCAGTCCAGTTCACGTTATATAGTTCATCCAAAACATGTCGTGACATAAAAATTATATGAAAATAATCATTTTGTTGATGTCCCAGAAGATTATCAAATCAGTTTTGATAAATTTATTTTCTCACACTCATTCAATTTTGGGATTTAAGATTAATTTTGATGATCATATAGAATAGCCATTTCTGATATTATGTATTATTGTTGATAGCCAATTACATTTTCAAAGTAAAATCCAAACGTGTCACATTTAAAATTGAATATAAATCTATGTCACATTCACATAATATCGAAAAGTATCTGTATGAGTATGGGGAATAAGATTTTAAAAAAATGGAAATATTTTTAGATTAATGATTTGAAATTAGAAAATCGTATAGAACTCAGTTGTATACTAAATAAGAAAGCAATTAAAGTTTTTATGCTGCAATTTTAAAATTAAGCTACAAAAAAGTAATTCTTAATAATAAATATAATTCTTGGTTATTGATCGACGTGACTCTGATGCTAAAAATTGATAATTTTATTTACAAAAGTTAATTATACATTTAAAAAGAAAAAAAAAATTAAATTAAATATTTGTAATAAACTTATGTGAAAATTATTCATAAATATTTTCAATAAATTTATTGTCTGAGGAAATTGATTTTCCTGTGTAGGATTAAATATTTGGATATACATATTTAATAATCCTACATAAATTTATATTTATCATTAAATATTTAGGAAGGTGAATGATTTTTTTTTTTAATTTTACTAAATTATGTATGGAAATGATGAGATTTATCCATTTACTACTACTATGTCCTGTCGCTCCTATTGGATCATAGGGCGTCGATGAACTTCTTCCACTTTTGACGATCAGCTGCTATAGCTTTGACTTCTCTCCAAGATTTTCCAGAAAACCTTATTTAATGTTCTTCTCCAGGTTATTTTTGGACGCCCACTTTTTTAATCTTGAGGGTTCCAATCCAAGGCTTCTCTGCATAGCTCCTCCGGATCCTTCCGAAGGGTGTGACCTATTCAGACCCACTTTCGGTGTTTGATTTCTAATTCGACGGGTTTCTGCTTGCATCTGGCCAGTAAGTCAGTGTTAGAAATGATATTTGACCACCATATCTTCAGAATTCTTGGATTCTTGGAAGTCCAGAAGACTTGGATTTTGCTGGAGAGTGTGAAGATACGGATCTTGGTGTGTATTGCTATACATGAAGAGCTCCAGATCTTGCGAAGTTGGCCGAAAGCAGCTCTAGCTTTATTAATTCTTGTCTCTACATCTTTCTTTGCGCCGCCATCAGGTGTTATGACGCTTCCAAGATATGTGAATTTCTCGACTCGTTGTTGATTGTAAAGCAGTTGGATGATGTTGTGTTGATTTTCATGGCCTTGGTTTTATCCATTTACGCTTACCCGATTCTTAGAGCAAAAAAAGATAATGAGGTGCTAACAAGAAGAAACTTGTAGGAATTGAAATATTTATAGTAATAGTCGCCATGACATCCACAACCAGCGACAACTAAAATAGTGATGGTAGTGGGCATACCGTCAATAGACCTCATGCTTATAGCACACAGTGATATAATAGACATCACGTTTGTTAATTCAAATTCTGAATTTGTATTAATTTCATCTGGAGCTATCAACGTTAAAATCATGCGAATAATATATTTCGATATTCATAATGAAAATAATTACGAAGTACTCTTAAAAGTATGCAATGAAATTTAATATTCTGAAATTTCAAAACTGCCGAAATTGTAATAACTTTAATAATGTTAAAGTTTTCTATAAGTAATTTACTTAAAGCGGAATTTACACAGTTCAAGTTTTTCATTCAAGTTTCTGTAAAAATTAAATTCGGTTCCTATTCAAGTGGAACTTGAATGAATTTTTATATTTACACGCTTCAAGTAATTTTTTTTTTTAATATTGGGAACAATACATTGAAATGTTTATGTTGGCAGCAAATGATTGGAAAAAATATCGAAAGTGTCAAATCGCAATAAAAAAAAAATTTTGAATTTTATTTATATGTAGTATGCCGTTCAAGTTTGAAAAAATAGAAAGCATTTCTATTTTTATTTTGTGGGATTCAAGTTTATATAAAAAACACGACTTGCGCATTGTGTAAAATAATTCTACTTGAATGTGGAACTTGAACGATTACTTGAAGCGTGTAAATTCAGCATAACACTTATTTTAAAAATTACTCTTAAAAGTATGCAAAATTATTATAATGCCCTAGTGCTAGTCGGTTGAAACTTTTTAATTCCAATATTAAATATTTAAAATACCTGGAATAGCTAAAGAATATTTTTTTTAATAAAAATCATTTCAATATATTGAAATCATTTGATCTAAAAACCAATTCGTATTCATTGGTTTCCAATTATTCGTACTCTTGAAAACCTTTTAGTATTGGATACCAACTTATTTGATTTTGTAAATTTCTGTCCAAATTAATTAATTAAATTTTTATTGATATTTGATATATGATAAACGAACTAAAACCACTAAATTTTATATTATTTTAAATTTAAATTTAAATCAAATTTTAAATTGAAAGTTTTCATTTATTTTATTAATTTTCTAATTATAAAATTTCCTATTTTCAAAATAAATTTTGTTATTTCATATTATTAAATCCAATTACAAAATTTTATTTTATATTTGCATAATTTATTTAAATTATCCATAAAGTTAATTAAATATTTATATATATTATTTCGTAAAATGTGTTGAATTTTGTATGTTAATATATCCTGTCATTGAAAATTTTCAATAAATTTATTACGTACTATACAAAATCAATCAGTTAACACCAAAATGTTACATATTATTGAAAAATCAATGTTTGCGTTAAAATGTTATATTTATTCAGTTTTCAAATTTATTTATTTAAACTAATTGATGTGTCGATAATATGAAAAGGAATAGTTATTTTATTTATTTTAATTACATATTTGTATTTATTTATGTATGTATTTGATATTTATAACTTTTTTCAAAAATTAAAGCTGGAATGACAGTGTCACCATCAACGTCGCGTTGACAGCTAAAATACACAGTTCTGAGCATTTACAATGTTCTGCGTTGACGTTGACGGTGTAATAGAAAATGTAATAGAAACGCTCGTCGACGGTTACGGTAGCACTATGGATCTAGTTTTAAATACAAATTGAGTTTGACTAAAGCTAATTAAACTTTGAAAGAAATTTTGTAAATTAGTAAGACGAGAAATTTTAATCAAATATCTAATAATATTAATATTCAAAGAATGATATTCGAAGAACCTATGGGAAATTAAATTTCAAATTTCTGTGTATAATGTTGCGATAAACTTGAAAAACTTTTGAGGACTTGAAATAAATATTTATTCGACATATTTACATACAATTTATATAATATTTAAGTTATATTTCAGGAATCTAATTATACGATAATTATTTAGGTAAAATTCACAAATCATACAACAGTCAATTAAGTGTTAAAATTGAAAAACTTTTAATTAAAATTTCAATAAAAAATATTTGGTTAGTTATTTGGTTTTAAAGAAGTTGGAATAACGAGGCGCAGTTCCTTGTATGTACCCTTCATTCGAACGCTGCATCATTATCACAGCAGTTTATCGACCCATCCCATTTCTTAAATGAATGCAATCTTAACTTAACTTTAAGTTCAGTTTACCCACCAAGGTTTTCTCGAAAGTAACTACCAAATTTCTTAAATCTTTTATGTTAGAGTTAAGCCAAAAACAATGTCGTAATAAATTTTTCTTTGTTTGGAAGACGAAAGTAAGTCCTAATCACATTGCAATGTTTCCAAAGAATCGCATGTCCCGTAAAAATGTACGTCTATAATCTTGTGGTTACCACCACCAGTCGTGGGGGGATATCATATATTGAAAACCTCTAAATAACTAAAGAGGCATTAGTATTATTTACCTTTGACCATACAATGACCGGGTGACCAGAAAAGCTTCCAGCCATGAAATCTGAAATTTTTACTTTGCGAATCATAAGAAGTTCATGTAAAAATATTTTTAGGTCAATAAATATTTATACTGCATTTTATATCAATAATGACATTGCAGCTTCAAGTAAATTACCCAATTAAATATATCTATTTAATTTATTGTGAGCGAATCCATACAATCAAATTCAAATAGTTTCGTTACATCATTTATTCCCCAATCAAAATTAATAAAACTTCTAAAATAAAATGTAGTCAAGTATTTTAAAAAGATTCATTTTTTACTTGGAATTCCTCAGATATCAAAATAAAAACAAAATATCACCTAAAAAATTTCTCATTAAAAATATTTTTTTTTTTTTTAATTTAATTAAATAACTTTTAATATTTTTTATACTTTCGAAATTTATTTTAATTAATTCTTCTTTTTACTTTCTCTTAGGCAATGCAAGGTAAACTATTTAGTTCGAAGGAAGTTGTGGCTTTAGCTTGTGCATGGTGTAAAACTGCATACCACAACAAGGAATCATGCTTTAATCCGGAAAGAATTGGCGAAGAATGTTCTTTAGGTATGTACATAATAAAAATATTAAAAAATAATGACGACTATACCGTTTTTAACTTACTCTCTAATACACAATTATTTTCAAACTTGAACATTTTCCTGTAACGATTTTGAATTTCCCTCTTTTTTGATTTAATTAAATTTTGCCATCAAGTGCATTTCAAAATATATAGAAAATTTTACCAAGAGTTTTTAATTAAAAACTTTACAGACTTAAATGCATTGGTATTAAAATGTACAGGGTGTCTCAAAAAAAAATTCTTTTATATTATAATGGATAGATGAAAAACACGTTTACGGAGAAGTAAAACATAATTAGTTAATAATTTCGAATATTTAGAAGGATTTACTGGATAATTCTACGAAATATTTTGATGGCCAGTGTTAAAGTTGGAGAGCCCCCATAGTTCAGAAAAAAATGCATTATTTCAATAAATCGACATTTGAAATGGTTTTTTTGAGAGAGCCAATCATTTTTACTTGAGCAGATAAATAAGGACAAATGTTAATTTACAGGATACACCAATAAATGTTCTACTTATTTTATAGCACCCTATAATTTATACTTCGGCAAAGAAATATTTTTCAGAATCCTCAAGAATTAATGTTTCCTTCCATCAGGAAACATTTTATAACCAAAATATCATTTTATCAAATATTTGCAAAATGTCTAAATTTGTAAACAATATAAAATCTATGAAAAGTTTAGATTTTCATTTTTTTTTTTTTGAAAATTTTAATTTATTTACGGAAATATTTGTAAATTTTCCAGAAAATAATATTTTTGATATCGTGGGAGTAATAATAATCAGAAATTATTAGTGCATTGTATATAAAATGTAATTACTTTGAAACCAATTTGAATTTCATCAACTCTTCTATTAATTATTAATTGATTGGTTTTCCCATAATTTAAGGATTTTTTGTATGGAAATATTCACTTGAAATAATAATTATTTTTGTTTTGGATAAATATTTATTGAATTTTATATTAATTGTTAAATAATTTAAAGGAAAATTATAATTTTATAAATACATATTTATTTATGGTTATGATTTAATGCTATTGTAAATAAGTGGTATAACCAATAGCAAAAAGTGACCTTTATTTTTTGGGTACATAAATAATTAAATCGAAAAATTAATTGATAGTATCATAAACACTGAATTTTTAATATTTACATCCAATTCTATTTTTACACGGTCTTTTTTTAACACGATTTTGAGATAGTAAAGTCGATTCCATTTTTACGCGACATATTTTGATTTAACATGATCAAAAAAATGTCTTAACTTTTAACAAAAGCGTTACACAAAAAAAATGACCAATCTCATGAATTATACTGGAACATGCGTGAAGGGTTGAAACATTCGGAGTTAATTCATTCCTGGATCATCACAAATAAATATGGATATAGCATAGCTAAACCAATGGTAGGTTTCTTTACAAGTAACAGTTACCTCAAAAAGCAACTACACACATTTGGTATATCATATGACAATTTTTTGCAAACATTCCGCTTCAGTTGACACATTGAAGGCTATGTTGTTGCTCCTTCGGGAATGTGGCGATTGTCACTACAGCAGCTGTACTGTTTCATCGACATGACAGTCCGGCTTTGTTAGTGACGAATAATTAGAAAGGATATCATAAGTAGACAAATGATTGTAGTGAATTTACAATTCACAATATAAATAAAATGATTTCATTGATTAGGACATCTTGTAGCCAACCCTGACTCTAAACCTAACTATTAACATAGTTTTTTTGTATACATCATTTCAACGGGGTTTTTTTTCATGATTTTCCTAAGATGTGAAACGAATCACCGATTTTCCAAGGTAATTTTTTTTTGCACAGTTTTTTCTGCAACCTTGTAAAAACAGAATCGTGTTGTGTACTTAATTATTTACCACCTATAAATATATTAGCGCCAAAGGAATTGTCAATATTAGTTTTACTAATTTTCGATATTCAATTACCAAAAAAAAAATTGTTATTTGCTATGTTAAAAGCATGCCCTATTCTTCCAAATCTTTGTACCAAAATTTATTCCTTCTTCCTTTTTTATCAAAAGAAATTTTCTATGGGGGCATCCTTTAACTTAATATTTTTTGGTTTATTTTTAGAACGCAAAATACACAAAAGAAAAACTTTGATAAAATAATAAAAAGTTACAAAAATTTTCAATTAAATTAATTGCTCCTCTTATATTTATCCATTATAAAAATTAAATACAATCATTAATTATCTGTTGAAATATAATTTTATTTTGTTGATTTTGTAGGAACTGAAAAAAAAAAAAAAAATATTGTTAAAAATAAAACTTTTAATAAAAAAATATCTATAATTTAAAAATTTATAGAAATATCAGTGTCAGATTTAAAACAACGCTACAGAATGTTATATTTCGTGTCTCAAACTCTCAAATTATTGCTTTAGACCTGCAATTTAAGTTTTTTTCCTTTGTTCATCCTGATAAACGTTATTCTTGGACTATAGTGGCAAGATTTAACTTAGAAACATTTATCTTGACACCCTTAAAATTATATTTAGAAGCGCTACTGAGTGTGTATCTTAAATAATGCATTTTAATTGATTTTTATTTGAGTGAGTTAACTTAATTAAATTTTACTATTATACGAAAAACATATTATAATTAACAAATTTGTCACATCATGAAAAACAAAAATTTAATGAATGTTAAATGTTGCGTATATGAAAAACAACAATGTTTACAAACAAGAAAGCAATAAATTTTATGGTAGTAGTGACTATTATGTCACAGATGATTAAATTTAATTAATAATTATATAAATATATTTGGAGATATTTGTTATAATTTATACAAAATACAAAAATACCACAAAAAATATAAATGAACAATTATTTTTATAGTTTGTACTAACTTTATTTGTCATACTTTTGCGATGGAGTTTTTAATATTGTTGATCTCTTTTATTAGTGGATGTTTAATACTGACAACCAGGATAACAAGGATATACGTGCAGTGATAAATCTAAATTGGGGTTTAACAAAATACTAAAATTTTGAAATAACTTGGTTTTCTAATACCAGTTATTTCTATGGCAACAAATCTGTTTTTTTTTTTTTTTGGTTAAACAAACTTAAATATTTGTCGGTCGATTCGATACCAACCGATTAAAACTAATCCTATCCTAACTATAATGAGATTTTCCTCTGACCAATGCCTTGTAATATTTACTACGTCCTTGTATTTTGTGTTGCGCCGTTTCGGTTGTGCCATTATTGTTTGGAATTAATTATATTGCTAAGTTTGACATTTTTAGATATTTTCTTTTATCACAATTGATTCTAGAATTATATATAAATAATAAACCTTTCAGTTTTACAATATTTCTCACAATTGTAACCAGTACTTCATAAAATGAATCTCCTCAGTATCTATAAAACCAACTTGAATACAATTTCTGCTACAGAATCACCTCACCTAACACCTATTTCTATATATGGAAAGCTACAAATTTGATGCCGTGACACTACTATTGCCTTCGAATTGTCCAGTGTTCTTTTTATTAAAGGCACTAGTTTCTTCGGTATTGCAATCTTTGCTAAGGCAAAATACATATTTTTTCTATTTATGCTGTGGAAAGCATATTGTTTAATTTATTGATTTTCTATTATTTATTTGCTGTTTAAATTATTGATTACTTTTGATATTCTATAAAAGAAGTTATGATATAACAAGAAATTTTGACTCTATATTACAAATTTTTCACCTGAGGATATGCAATCTAATTTCATATTTCATTAATTATACATTACACTAATTATTAATAAAAATATCCTTACCGTTTAGCGAATAACATCACGTATTCTGCAGGAAAAACAAATAAAGAAAATTAATGAATGATGACCTGAAAGTATGCAATAATATTTTTTTTACCTGAAAATATCTAATAAAATTATTTTTCATTACCTGGAAATATGCAATATTTTTCAATGCTTTATTAAATAAATCATCACAAATTATTACATTAAAAAACTTTTGAAATCCTTTATAAATTTTATTAAATATTTTCTTGTTTTTCATTAATAAAATTTATATTTAATTTGAAAAATATCTTATCAAATATTTATTATTTAAAATAAAATAAAAAGAATTCTATTACGGAAACGGATATAATATTTTATTACAAAAGAAATTTTATCAGAATTTCTGCAAAAAAAAAAACTATTAAAGTAAAATAGAAAATCCTTTTATATTTTCCTTTTTTCATTTTATTTAGTATAATAAACAGGAATTTTCCTCAGGTTATGAAAACAATATGATAATACAATAAAAAATGTTATAATAGTTTTCCTATTGATGTTATCTTTGGAAGTTAAATTTATTTATGGAAGCGGAAAATTATATATATTTTCATCACTCTATAACTTTTATTTGCTTTTAATAAAAAAATTTATGAAAAATTTAATTTTAAAATTATTATTATTATTATTATTTTTGTTTGTTAGGAACCCACTCAGGTATTATTGTACCACCATCATGGATTGTAAAATTACCAAATAAAGGTAATTTTAAATCATCATTACGTACAACAAAAAAACGTTCTGGTTCAAGTAAACGTAAACCAAAAGATAAAGAACAAAAATGTTTTATTGTTAAACCAATACCATCAACTAATATTACACCTGTGATAGTATTTATAAATCCTAAGAGTGGTGGAAATCAGGTAAATTACAATTATAATAGCAATTATAAAATTTTGAATTTTAAACTATAATAAAATTTTACCAGGGCGTAAAACTGCTTGGAAAATTTCAATGGTTACTAAATCCTCGACAAGTTTTTGATTTAACTCAAGGTGGTCCAAGAATGGGGTAAGTCTTTTGTTTTTTTAAAGGTGATATGATTTTCATTATTGATTACATCTGTATGTTTTATACAATTTTAAATTTAAAACAGTTTTTAATATTATTTTCATAAAATTAAATTGTAATACAAAATTATTTGGTATATATAATATTAAGGAGAGCCAAATTCAGCAACGCATTTGGCTGATTAAATCAAATGTTTATTTAAACTAAAACTGTTGAAAGCCATTTTCTATTTACTATAGAATTTATAGTTCAATTAAAAAAATTCATCAATGCTTCACCAATATTTACAACTGCATGCCAAATTCATCGACGAATTTGGATGATTAAATCAAATGTTTACTTAAATTAGTACTGTTGAAAGCCATTTTCTATTTACTATAGAATTTATAATTTAATTAAAGAAACTCACCAATGCTTCACCAATTTTTACAACAGCTTCACCAACAATTAGTAAAATTTAAATAATGCATCTAATAGGAACCATTTAATAAAAACTTCATAAAATTATTTTATTTTCTATTGATTGTGGAATTTATAACTTCACCAACTCTTCACCAATTTTAATAATTAAAATTTTGTATCTAATAAAAACTTTTACATAAAAAACCATAAAATTTCTCTTTTTTACAAATTTATAATAAATTTGCAAAAAGTTTAATCTATAACATTTTTCTATCAATTTCAATTTAAATAATTAATATTCCACAATTATTCATGTTTTCCATTTTTTTTATTTTTAATTATATAGTTTGGAATTATTTCGTAAAGCTCCACAATTACGAATATTGGCATGTGGAGGTGATGGTACAGTTGGTTGGGTTCTATCAGTTTTAGATCAAATAAAAATTTCACCTCAACCAGCTGTAGGTGTTCTGCCATTAGGTACTGGTAATGATTTAGCCCGTGCACTAGGATGGGGTGGGGTAAGTTTAAAAATTTCTATTCTAATTTTGTTTCTTTATTTTATTTGAATAAATTTCAATTGGTTAAAATTTTCTATTCAATTTTATTATTTATAATCTCATTACAAAAAAAAACCACACAATTACATACAAAATGAAAATTTTCTCTATATTGAATTTTATTCAGGGTTATACAGATGAACCAATTGGTAAAATTTTATCAAATATTGGTAAATCTGATACGGTATTATTAGATCGTTGGAGTTTAGATGTTACACCAAATCCAGAAGCAGAACCAACTGATGAAGGAAAAGATAATTTACCATTAAATGTTGTTAATAATTATTTTTCATTTGGTGTTGATGCCCATATTGCCTTAGAGTTTCATGAAGCACGTGAAGCTCATCCAGAAAAATTTAATTCACGTATTCGTAATAAAATGTTTTATGGCCAAGCTGGCGGTAAAGATTTATTACAACGTAAATGGCGTGCTTTATCTGATTTTGTAACATTAGAATGTGATGGCACTGATTATACACCAAAATTAAAAGATTGTCGTGTACATGCAATTCTATTTTTAAATATACCAAGGTGAGTAAAAAAATAATGATTTATAATATATGAAATTATTTATAATTTAAATATAATTTATAATTAGAAGTTATTTATAAATATTTTTCGTTTGGTTTTTGGTAATTTAAATAATTTTTAATTAATAATTTCAAAGCAAATAAAAATGCAATTTGTGAGATTTAAAATATGTTAATTATATTTCAGTAATTCTGTTAGGTTAAAGAAATTTGTCTTTTAAATATCAATTTCAATATTTTCATTTTTAATAGTACAAAAGATTAATGTTTTCCAATTCTTTAATTTAATCTAATTTTTGAAATAATTCTCAATTAAAACCAATATTATTACCTCTTGTTCAAATGCTCAATCTAGTTATAGAAAAGTTCATTAATTTTAATATCCAATCAATGAATTTCTGAATATTATTTCTGTATAGTTATGGTGGTGGTACACATCCATGGAATAATTCAGCTGGCCAATCAATACCAACCACAGATGATGGTCTTATTGAAGTTGTCGGTTTAACAACATACCAATTACCAATGCTACAAGCTGGTGCACATGGTACATGTATTTGCCAATGCAAACAGGCAAGAATTGTTACATCAAAAACAATTCCAATGCAAGTTGATGGTGAAGCGGCTCGTCTAAAACCATCAATAATTGAGCTTAGTTTACTCAATAAGGCTGTGTTATTAGCTAAAAGGAAACGAGGAAGAACAAATGTTCAGTAAGTTTTGTTTTAATTTTATTTCCCTTTATAAATTGGAAATATTTTATTTGTATATTTTTCTTATAATTTTTTCTCAATTATATTTATAGAATGGCTGGAGTAGAACCACTTAATTTAAGTATACTAAGAATAACAATGCCTGATTATGAACAACATCATTATGATAAAGATATGTTAAAACAAACAGCAATAAATTTAGGAAATATTGAAGTTGAACCAGTTGCTGATTTGGAACAAGTTAGAAATTTAATAAATCATTATTTTGAAGAATCATCTAATTATCCAAAATTATCACAAGAATGGTGTTTTGTTGATTGTAAGTACAATCAAATTAATGAAGTATTTGCTTTGAGATAATCTATCAACAATTTTATTAAAAACATTTTAATTAATTCTTATTTATATAAAATCATTAAAAACATTTTAATTAATTCTTATTTATATAAAATCATATTTAATTCAATTTAATAATAATATTTTATATTATTTTCCTTCTTGTATTCCCATCTATACAGCATGTACAGCTGAAAGATTTTTCCGTATCGATCGGGCTCAAGAACATTTACATTATATAACTGATATTGCTAGTGATGAAATTTTTGTACTTGATCAGGAATGTGCAACAATGCCACAAACACCAGATCAAGAACGTTCATTTTCAGCATTTCAACAACGACAAGAACAATTTGAAAGACGTGGTGGCGGTGGTGATGGTAATCGAAGTGGTGCCGGCGACGGAAGACAATCAAATTCATCAAATACTGGTAGGCAAAATCAATCTACTACAAAACGAATGTTTATGCAATATAAATTTGAAAAAAAAATTCCACAATTGTGAATTTTATATAAGAAAATAATTAATGTTTGTCGTGTTTTTGTTTCAATATGCAAGAAAAACTAAAAATTTTGATTTCTATATTTAAATAATGTTTGTTCAGTTTGTTTTATGTTGTATGTTAAAATAATTAATATTTTTGATTGTGTTCATTCAGTTTTTTGCATGTTATATGTTTCGGGTTTTTTGGTTTTTTATTTTGCATTTGTGACAAATATATATAGAAAATGGGAAAAATTTATTAATAATTTATTATTATTTTTATATATGAACATATTACACTAACACATTTATACTTTATTTCATAATATTTCATCAATTTTTTTTTTATTTTTTTTAATAATAATTTCATTCACGAGTTTCATCAAAATCATAATTATTACACTTTTCAGAGTTAATCAGAAATTTAATCTTTTTTTAAGTTTTTCCATTTATTATACAATTAAAAAGGAAACTACATTAAACTTTTCATATAGCATGCAATTTTATATACAATCTGTCTCTCTCTAAAATAAATGATCTCTCAAAATGTATGTATTTTAAAAATCAAAGAAAATTTAGAATTATGTATTTAGAAATTTTGTAGAATCTTATGAAAATTAAATCATTAATAAATCCTTCTTTATTTCAAATAAAAAAAAATAATAAATTTAAATAAAATTATCTGAATTTGTCTGCAGATGCCATAAAATTAAATAAAAATTTGTTTTAATCTTTATTTGGAGATTTTATTAAACAAACATTTTTTATGTAAATTTTAAAATTTTAAATGGAAAATTAAATTAAGTTTATGTTGCTGTTAGCAAAAAGCATATATAGGAAAGGTTTATGCTTGTGGTTTGTGGGATTTAATATTGAAATGTTGAGATTAAATCCCACAATAACTAACTAATATGAGTTTTGTTCTCTTTCTATGCATACTTTTTGTCGTAAAATAATATGACTTTCAGTAAAAACTCACATGAGTAAAAGTGCTACTTAAGTCGCTGTTTGCGAGTTCTAATGTGGCTATTTTTTCAGGGACTAGTTAAAAATACCACAGCCCAGCACCCAGCTGACAAAACTGTATTAAAAAACTATTCATTTGCATACAAATTAAACTTACACAAAAAATATATATGCAAGAGATTAAAATTTATATAAAAGTTTTTGTATGAACGCAAATTTGAAGATTAAATCCCACAAGCATAAAGCTTTTTTTCAAATACAAATACTACCATAAAACTAAATAATATATACATATAAGTAATTTGTATTTTTATTAAGTATGTGTATTTTGAAAAGCTTTATGCTTGTGGGTTCCTGGATTTATTCTTAAAATTTTGAAATACTTTTATATACGTTTTGATCTCTTTTTGTATATACTTTTTGCTGCCTGTAAACATTTATTTGTTGTATAAAGGGACATACTGAAATCGTTAAGACTAGGCAAATTATATTTACTTGGAGAAACTATTTAAGGAAAAGTGTTCCCGTGTCTTGGTTACGACATTCTTATTAAATATCAACTAAAATGTTTTGTCATAATGAAGTTTAACATTATTTTAATGTTACCATATCTTGTATAATTTTGTGTATTAATTTTTAATCTAATTTTTGATATACCAAAAATTTTTGTGATTCCAATTAAATATAAATCTACCTTTAATTACAAATTTTCCAAAACGCATAAATATTTTGTTGAAAATGAATTTTCATATATTTAATTTTAAAATAAACTTTTACGATACAATTTTTTAAATCTTATAAATCATTAAAACTTGACTAAATGCTAGTTTTAATTATGTTGTTGGGAAAATGGAAATAAAAATAAAGTTCATATTTTTAATTTTGCTGTTGGAAGGTAATTATAATGTTAATAATTAGCATAAATGAGATTTAAATTATTTATGTTGAATTATGTAAATTTTCGAATTTAGAGTACTTATAAATTACGCAAATTACCACTTCATTAACATATTCTCTTCGTCGGAATTTGCAATATGTTGTACCCGATAAAGGCTGTCGATTTTATAATATTATTATTTTATTGTTATATGTATTTAAAAAAAATGCAATTAAATATTTAATAATTATTGTACTAGAAGGAAAATTTATAATACCAGCTTATGGTAGATAATATAAAACATATGCCATTTTTATTTCAAATGAAAAATATGCAAAATTATGAAAATTTTTCAATCAATGTTTTGCATAATTTCGTATGTTTTATTTATACATTTATTCCATGCAAATCAAACCATTTAAAAAGCATTTAAAAAAATAATTTTATATTAATTTGGAACAATTTGAAATTTTAATATTCTTTTGAAGCTGTGTTTTCAGTATTAAATAAATGTGGCGCTTAGTTTCAACTTTTAAAGCATTTAAATAACATTTTCAATGTTGAAATTCATAAATAAAATCTTATTTAAAAAAAAAAAACAATAATTTTCTTCGCTACTACCGAAAGAACTAATTCAGTTCATTATTAAAAATATGCTTGTTGACTCAAATTGAATTAAATATTCTGTCTAGAATTTTTAAATTTTCGCAGAATAATTTCAAGTAGAAAATATTACATGAGTTTGAGAATTGTATTCTAAATAGCATTTTCAAATTTGTCTCTGGGGTTCAGAAAAAAGTAAAATTTCAAAATAATTATTTATGGATACAATTTTTCTTCTTTATACATTTTTATTACTTTAATAAATCTAAAATATTTTAACTAAGAAAAAAATATTTATTCATTTCTTATAATTAATTACATTCAATATTTTCTTCATTAAATTTTTTTCCATAATTATTAAAAAAAACCCCATTAACGCCATAATAATATTAGCTGAAATTAAAATTTATTTAATTATAATTATTAACCCATTGCTTCTCCATGTTGTTGCAACTTTAACTTATGTATAATCTATTATTATACCTATATTGAAATCGTACTTTCACTGATTGACTAAAAAAAAAAATACTAAATAATAATTTAACCATTCGAAAGACAAGTGACAACAAAAAGAAAATAATAAATATTAAATCTAACTCTGATAGCGCAGCGAATTAGCGAACTATGTTAAACTATCAGTGGCAGTGCCATTCAAATTAATTAAACGTTCATTATTCTTAGTTTCTTGATAATTATCTTCACCAATAAATCATCAGTGTTGCTTGCTGCACTTTATTATACGAAACAGACTATAAAGTTTAAATAATAATTATTAACAATACAAAATAGGAAAAAATGCAAGTATACAATCTTCAATCAACTAAATGTTCTAAAATTTTAATAGAAAACAATTATTGAATAATGTGAGGTACCCCTTAAAATAGTTTTATTTAAATTTCAGACATAATTTATTTGACAGTCACATTTCCGAATACACAAAAGTCTTATGATAGTCGCTTCAAAACCTCACATTTTCATTTTATATTCCTTTATTCAATGATGACTGCCAATCGCCATTTGAGTGCTCACTAACGACTGTATAACTTAAACCATTGACAAATAAGAATCATCAATCAAATTGAAAATCCATTAATTCCATTTCAAATTACTGCATGCAAATTAATGACGGACAAACAGTCGATTCTAAAGTACAAGGGTTAAATAAATTTTAATTACATACAATAAAACATCCAATTAAAGATTAAAATCCAAATATTTTTATTCAAATTGTTTATGACATTTTAAAATTCAACTTTTATCAACAAATTAAAAACTTCCATTTTATTTGATTTTAATTTTAAAAAATTTACAGAATTTTATATTTATTCACTTTTGATTACGTAGAAAATAAATTATTATATAAAATATTAATTTAATTTATTTTGTTTTTATTTTATATATTATTATTATTATTATTTTTGTAAACATATTTTAATCGAAAATGTTTTTCTTTGTATAATTGATGTTTTCTTTCTTTTTAATATCTTTATTAAATGAAAAAAAAATGTATAGCTTTAAACCCAAACCGGATCGTCGTCAAAGGCGAAATAAAAGTAACAAGGTAAAAAATAAAAAAAAAAAGATTTCTTTAAAAATAATATTTAATTAATTTAATTAAAAAAGAAAATATAATTTCTTTTTTATGAAAAAAAAAAATTAAAAACCATTTTATTTAAATTAAGCAGCGCAAAAAAAACACTCACTTTAGTTAGTAAACAAGAATTTTCTTAATATTATTTTAATTCTTAGATTGAAATTTATTGCAAATAATATTTTTTTTTTTTTATTTCCTTTTTTTGCCTAACGAAAAACTTATTTTATTCAAAATAATTTATAATTCAGCAGAAAATATATAAAATAAATAGTTTTATTTTGCTTTACAACACGAACTTATGAGCTTTTCAATATTGAAATTGGACTGTACAAGTTTGAATGTAAAAGAAATAAATTTCAGAATAAAGTTTAAAATGATAATTATTTAATCGGCTT
This sequence comes from Rhamphomyia laevipes, assembly GCA_963920725.1. Taxonomy (NCBI): domain Eukaryota; kingdom Metazoa; phylum Arthropoda; class Insecta; order Diptera; family Empididae; genus Rhamphomyia; species Rhamphomyia laevipes. The sequence continues at coordinate 44,458,621 of OY987256.1, forward strand.
AATTGCTATGGAATGCAGCGATGCTATATAAGTGATACACGTGCCGAACTTGGTACGTAACAGTTTACCAACGCCACGTAAAATATCAGCAATGTATATCCATAATTATTATTATTTATTTAATTATTAACTCATGTTTAGCTTAACTAAACCGATTATTATATGGCTTAAGATTTCTTGTTATCTCAATCAAAATTAACCCTAAGCTTAGCTTAACCAAAAAATGTGAATTATTGTAAATGATAATTAAAAATAATGTTATTGTGAATGAAAATATATCATAAAAATTAATTGAACATTGAAATTTTTGAGTTAGTGTTCGTGGAGGAAATGGAATGTAGCATTAATTTTAGCTGGTTTCTAATAACTTTTTACTAATAACTTTTAAATGTCTATGAATTTATTTTCTATTTGTATGTATAAAACAATAATAAAAAATCTCAAAAACTAAGCTTAAGATCTACCCATGCCCGGCTTAAGTTAAACCTAACTTTAAGGAAGGCTTAAGCTTACACTGAGAAACCAGAAAAAAGAAATAACCCGAAGTTTATCCTCTGGTAAAGGCTTAATCTGTTTCACTCCGAAATAGGGCATTAGAAACACTTAACAAGTCTACTGACCCGCTGTATTTCCTGCTTCATTAAAATGTTCACGGACTTTCAAGAAAAATATCAATCGATACCTGATGGTATAAAACTTAATTGTTATAGACATTAAAACCTTCTATAAAAATTTTATAATTTTTATTTATTTTCTATGATAGTAAAAATTTTATTACCTAAAATCAATTTACTAATAGAATTTTAAAAAAGAATTTTATTCAGAATTTATTGTCTTACGAAAAATGCGTGGTTGTTAAGAAAATTGTATGGCTTTGTGATAAATTGTGAAGGTCTTAACTTAAAAATTTCAAATAATAACCAGTAAATCAATGATGCTAGTTTTTTTATTATTCAATATAAAATCATAAGGTCATTTTATTTATTTATTTGAATTTCGTCATTAAGGGATTTAAAAAGGAGAATTTGGTATATTCGCGTACATAATCCGGGAAATTTATAAGCACGTTTAATAAAAATATTATGCACAAATAATATACAGCCACTAAATGAGACGCAATATTTACGCTACCCGGCAATTACATATTGTTAACAACTCCTCATTAAAATAGTTTAACGTAGAGTTTAAAAATTAACATAACCACATAAATTTATCTTCAAAAAATGTATATTGCTCAGAACAAAATGTAAACTTTGAAGATTATTTCTACAAATATAAAAAAATTTGAGGAAAATACATCGTTCATAAATATATTAGAATGTCGGTTGAAAATATCTTGTACGAATGTGAAGCAATAACTCGAACACTCGTCGTACCCACTCCAAAACTTACTATACTTGTTTGAAAATACCGGTCTTAGTTTAGGGTTCTAACTTAAGGGTATAACACAACATGCCGCAGTGATTGGGACACTGGGTACCTACATAAACCTGTTCTAATCTAAATATAAATTATATTATTAAAATTGTGCTTAAATTGAAGTAGCCTTGTACTTACATAATGTTGACATTAGGCGACTTTTAAACAAAATACTTTTGGGTCATATAATCAAGTAATAGAAGAAAAGAGACATAAAAGAATCGCTACAATAATCACTGTAATTGAATTTGGTAATCCAATAAAATGCAGTGACTAGGTATCTGGTATATGGTCAAATGACCGCAAAAGTGTTAATTAAAAATTATATGTATAATTACAAACAAGAAAAAACACTGCGTGGTTTGTGGTTTTTTTAATAATTTTAATAATTTAATACAAATTTCATTTGTATATTTTATAAAAACTTTTGAATAAATATTTACATATTTAAATTATAAATAAAATAAATATGAGGTTAATTAAATAACAAAAATCAATTTAATTTTATATATTTTTCTACTTCTTTTCAAAATATACCAACAAAACCGATCATAATAAATAAATTTAACAACAATAATTATTTTCACCTGTTATTTACCAACTATACCTAATATCTAATGACAAATTTAGGTCACTATGTTAATTTCACAAATTATATTTGTAATTTGATATGAATAAATAGTAGTAGATTGTCAACTATAGATAGAAATAAATCCATAATCAATAAAATTGTAATTTCATTTTATCCAGATTAAAATAATATAGTAATATATTCTGCAACAAACTTTAGTCATAAAATAGTCATTAAAATTCAATTACAGCATAAGTTTTTTTTAAAAATTGTTTTGTTATTTTGCCATTTTAAACTTTTATATTTATTGAAAACTTGTACAATTTAAATTACTTAAAATATTGAAAAGCTCAAAAAATATAATCTCTAATTTACTAAAATTGATTTCATTGATTATTATCTACAAAAACTTTATAATTTTTATAGTGCTACATAGAACCAGCGATTAGAGTTGGTATGCAATTTAAAATATAATTAGAAAAATGATATAATATCTTTTGAAAAAAAAGCATGTTTTATGTTTTTTTTTATGTTAATAAAACAATTTTATTATTTTTGTTTTAAATGCACTTAAAAAATTATCTCGTACCCACAATTATTGTACTGTATAATCAAAGAAAAATTATAATTATTGTACATAGTCCGAAAAAATACTGTAACATTTAATAATTGCATATTTTTAGGTGTAATTTTGGTAATGCTATAAGTTTTAATGAAATAAATATTTAATCTTCTACTCACACTTCAAATTTTATTTAAATTTCAAACCGGCTAGGAGATATTTAGAAATAGAAAGAACTGATTGGGTTAGTCAGAAACATCGATCGCTGTGAGTTAACTAATTCTAAATTAATTCGACTGCGTGCGATGGACATGAAGAGGATAAATGAATGAATGACGGGTGGATTCTATGATAAGAACGACGGGAACTGTACTAACTAAAAAAAATATTATGGTTTTCGTCAATTCAACAATTTAATTACTCTGTTCAATTACTTTTATTCAATTCAATTATTAAGCTATATATAATTTTTTTAAACGATAAATTGAATAATAGTAAAGAAATATTGATTGATAATTACTGGAAAATAACGACTAACTTAATAAATAAATTGCGGAACGTAAGGGAACCCTATCAATCTATTGTGAGGGAACATTTTCGCAGAAGATGTTGTCTTATCATTGTGACTGTCACGCAGTGTAAGAGAATGTGTCATGTCATTTATTTGTCATTTAGGCGAAAATGACATATGACTGTTTATTAAGTTGGTAGTTTGAAAGACCGTGTCCTGTTCCTGTCGTGTTCCACTTTTATTTTATGTAATCCATATATATTAATTGTCAATTAGCTTTTGTCCGCCAATATTATGAATAATTAAAGTCTCTTATGTCTTTATTTTTCTCATAGATATAAGACATTAATGAACTACTCAAATTTTATATAAATCTATATCATAATGCCTATAACCTAATTGCGAATAATAAAGTTGTCCCTCCTGTCTAAGGAGGTAAAGTTTTACGTTATTTATTTAATTTGATCAATTATATAAAATGTACTGACGAATATGCAATACAAAAAATAATCCTAAAAGTATGCAATTTTAAAAAATATTACATTTTTTTTAAATAAATCGGCAGTTTTCAAATACAAATAAATCCTCGCAACAATTTTATAAATGGATAATTGTTCAAAATTAATTTTTTACATTTATTTGTTTTCCTACTCAATTTTACTAATTTTTTACCCAATTTTAAAAAATTATTAATATTTTTATTAAAATAATTACACCTACCAAAAATAATATTATATATGTGCATGCAGCAATCATGACAGATTATTCAGCTTAAATGAAGATGTATTTGGATTCAGGTATAATTTAAATTTTATTTTTCATTGCATTATCATCGCCATTTAAAAATGAATTTATTATTTCAATAGTGATTTAAAATTGTATTTCATTTCATTCAATTAATTGGGAAAAAATATAATTTTCATGTTTTTTTTTCATAATTAAAATTTAATATTTTTGAAATATAAAATCTTTTTTCGAATACAATATTAAAAACGATGCTAAATTCACTAAATACATAAATTAAATTTATTTCGATTAATTTTCATTTGGTCAATTTAGTTTATATTTGGTAAATTGATGTGCCCGTAGTTGTAGTATCTAGTGTGCAATGTTGTGGTGTATTAGGTTCTGGATTCAACTCAAGACCAATACATCGATGTCGCTATAATTTTAAATGAGGACCAGTAATAAATATTTGCAAATTTTAATTATAATTTTAAAATTAAGGAAAATGCTAACAGTTGAGACCATTTGCTAACAACAAATGTTCCACTTTTAAAAGCGATTAGCTTGTTGCAATTAAATGTTCCTTTACTATAAAGAAACTTATGTTTCGGAATCTATTAAAAAAATTAGTGTGTCCTAATTGCAATAAAATGTCACGAAACCTCTTTAAGGAAATCAATCAATTTAGGCTGTAGCGACATTGCAATTTTATGTATTTTGTAAATTTAAAATCGGTTAATTGTTCATTCGGTAAGTTGTGCATTCGGTCAACTAGCCGCAAATCATTTTTTTTTCCTTTTGTATATACATTTTAAAAATATTTTTCATGGCTTTTTTTAGCTTTAAATTATTATTTTTTAATATAAAACTTTTCCAAAATAAAAACAATTTTTATTGCCGAATTTAATTTAAATTTTTATTATTTATTTTTAATGGAAAAATTTTATTTTTCATTGGTAATATATTTGGTTCATAATAAAAATTGTTTTGGAAAAGTAATTTTAGTTTTAACACTCAAATTTTCATTGTTTAACTATAAATTTTATGTTTTCTAATTATATATTTCTGTAAATAAAACAAAACTTTTTGAAAATCATTACTTAAAAAAAAAAACAAAAATAATCTTCACTATATAATTTTTTATAGCAATCTACTGGAAAAAACTACCGATGCCATATTATTAGCAGCCAAAACTGGCGATATTTTAATGGTAGAAATTATATTATTAAATTTTTTTTATTTGTTTTAGCATATTTAAATATTTGATTTATTTTTACCTTACTATTAATTTTTTTAGTCTGTCTGTGTTTTTTTTTTTTTTTTTTTTGGAATATTTATTTTGTGTTTGTTGTTAATTATAAGAAAATTTGTTAATTTTTTTTTTGTGTGTTGTAATGAACTAGTTTTTCTATAATAAATAATTAATTAAGTTTTCCTTTTTTTGTAATTACAGCTACGTGCTTTACATGAACAAGGATACTCATTATTATCAATAGACTCAAATGGACAAACAGCCTTACACTATGGCAGCCGTTATAATAATAAAGATATTGTTAAATATTTAATATCATGTGCACCACGTTCTATTATAAATATGGTCGATAATATTAAGTAAGTATATAATAATATTTATAGAGAATTCCTTTTTCTGGTTTCTATAATAATAATTATTATATTTAATATTTAATTTTTATTTACCACGAAATGTAATTGTTAATTATAGTAATAATTTGATTGTAATGGAAGTGTAATATTTGTGGGGAGGTCCTAGAAATAGTTTCACAATTTTATATTGTTTTTTTAATTAAGTAAGAGAAGGTTTTTTTGATGAAAATGTGAAAAAATAATAATTTTTGTTATTAAACTCTATAATTTATAATATATGGAATATGGAACAACTTCGCTTGTTGCCCCGCCGTTAAGAAAGTCTATACCGTTGCCGTTGAAGGTTTGAAATGTCAAAGAAAAGTTAAAATATAGAGAAATATATGCAAGTTGACAAACTCACCGTTGTAAATTTCAGTCGATTTTAACTTTTGAAATCGTTGCTGTTTTCATATGAATGACTTTACAATTTTATGATTTATGACACTTCAATGCGACGAGTCTGTCTACACAAAGTCGTCATCAGCGTCACTACTGTCTTAAGCATTATGCATTAGGTTTAATATTCGTAGAAGTTGTGTGATGATCAATATTGAATATATATAATAACAATACTGAATTAAATTGATAAAACAGATGAACATATGACGTGTACAAAACAACACTGTTTATAAAATTATGTTTTGCCTGAAAGTATGCAATATACCAGAGATGCAAAACGGTTCAGTTGATATTTTAGTTTTAACTTGAATAATAAAAAACTGAGAGTCGAAATCGAAAGTAATGAAACAAAAATTACATAATTTATATTTATAAGATTAAAAAAATGACCGTTTAAGCGTGTTCTATATATACCATTCAATATACCAATTCCGTAGCAAAAGCAGGAAACTAAATAACAAAAACTAATTATGATTATTATAGCCAGGTTTAGGCTTTCATAAACTATAATCATGCAATTTACGTTTAAATAAAAAATCATTATTTTTTATTATTATTAATTAAGTTATACAAACTGGAAACGGATATAATTTTCAAGAAATAATTGCAATAATTAATTTATTATTATAATTATAATTTATATTGAAATGGAAAAAATAATATTGTTACGACGTCGTATGTCGTATCTATAATGATTTATTTTTTAATAATAATTGAATTTTTTATTATAATTATGAATTATCATTCCAGTAGAATTACGAATCTCATAAATCTTATAGTTTTACCAATATTTAGCCGTAGAGTAAATTTGTCGTTATACTAGAAGCAGTAATGTAATTAGCAAAATGAAGAATTATTTTCAATTTGAACTAATAATTTTAATATTTATTTTAGAAACATATTATGAAATATAATCATAAATTGTAACATTTAAATTATTCGTTATTTAATTTTAAAATCCATTTCATTTATTATTCTTATTCAATTATCTTGCAAAATATTATGAAATATAAGGAAAATTGCAATTTTCAATGCTGTTTCGACTATAACTTCATTTTTACTGAAAGTCTTATATGTACGTTTAATAAAAACACTTTAACACGATGGTTTCCAAATTTTTAAATCCTTCACCTGATGACATCGAAACTGTCTATATTACTACCATTTGGCTTATTGTAATATCGCCTCCAACTAATAATTGTCACTGATTAAGACTGTATTTTAAATGAGCTACTACATATAGTTTGTTTGAACATTACCCTGTCCAATAGGGAAATCTACTATAATACTCTAGATATATTCCTACTGAATTCTGGAAACTTTTTAGTTCTATTTTAAATAAAGAGTTTATAGTGTTTTAACACTTCACACTCTTTCCATATTAATTCTTGAGAATAAGACACCGAATGCACCCTATTTTTAAAGCATTAGTGGTGTTAATTCAATAATTTATATATATTTTTATTTCAGGGGACAAACAGCCCTACATCTTGCCGCAGCAAATAAACGTCGTGATATAAGCGTTATGTTAGTTGCAGCTGGTTCTAGTTTATCAATACGCGATCATGACGGTTATACACCAATGATGATTGCATTTAATGTTAATGCACATGATTTAGCTGCATATTTAGAAAGTAAGATTCCCTAACGTTTACTTATTAAAAAATATTTTCATTAAATCCAAACAATCATAATCAATAATATAAAAACTTGTAATTATTTTTATTATTATTTTAAAAAAAAAATGTCCTTGTCATTACATTTTCTTTAGTTTTTAATTATGTTTAATTTTGTATAAATTTATATATAATTTTATTTATACAACTTTCATAAATCAAATCCAAATTCATTTCGACACAAAAACAAATTCAATATTTTACAAATTATTAAAGTGTAGTTTTAAACAAAATCACAAATTTTTATTTTAATATTGATTTTTAAAAAAATTTTATATTTCTTATTTTTTTTTTTTTAATATAATAAATACAACGTTAAAAATTCAAATTTTTTGCACATTCCAAAAACTCTTGTAAATATGAAAAAATTAAAACTAAAATAAAAAAAACTTAATAATTTTTATCAAATCGCATGCAAAAAACTTTTAAAAATATAAAAAACACATAACAAACATACAAAAAAACGTGCACTCAATCCTGTGTAGATCAAGAAAGATTTTTGCGGATGGATGTCCAAGAGAGAATTTAAATACATATAAAATAAAACATAAAAAAAAAATATTATGTATTTAAAAAATAAATTATAATTTAAAAAAAATGATAAAAAACTATATATAAATAAAAATTAGATTAAGTAAATTATTTAAAAAATACAGAAAACTTATAAAATTTATTGTTTTTAATTATTTATTTTAATTTGTATAATTTTTAATTTTAATATAACATATTTAAATAAAAAATAAGTAATAAAATATTTTTAAGATTTGTCTAATTTTAATTAAAAAAAAACCAATTGATAATTATTAAATAAAAAAATAAAAATTAATAATAAATAAAATTTCGATATAAAATTTAAGATGTGATATCCTTTTCAAAACAAAAAAAAAACTAAAAAATCGAAAATTTAAATTAATATTTTCATGAAAATAATTTTCATATTGGTATAAATTTTTCCTTATCACTACATTAATAAAATTTAAAAATATGTGAAATTTATTTAAAAAAAATTAAAAACATAAAAAACTTATCATTAAAATATTAAATAATATATTTTTTAAAGTATATAAAAATAAATTTTAAATTCATGTGGATTTATGAAAAATTCGAAAAGTACCTTTTTAAAAGGATATTTAAAAATTTAATTAATTCAATACTGTATAAACTAATTCACTAATCGTTCAGAAATTCTATAAAAAAGATTAAATATTTTAAAATATAATTGATTTTCAATTTGAGTTTTTTGCTAATTTCGAAAATTTAAGATGTCGCTTATTAAAATCCTTATAAATTATCAAAAAAAAAAATTAATCTTTTGCATATTATATAAAATCATACAACGCCATCTATTATTGACATTTAAAAATGTTCAGTTTCGGAGAAATACTACAAATCACATTTTTATTGTTCAAATAATAGTCGTTAAAATATAACTACAGAATTTCGGTCGGATTGTAAACTATAATATGTGCCGATGCCGAGTCATTTAAATGAAAGTGAAAACATATAGCATTATCGACGCACTGCCCTGGCATCAACATTATCTGAATAAAGTAAAAGTGACATCTATCGGTTATTACAAAAACTATACCAATAATAAATTCTGAAAAATCTTATTTTAAATATTTAATCTTTGTAAAAAACTTTTCGAAAAGAAAAACCAAAAAATTTAGTCTAAACTCCTGAAATATTTTGATTTAAACCGATTCAATTTTTTATGCAATTTTTCGATATTCAAAATAAAAACTTAAATTTATTTATTTATTTTAAAAATTATTCATAAAACATATCAATTAAAATTCAAATACATATTTATAATATATAAAAAATTAAGAAATTAAAGTGAACTTTTACAAATAAATTATATATTTTCATATTATATTATTTTTTTCTCAATAATATTAATTATAATATGAAATTATATTTATATAAAAAAGAAAAAAAATCCTTTCAGTCTCAGGATTTAATAATTTTAAAATATTTAAATTGTTCACTTTATTCAAAAACTACAATCATAAAATTTTCTTTCATTTTATTATAATTAATTGTTGTTTTTAATAAAAATTTACTTAACTTTTAATAGTAATATGCGTGACCTTATTAAAAATGTTCGAATTCTTCGAAATTAAAATAAAAAAAAAAAAATCGTTAAATATTTTACGAATTAATTATTGTAATTAAATAAATAAATAAATAATTGTCATCTCCATAAAATATTTAGTAAACTTAAGCCTAAATAAATTAATAATATATATTTTTTTACTAGCTTCATAATAAATAAAAAATTATATCAAAAATAATAAATAAATATTAAAAAGAAATTTATTTTTAAAAAAAAAATATTAATTTTTTAAATTAAATTCGAAATTTAATTATAATAAAAATAAAAATACATTTTAAATTTACATTAAAAACATTTTTCTAAATATAATTATAAGAAAGAAAGAAAAGAAAAAAACAAAAAGTCAATTACTAATTATAGAATTTTAAGAAAATTTAAGAAAATTAAAATTAAAAATTATTATCATTTTTTAATAAAATTTCCTATCTTTGCTCTTCTCATTAAATATTTTAAATATTTAAGAATATTTTTTAAATAATAATGATAAGATTTAATCAAAAAAAAAAAAATTATCGATCGTTTTGCAAATTTTTCAGCCCCTAAGTTTGCAACGAACGATGAGAAAAATTCTTATAAAAAAACAAATTTATTCAAATAAATTTTAAATCCAAAATCCTTAGAGCATATGACAATCTTTTTCATAAATTAAAATTATCTAAATTCAAAATTTTTGTAAATTTATACAAAAATTAACGAATAAATTGCATAAAAAATATTCGAAATTATATTAAAATTATTCGGTTTCGGTTTAAATTAAGAATATTTAAAATTATATTTAATAATTTCTCTTAAAACAACGAAAATTTATGTTATTTCTGTTATTCTAACAAAACAAAAACTATGTAATTGAAAAATATTTAAATTTAAAATCAAAAAATTTATAAAAAATAATGACTGCAATAAAATATTTTAAAAATAAATATTGAATTTTTATAATTAATTCAATTATTATTGCAGCTCGTACTAATAAAAATTGTAGGTGCTAAGAAATTGTAAATATCATTTTGTTAATTTGTCAGATAAAAATTTTTAAATCTTAATATAAAAAAAAATGTAATTTATAAGAAAATTAAAGCAATTTCAAATTTAAAAAATATAATAATGAAAAAATCCTAATAAAATTAATAATTTCTAATTTTCATTTATAAATGTCTTCATTTTTTTTTTTAGATAGAATAAAAAGTCATTTCATATTTAAATAAATTTAAAAAGTACCTAAAAGAAAATGTTGAAGAAATTGAAATATTTATAATACATTTGTTAATTTTTTGAAAATTTATTAATAAATTTCTTAATTAAAAATTATTTATTCAAAATTAAATGAACACCAAACAAAAACCAAAATGTTAAATTTCTTGAAAATATTTTCAAAAATTATTTAAATAATTAACTCATAAAATTATTAAAAAATTTCCATACCAAAAAAAAAATGCTTAAAATAAAGAATTTTATTTGCTTAATTTTAAAAATAAATAAATTTTCTAAATTGGCTGTCCCTAATTACGAATTTCGATAAATCTACCAAGAACGAGTAAGATTTATGAAACAGATTACTCGAAATTTGTAAATTTTGAATCTTTGAAAATTCGGCAGCATTCCAAACAAAATTTTATAACACTTTTATTTTTATAATTAATAAAATTATTACAAATATTTAAATTGCACCAAAATTATTACAAGTAAAATATGCAAGAATTTTTCATTACCCCAATCGTAAATAGTCAAAATATTGTCACTTCATTTTTGTTATGATACACAAAAACTAACCTTTTAATAATGGGTCCAATCCTTTTGAGACATAACCTTATTTTTTTGTAGCAATATTTCATTTTTTGTGAAATTTTTCTTTAAATGAAAATTTAAAATTTTTATTAAAATTCACATTTATATAACTCTCTAATCCACAAAATATAACCTTAAATAAAGCTGAACTATATATATGTATATACAAAATGTTAAATTGTTATTAAATCCTAACCACACTTTTTAAATTTTTAAATATTATACAATACAAACATACAAAAAAATACTATTTAAAATAACTGAAAAATTTCCTATTTCACATATTTTTACATCAGAATTTAAAAATACACAAAAAATTTCTTAAAAGACGAAATTAATTTACTAATTTATATAAAAAAAATTTAATATAAATATTTGAAAATATGTAAATTAATTTAAAATAATAAAATAAAATATTATATTTATATACATAATTAATATTATATAATTAAATACACATTACTGAAACGAAGGTCTTATGATTCTTAGCTGTTTAGGCGATAACTATGAACTAACAAAAAATAAATAAATAAAATTAAATGATTATTTAAAATTTAAAAATTAAATTCTTAAAACATTTAAAAAACATAATGTATAAATTTAAAAAAAATAATCAATTTATTTTATTGGTTAAATATTGTAAATTGTTAAATATTTCTTCTTGTTACTTAAATAAATTCGCGATAATTTCGAAAACTATTATTATTACAAAAACTATAAAAAAAAACAGAAATTGTTTTTAAAATTAATTATAATTAAATAAATAAAAACAAAATTAAAAATAAAATTAATTCTACTTTTCATTTTATACTCTATAATTTTGCAATTATTATAAATATATAAATTTATTGTTATGAATTTTATGGTGCTATTTTTAAAGAAGCTCATCTACTACAATGTTTTATGAAAATTAAGCAACATATTTTCGAAAATCAAATTTCATATGGTAACACTACTTCTCATGTATCTCAAAATTGAGAGCGCTGGTTTCAATTATAGTTTTTACGAATTTTGTATTAAATTTTATTTTAATTTCGAATTTACAAACTGAACTTTACAATCAAAAAAAATAATTTTTAAATTTTTCGAAAATCCTGAAAAAATATCACTAACATTTTTCTTGTTTTTTCTTTGTAATTTCAATTTAAAAATAAAAATTAAAAATGAAATTTTTAAAAAATTAAATTATTCTCTTCAATACGATTCTAAAACAAAAAATTTCAACTTCGAAACTAAAAAAAAATGTATTCATCGAATTTCTATAATTAAAAGAAAAAAATATTAAAAACTATTTTATTAAAAATTATATTTTTTAAATATTTAAAAAAACAAAAATTCTTAATCTTAAAAGGACCAAAAAAAAATTCTACAACAAAAAAAATTAAATATTCAAAATCAAAATATATTTGTCATTCATTTCTTCCAATTTCTTATTTCTTTATTATTTTTAAAATTAATCTGAATGTAATAAGAAATTAAATAAAAAATTAATTAATTAAATAAAATAAAAAAACAAAAATTGTAAATAAATGAAGTTTCAAAAATTAAATATTTTTATTCAATAAATTTTTGTTTTTTATTTATTTTGAAAATTTTGAGTAAAAAATGAACAAAACATTAAAATAAATAAATAAAATAAAAAAAAATATAAAAATTTTAAAAATAATTCACATAATTTTATTAAATAAATTAATTAAACTATGTTCATAGCACTGCAAAGCACCGTGGAATTTGAATGAATAAAAAATAATAAAACAAACTTAATTTAAAAACAAAAAAGAAAAAAACAGAAAATAAAAAGTATGTAAAACATAAATTATGATATAATAAAATTAAAAAAAAAAAAAACGAAAAATTTGTAAAAAATAAATTGAAAATTACAATAAAAATATATCATTTTTGCTAGTCCTATTTGAAAATATATATTTACTAAATACAAATAATAATCGTATGTATTTTGAGCAATACTAAAAAAAATAAACTAATTTAAAACTATTTTTAAAATATTTAATTACTTAATATTTTTTATGTTGAATTTAGAAAAAGTGAATTTAAAAATAGTTAATTTACATAAGATGAGAATTTAAATATAAGAAAATTGTCAGTGATAAAACGAGATAATTATATTTCTTACGGAAACTAGTTAATGTAAGAGAAGAACAGCAAATTATAATTTATTGAAGAAGAGTACCAATCTCTGCTTCAATATATTTATATGATTTACATGGCTTTAAACAAATAATTTTGAATGCAATTATAATTAAAATTAAATTAATTTTAATTTAATGTCTTCACACTCCAAATTCAACATTTAGCAAATCAAATTCAACTAACATTGGAAAATTGATTGTTTACAAATTCAAAATAATTAATTATTTTAACAAATAAAAAGAAATTAAAATGCTAATAACTAAAATGCATATTAATTTATAATGGTTTCAACTGATTACTCAATTACATCTCTATGATATGTACACAATTCACAGGATCATATTCGTCTTGTAGAGGCGTACATTATTTAAAACTAACGAAGCTTCTTCAATATTGCTAAATTTGATTACAACGTTGAATTTTGATTTGTAAAAGAAAAGGTTGAATTTGGATTGTAAACCCTGTAAATATGTTGCCATTAAAAATGAATTAAATCAAATCAAATTTTGATCTGATGTTTCATAAAATGTCTTCATTTCTCTAATCACTGACTAACAGAAATTGTTAATCTACCGTCACATTATTATCAATTTTTAAATTCACCATTAATGTTATTTAAAAATGACAATAAATTTAATATACAATTTATTTTCAATTAATTAACAAAATTAATAACATATTTTAAATTCATTTCAATTAATGTTTTTATATCTATTTTAATAATTCAATTTATGTTTAAAAAATAATTCATTTATATTTAAATAAATTTTAAAATTAATTCATTAAAAAAAGAGTACATTAATAATTATTAATTTCACTTAATCAATTTTTTTTAAATTACATTCCACTCATATGCGTATGTTGATAATCGATTAAATTTCAATAATAATAAAAAAAAATATTATATATAAATTAATAAACATATAAATTAAATATAAATCTTTTCCCAAGACAATTTATAAAAACCTTAAAAATCATTAAAATAAAAATTATTTATGTTATCGCAATATTAAATTATAATTTTAATTTATTTCTAGTTTAGGCTAGTAAATTTAAAACTTATTTTCTGTATAAACAAAAAATTGTATTGCAAAAAAAAATGAAAAAAAAAATAGAAATTATTATATTAATTATTAATTAAAATAAAATAAATAAATTATAAATCTTTCTAATCTCAGTCCATATAATAAAATAAATAAATAAATCAAAAAAAATCAATTATGTTTTATTTAAAGGATTTATTTTTTTCTGGTCAAAGCTAAAATTTACTATCTCTAGATTGATATCAGAGGATTTCAGAAGAAAAATTAATTTTCAGTGGACCCCTGCTTGATCTTTACTAATTTCTGAATTGGATATAAATATGAAATTTTTCAGGTTTTTGGAGGATATTATATTGCAGGGTACTACAACTTTATTTTCTTACTGAACCTTCGAAAAATATCTACCAACAGACGTAGAGAAATATTACTCAATGAAATATAGCCTAAAGTAAAAAATTGACAAATTTACGATTAGCTACTTTACAGGGCCCAAATTTTGGGTGATATTTTATTTTTATTTGGTTATTTTGCATATAAAAGTATAGGGTAAGTTTTCATAATGGAAAATTAGCAAAATTTTAAGAAATTAAATATCATTTTTCATTTTCTTAAATTACCCAAAAATGGAGAATAATTAACTGTTTTACTGACTTTTACTTGTTTTTGAATTAAATTATTAAATTATTGTGAAACCAATTTATTTATTCTAATGAAAGTATCTACTTAAGTAGCTAAGTAGCTAAACTGTTATACCGCTTGACAAAAATGAAACCAACACGCATGATATTTTGCATAAAGATACATTGATTTTAAAGCACTTTGTAAAGTCAATCGCAAACCGTCTATAGCTCGAAATGGGGGCCCAATCCAGGGAAGTGCTAATATAATTTTTTTTCTTGAAATACTGCCACCAATAGCGTGCTATATCTTCGATCAGCATTACCCGCATATAAAAATATGATTGTAACAAATTAGGAAAATTATATTATCCAAATGTGTATTTTACACAAAGTTCTTTATACCATGTATGTCAATGTCAATATTTTATATCAATATTTTAGTATGTCAATATTTTATAGTATGTAAATATTATTCCAATTCAAGCTAGAATATTTAGCATATGTGATGTTTTTGAGTGCTTCATACTAAGGTTTTCTTTTTGGTAAAGTTTTGAAGCTTATAGGAGAAAAAATATATAGTTTCAATTCTATTCTGATTCATTGCTGAAAAGCCACCTATATTCTATATTTACTTAATAATTTCTAAAGTTTACCAAATCTAGGCATAATGTTTAAGTATTATATTCTATCTTAAAATTGATTCTAAATAATACTACATTATTATCGTAAGTTGAGTTCCAATAAATCAATCTCTTTAAAACTTAATTTTCACAACGTATATCTTTAGTTAGAATTCTAACTAATGCTTTAGTTAGAATAGTGATATATCAACGTATATCTTTAGTTAGAATAGTGATATATTTCTAATTTTGAACATTATATAACAACTATTTTAACTAAAAACAGAATATATCTAATTTATTGTAAGTCAATCTGATGATAATTAGTATTCGTAGTCAAGTTAGAACAAATGATTTCAGTTTGAACTATGTTCGGTTCAGTTAAAATACTAATGTTACTAAATTTATTTATTCTAACTTTGTTTTTTAATTGTAACTAATTAATTTTTTAATTAATATGTTATATTTTAATTTGAACCGGTGCAGGAATAAATTAACTTTCAAATAAATACAAATTTTTCATGAACTTTCGACAAAGATTAAGATTGAAATAACACAGTATTTATGCTCCCCTGAAAAGTGGTAATTTTGATTTAGAATAGTTAACCATTGGGCTAAATGAGTTGCAACCCAGGGGTTCTATCGATTAATTTTATAATGGATTCCGAACCATAAGTTTCTTAGTGAAGAAACATTTAATTACAACAAGATAATGGGTTTTAATAGTTTGATATTTGTTTGTGTCAACCATCTTTAAACTATAATTATTCATTTACAGCTAAATCAACTGAATTTGATATTTTGTTGATCCCACCCACGATCTTTCTCTTTAATTTATATCAAATTTAATTGTATATTTTTAGGCGTCTCATAATTTAATCATGTATACAAACTAAATTTTTTATTAGATTTATTTTTTTACTCATTAAATTCCAATTTAATAATCAATTAATTTATTTCATCATTTTTAAAGATCTCATTTTTTTGTTTTAAATCCAATTTACATTGAGTGTTTATAAAAAAAAAATCAATGATTTTGTTGCAAACACTTAAAATTGCATAAAATTTCAAAACACGAAAAATTTTGATTGAGATTGTGCAACTATAAGAACAATTTAATTCTAAAAGATACTTTTATTTCTTCAAAATTCTAATATTAAACACTATACATTTGATATTTCAGTATCTTATGCTTTAACAATTCATTGTGTCTGTCTGTCTGTCCCCACGTTTGTTAACTCTTATTCTACTAATCTAAAATGGAAACTTCAAGCCAACATCATTTGATCTATCGAGAATTTAGTATTTAAATTTTTGGAACGTTATAAGCTACTAAAAGTTATTGAAAGTTTGTAATTTCCCAAAAATTTACTTATTTCTATCTGATTTGGATGAAATAAACTCTTGTATGTTAAAGATAAGGCAGTTCATCGAATATGCAAAATATCGACCAGCTTCTAAAAATCAGATCATAAATTTTTATATTTTAAATTATTTATTTACTTGGATCTTATAATTCAAAGAATTGAATTAATAATTGATTTATACAAATTTCAGAAACGTTTAATAGAAATACGAAAGTGCCTGGATTAGAAATTGACCTGTCAATCTAATCTTCAAATTTTTTTTACACATTTCTGTAATTGCTAATAAAACTTTTCTCACTTTTATAAAAAAAAGTATGTAATAAAAAATCAATATTTAATAATAAGTAAACAAAAATTTTCCTGCCAACATAATTTTTTGTTTCAGTCATTTAAAATTGACCACAAAATTATCTCACAACAACAAAAACATATTACAGAATTCTATTATTAGCATAATTCCCCGTTCTATGCTACAAATAAAATTTTGTTGTTTTTAATATAAAATTTTTGAGAGTTTGTCAGTGAGCCAAAAGCGTACGTTAAGAACGTATTAAATAAATTATTTTTTTACTCGCTCCAGAAAATATTCTTTTAGTTTTTCTTTTTTTTTTCACTTTTTTTTTTTTAATTTTCGCAAAAAAAGAAAGGAAAATTGTTTATGGAATTTTCCTTAAAAACCAACACAAAACAAAATTGTATTAAAAAGAAACCACTTGTTCGTCAATATTAAATAAAAGTTTCACTTAAAATTAAATTCGTGAGTTTTTTTTTTTTGCAAATAAAGAAAATTTCATAAAAATTTTCATATCGGAAAATTTTTATTCAAATACAATAAAAAAAAAACATATATACAGAAATAATTAATTTACTCTCACTTTGGATGTATATAATTCTTAGTATATTTTAAATGATCGCTATTAAGTGGAGTCTAGTGTTATTTTTAATATTCCTATTATTTGCCTTGATACCAACCCGCCAATCACAACAATTAGGTCTAAAAAGACCAACCGGTGAACCAAAACAAAAAAAAAACTATCCATTTCATAAAATCACAAGAATTTCTGCTGATGATGATGATGATGCTGATGAAGAAATTGATGAAGAAAATGATGGCGAAGGATATTTTTTTGAGAAAATAAATAAAGCAAATGTACCAATTATAAAATCACCAGTATTATCGGATGCTATACAAGATGATATTGAAGCTGAAGATGCTGAAGTTGAAGAATCAAAAAAACGTATATCATCTGGATTTTTTGGTTTTTTTACTGGCAGTTCATTTAACCAAGAAAAATCATTAAATACTGACAAAGATGATATTAATCAAAAATCAACAGAACAAGAATATAAAAAAGATGGAAATGGTATCATAAATTGGTTACAATCATTCCAAATTTCTAGTGATAATGATGATGGTAAATCAATTAATCAGGACAGTAATAATTGGATGGAATATTTAAATCGTTGGCCAATTAATACAATCTTTCCATTTGGACAAATTGAAAAATATAATTTTCCACCAAAAAATGGTAAATCCGATGGTTATCCTAGTAGTACAGTACCAATTAGTGATGAACATTTTGCAAATCTATTGGGTAATTTACCTAGTTTTGTTGTAAATCCAAATTATGTTATGGATATTGATTGTCGTCAGCAATTACAAATTTTACAACGTCAATTACGTGGACATAAAATTTGGGCAATGCAAAGTAAATGATTTTGTTTTTTATTTATAATTTGAATTTTACTTGAATTTTTTTATTATTGTAGTGTTGGATTCATCAGCTAAAATACCTTCTGGTATTCTAAGAGGAAATATTAATCAATTTGGTGATTTTGATATGTGTACACAGATTAAAACTGTGGTAAAAGTAACAAAGGAGGTTTCTGTTCGGATTAAAGGAAAATATTGTTTAGCTCATATTGAAATTCAATCTGTAAATGATCAATTAAAAATACCAGTACATTTGTCACATGGTAGAGGTTTATGGAACAGTCATTTAGGTGATGTGAGTAACGATTTAGTAAATATTTTTTTGTAAGTTTGAATATTCAGAAATTTTTCGGGAGTTTTCAATTTTTTGGTGTTGGTATTTCGAATTTTATTTAAAATTGTCAACTTTTACGAAATATTTCTTTGATTTATTATTACAATTTATGAAAATATACAAGAAATTTTTTTTTATATAATTTCCATATAGCCATCACATTTTGCACCACGCTATTCAATTGTTAATTGGGGTACATGTATTCCAAATCTATGTCCAGCAACAGTAATCCGGGATACAATTGATCTTAGCCTACGACCATATAATCAAACTGGAATTTATTTTCATGTTGAAATCGATGAAAATGATTGTTTTATTCGGAATAGTACAAGTTTCAAAAAACTGATTAAAACTGATAATAAAGTCAGTTTTACAATGTAAGCTGATATGATCAATGCTGTACCGTTGTCACTTTGAAATGCCAAAAGTTTAAACATAGAAATATCATATGAAAATCAAATTTATAAACTATTCCAAAACTGCAAATCGGCAAAGTTGAAATAGAACCAACTTTTCTTTTGACATTTCAAAGCAGCAACGGCAGATCGGCTCCTCGATAGTATCTCCATATGGTAAAAACTATAAAATATTTAATTTATAATAATTTCTTTTAGTGGTTATTTTCTGATGTTCATATCATTAGTGATTACAGCTGGATTAGTAGATAATCGAAAATATTTAAATTCTTTAGCTGATATATTTATTAAATTTTTATCGAAACTAACAAAACAATCCAATGTCGATGAATTGAAAACAGATGAAACGAAAGAAGAATCTACATCCGAAATAGAACAGCAACAAGAAAAAGATGATCCAGTAGAAAAAATTGAAGAATCTATTGAGGACGAGGGTAAATATATAACTATAAAATTTACAAATATTTAACGAAATTAATTTATTTATTTTTTTTGTAGAATTAACCGAAACACCTTTAATTAAACAAATTATTTTATCTTTTTCACCAAAACGATCCATAATTGAATTATTTTCATCATCTAATGATACACAATTTGCGATTTTTCATATATTAAAAATAATTTGTACATTTATGTTATATGTTTGTCTAAAATATTTAATGATTGGCCATTTACCAGTTTTAAATCGTGATAAATTAGTGAAATCATTAGATATACCAATTAGTATTTTATTTCGTTCACCAATCATTTATTTAGATATATTATTAATGATAAGTGGTTTCTTGAAATCATATAAAATGTGTTTGGAAATGGAAGAAAAATCACATATTTATGTACTAAAAAGAATGTCAGCGAAAATTTTAAGGTAAAATTTTGGTTATATATAAAGAGTTTTCAGCTAGTATGAATCTTAATGTCTTTTTATGGCTTCATTTTTAAATTATTTATGTTTTTTTGTAGATATCTGCCGACACTTTATGCAGTTCTTTTCTTCCAGACATGGCTTTTGCCACATTTAGGTTCTGGACCACTTTGGAGTAATTTAATTGGTCGCAATCAGAAATTATGTGATGAAAGTATGTGGAGGAATCTTTTTGGAGTACAAAATGTTATAAATTTTGAAGATACTGTAAGTATTTTTATATAAAAAAATTTAAAAATGTAAATTTCTCACTTCCATTTTATTGCTAAAATTTGAGATTTGGTTACATAATTTCGACTGAGAACATGTCGACTGAGACAATTTAATCTAAGTAAAAATAACTGACAAAACTATGACTAACATCTACGTAAAAAGCTGACATTTTTTTAAAGAATTTCTTCTAAAATATAAATAATAAAATATTTTCATCGAAGTTTTTCCATCAGCATCGAATTTTCAGTTATTTTTAATCAGTCGAAATTTTCTCAGCAAGTTTTTATAGTTTCACATACTCTACAATGATGAAGCGTACTCTCGCAACGTACCCCTAAAAATCAAGTTGTGTGTCGTAATCCCCATTTTTGCCTAACATTTTCCTGTAAAAGTGTATGGCTAGATGAGCCTTTTTTGTTTTATTCTTGGATATTCAGCTTCAGATTCAATAGCGCATTCGTGGAACATTGCACCTAGCTATTTTACACTGGGGACAAGGTTAACATTGTCCAAACTTGGCTTCGTTTTTGTGATAAGTAACGTCAGTTCTGTTTTACCCCAATTATTGTGAAACAGAACACCTCTTGGCGCACTTCTTAACTCTTCTTTGACCTGTTTCCATAAGACCAAAATCTGCATAAACGATGGGTTTGAATACTTCCTATTGTAGTTATCTAATAATTTTCTTCAACACTAACAACCACAGTAATGGTGACGTACCTCAACTTGAAACGTGTCGCCTAGTAATTAATTTTACAATTACCGATATCTCTTGATTTCAATTTCATCATGTTAACGATGCAATAGCTAAGTTTAGTCTATAATAAAGTGATATTTTCTAATTTGACATTTTTATTTAACTTTTACTATAGTATCAAAATATATATAAATATATTTTTTCTTGTTTATTATAGTGTTCTCCATTAACCATTCAACATTCTGTTGAATTACAACTTTATCTTTTGGCACCACTTATTGTTTGGCTATTCTATTGTAATTCAGATGTTGGATTTATGGTATATGGTGGTATAAATGCTATGTCAGTTGCTGCACGTTATTCACGTACAAATCTAGAACATTTATCTTTAACAATTTTTCATGGAATACAGTTAAGTATCCTTTATTAATACATATATATTATTTATAAAAAAAAATAGTGTTGGCGAATAAAGTTATTTAATTCGTTTCTAATAAGGTTAGTTTAGAAAATATTGTCCACAAATTATTATATTTTTATTTTTTTCACAACAAGATTGCATAAATGTATACACTATTTGAACCTATAAAAATTGGTATTAAATACTATTCTAATTGTGTAGAATCCTTGTTTTATATAAACTGAAATATTTGCTCGAATAAAATATTCGAACTATTCGAATAAAATGAATAATCATTTAATTTTTAAACTAATTGTATTTACAAATATATTACAATAATTCCCTTTGACCTTTGTATCATCAGAATATATTGCAAGTATATTATTTCAGTTAAAAGAAAGTTCAGCTTCCTGTAATACACCAGTATATGATCCGTGGAACATTGCTTAATTCCACCACAGCTAATGTTCAGTAAACTAATGTTCAGTAATCAGTAATATTAAATTTTTTAAACATGTTAAACATTTTTTATTATATATTTATGAATCAATATTTTATCATATCTAAATTTTAATTTGTATTGGTTTATTTCAAACCAATACATGATTTAGTTTTGTTTGAAAAGTATTACTTGAATTATGTAGTTTGTAAATGCATTAAAAGTGGTTCAAATGTTGTCAGTTTTGTGTATTCTATTTTATTTTCAAATTTATGTTATATAAAGTACAAATTATTTGGCTATTTTTGTTGTTGAATCAATATTTTATCATATCTAAATTTTAATTTTTATTGGTTTATTTCAATCCAATACATGATTTAGTTTTGTTTGAAAAGTATTACTTGAATTATGTAGATTGTAAATGAATTAAAAGTGGTTCAAATGTTGTCAGTTTTGTGTATTCTATTTTATTTTCAAATTTATGTTATATAAAGTACAAATTATTTGGCTATTTTTGTTGTTCTATCTATGGGGTTCCAAAAAATTTAACAAACACAATATCTAATTGTACCTTGCCTTATGGTTGTTTTCGCTGATCCGAACAAATAATTCAGTCACTTTCTCATGTCCTTATTTTATTGAAAATGGATCTTGTGCCCGAAATTAATAAAGAGGAAATAATCGATAAGTAAATAATGCGGGTCTATATTTTATATACTAAACTTATTTTAAGTAAAATAAATTTAAATAGACTTTCGGATTATTCTCATGAGGATTTCTTTTAAATATCAACTTTAATTACTTTTTAACACTCTATACACGTACATTCATGCACTACTATCCTTTTAAATAAAAAAAAAAAACTTTTATTTTTCTCTATATAGTGTAAGTAAATTCTATCGTACAGCAAATTTATTATATTCATCACCAATTCCCCGTGCAACACCATTTCTAATTGGTATCGGTGCTGGTATACTACATAAAACATCTGGTAATGAATGGAAAGATATGTCTAGGGTTGGTTTAATATCAGGTTGGATAACAGCAATAACATCAATAATATGGTGTTTCTGGTATCCAATAAATAGTATAAATACAGATTTTATATATAATAGTATTGAAGCAGCATCATATGCATCATGGTCACCATTATTATTTTCTGTTGGATTAATTTGGATAATATTTATGTTACCAGCTATATGTAATAATGGAGAACAATCTACACCATTACATAAACTTTTAACAGTTAAACCAATATTATTTTTAAGTCGAATTAGTTATCCAATGCAATTAATTACATATATTGTTGTATTATATTTTACAGCTGATGTAAAAGAAACAAATCGTTATTCAATTGCAGATTTGGTAAAAAAAAACTTTAATTTAATTTTGAAATTTATTATGTTAATTTACTATCTTTTTATGTAATTAATTAGATAAATTTTAGTGAAATTGCTACAATAATTTTATATTCAACATTATTATCAATATTTATTGATATTCCGATAAAGAATACTCAGAAAATTATCCTTGATAAAATATTACCAGACAAACCGCCATCATTAATTCATATTGATGACGAAACAATCGATACAGAATTAAGCAATATAAATGATGATGACGAAGAACATGAAGAAATAGATGAACATGAAGAAATTACTGAATCACAGGAATCAGAAGAACCAGTTGTTGATATTTGGGGATCAGATCCAGAAGAAGAAGAAAAAAAATATTTATTGAAAAGAAATTCTTTAAGTTTATGGAATTCAGATGAAATTTCAAAAACTGAAACGTAAATAAATTTAATTATATATTCAACAATTATTGGACAAATATTTTTTTTTTCAAATTCTTTTAGTGACATAGAACCGACAAGCGATTCAAAAGACAATTTGACAAGTGAAATGGACGATTCTAAACAAGGTAAAAGAAATTTTAACTAATTCTTATTAAATTTAAATTATATTTTTTGCTTTAATAATTTAAGATGATGAAGAAGAGGAGGAAGAAGAAGAAGAAGAAGATGAAGAAATTACAGAAGATGATGAAGTTATTCGAAGACCAGATACTCCAGAAAAACCACCTTCACCTAAACCACCATCACCACCAATTTATCGGAGACGACGATTTAATTAATGACAAAAAATAATCCGATTTTTATTTAAAGACAAAAAAAAACGACAATAAATTTATTTATAACAAATTAAAAATTATTCGAATTTTAATTAATTAAAAATATAAATTATATAAATTTACAAATTAATTATAAAATTAAATCTTAAACAATTTATAATTTACTTAAATTTAATAAAATTTGATTATTTTTTTTCGATTCTTATAATTTAGCACCACAGATAAATATAAAATTATAAAAATATTTTTTAAATTTTCGTTTTATTACAAGTTTAAATTAAATTATGTAAATTTTCTAAATTGAATTGTTATTTTTTATTATATTTTTTTAAATTTATTTATCGAAATATTTCAAATTTTATTTTTAAAAAAAACGAAATTTAAATTTGGAATATTTTTAATATAATTTACAATATTTAATTAGGAAATCCAAGCTTAAATAAAATTTACAAATTAATAAAAGCATTTTTAATAATTATCAAATTTAACAATTTTTTTATGGTAAAATATTTATTTTTATGTAAAAAACCAAACAAATATTCTAATTAATATTTTTATTGGCAATTTACATAAACCAATTATGGTAAATTAATGTACTACATTTGTTACACGGTAGCCTCTTTTTACCCATTACGTTTCAAATTCACTGTCAATACCCAAATGAAATATTTCAAAGGTTTAATTAACTCAGTTGCAAAACAATACTTCAAAATTTGCTTATGAGTAATTCAGATTTTTAATTCCGGATATATAATAAAATTTTGATTCGCAAAATTAAATACTTTTTCGTATCAAATGAGTCATAATTAATTCAAAAATTTGACTATATAAATTAATGCCTGAAGTAAATGTGTGTTGATTTACATGCGCCTACAACGAATTAGAAATAAATATTTCACATGAAAATATGGAAGAAGCATAAGTTTTCTGTCTCTTTCTAACATATAATAGAAAAAAATATTTCGCTTTCTTCAGGTTACCAAACTGTCAAAAATATAATTGGCAATAAACAAATTGGCAATAAATTTAAATCGTCAAATCAAATTGCTTGTCCAATCAATTATTCAGAAGTAATAATATGAGCTGATAATTTGTAATAGTTTAACAGTTTGGCGACCTAAAAAGCGAGACAACTATTACCCAGACAGGCTTCTTTTTTTTTACTTTTTGGCTCCATCGATATAGTTCTTTATAGGAGGTTTTCTATATGAGACCAATTAAAGAAAATTTTTAACGCATTTCTTTATTAAATAGTTTTATAAATGGTAAAATTTGGTAAGAAGTCGTAAATATATTTTCACTTTATGCTTACTAAATAATTAAGAATTATTTTCGACAGAAAATTAAATGTGATGCAGCGACACTCATCGACTCATGCTTCACTGTATGCAGCAGCGCATTAACGCATATAACTGGGGGTTATATTTTAGCCCTTTCAGCGTTGCATAGCGTTGTATTGAATTATGTATAGCATTATAAATCAGGCATTAATCATCCATTAAGTTGGTTCATATCCATCATAACAATATCAAAACTTGTACATTATTATTTAAAGTTTTAATATTAGAATAAAACTAATAAATGTCTAAAATTTAAATTACTTTTATCATATAATAGTAATAATCTTAATTTAACTTAAATTTTATCAAATTATTATATTGAATTGTCCAATCAGTTAAACAATTTCATTATATTTACATATTTTTAAATCTTTAACTTTAATTAAACGTTACCATCACTTGCATTCGAAATGATACTATTTCTTTGTTGTTTTACTTGCCTCCGTTTCTCAGTTCTTAATAAGATTCTTTCCATACCATGAATTGGTGATTCAAATAATAAACAAAGTATAACTGCTGCAACAAGTGTCAATGTAGCATGTGCAATTATATGACCAGTCTACAAATAAAAACTTAATATTTATAATCCAACCAATAAAATAAATAATAAAGAATTCTTACTAAAGTAATATGGTTCATATAAAATGGACTTCGGATTATACCAGTCATATATAATTCAACTAAACCATTTGTTAAATATGAACAATATGTTAAACGGCTAAGTGGTACAAAAAATTTTGAACTTAAAATTTTTCCAAAAATACCACAATTTCCAGTTGTTGCTGCAATTATTAACCATCCAGTTGATATACTCCAACCAAGTCTATGTAAACCAGCGTACATGGAACTTTCTAATATTGTATATGATGGATTTATATGAAATAAAGTTATTGAAAACATTGATATAAGACCAATTATTGTTGAAAATATCCAAAATGTTATAACAAGTTTTTTTGGAATTTTTATACTGAAATGTAAAATTGAATTTTTTTTATTAATACTTTAGAAATTTTTTATGGAAATCTTTTCTTACGCTTGTTCTGTAATGTAATGAAGCAAAAATCCAGTGATTAATCCAAAAACATATCCAGTTGCTCGCATATGTGTTTTAATGTAAGTTGTTAGGAAAAATGGATTTGTTGAGATATCCTCAATTTCACTAGAATAGAAAATAAATAAAAATAATGTGGACAATTAGTGAACGTTTAAAATCGATTTTGAACATTTGATATTTCGAATGTCAGTTCATTTCACTATTATATAAATATCATAAGCAATTCTGTATAATATTTAGGTATTTTTGAACTATTATACAAAATGTTTTAATGTTTCACTTTGTCCATCCGTCGGTTATCACGTTTTTTTCCGAATTTAAATGGGTTATTCTCATTAGTTAGCAGTCATGTATTATTCTACGCATCTAGAAGCCAATGCCATACGAAAAAGACCGACCATCGATTAATTCTATATATATTTAGAAAAATTACTATCAGTCAATAGTTCATTCGATAAATTGTCATTGGTTGATTTAAGTGATGAGTCCCATACAACGGAATGGCGATCCAAATTACCGCGTTAGTACCATTTTACTAGCACTCACGTGACCACCTGGCTTAACTATACTTTGTAGTTGATCAACTTCGTGGCACTCAGAATCGTTGCCTTATCCGTAGGTCATTTATGAACCCATTATAATTATAATTAATCTACATTAATTTAATTATATTTAAATTAAAATATTATAATTATAATATAGTAGATAAGTCAACTAGTACAATTTTTTAATTTTAATTAGAATAATTATTATTCTAATTAAAATTAAAAAATTGTACTAGTTGACTTATCTACTAGCCGTTTATGAACCGATTATAATTATAATAATCTAATTAATTTAATTATATTAAAATTAAAATATTCTAATTATTATTCTTATTACGATTAATAAATTGTATTAGTTGCCTTTTCTATAGGTCGTTTATGAACCGATTATAATTATAATTAATCTAAATTAATTAAATTATATTAAAATTAAAATATTCTAATTAAAATTAATAAATTGTATTAGTTGCCTTATCTGTAGGACTGTATGTCATTTATAATTAATTTAATTACATAAATATTAATATACTAATTATTATTCTAATTAAAATTAATAAATTGTAATAAAAAATATTTTCTACTTACTCAATATTTAATAAAGTTGGTGCTAATTTGTCAATATATGTTAATGCAACTGGTAAAATTGATGTAAATATTGTTAAACCACCTAAAACCATTAGACCAGTTCTACGATTTTTCCATAATAAATATATAAAAATTGGTGCAAATATAAATAATTGTGTATCAGCTGATAAATACCATGATTGAAACATACACTAAAAAATATATTTCCATTTTAATAATTTTGATTAATTAAAGAAATCATTTTAAAATCAAAAAATTTTAAATTTACCAAATTATCTGTACCATAATAATTATTAATATATAATAAATTTAACCACCATGATTTTTCACAACGTTTCTGTTCAACAACAATTCGTTGATTCCATACTGGACCGGAACCAATTACTGGAAACCATGTTATATAAAATCCAATTATTGCTAAATATGCTGGTGTCAAACGGATATATCGAAATATATATAATAAAAATACATTAATTTTTCCATTACGTTTTTCCAATTCTTTTAAAAGTATACGACAAAATAGAAAACCACTTAATAATAAAAATGTATCAACAAATAATACTGAATTTGCTAAAAATGCATTTTGAAAACGTTGCAGTTCCTATAAATGAAAAATAAAATATTAAAAAAAAAAATTAAATTAAAATTCAAAATATTCCTTACGATATGCATAAATTCTGAATTTAGAACTGGTCCGCCAGATACAAATAATGCTGCATGACCGGCAACAATTAAAAACATTAAAATTGCTTTAATGCCATTTATTGATTGTAGTCCAAGATTGTCATGGCTTTGTTCAAATAATTTTTGTAGATTTTCTTTGGAACAAAATTAATTATTTAAATTTTAACAAAATTAATTATTTATATTTAAATTTTGCATTAAAAAAGTTTTACCAATTATCGAAAATGATTTTAATATCATTTCCATTGTATCGTCATCTTTATGCGATATTTTTGGGTTGGCAATCAATTTAAGATGATATATTGTACAACCAATCGCCATAATTAAAAAGCACAAAATTACACATCTGAAAATATTGTAAAATTTATTAAATAAAAATTGTACAGAATAAGAGAAACTTCTTATAGTATATGTACTTCAAAATGTAAGAATTTTAACCTATGGATTCCGAACCATAAGTTTTTCTATATTGAAGAAAGTTTTTTATTGATCAAAGCTAGATTTATATTTGTTGTCATTGTCAGAAAAGAGTCTCACAACTTTTAAACTCTCCTCTGCCGATCGGTTCTACGTACCGGAGAGACCCTGTCACACAATAACTGTTGGACACCAGGCCAAGGATCGACACATCGAAAACAGGTTTGATTTTAGATTATTTGAGTTTTCTTTTTCAGACAATGTTCCTGTTTTTTTCCCTACAACAACAACAACTTTTAGAATTTCTCAGTCTTAAAATCAAAATTAAATATTTCAAATTTTTATTACTGGTACTCATATAAAGTTGAGTCAACTTAGACCTTAGAGTATGATATGTTGACTATGTTGCGTCAACATAGCACACTACCATACTAAGCCATTGTCAATGCAATAAAATTTAATGAAACCTCTAGCATTGAGGAACTTTGATCCCAAATGGAGAGAGAACAAGGAAATAACTTCAAAATATCAATTCAAAGTTATTACTATAGGAAAATATATTTGAAAATTATTATATAAAATTATTAAATCTTTCTAAGAATTTCTAAATATTTGAAGTGTTTCCCAAAAACAAATAAATATTTTGAATGACTAACATTCAACTAAGCACATGGCACACCTATATAACAAATATTTTGCATGTCCAAAAATTTAATCTGGTTTAATTTAGAAATTAGACTAATAAATATTTAATTAAAATTTGTCTGAAATAACTTTTAACAACATATAAAATTAATTTACATAAATCTACAATGTCATTTTTCACCAAATTCGAATGTCACACACGCAGTAGCATCTTTACCAAATATATTTCTAAATATCAATGTCAAATTGACAAATTTAAATATTTTATAGGTTCATTTACTCTGGGAATTTTCAACAACAATTCTTTTACGTCATCACAAAATCTATTTTTTTGCAATACGGAAATATATAATAGCATAAAAATTTAATGGCCTAATTCAAGATTATTATTCAAAAAAATTGATTATTATATTAAAACGTTTCTAATTTAGTTGGAATTTTTTTAGAAAAATGTATACAAAAATATTATTGAGTCATTTACAAATCTAAAAATTTCTTAGAAGTTCTTGAAAATAGACAAAGATTCACAAAGATTCAATTTTATATTAAATAAAATATTACTTTTAAAATAAACTTACCCATATATTATCATTCCGTTGGTTAATTCAAATGTTTTTTTAACATAACATTTATCCTCATTGACATGAACCACTCGGCCTAACATATTACCAAGAAATTTTTCAACATCTTCATGACCACAACTAGCTGGAATACAAATTCCCCAATGTGTAATTAAAGAATCAGTGATCTACAAAAATATAGAAAATTTGTTAATTTTCTAGAAAAAAAATCTTATTGCTGGGGAAATAAACAATTTAAAAATTAATTATATTATAAATTAAAATAACGATTTTTTTTTAATTGGTATTATATGGAAATTATTATGTTTAGATCAGGAAATAGACTGTGAATAAATCAACAATAATAAATAACATGTTGTGATTGTGAACCTTGGCTTCTTGGCTATTTATATTTTGTAAATAATATATAATATTTATTGCAATTACTTTGATATATTTCGTGTTTCTGATTATAATTTTATCATTATATAAATCAATATTTCTGAATAATTTTATATCAATTTTGTTGTTATATTATGGAAATTTGATATTAATCGTAGTATCGATCATTCAACTGTGAAAATTTTATATTTTTCAAATAATAACTATTTTTTCTATTTATTTCTTTAACTTTATTCCATTTCACTTTCAATATGCTTATACAATTTGTTATAATGCTTCTCCCGAAGCATTGGATATTTTGGATATTAAGTACTTATGTGTATATGGTTGTAATTTCTGAAAATATCAAAGTTCTGTAAAAACGAAGATAATATTTATAGTATACACTACAATGGTGATTGTATAACTCATATTTTCGCTTGACTTTTTGGTGAGAATTTTGTACTTTAAATTAAATTGTCACTGTTAACACGATTCATCCCTATATTAAAATATTTTAATG
Source organism: Rhamphomyia laevipes (assembly GCA_963920725.1). Lineage (NCBI taxonomy): Eukaryota > Metazoa > Arthropoda > Insecta > Diptera > Empididae > Rhamphomyia > Rhamphomyia laevipes. Next base: position 44,489,836 of record OY987256.1, read on the forward strand.
CTGCTACAATACTTCTTTGAACAAATAACCAATTTAGTATAACAAGATTTTACAACTTTTTTTTTTAAGTTTTCCCACAGTCAAAATAGATTCATACATGGCAGACCGCGAAATTCAGTTGGCATATAAAAAATTAGTAACAATATGTTATGGAGATTAATATCCAAATATCCACTATCACGGGAGCAGCACTTACAAGAAATGTTTATACAATTACATTGCTTTAATATACGGAATATACAAGCCACTCTCTACCTCATTTAATCACTTTACATTATAAAGTGATATTTTTAAGAAGGAATTACATAAATTTTATTAAAGAAATCTTATTCAAAAACAGCATATCTTAGAAAAAGAATAAATGTAAAGTTTGTTCAAATAACTTAGTCCTTATTGAATGTCATCAGTTTTCAAGAAATCGACATTGACAACACTTTTCTCATAATTGATAGATCGGTAGAAATATAAAACAAGCTTTATGATTGCACTATTTTACCATTGAGATAGCCTCGCCGTTGACGTTGAAGGTTTGGAATTTCAAAAAAAAAATTTTGAAATGTATAGATATATGAAAGCAGACCAAATAGCCGGCGTCATGACTACTGCGACGTCCGAGAAGTAGAAAAGGTCATTCTATTTCAACTTTTCATGTCGTTGCCGTTTTCGAATTGATACAATTTTTTTACTAAAATACAATAAATAATTCAACTTCATTGATTTTGTTAAGTGCAATTAATATCAATTTCACTTCAAATCGTCTACTCAAAGTCGTCTTCAGCTGCACCAACATCGTTTGACACTTCAAATCGTCAACGGCAACGGAACAGACCGCGAGACTATCTGAAACATTATTATTATTATGACAATTTATACCACAATAAACACATAATTTCCATTATTTTATGTTTTACGTAATGTTAAAGAAATATATAATAAATTAATAAGAAAAACAAATTTGTGTTTCCATTAAACTTTACTGAACTAAACGTATATACCTTCCGTAATTAAATTATTTCACGTACATTTTTTTTACATTATAAAATTCTCATAAAAAAATATGTTTTTCATTTTTATGTGTAATATGATGAAAAAAAACAACAAATCTTTTTAGCATAGCATAATATCATAAACGATAAAAATCTATTCTTCTCTATAGAAACAACAATCTTTAAGATATGCATCAACAATCTTAGCATACAAATTAACTTAAAATCTGAATTTATAATAATAATATAGTAATGAAAAAGCTTTTTGTATACAAGTTCTATTAATTCTGGCACAATTTCAAATAAACTTTTTTTCTAATTCAATTGTGTAAAAATTACAAAATTTTATAACCTATTCTCATCAGTTACTGTGTTAATGAACCATTATTTTTGTCTTCATACAATTTCCCTATTTAACTTTATACTTAACACAGTATAAATTCAAATTAATTAACATTCAAGTTTTTTTTTTATAAATTGTTTCAATAGTAAATGTACGGACTGAACTTATTTAAATTACTTTTTATTTATGTAATTTGATTTATTTACCTGTGATTTTGTTTTATATCTAATTTGGTAACCTTCAGTTAGAACATCAGCTAAACAATATTTTGATTTTACTCGATTTCGATATTCTAATGTTCCTGTTTGATTATCATTTATGAAAATACATTCATCAAAATTACCCAATTGATAAACAGAACCAAATTCAATGCCTGATGATGATTTTGCTGAAGAATCATACACTGCACAAAAAAAAAAAATTAAATAAATAATTTAAATTTTACAAATTATTTTAGTAAATATGAAATGAAAATCTGTAATAGAATAGAAATTTTTATGTAAATATAAATACTAAATAGTTTAAATTTAAATAGAAATCATAAAGATATATTTACTTATTTTATTAATTATTCTAATTATTACACATCCCTAAACGTATTTTTTATATAAGGAATTGTAGAAATTAAATTAAAGATTTGGAAAATTACTTTATCATATTGAAATTTTACAACGCCATAATGTAATTATTCTATATGAACTATTGTGATGAAAAGGTATGGGTTGTAAAATTAAAATGTTATTAAATTTATTTTCATTTATGTTCCGGTGTAGATTACAAGAATGTAATAACAAATACTTCGCAATGGCTATGTCCAGCAATATCTAATATTAAGCAATGTCTAATAATGTTGTCGTTAGCAGAAGAATTTTTTAGGATAGGTATTGAGATTTGATGAATTCCGAAAATCTCTAATGTAAATTTTCCGACTCGTGAAGCAAACTTAATGAATTATGTAATAGACGGATATATTATTGTTGATTCGTGAAAAAGTGATCTAGTGTTTGTTTGGTGTTACCTGGCAATTTACATCAACCTTTTCTTAACTAGCTAATATTGTTATCCGATTTTACACATAACGAAGTGAAATTTAGCATATATTTTTATTTTGGAGATCCAGTAGCGAAAGAACGTATAATTTGAGATCGGTAAGTTCAGTGGGTTCCTATTTATATATCCGCAATATGGATATTATATGTATTCTTTCTTTATATCAAAATCTTAAACTATATAATTATTAAATTATTGCATGACATAACAAATATAATTAATATTTAAATTTTTAATATATATTCAATTATAGAATTAACCTCAAATTATCTATTTACTTTCCACATAAATTCAGATTTAAGCCTAGATAGTTATCATGACGCAATACAAGATTGTTGTCATAGTTTGGTTTGATTTAGATTAGGAGAACTCAGCAGTTTGATATTATTATGTATACAGTATAAACTTTTGCAGAAAATCGTATTTTTTATTCAGATTTTAGTCATTCTGCCTGACTATCGAATCTCCATTTTGTCTGTTAATAGAATTATGTAGTTCTAAGTACAAAAAAAGCTTTGGTTTGATGAATATCAGCTACAATATCTATAAATTTTCTGTATCTCTGATATTATTTTCCTCTATAATATTTTACAATTGATTTTGAATAACAATGAAAGTTGGTTGGGTGTTTTTAAAGGAATGGAAATTTCGAGACTCCCAGGTCTGTATGTCACATAAATTAATGAGCCCGTTGTACCCTCCATTCGAACACTGTATTATTATCATAGCGTGTTGATTCATCCCACTTGTTTAATGCATCACTTTGGCTGGTTTCAGCTTAACTATGTCTTCAAAGTTTTCTAGAAAGAAACATTCCAAAATCTTTTATGTTGGACTGAGAGGCAATGGCATAACAAATGTTTTATTGGTTAATTCGTATTTCCCGTGATAATTTCTATTTATATATATAATTTGGCCGTTGTCTGGTCCATTTTCAAATTTATCTTAGACTTTTTATGATTAGGTTAGGAATGCTCCAGCCAATTTTTGTATATGTTTTTGTATACAGAAAAATGAACGATAATTCCGTGTTTAAATATATATTTAAAGTGTAACATTTAAAATGTGAAATGTCTATTATAAAACTCATATTTCTCAAAAATCGGAAATACAAAATAGATTTGTCAATTACTAAATATACAATTTAATGATTTTTTACAAAATTTATGAGTAAATATTATATAAAAAAAAGTGTTAAATAAAATCGTACTACAAATTGCAATATCTCTGATTACGTAGATTTTTTGTCAATATTTTAAGTTTAAATTGAAATTATGTCAAAAGTATGTACACAAAACAAAATTTATATTTCCACATTATTTTTTTTATTATTTGTCTTTCTTATTTAAGCTATTATTCAATTGATTTTCTAAATTTGTCAAAATTGTGTAAACATTTGCTATATTATTTTTGCTTTTGAACATGATAGAAGTTCATTTATTTTAGTGTATCAAAATGCAGCATGAAAAATGTTTTAAAAGAAAATAACATAAGTAATATATTAATATGTTGTGAAGGAAAAGTAACCACCAAGAAAAATAGCAATAGGTCTTCTTAGAATGAATGTGAATGAAATAAAGCCAAATTAATTAAAGGATTTTGTAAACTTAATAAGTAATAACTAAACGCACTTGAACGCATATTGTACAAATTTTGGTGATATGAAGAAGAATTACACTGGTGCAACAAATTTTAGCTGTGGATCTATTATTCAAGTAAGCTTCAATATCTTACTGTTACTGGATTCATTATTAAATTTTCAAAATTCTAACGATTTCCATTACTGACTACTGTCCCTTTGAAATAAAAGCGTTTGCCAGATTTATTGATAGCATATAGATTTAATCAAGAACTTGTAAAATTAAAAATAATGAGAAGGACTATTTCTTTCTTATAGGGACATAGCTACGAGGATCTAACCGACCGGCAAATATTTCGTATCTGTAAGGGTCGCATTGTCGCAACGATAAAGAGATAATTGAATACTTAATTTGAATAAGTTTAGTTCCTTAATGCTACTAGATGGATCTAAAATAACTTCATTCATGCTATGGATTAACTGTTCACGAGAAACAGTGCGAAATCGGTGTATTAACTTAAAATTAAGTTAAGTAAACCAATTTCAAAAATAAAATATAGGTTTTTGATTGAGGTGCCATGCCAACCATAATATCTTCCCTGATATCAACAAAAATTATTATTAAAACATAAAAATATAGACTAAAACTATATAAATTTTATATTGAATGTCGTTGGCCTTAGCTCTAAAAATATTATGGATTGTTCTTAAAATCAAAATAATGTTTTTAAAGTTATTTGATTTGAATTTCGTAATTTTTGTAAGTTTATATTTATTTTACGATATACTTAAAAAAAACGCCGTCTTTGAAAAGTTTATTAACTTGATTAAAACCATTAAAACTAATATAATAAAATTTTCGTTCTTATAGTAACATAAATTAAATTAAGTTTACAAAATCTGCATTACAATCATAATGATTGGATTTGGATCTAATTTCAAAAACCTTGGCTTCCAGTTCATATAATGCAATATTGAATTTAGAAACAGGTTTCGTATAAATCTTCATTAACATTGGCTATGCCTGATAAATAAAAAAAGTAATGAACCACCTCACGTGCATGTAATATTTGGGTGGGGAAAGTGGCATGAGACTTTATATTACTATTATTGTGGGCTTATATTACAGTTGAATGAATTTACATTCGGCTGATCAAAAATGCATTCAGAGGGAAATTTTAAATAAATAGATGTAAAAATTAATATATATTTTAAAATACCCAAAATATTTAGTAATCAATATTTATTTAGTATTATTTAATTAATTTAAAATGTTGTAATTAATATTTGCAAAGTCATTGCAGTTTATATAATTAAATTGTATATACAAAGTAAGTAAAACTTGTTTTGTTTATATGGAAAATTGTATTTATTTATTACATAAAAATAACTCTGAATAATTTAGACATTTAGAGTATAAAAAAAATATAAAATCTAAGTGGAAATAATGTTTAAAATGTCGCTGAACTATTAGAAATTTATTCTGTAGAAAATTATGCAATATTATTTTTTTCACATAATCAATTCTAAATCTAGAAGAACGCTAGGTCAGATCTAGAAGAACGCTAGGTGCAAATACCTAATAAGTTTCAGAAAATTTACAAAAATATCGACTCGTATTATATAAATCCACCAGATGTAAATATATTTTGTATGTAAAAAAAGAAATTAACAATAATATTTGTAATTTAACCTTAGGGTTAGGTTTAATGTAAGGGTGGGCCACATACAGTCCTAATCACATCAACTATTTTAATTATTCGTCAGCCATTTTTAATTATTCATCTATGAGCAAGCCTGTTAATAAAAGAGTATACTTCAGGTCTAGTGCCTGTCGCCAGATTTTTTAAGGACATAGCCTTCGAGGAACTGGCAGAACCTACAAATGTCAGCGCATCAACCTGATTCGCTGATTGGCTGACAATCCGATTATGTGTAGCTGCTTCTTACGATTACGGTTACAAGTAAGTAATCGTGCCAATGTTCTGGCATTCTTCCTATTCAATTTAACTTTACCTTAATAGAAAATATTTTAAAATAAATAATAAAAAATTTATTAGAAATTTCAAATTTTCCCTACAAACTCGGGTTATTCTAACATCAAAAATATCAAGTTTAATCATGGAACTGAGTAATATTAAGAAACTCTAATAAATATTTGTAATTATGTGATTATTCAGTAAAAATGTGAAACTCGTTCTTTAATAAAACTATAAATACAAATAATTTTTCTTTACGAAATTTATTGTTGATGCCCTCCCATGATTTATTCCTAGATCTACCAGTGAGTCTGTCTATTCAACAAAAGTGAAATTGCTTATTCGTAATTGCATTACTTATTATCGTAAATACTTAAATACTATTTTTTGTTATATTTTATTTATTAAACACTTCTGAAACACATAAATAGAAAGTAAACATCTTGAATGTAATTTACACCAAACATTTATTAAGCGTTTTCCACCATAGAACGCAAAGTTAATAATTAATTTTTTTAGTAAAAAACTAGTATAATTTTTTAATTATATCTTATTCAATTAAACAAAAGAACAAAGATAAATTAAAGAAAATTTAAAATAAAATTTTAATTTTGAGAAAACTTCTTATTAAAAAAATGGTTTTAAAAGTTTTAGATTTCTAATTAATTATATATAATTGTATCCAAGAGGTTGAAGAAACTCAACCAGATTTATTTAAAATGCAATTTTAAACTTCTAAAAATTGAAATTTTCAAATATTGTAAAATATATATTTAACTTACTTGCAATTGCCCATGGTAATCCATCAATAATTCCTAATAATGTTGTATTTAAATCTTTTTTACATTTTTCATTTAATATATTTTCATAACTTTTTTCATATAATTTAAATTCATTATCACTTAAAATACTATTTAATTTATAATTTATTTTTAAATTATTATTTAAATTTAATATTGGATCTTTTTTATTAACAAATGATTGTGTTGACAATAAGGAATTTTCATCACTATTTCCACTAGTTAATTGGACAAAACCAATAAAAATAATTAATAAATCTAATTTCATTTTTAACATATTTTTAATATTTTTAATTACACAAATTTAAAAAAAAAAAACTGAATTAAGCGACCAGTAAAAATATCACAAATGTTAAAACTAAGTATAATTGCGACTAGATATCTCGTCGCTTGCTTCAATGAAACTGAAATTATTTAACAATTTTTCTAGTAATAATCTCCCGCGCGTTAAAATAGCCAGTTAATAAATATATAAAGTTTATAATATAAATATAAGCTTTTATGAATATATTGCAAATATACTAGCTTTGTTTTGTATAGTATATTATAAAAATTTTTGATATTGTTAATAGTATTTTCCGGTTTTGACCCCGTTTTTATTTTCAAGAATATCAGCATTTGTGGTGCAATCATTTTTATTAAAGAAAATCTATAATTTTACTAATATAATGAGATCTAAACCTGATTTTCATATCTTATTACCTATCTAGAAAAAAAGAGTTATTAGTGGGAATGCAAAAATGTATACTTCAATTAATTAAAGTAAAGTATGTGCTACCTAAAACACTACCGAAAAAAGACATGAAATTATTTAAGTTTTTCCAAAATTTATTTTTTATTAATTTATTACTAAATTACTAGACATGAATTTTAGAAGTTTTCTATAATTTAAATTTGTCATCAATTTATTAATAATCAATAATGTGCATTCGTTATGGTTAATCAATATTATAGTCCAGTGAATATATGTAGTCAGAAAAATTATTGAAAGCAGAAAAACATTCTTGAAATTTTACAGATGGTGTTATTGGTATCCATACATGGTTGGTTGGTTAGATGGTTTAAGTCGTGAATCCATAGTAACATGATGACGACTCCAATTAACATCGCGATAACATCGTTTTACTACTACTCACGTGTTCCACCAGTTTAATTGGGTGATAATTTTAAATTCATCTCGTAGGTTTTAAAATTCGTATAAATCATATATGCGTCGATCGCTTAATTACTAGATCGCTATAGGGTTGTGAAATGTGTAATTATCTATAGTATTTCTCTTATGGTCCTTGCCAGCACAAGGGCACTTACATGTAAAGTGTGCTATGCTTTCTTTTTCCATTTGTTCTTCGAAATTTAGACCTGATTTGTTAAATGGAATAACCTCAATTTGGCCAGTGTACCTTGTAAACACAGTTATTGATCTGGCTTTCTAAACGGGACAGCTTCAAAAAGTTTTCAGTTTTTCTATTATCGTATGACTTTGAATTTAGTAATTTTTTTAAACTAAAATGAAAAAATATTTTCCTTATTAGCAAGAAAAGTAAATCACTTATGGGTACAATTAAATGCATTTAAGATAAATACTAAAGAATGTAGTAGCGATTAATTCATTTTTTTAATATACATACTATTTCCACTAAACTATCTTATTTCGACAAATTATTTATTAATTAATATAAAAAAAAATCATTTTCATTACCTCAATAATTATAAATAATTTTGGTGTTATCTTTTTATTATATAACAATAATAATTAAATTAATTACAAAATATAATTACGACTTGGTGACATAGGAAATATTTTATATCTGCATTATTGAACTCATATATTTAAAAAAAATAAACAAATCTGTAGCCAGTTTCTGTAAAATGTGATGGTCAAAGTCGTTATTTTAGCAATAGGCATTTTTATACTAAAAAACGTCACTGAATTCACAAGGTGAATAAATTAATTTAAAATTTCCAGTTTTATGATTTAAAATTTAAAATAACAAATAACACAATATTTAAGATGGGCGAGGTGGCGCTAAACGGATGGAAATGTAATAATGGAATTTAAGTAAAACCCAAAGATTTTTTTTACGCTTTCAAGCTGTATACAATTTCCCCTGGCTTTAGCATATTATATAAGTAATATGTAAACAAATTGATTGAGAAACATTTTGAAAAATTTATATAATTTTCTACAATTAATAATAAATTCAATTAATTAACACATTAAATTATTTATAATTTTTTCTATCACCCTTAAACGTAAGTACATAATAAAAAATTTCAATAGTGTGTAGTGTAGTAGTGTAAACCCCATAATAGTAGATAGAGTTCAAAAATTCAAAATACCAATTGTCCATACTATACTAGTTATTATTAAAAGGAATAGTGTTGATGATTTTTTTTTTTTGTACTTTTTAAATTATGAACAGTGAATAGATGTTTTCAAGTCAAAATAGGCTTCAATAAAATTTTAATATACAATTTCCACTAAAACCTATTTTGACATAAAAGCCTCCACAATTAACTGGACCTTATATTCTAGATCAAAGTCTCTACTTACTAAAAAACATCTAAATTAAAATTATAAATCTTGCTTAACATTATTCAACAATTTTTAAGTATAATGACAGTGTGTTCGCTGAACGAATGCTGGTAAAGGTAATGAAATAGCATCAAATCAACTGGCAAATAAAGGTACCAAAATCATAGGTCACACGCATCCATCGAAATTAATCGATTTAAGATTAAAACAAATTAAAGTTTATAGTAAATGACGAACTTAAAGAATATGGATATCAAATGAGAAGGAAAAAATATGAAAACATCAACAATTACTACAACACAATAGCACAAACGACTTGAATAGAGGCATTCACCATATTCAGACTAAAAACTGAACACAGTTACCTAACAACTCTCTAAATTGGTATTTGCAACACGGATATTTATAACTTATGTAGTCTAAACGAGCCATATTTTGAGATGTCCTGGATTAAAATCAGTCGGTCAGCTATGCAATAAGAGCTAATGGGATTCATCCTTGGAATATAAAAATTTACAGTTTTAAAACTTTCGGTGTGCATAAATGTAAATAAAACGAAATCCATGTTGTTAAGCAAAAACGTCGACACAAACAAAAAACTAATATTATATAGAAAACAAAAAATCAAAAACAACAAATAAGGAAATAGCTCCGCAGCATAATCAACAGCATTAGTAGCAATAGACTGGAAATGAAATCAAGAATCCAACAGGCAAGATCAGTATTCATAAATATTAACAACATTTTCTGCAAAAAATAACTTACTTAACTTGAAATGCAATTTATTAATGTGGTCTATATGTGGTCTGTACATGCTCTAACCCAGTATATTTTCAGGATTATATGATAACACCACATTTTGAACGCTTTGATTTTTTTGATATCATCTCTGCGGCTCAGAAACTTGAGCTCTGGAAAAATACGATATTAACGTAACGGGTAGATACCAGAAGAAGAAGAAACTCTCGGTGGTTTTTCCTACTCATAAAAATATAATATTTTCAAAATATTCACCTTGTAAAATAGAATTTTCAATTAAATAAAACAAACAGAATTTTTTTTTTTAAATACAACATTTTGAAACGTTTCTTTTTTTTTTATTTTTTAGTTAAATGTTTATTTTTGCATTTTGTCGTTTTTTTTTTTTTCTTTTAAATTTTTAAATAAGTTTATTTTTTATTTTATTTATTTTTCGTCTTCTTATAATTTTCTGGCCCTCTCTTCATTGCTGTAAAATTACAATTATAGAAATATATAATGTATTTTTAATGCGATAAGAATAAAATTGATAATAATTAATTTTTGTTTTAATTAATTTAATTATTTACGATATATTTTTTTGTTATCTTTTTATTTCACATTTCAATTAATTTTGTTTTTATTTTATTAATTAATATTTTGTATTTTGTAATAAATAAATATAATATATAAGTAAATTAATTAAATGTTAAATATAACTAAAATAAAATAAAAGTTAACATTTTTTTTTCATCCAAATATATTTTGCTTTGTGTTAATAATCTATTTAAAAAATTATAAATAAAAAAAATAAAGTTTTGTTTTTTTTTTTAAAAAAAAAAAAAAGTTAAATAACAAGAAATAATTTTTATAAATAAAATATTCGATTAAATTTTAATAATTCAGAGCAGTCCAATCTATATTTTAATATTTTTATTAAAATATTCTTACACATAATAAAAAATAATTATTTAAAATTATTCAATTTTTCATAAATTTTTATATATTTTTTTCAAAGTTTATTAATAATAAAATGAGTATGTTTTATATAAATTAAGGATTATTAATAAATTGGGATGATTTTTAAAAAAAATAACAATAAATTAAAAAAAATAATAATAAATTGTTGTTTTTAAATGGAAATGAATGAATTGGAAATGATTTTTGATTTGATGTATCAGTAGCGGTAATAACAGAACAAAATTTGTTTACATACTTTTGAGATTCTTGACAATAAAATATTTTTTACGTTCATTAATTCTTACATTTCGTAATAGAAATTAAAATATTGTGTGATCCAGCTCGATAAATTCTGGGCCGAATCTAACCAGTATTTTTTTCAAACACTTTTATTTTTTTTTTTTTTTCGAAAATAACCGCATTTTTTGTATCTTATAGGCAAACACGTTAATAAATTAACTAATTCATAAAGAGTTTTGATTTTTGATTCAAAACAGAATAGCAATAATATTCGATTTATAAGAACGATAAATTATATTTGTAAGATCGATAATATAATAATAACTCGATAGTCAATATTATAAATAAATAGTTGGACCAAAAAAAGAACAACATAATGTAAGATGTCCTAGATTTGATTTATATATTCTAATAATAGCGTGACTTATTCGAACAGGGTTAGCTCTATCCAAATTCCTGTACAAATAAATAAATATAATTTCTGAAATTCGTTTAGTTTGAAACATTTTATTTAGTTACTCGGAATTATATAATTAATTAATTGCTCTTTGTTAGATAATTTTATTATTTAACCCCAGATCATGAATGAATATTATAAAAAGAACTATTTTAATGTAATTGTTTTTATTATATAAAATTAAATTCAATTCTAATTAAATTTCTAATTTATTTTGAATTAAATTTTCATATCGTACACATTCAAGTTACGATGTTCGTCTATGCTTTAAAACAATAACAATAATGTCATTAAATCAATTACAGCGAATTGGAAATTTATTTTCAAATATACGATTTATGCTTGAAGCTTTAGTTTTATGAATTATTGTTATAATGTCTATAGATACCAAAATCGGCCCTTCAATTAAAAAATTAAATAAGTTAATTAAATTACTCGGCCCTTTTCAATTATTGTTAACAAAATAATTTTAGTTTATAGTAATGCCAGATTCAAACATGATTCAATATTGTGCATTAAATTCTTAAAGCGTTTATGCTAACAAACTAAAAATAAATGTATTCTGTTTACACATATTAAGTACCAGGCGTTTTTTTTTAATAACTAAAGCACAAAATAATATTTTTCATAATTCATAAAAAATACGTGAAGAACAAAGAAGTAGACTTTCAACAACACTGTATTCTTGTATCTCATGGAAAATGACGTACGTATTTGATATTTAACAATAAATTACATAATAAAATTTAAATAAATATCTGATAAATTATTAATTAAAATCAAAATCAGCATTAAATGATGAAAAGTTAAAAAAAAAACGTCTTACATTTCCAAAATAATAATTTCCTAACATTAAAAGAATCGATTTTGTTTTTTGATAATTTTCACTTTAAGAATATCTTATATGTAAGAGATGATTTCAAAAATTGAATATTGACGTGCATTAGATCCAAAAATACAGATGTTAACAGTTTGCTAATTAATTTATTAATTAATTGTTTAAAAATGAAATATTATATAAATTTAAAATACTAGCAGAGAAAAAACAGATTTGCCCTTTTAATTAATTGATCTATGAAAAAGTATTACATATTAAAACTAAAACTAAATTTTATGAAATTGACAAAACAAATTCCAGAACATTATAAATATTAGCCTTAAATTATATATCAATTGTTTTACTTAATATATCAATTATAAATATTAATAGTTTTATATACAATATTGTAAAATAAACAATAATTGGTTGCGGTTATAACCAATAAAATAAAAAAAAAAAATGGAAAACAAATTTTTTTTGTACATAAAACTAAAAAAAAATATACAATATTATAAAAAGAAAACTTTGAATTGTAAATTAGTATCGATAACATTAAATCTTTCCTTCGCAAAATTTTGGTTTTTATTTTCATTTTTTATTTAAATATTATTTTTTTTTATTTTTTTTTGTAATTTTCGTATTTTTTGGAACAAGTTTTTTTCTCTTAAATTTAATTTTTTATTCTTTGTTTGTTAACGAAAAAAATAAATACTATTTTAATTCATTTATTTTAATGTTTTTTTTTTTTTTTTGTTCATTACAAAGCGCATTTTCTTCCTGGAGAGATTTTTATTATTATAATTTATTTTATTAATTTAGTTTATTTCGTTTAAATTTTTTTTATATTTTTTTTTTATTTATTTGACTAAATAACAGAGAAATCTAAAAAAAAGGATTTGTATTTTTTTTTTGTTATTAATATTAAGAAATTTTCTTTTAAAGAGATCTTTTTATCACAAATTCAAAAAAAGACTCATGATTTTATTATAGTTATATAATTTAATTATCGTGCGCTTTGATTTTTATAATTTCTTTTTTTAATAATTTCTATTCTTTTTTTTTTTATATTGGAATTTTTTAACTTGAAATTAAAGAGTTTTTTTATTTGCCAAGGGTTTTTTTATTAATTATTTTTATATTTCTTCTTTTATAACTTTTGTTTGTTTTTTAGATTTATATTATTTTTTGTAATGATTTTTTTTTTTTGTTTTCATTTTTTTAAATATATTTTTGTTTTGTATTTTGCTTTTTCAAAAAGGCATACTAAAATATAGGCCCTCATCGGGAGCCAATTGCAATTTCTATAAATACCTTGGTGGTCCGGAACTGTATGACCCTTGCGGTGGTTGCTGTTGTTGTTGGTGTTGTTGCTGCTGATGTTGTTGTTGCATTTGACCTTGAAGTCGATGTTGTAAATCAAATGGCGAATCTGAACGCATAAAATGATGATAAGTGCTGGGCAATTGATGCTGAAAACAAGGGGGGAAATAAAATTATTCAAAAATAAAAAAAAATTAAATTGAATTAAAAGAAATTTACTTGTATGCCACGTAATCCAATTGGTCCGGCGGCTGCACCTCCTATAATATTATGACTTGTACCATCACCTAAATCTAATTGTAAACTATCTGGTGGTTCACCAGTTAAATGCAATTGTCCTAATGATGATGTTGCCATTGCAACATCTGGCATCATATCAGATAAATGTCCATCGGGACACGAACCACTTGCACCACCATTATCATCAATATTACCACTTGGTTCATTTAATGATGGTGGAAAACGATAATCACCTTCAGTTATTAATGCTGGTAAATCACCACGATGTCCACCAGCTGACATACGACCATAATTACCACTATGATGTCCACTATTATTACCACTACCACTACTATTACCACTTTGATGTCTTGGAAATGTCATATTACGGCTATAACATGGTGATATATTTTGTGTATTATTATCATTATTTGAATGTATTGCAGGTGATGGCGGTGGTGTCTGATCATCATTATCATGTATTATACAATCATCAGTTTGTGTTGTTATTGCTACTTCATCAACACTATTACTACTAACACCACCACAACCAGGATTATTTAATGTATTCTCTAATAATTCAGCTACAGAATCAGGTAAATTTAAATCACGGACAACACGTAATCTTATTTGACGATTTATTTCATGTTTTGATGATAATGGCAATAATATTGCCCTTTGACACATTGGAGATTGACGTAATTTAATTTCACGTTTAATCATTGCTTTCATTGTTTGGGCATCTGGTGTTGGTATTGATGCAGCGGCAGCTAGCATATCAACATTTTCAGAATTTGTAACTGTAACACCGGCATTCATACGTGACACCATATATAATGTATCTGGTATATCGGGTAAATGTCGAGATCGTCGCATACGCATTAATTCGACATGATGATGTGATGATGCCATACGATCTTCTAATAATGTTTTAATTTCTTCATAATATGGCATAAATAAACGTGGTCTTACAAATAAACCTTGATTTTTACCACCCCGTATCCATGCATTAACTCGTAAATTTTCCCGTTCATCACCGATCATATGTGATGGCGGTGTACTAACTAAACCACGTCGTATTGCTTGACATAATATTTCACTATTTGGTGGTAATACATGATCCATACGTACAAGTGGTAATAATTCTGATAATATTTCACGTAATTCAACATCACTTAGATCACGTTTCTTAACACCTTTCCGTGTTACCGAATGTGCTGTATGACTTAACAAATTTGGTTCGCGATCTTCCATTCGACGTATCAATTCCTGTTCACCCCATTTTAATACAGCTTGTAATACCTCTAATTCAGATGCTTGTAAAAAATTACTTTGTAATGCACATATTAATTGGGTTTTATCTAATTGATGTAAAACGGGTGATGTAATAACAGCAGAAAATTCTTCACGTAAAAATTGACATGCTTGTCGAAATACCCATGCTGAACCATGCGGCTGATTACCCCATTTTAAAACAATTGGTAATGTTTCTAATGATAACCATTCTAATATTAAATCTTCGCATCCTTGTGCTAATATATCTAATTCTAAGAAACGTCCAATTTGATATAATTCCATTGCTTCTTCTAATGGTGTTGGTCGGGCACGGCCCAAATGTGTTAGTGCATGAACTTCACCTAATAAATTAATTTAAAAAAAAAATACAATTATTAAATTTATAAATAATTATATTTGGCTAACTGACTAAAAACAGCAAATGCACAAAATAACAAATCGTCGAAACGCACACTGAAAACTACAATTTGTCGAAAACATATTTTGGTTAGGTTAATTGGTTAATACTTTTAATCAATTAATTTGTCATAATTCCATTTTAAATACACCGCGGTTAGTCTCTTTGTAATTTACAAAATTATAAAACAGTTGTGTATAATATGGCTCCTCGTTTGTACACTATGTAATGTATCTCGCTAAATGGGTTAAGTATTTGAGAAAAATATCGTTTTAGGATGGATTGTGCAATTAGACCTATTTACTTAATTACTTATCAGAGAATTGTCGTTTTCGGGAATTTACATTTTCGGTGTCGTAAATTGAGAATTCAATCAATTTTAATTTAATTAATTCCTGTTAATTCAATTAATTGTGCATTTGGTCAATATTTTTTTATTTTTCTTACCTAAACTTCCAGCACTACTACCGCTACCAGCTCCTCTTAATATTAATGTTAAATCAACTGTATCTAAATAAATAGCATTCAATAAAACCCTTGCATAACGCTTTGGGATCACAGTTTCATCAAGAACAATACGTGTTGGTACATGTAAAGCTCTTTCAGTATATTCATCAATATTTCTGGTCCGACGTTGTATCAAATTACGAAAAAATTGTGATCGTGCACTTAATATTGATTTATGGCATGGTAATTCTAATTTTGGTCGAAAACCATATTCAGAACTACCTGAATCTGGTCTATTACTATGATAATCATTACATTCTGATGTAAATACTAATGCTGCATCAGCATAATCACCAGTTTCTAATAAATATCTTAAATCATGTTCTAATGGATTTGGTGTACCAAAATCATCACCTAATTGCCTTAATATATTTATATCAATATTTGGATCATGTTGACATAAATCACCAGTATATAAATAACGTAATAATGATGAAAACATTTGTACATCAATTGGTGATGTTGGTAATTCTAAACAAATACGGGCACCATAACCAGGACAACCAGCTAATAATTCACGAAAATATGAACAACGTGCTGATAATATTGATCTATGTACAGGAAATACTGTATTACGAAATACTAAATCACAATCTGTACAATTTTTCATATCAAATAAATTTGCTAAATCTTGTTTAAATGTTGTTGCTGGTGGCCGGGCTAATTCAGCTTGTACTGATAAATCTTTTAATGCTGCTAATGCTTCATATTCTTCACATAACGCAGCTAATTCTAATGGACTCCAATCAGATACAAAATCTCGTAATACCCGGGCATGATCACATGCTTTTGATGAACGTCGACGACGTATAAATTTACGTTTTAATGTTGCAAAACCAGTAACACGTTTACGTCGTTGCTCCCTATAATTACTACTACTGTTGCTAATATTTATACTACCACTACCGCTTGGTATTTGTATACCAATACCAGATGTTGATGGTATTGATGATGAACCATCTGTTGATGTTGCAGCTCCCATTTTCGTATTTTATTTATAAAATAAGATATTTTTTTGTTTAAAGATCTCTTTTACGAAAATATGAATTTGGATATTGTAATGTAGAATTTGGGAGGCAATTATCTTAATTTTATTAAAAAATTGGCGAAAATCAATATTATTTTAATTTGTTGATTTGTTGTGCTTTTAATCCTTTTCCGATGATTTTCTTCAAATTATAAATTTTAATCAACATATCCGATAACTGAAAATCGTAAAATGATAAAAATTAAAGATGTTATAAAAATAAAGATATTTTAAAAAATATGTAAATTTTTCATAACTGCAGAGAGAAAAAAACACTTTGACCTTTATTGATGCGCAAACCAAATAAAAAAAAAAAGAAATTATCTTTTCAAATAGCAGCACTATACAAAATAATATTGTCCATTTGGATATTTTTCTTTAATATATAAACCACTTTTTTCTTACAATTGAATGCACATTATATGAGGAAATATTTAATGCAAAATATAAAAACAAATATTTACACAGTTCAAAATTTCTACACAATTTTTGTTACGCAGCTCGCAGCACCACCAGTAAACCTTATAACATTTTACAAAAAAAAAAAAAAACTTTCACAAAAATTTGTAAATTTTAATTACCTAATTTAATGACTTATCGACCACTTAATTTAATTAAAATATATTATTTTTTATAATTCTGAATATGTTTAATAATAAAAATCATTTTCTATTTAATTTTAATCACTTTTTTAATAATTTTCAGGACTTTTTTTTTTTGGTATATTACCTTCTAATATGAAGAAACATCTTGATTGTAATCAAACAAAAATATTATAATTAATTTTCTTCGCCATTTCTACTACGACAAATTAATAGAAATATTACTTATGAAATTATTTACATCTTTTTTTATTGATTGTAATTTATATTGTAATAAAATAAAATTAATTTGTTTTGTAATTAAAATGATTTAATATTACACTTTTTCTATATTAATTTGATGAAAATTTATAAACACTCCTTTTTTTGTAGTGATTTTAAAAGTGCTGCCAAATAGAAAAAAATATGGTAATATATCTGATTTTTTGACATATTTCGAAAAAGTTAAAGAAATATCTTTAATAACAGAACAGCAGAATATTTCCAGAAACAAATCTTAAAAAAATAATAACAGAATATAATAAAATATTTACGAATGGAAATCGGGAGATTTAAAAGAACGTAAGCTAACAAAAGCTTTGAAAATGCTAATTATTTATACATTTAGAACAGAGGCTCAGACAGTAAGCTACAATAAATGTAGGTGCCGTCTTAAGTTAAATAAATAAATAGCTTGAAAAATTACGTAAAAAAATAAAAAGGCTTTTTGTCGGAAGCATCCGGTACTCGGAGGGTACTCAGTTTATCAAAGACAAAGATAATTGATATGTCTTATATAGATAGTTTGTGTATTAAAGAAAGAAATGCGTTTTTCAGCAGCGCATGCAATATTCCGCACTCAAACTTTGAAAATTAAATGTATTTTTAACATTCGAGTGCAAAAAATTGCATACAATGACAAAAAACGTATTAGATTAGTTTGGTTTTAGGGATAGGGATCCTCATCCTCATAAATAAATCAAAATGTGAACTAAAATTCTAATTTCGGATCTTCATAGAATTTCGTATCATTTCATACAATATATATGTTTATATATTTTTTATATTAACAAATTTTGCAATTACTACTTATTGGGTATAAAAAAGAGGGGAATGTCAAATATATGATTTTAAATTCTAGTCAACAAGACAGCTGATGAAAAAAATTAAAAAATATAAATACTTTTCATTTCTCATGTGAAAAATGTATGCAGTTCTATCACGAAAAAGTACATACATTTATGTAGCTAGTCAAATATTAAGATTTACAACTCAACCACAATTAACACCTCATGAAGTAAGTTCATTTTTCAACCTATGAAAAAATTGTATATAATAATAAGTTTACGAATTATGAAAATAAACAAAATCTTAATTCTTAAAAGGTTACCACCATTTTACGTGAAAACGAACATAGTCAAATATTTTCAGATAGTCCTATAAAAGGATATGATTCTAATCAATTACGTTCAAATAAACCAATTGAAGATTCACGAACTGAAGCCAGTTTAATTGATAATAAAGGTTTTTTATGTGGTATTTATGATGGTCATGCTGGACCGTCATGTTCTCAGGTTATATCAAAACGATTATTACGTTATTTGTCAGCTAGTTTAATTGACAGGAAATTACTTAAAGATGAAATAACGAAAGGTACAGCATTTAGCCAAACATTTTTAAAGTGCCACAATGATAAAGTATTTAAAAAACAAAAAAATTATATTATTATTTAGTTCTCAGAATAAAATTTAATTACAGGTAGATTTTGTTAAAGATATTCGAGATCTTTATGAGGAAAGTTTTCAAGGTTATATAAAGTATTTATTAACACAGGCAGATAATCAACCTGTAAGTGATGTTCTTGAAAATGCATTTGTTAAATTAGATGATGATTTATCAAGGGAGGCATTAGAATATGAAAATCCTAAAACATTTGCAGTTGCAATGTCAGGTAACAAAACCAGGAAAATTATGTTATATAATCAAAATTTTATACTTTTTAAGTACAATTATTATAATACAATATATTGTAAAATTTAAAACCTATTTATATAAATTTTATATTTTGTTTTATTGATTTTTAATTTTAGGTGCTGTAGCTGTTGTTGCTTTTATAAAAGATCAAGATGTTTATATTGCTAGTACTGGTGATTGTGGTGCAGTAATGGGTTCATATAGTGACACTGGTCAGTGGATAACAAAACCATTGACACATGATCATAATAGTGATAATTTAAAAGAAGTTAATCGAATATTAAGTGAACATCCATCAAATGAACGTGAAACTGTGATACGTAATGATCGATTACTTGGCCAATTAGCACCATTACGTGCTTTAGGTGATTTCCGATATAAATGGTCAAATGAAATAATGCAAAGTTTTGTTGTACCATTATATGGTGCAAATAGTATACCATTGTATTATCATACACCACCATATTTAACAGCCCGGCCAGATATAACACATCACAAATTATCATCAAATGATCGATTTTTAGTTATTGCTAGTGATGGTTTATGGGATTTTTTATCACCAACGGAAGTTGTTTCATTAGTTGGTGAACATATAACTGGAAAAAAATTTATAGAACCATTAGAAATGGACGAAAAAAATAATATATCATTTGGTGAAATTTTAGATAATTTAATAAAACGAAAGTACGTTTATTTTTAATTTTATATATATTTTTAATGGTATCTGGCTAATTAACTGACCAATAATTTGATCCAATGCACAACATAATTGACTGAATACCGAATTAACAATGATTGTAAATTAAAATATAATTATAATTTATTGAAATCCAATTGAATTATGCTCTTTTTTGATCATCTGTCAATTTTGCATTCCCCAATTGTGTTATACGATAAATTTAGATTCGTTAAAGTGTGCACTTGTTCAGTTAACCACAAAAAAATTTCAATATCGTTATCGTTTGTTTAAATATTTGATTTTTAATAACCTATATATATATATTTTTAGAGCTGGAAGAAAACATAAACCTACAGATCAAAATTCAGCAACGCATTTAATACGAACTGCATTAGGTGGTACTGAATATGGTATTGAACATTCAAAATTATCATATTTTTTAACATTACCCCAAGATGTTGTACGACAATACCGTGATGATATAACAATAACAGTAATTTATTTTAATTCGGATTATATTAAAAAAAAATACGAATCAACACAAATAAAAGAATAATTTCAAATTTCGAATATATATAAAATATTGTTAAATATTTTTGTCATATAATTATATATATATATATATATTTTTGTCTTGCCTTTAAACTACTTAGTGTGTAGATCAAGTTTGTATAGCATTTTCAGTTTGATATATACTTATAACTTATACTTCCGAAGTTTTTTATAAAAAGTTTAATTAAATTACTATTATTGATAAATTTTTATATTTAAATGGTTGTTTATAAATATATATATATATATATATAGCTTAATTTCATTTAATTACACAAAATATATTTATACATATGTATCTAAATTTAGAAAAAGTATATTTAATAAATAAACCAACAAAAAATTGTTTGGTAATACATATACTTAAATAAAACTTTGAATCTGAAAATGCTTAAAATAAATTATTTTTTTATATAAAAAAAAAAGAATATAAATCCGAATGTAATAAAAATATCTAAGTCAATTTTAATGTAATAGTTTTATATTATTTATAAAAAAAATATTTAATAAAATTTTATATTTTTTCGCTTTTTATGTAGTCCTACTTGCAATTGGAAAATTTATATTTGCTTCATTTATTTTTTTTGTGTTATAAAGAAACAAAATCAATTATCAAATTTTAATTTTGACAATAAAAAATGATAAATATTATAATTGTTATTTATTTCTAAAGAAGCTACATAAAAGTAAGTTTAAGTGTTATTTTATTTCAATGAATTTATAACCATAAATTCACCATAATCATACATACAAAGCGCCGTTGCAAGCCGGTAAAATGTATAATTTTTGTATGACGAAATGTTTGATTTGAAAATGGAAACTGTTGTTAAACTACGAAAAACTTTCAGATATTTTATACTACACATGGAACTCTACCGGATTCTAACCCATATATATATACACACACGGTAAAAAGAACTGTCAAATGTCATAAAGTGTCAAACTCTTGAACAGTACAGTGCTGGTCAATGATTGCTATTATTTTTCATTTATTGTTTAGTTTTTATTAAATTCAAAGTAATTTTTGTATTTTATTATGTTTATAATTGTTTCTACACATTGTTCAAAATAATAAAAAAACAACGAAACTAATTTTTAAAAATGGAAATTGAAAATGTTTACGATGTTGTATTCGTAATAGAAGGAACAGCTATAAATGGAGCATACATAAATGATTTAAAAACAAATTACTTAATACCAGCCCTAGAATATTTTTCTCAAGGTACTGGTTTATTAGATGAACGTGAATATTTAATATCTGAAAAAACTGCAACACAATATGGAATTGTATTATATAAAACAGCACAGGCAATGCCAAATAATTCAACTGTAACATATGGTCCATTTTCAAGTCCACAAAAAGTACTTAATGTACTGGATAAATTAGAAATGACTGGTGGTCGTAGTGAATCTAATGCAAATTTAGCTGAAGGTTTGGCTACATCATTAGTATGTTTTGATGATTTAAAAGAATATCGTTTAACTGATTCAAATATACAACGTCATTGTATTTTGATATGTAATAGTTCACCATATGTTATGCCAGTTCTTGAATGTTATCAATATGAAGGTAAAACCGTTGAACAATTAGCAACAATATATCATGAGAAAAAAATTAATTTCTCAATAATATCACCACGTAAAATACCAATTTTATTTAAAATATTTATGAAAGCTGATGGCGATCTACCATTAACAGCAAAAAATTATAGTAAAGATGTACGTCATTTAGTATTATTAAAGGGATTCAATTTGAAAGAAAGACCAATTAGTCCTAATGTACATCCATTACCAGCAAATGCTGCTAGTCCAATGCATAATCCAGATAATCAAAATACAAATTTAATGACAGCAAGCCAAGTTCAACAACAGCAACAGGTTCAGCAGCAACAACAGCAACAGCAAAATCTGCAACAACAGAATCACGTTCATCATGCAATGATGAATTCGCAGCAGCAGCAACAACAATTCCAAAATAATCCACAAAATCCAATGCAAAATCCCAATTATAATCAAAATGCACAAGTGAATCGATGGATTTTTCAAAATCAACAAAGACCGTTTATGGCTGGTGGACCTGGTGGTGGTCCACCAAATATTAATCCTGGTATGCAACAAACGCAAAATTCAAATCCAGTTTTAATATCACAATTAACAACACCACCAAATCAGCCAGTTAATCAACAAATGTTAACACCAGCTCAACAACAACAACAACAGGCAATGCGAATGCAAATGATGAATCAACAGCATCAACAACAGCAGCAACAACAACAACAGCAGGTATTTATATTTTAGACTTATTTTAAACATCAATACATTGTAAATATATTTTTTAATGTTAATCAGGTGCAAATGAATCCAATGCAACAACAACAAGCACAAAATTCACCAAATCCTCATCCACAACAACCACCACCACAACAACAACAACAATCTAGTGGATCTACTGACAATACAATTAATAATCCGATGCGTGATCGTGAAAAAATTTGGTCTGGAGTTTTAGAATGGATTGAAAAATCAAAATTAGATCAACCAAAACAAACGCGAAATGTACCATGTCACGTTACAGCTAATATTAAAGATGGTGAACCAGAAATAAAAGCTGATAATTGGCCAAATCGTTTAATAATGCAATTAATGCCTAAACATTTAGTTGGTAATATTGGTGGACAATATTTAAAAGATTCAAAAATGGTTGTATTTCGACCAAATCCATGTGAAGCACTTGAAGCATTATCAAAAGTAATGAAATCTGGTTTTGCTGGTTGTGTACATTTCAATGCACCAAATACTGCACAATGTGAAATTAAAGTTTTAATACTTTTATATACAGAAGAGAAGAAAACATTTTTAGGTTTTATACCAAATAATCAAACTGTTTTTGTAGACCGTTTGCGTAAAGTTATTCAGCAAAAACAAGGTATGAATCAACCAGCTGTTGGTGTTAATCCTCAACAACAGCAACAACAAGTTCAACAACAACAGCAGCAGCAACAGCAACAAGTTCCACATCCGGGTACAATGGCTGGAAATCCAATACAACAACAACAGCCAAATCAAGATCCACAACAACAACAACAACATTTCAATGTTTATAATCAACAAGTATCGATGCAACAACAAATGCAAGATAATATGGGTAATATGCAACAAATGAATATGATGCAACAGCAGCAACAACAACAACAACAGCATCAGCAGAGAGCATTAGCTGGTATGATGCCACAGCAAAGTGGTGGCCCACAAATGGCTCAACAGCAACAACAACGTATGGTTCGACCAATTTTAAATACTAGTAATCCAGGACTACGATTATTATTACAACAAACTGCTGGTGCTCCACCAAATCAATTTCGCCCAACTATGCAATCAATGGGTAACCCAAATATGGCTGGTGTTGGTCATGTACCAACTCGACCGAATACATTCGATGATGCTAATTTTGATTTTATTTAATATTATCATATAAATAATATGTTCCATAGCGAAGATCTATTTTAAATGGTTAAATGGTGGACTGGATTTTTGATTGTATATTATAAATTTTATATACAATTTATTTAAATGTTTAAATATAATCATATTAAAATAAATTTTCATAATAATAAAGTAAATATAAAAATAAAAAATGTATATTTGAAAAGACTCAAAAACTAAAACTATAAGAAATAAGGAATGTTTTTATTTTGTGATAAATTTACATCAAACATTTAATTAGGATAAATGAAGATCTTTATAATTGATTCCATATTCATTTATTATTTTGTTTGTTAGTCGTTTAATAATTATATTTGATTAATTTTTCAGTGTTAATTTCCAACGGAATAAATAAATAATTAAATAATTGATTCCAAAGTATTCCAAAGTGCCTCATACGTTGCTATATAATTGGTTTTAAATATAACTTATCATAAAAATAAAAAAATTATATTCATATTATGTATTTACAAAATTATATATTTTAATGGATTTTATTTTTGTGGTTACAAGTAAAAACCATGAAGTATATTTCAAGTAATTCTAGACTACTGAGACTTATCGTATATTAATTCTATATACTAATATTTAAAACTTATTGGCATTGTTACCAATACAAAACAAAAATATAGACTTAACGATCTTTTTGGTTGTAAGACCACAATTTATTATTTTCTTTAACTTACTGTTCTTATAAGCTAATACAAAAAAAAATATAAAACTAAACTACAAGTAAACATTAATAAAAATCACATTATAAATAGACTTACATCCGAATTTACAAAATCTTATAAATAGGTATTGGTATCAAAATATTATAAATTTTTTTTTTATTCAATCATTTTTTCACCATTTGAAATAATTTTATTAGAATTTATTGTAAAATTCATTTGTTCATAATATTCCATATAAAGTCTTTGCCATTTCGGATGCTTTTTTAAAACATTTAAAACTGTATCCAGCAATATATGCTTTTCAATATTCTAAAAATAAAAAGAATAATAACTTTATATGTAAAAAAAATATATATATTATATATATAAACTTACCAGTATTTTTTTACTATCATTTTTATTAAAACCAAGGTCGTGATCTAACAATTCATCTAATAATAATCTTAAACGTTTTTCTGTACCATGAACTGCTAAATGATAACCCAACATTGAATACCAATATTTTAATTCATCTGGTGAATTTATTGATTCACATAATTTTATTTGATTTTCAATAAATAATAATTTAGCCATTGATTGCCATTGATTTGCACTCCTAAATAATAAAAAATAATAATATAAAAATTAATTTAATTTTAATTATAAAACAAATAAATCTTACAAATCCATTAAAGTTGAACCATAATTTTGTGTAGTAGCTGTTTGTATAGTCATTAACGGATATGTACGTATATTTTTTTGAAAATCTTTTGGTATTGTTGTTTGTAAGCCTTGACGTAATATTGGATCCTTTGAATTTAATACCAACCAACATTGCATATTTTGTGAATATGAATATGAATTGCCATTTGAAAATAATACAAATGGTATACCATTTTCAGTTAAACTAAATTGTACAACTGGACCAGATTTTTGAAATATGTCAGCACATGATGATGATATTAATATATTTTGTTTTTCAATATTCCATATACGTAATTGACCACATTCTGATATAACACCAGCTAAATTACCCAATGGACACTGTAAATGAAAATATTTAAAATAAAAAATAAATAAAAAAATTTAAGATAAATTTTCTTACAAAAGCACATTGTATAGCAGCTGTTGATAAATTTAATATTGGTAAAACACTAGTACCATTTTTAATATTTAAAAATCTTAATGTTCCATCTAAACTACAAAATAAAACATACTTCGAACATAGACAAAAATTTACTACTGGTGATCCTACAATAAAAAAAAAATATTGATTCAATTTTTTTAATATGCAAAAAATATATAAAACCATTACCAATAAAATTTTCCCATAGTTTTTCATTTTTACTAATTTGCCAACAAGTTACTTTACACAATACACCAAGTTGAGTTTTTAAATTTGAATTTTGTAGACATATTCGAAAATCACTAGCAGTTTTGGTTACTTCAATTTGTCCACCTTTACTAACTGAACAATTACTATTGTTATTAGCTAATGATGATGTTAAATTTATTCGTGCTGGACCATTTGATGTTGTTGTTTGGTAATTTGTTGATGATATTGTTGAAAATGATTTTAAAATACCTAAACTTTTCGCTGGTGCTGAAGGTGCAGTAGTTTTAGTTAAACGATTATCTAAGTGCCTATAAAAAATATAATTATAAATATATATAAATTTCTTTTTGCAATCGATAATTTTTTTTTAATTTTACGTTTGTTCTACTGCAGTAATAATTGGTTTAACTGGTGCTGGCAGAGCAAACTGAACTTCATCTGTTTTTTTATCAACTAATGATTCGCTTGTTGTTCTAGATGAACTATTAAATACAGGTGTTGCATTCGTTTCACTAAAATAAATATAAAAATAAAAAATTATTCAATTATATTTTATTATTATTTATTTACCCTGGTTCTAAACTTAATGGTATAAATACTGGTGTTATTCGTCGTTTACCATCTAATGTTCTAGTTTCAATTTGTTTATTAATAGCAGCTGCTTTAATTGGTGTTGTTGGTGTAGTTGATTCATTAAATTGTGTAACTTGAGGCTCAATTAAATTATTCATTCCAAAACAAATTGTATTATTGTTATTATTATTTTCATGTAAGGATGGTACTGTTGGTGGTTTGGGTTTTTCTTGCATTGTACATAATAATTCAGCATTTTCAATAATCATATCACGTCCCGAAGAACTATGTACTTCCATTGTTGCACTTTTACCATAAATTCTTTGGTACAGTGAATTCTGCAGAAAAAACAGAATTTTTTGTAATTAGTGACTATATTGATAAATTTTATTTAAAAAAAATATATATACTTACTTTATCATCTTCGGATAGTGGCGCACCTAATTCTTTATCAGAAAATTGTAAACACGCAACTGTGCCATCACCGCTACAAGCTAAAAGAATACATTTATCAGGACCCCATGATAAATCTAAAACACTATCTTGAAATAAATCATGTATCACCACTAGAGGTCGTTGTAAAGCAGTCATCCAAACTGATAATGAACGATCTCTAGAACCAACTGCTAAACAGCAATACTGTTGATCTTTATTTGATTTTGGTGCTTTACGTTTCAATATTGAATTATGAAAACGAACACATGTTACCGCCTTACGATGCCCAACAAAATCTTTATCGCATTTCCATCCTTCACGTTCAATAATTTGTGCTGTTGGTCCGCCACCATTCATAGCATGTGCTGACACCAAATATTGTCCATCTGGTGACCATGATAAACGTAAAATATGTGTTGTACCACCACATTCATCAAATGGTTCAGTGATTGTACTACCGCATGTCCAATCACTAGTTTTCCATATTTTTACACTACGATCATCACTTTGTGATGCTAAATATTTACCAACTGGATCCCATGTTACGCCCTTTACTAAACCTGTATGACCTTTAAGAACACTTATCATTGATGGTAATGCTTGTCCATCCCATACAATAATAGTATTATCAACACTACCACTAGCCAACCAACGATCTTGTGGTGACCATGCTAAATCTAATACATCACCAGCATGTCCACGTAACGTCGATACACATTTCCAACTCTCTGGATTTTTTGTAATACCACCAGTACCAAAAACACCACTTGGACCTTTTGACATTTTCCATATCAAAACCAATTTATCATCAGAGCCTGATGCCAGCATCTGACCATTTTGTGACCAACGTACACAATTAACACATGCTAAATGATTATCCATTTGGCATAGCATTTTCGGTATGCTATCATCATTTTCGGCTTTTTCAGACAATACTGGCAATAAATTCCAAATAACTACTCTGCCAGAATCATTACCTTGTCCGCCAGTTGCAAATTTCATACAATTTTGATGCACATCCACGGAGAAAATTGGTTTATCTAAAAATATTTTTATTGTATGTAATTTTACAATAAATTGGATTGAAATTAAAAATAATAAAAAATTAAGATAATTTGCATGAATTTTAGTATAATTTAACTAACCATCGTGATGCACCCACTGTGGTTTAAGTAATTTCATTTGGTATTGATTGTGTTAAACAAATTGTTATCAGTTAATTTTGAATTTAATTATTTTTTTTAATTAATTAAAGAATTATAATTTGTTACTACAATGCGTCGCGCGCATTTTTTCTTCTTTTTTTTAATTTTGATTTCAGATTAGAATAGAAATGTCATTACTGTCAAGGTGTCAAAGGAAATATTATTTCTACACTCTACCTGTTAAAAATTTTTGAAAACAGATATAGCCACAGATATCACAAGATTATGGCCCCATCAAATTGTAGATAATTTCATCAGCACATTCTGTAAACCTTCCATACAGGAGCAAGATAAAGGAATATAATATAGGTTAATTTTAGATTTTAGTTATTTTATTTTCCCATTTTTTTCATATTGTACAAGTATCTTTCATACTTGTACAATAACTTTCAGCAATATATGGAATTATTAGTTTCAAAGTAAAGTACTTTATTTTTAAAGGTTTTGCTTTGAAATTATTTACTTTAAATTAAATTTTTAATTTTGGTTCCCTTTTTAATTAAATATACTTTATTAATTTTTTTTTTTTCTTTATATTATCATAATAACCCTATAGCATTTCAATTTCAACTGCTTAAAAGCTGCAACAAACTCTACAAAAATACAAAAGTCGAGCTGGAACAACTAATATCAACCGAGAGTTCATTTGGTTACGATGTTACGAATGATATGGAGAAATGTATTAAAAGTCCATAAATTAAGTTAGAAAATTGTTACTCACAAATGGAATTGATTGCATTCTTATTTGGTGTCATTTATATTTATTATATTGGCTGTATAAATCCTCAATAGGCATAATAAATTCAGGACAGAATTATGAGAATAGAACACAGAAACAGTTTCTTTTTAATTTAACTTTCAATATGTGGTGTCGGAAACAAGTACAAAATCAGCCCTTTTTTCTGGCTTTTTTATTTTTTTTTTCTACCGGTCAAAATTGTTAATTGCTGTCAATTTGATACCAAAATTATTATTGGAAAGTATTATTTTTGAAAATATTGAGAAAATCGTTTGTTTGGCATGTTTGGAATTTGATAATGCAATAATTTGAAAAATAAATAACAGAATACAGAAAGCGCGGCATTTTTATTGATATTTTTTTTTTATTTTTCTTCTTTTTTTTTCATTATATTATAATAGAATTTTACTCAATCTGTAGTATTCCGTATTTCCGTCTCTATAAAGTAGTATACAACAATATAAAATTTAATAAATTAAAATGCCTCGCAAAAATGATCGACCATCGAAAAGGACGCCCAGAACTATAATAAAAGATTTTTTAGGAGAATCAACAGCTTCGACAAGTGAAACAGATGAATCATTTCGATCACCATCAACAGATGTTGGTGTAACACGTTACAGTCTCAATTTCAGTTCAGCAAAAAGAAATACGACTACAAAATCTGCTAAAAAAGAAACACCGAAAAAAAGAACAGAATCACCAAAAAAACATGTAAAAGAAGTAGACAAGCGTAGGGCATCAAGATCTCTGCAAAGCGAGAATACAGATGAAGAAAGTAATATAGATGTAGACCAATCGCAACAATCACGACGGTCATCACCAAGAAAACGTGTTTCTCCTACACCTGGACCATCTCGAATGGTGCCAACTGCCAAATCATCTAAAAATGCTCATAAATCTATACCAAAAAGGAAGCATATTAGTAATAAAAATATACCCAATGTATATAGAGAAATTATAAGTTTACAACAGTCTACAAGTATGTAAAAATGAAAATATTTTTTTATCATGAATTTATATTTTCTGGTTTATTTTTTAGGTCTACAATTGAGAAAATTAC
Source organism: Rhamphomyia laevipes (assembly GCA_963920725.1). Taxonomy (NCBI): domain Eukaryota; kingdom Metazoa; phylum Arthropoda; class Insecta; order Diptera; family Empididae; genus Rhamphomyia; species Rhamphomyia laevipes. Next base: position 44,520,363 of record OY987256.1, read on the forward strand.
CATTTTCAAGAGTAATTCGGGAAATTTTAATGATGAATAACAAAGAAGGAATGCGAATAACACCAGAAGCACTAATGGCACTACAAGAATCAGCTGAATTATATTTAACAATATTATTTCAAGATGCTAATCTATGTACAATACATCGTGACCGAAAAACACTACATCCTAAAGATTTAAGATTAGTAAGATATTTAAGAGGAGTTACAGATCCTGGTAATTAATAAGATAAACCAAGTTTTGTTATATATTTTATAAATAATATGAATTTATAAATTTCTTTCTTTTTTTATTATTATTAAGTTTCTTCTTTGAAGACATTTATATTTTGCTATACTATATTTACAAAGTTATTGACAATTTTTTTTTAATTTTACTAAAATTAATTTTCTTTTGTATAATTTTAGATTTGTATTAATAAAAATTTTAAATTGTATTTAAATTAGAAATAATAATTATAAATTTGATCGAATTTCAAGGAAATTTGAAATTAGTCGAAATAAAACTTATAATAATTTATGTTTATAATTGTTTTATATTCCTAGTTGTACGATTTTCGGTTATTTCACAGAAAAACGTTGTAGGATTAACTAGCTATACTGGCTATACATTTAAAACAAAACTATGTAATAAGTTTTATAAAAATTGTAAGACTACGTTTTAAGAAAATTGATTGCGGAGGCTCCTCGAGACTGCATTATTTGTAAACTACCCAGTTTTTTTTTTAGAATTAATCGAATACTTATCGTACTGAATTAAATATTTATTATTATTATATAATAAATTCATAAAATGTAATACGATAGATAGAAATATTGATCAATATAATATACTAATACTACTTAATTATTTTATATGTATAAAAAAAATATTAGTAAAATTCTTTTGAATTTGCCTTGATAATTTATAGATAAAGCTAAATTCAAATTGTTGAATCAATATAAAATGTAAAAATCATATTATTATTAAAATTTCCTGTAACAAATATTTGACATAAATACAAATAATTTAAAAATTCCGCAATCGAATTGCATATATAACGTTTTTGTATATAAAATATAACATGAATTTTTATAACCTTTTCTTATAACACTTTAATTTTAATACAATTTTAAATAAAAAACAACACGGATGACATTGTATACGTCAAAATAATCTTATCTATCAATATTTTAAAAGTTTTTGGTTTTAGCTTTGTGTAGTTTTTTTAATTGTATCGCCGGAGAGAGCAAGATAACCATCAAATTATTATACAATATTAACAGGTAATAAAAATGTAATATTAAATAATTTTGTAATTATTAATTGAATTTAAATGTCGTCATTTAATTTATTAAATAATTAATAAATAAATAGTTATATATCTATATATATTTTCTTCATATTTATGAATTCGAAGGTCAATATGATTGAATTAATTGGTAGATATTTAATGCCACATACTGATTTATTAGCTAAAATTGCTGGTACAGTAACATCATTACAATTTCTTAGTGGTATATTTTTACTTAATGATATACGTAAAAAAGGTTCAACAAATGGATTTCCAGCAGCACCATTTATCGGTGGTATTGTATTGTAAGTTAATTATTTAAATTTTTTAAAAACCAGCAACAATTAAAAAAAAAATTTAATATTATATTTTAGGTCGATTTTAAGTTTAAAATATGGTGCAATATTACGTGATGATGCAATGATTAAAGTAAATTTATTTGGTTTTGTTATAAGTGTTATTTATTTAACATTTTTTTATTGGTATACACCAAATACAAATAAATTTAAAATATGGTGTCAAATTGGTTTAGCTGGTATATTTTCAATTGGTTCACTTGCATATTGTGAATATGAAGAACCGAAATTAATTGAATTTCGTTTTGGTATGCTGTTAACTAGTTTATTAGTATTTTTGGTTGCATCACCATTATTTGGTATAAAAGATATTATACGTAATAAAAGTACAGAAGGTTTGCCATTTCCATTGATATTTTCTGGTGTTATTGTATCAACATCATGGATGCTTTATGGTTTTTCAATTTTAAATAATGTTATCATTGTAAGTATTTATGCGATTTCTTTGTGTTCTTATATTATTTTGATTATATATATTTTATTTATAGGCTCAAAATGCATTCTTATTAATTTTGGGTTTAATACAATTATTATTATTTGTTATTTATCCCAGCAATGGTAAAAATTCATCAAAAAGTTCCCAAATTAAATCTAGACAAGAAGCTAAGAAAAAATCTAATTAAATAATAAAAAAAACAATATATATACAATGTATTTTTAATAATAATTTTTCCAAACTAGTACAAAAATACTAATAAAAATTACTATTATTTTCGTGCAAAACTACTGCAATTTTGTGATATGAATTAAAATGTAGAGATTGAAAAATAAAAGACATTTTACAAAATTACTCTATATTTATATTATTATTATTGACAATAATTAAAAATAAATTAATAATATTTTAGATAAATTGAATTTAGTGATAAAGATTTAAAAAAATTTGTTGTGTAATAATTCATAATTTTAATAGATATTTAATTATTGTTGTAAAATAAAAGAAACTTTATGCATTGTGCAATCAATTTAAATATATATACTGTGAATAAAAATTATTGGATAAAAATTATTTTCTTATAATAAAAAATATTGTATTTTTGTTAATTAAAATGCTCTATTAATAAAGTTGCAAAAAAAAAATGTTTTACCTATGTTTAATTATTTAATTAAATTTCAAGATTTTCAGACAAGATTACATAATAATTCTATATACCATGATGATTCCAATAAAACTTAAAAACCAGTTTTCAAATGATAATTCTAAAATTATGACTTGACGATATATTTATATTAAAAGTTATTTGTTATAAAATCATTAGAAATTAGAAGTTACCTTGAGTTGCACAGAAAAAGTAAAATAAGAATTTAAATATGCTGATCATGTTTAAAATATAGTTATTTATATTTTTAATTGAATGATTTTTGTTATATATTCGCTGCAGCTGGCTGATTATTGATATTAATGATATATGCATTGTTATATTCAGTAGTATTTGTTGATTTTCAATTAGAAACTATTATTTTATGGTAATTTTAACATTGAGTGATATTTTCATTCTGATTCGTAGCATATTCTAAACATGGACAAGTTAAGAGATGAGTTTCGTCGTGCCAGGTTAAGCGAACAGAAGCTGCATATGTTGTTGTTTGTGATCCCTGTATCTATTCACGTACTCATAAATATATATTATATAAGAAAAATAGGACGCGCCAAAGACCACTTAGTAAATGTACCCACTATAAAATCATTTATTTTGATATAATCCGAATGAATTTAAGTAGCATTTCTTTATGTTATGTAGTTTTATATTGACTAAATAAATAATTCGAATTAAGAAACCATTTTAAATTATTTATTATTCTAGTAGTTTTATGTAGTAAACCGATAATTAATATAATAATTTCAGAATCGGGGTTTCAAATCACAGCATTTTATAGTAGTTTAAAACTATTTTTGTACTCGCTATGCAACTAAGAATCTGTTCCTAAACATCCAGGATAATTTTCAAATTGTGCAATATTTCATTAAGAAATTTCTTAATTTTACCAACAAGCTATAAATATTTACAATAAATATACATTTATTTACATTCCTATGACCAGTAAAATTCAAATTTTAAGTTCATATAATTTATTAGTTTAATAAAAACCATTCATTTTATTTACAAAATTTTACATTTAAATTATCAATTTTAAATAATACTAAAAAAAATCCAGAAATTTATCTTTTACATATTATAAATTTTATTATGTTTATTAACAACTAATTTTTTTTATGTTACTTAATTTTTAATTCCTGTGGAATTGAATTATTCAAGTCCTTTTGACTATTATTTGATTATTTATTCTTAAGCTCATAATTCTGAAATTTTGCTGATTCATTAATATATACGGTTACGCATCAAAAATAAGCTTCATCAAATCAAGAACATCGAAAATATCTATAGTAAAACACTGGTTCTTATGAAGTGGTTTCTTAACCATCAGTAGTTCAGTTGGATATAAATATAAATAATTAAATTCGGTGTTAATTTTTCGTTCTTATTTTGCTTTTTTTTTATTGATTTGATCAAATATTGCAATAAATATTAATTATTTCATCTTGTTTTAGATCACTTTAGTATATCATTTTTAATAAAATAATTCCTCCTAAAATAATAATTATATATTTTTGTTATAATAAAAGTTTTATGTTAAAAAAAAAAAATTACAAAAGAAAAAAAAAACACTTTTCTTTATTTCATTATTAAATAATATTCATATATAATAATAATATTTTTAAGTACATTAGTTTTCATTCTTTTTTTTATATATATATATTTACTTGTTTATTTATATAAATTTATAACTTTTGAAGATAAAATAAAGACTTTCTATAATAATTAAAAAATTAACTAAATAAATGTGTTACAATAAACAATAATAAAATAAAAATATATTTAGAAATTATTAAAAATTGTTAATTCTAATTTTTTTTTTTTTTTTTTAATATTATTTCTGCTGAATTTTATTTATCTTTTTCTATAATGTTTGTTTTTAATATAATTCTAAATAAAAAATATTAATCAAAATCAAAAGAAATGGACAAAACAATTAATAAGAGAAAACAAAATATATAAAAAAATATTGTTAAAAAAACAAAATATTTTATTTTATATTTTTTCCCCAACTGATTTTAAAATTATAATAATATTTTAAATATTTTTTTTTTTATTATTTTTTGTGTATAATTTAAATGTGTAAATATAAATATAAAGTTTATTAGTTTTCTTTATGCCACGATTTGTTAAAATATTTAATTTCGCCTTATTTATTGACAATATTTATGGAAATATATTTTTATTAAAATTGAATTTCCAAGAAACTAAAAACAAATGATATTTTTTTTTAAGTAGAGTTTCTTTTATAGATTTTTGATTTCAAAATTTGATTTATTTATAATATTTTTTTTTTTGTTTACAACTTTTTTCCTTTTTTATTTTGTATAAAATATAATTAAAAAAAAAAAAAATATTAAATTATTTTGTGATAAATGAGAGAAAAAAAAGACAAAAAATAATAATAATTATAATAACAACAATTTAAAAAGTATTTTATGATTTTTTTTTTTTACTAATTTTTATAAAAAAATATTTTTTTATTCAAATGAAAATTCGGGAAATCCGCTAATTTCAGTTTGTTCTAGAACTGGTTGACCATCAGCAACATATGATATGCGTAGTCTCATTCGAAGAACAGCCTACAGGAAAAAAAAAATATTTTGTAAAAATTTATTAGAAAAAAATTGATTATATTTTAATTGTAATATGCAATTTGTGTATATTTACCTTGGACGTACTAACAATTCGCATTTCTTGTGTAATAGAACCACCTGGTGGCAGTTGGGCTCCTGAAGGTGATAACATTTGTAATGTAAAACTTTTAGGAACTGCAGCCTGTGTAATGATAAAAATAAAAATAATTAATGAAATTAAAACCTTAAGCATTTAGTTTTAGTACTAGTACAAAAAATTTCAACGAAAATTTGACCAATGAACAAATATGATTATCTCACAAATTTATAATATTTTTCACTTACTTGAAATAGATATTGTTCTATTGTATCTGTTGAGCTGTTTGTAGCTGTCATAAATATCTGTAAAGAACTATTTCCTTTAACTGGAACAAGTTGCACTAAAATACCATCTTTTTCTAAAGCTGTCATTTTAGGACCTTGTGGCTAAAATAAAAAAAAAAAATTACAAATTAAATTTACAGAATATATATATATATATATATATATATATATATATATATATATATATATATATATATATATATATATATTACCTCTACAGTTGTAGCAGTGTTTGTATTATTGCTTGTTAAATCTGTTAAAAATGAATTTGACATAATACTAGAATCATCACCGATAATCCCACTAACATTTCCATTTCCCACTCCACCACTCATTGTTATTGGTGATTGTATCGCTAATGAATTTAAATTAAAACCACTTGATGATCCAGCAGCAATTCCTATTGTTGTTAAATCATTACCATTTGATGTTATATGATTATCTAAATTAATTCCAGCTGATGTTGTTGTTAGAATTGATCCAGTTGAAGGAACTGCTGAAAAATCTAGACCACCCAATAAATCTAATAAATCTTGATTATTTGTTGTTGGTGTTTCAGATGATAATATATTTGAATTTTTTGAATTTCTTCTTTGCAAAGTTACATCTTGTGGTGTCATATCAGTACCACATAGCAAATCTAATAAAGCATTCTACAAAATATATTTATAAATAGTAAAATTTAATATAAATAATAAAAACAAATTTAATTAAATTATTATATTATATTACCGAACTATCGCCAGTTGATATTGTTTGTATATTTTCAATATCTTCTAAACCATTTTCAATTAATTCTGAACTATTTTCATCAAATGAATTGCCATTTTGTGGCGATGGACGTACTATTTGAAATGGTGGCATTTTTTCTAATAATGATGGACGTAAATTTTGATACGAACCAAATAATTGTGTATATTCAACACCACGTTGTTGTAAATCAACATTTAAATGACTACCAAATGTTTCAATTAATGTTTTTATTTCACTATCATAAAATTATTTTTTATTATTATTTTATTTGGAAAATGAAATTATAATAATTATTATCTTACTTTTGTCCAGCTTGTAGACGTGTACTTAATTTAACCAATGCAGTTAATGCATATTGCTTACTTATTATTGAAACTTGAGCAGATGTCAAAAATTTATTAAATAATTCAATTAAATCAGTTTCTGATGGTTTTTCGAAATCTAAAATTTAAGAAATACAATTATTTTGATAATTTACACTAAGATATAATTAGCTCGAGATTCTCTAAAAATTGTAATTACGTATTTCGATTCGACAAAACTCTGACAAAAATCTTTAATAGAGTGAGTAAATTTTATTCATAATTATGAGTAAAATTTCACATATATTTTTAAAGGATTTCGATGTACAGATTAAACGAAATCTATTAATTTAACTCTAACAGAATCGAACAGAATATATGAATGCAAATTTAATTAATGAAGTAATTTTGATGTGCGTATAAATGAATTTTAATATTCTTACCATCTGGATTATCACCATACATAAAAAAATCACCATATTCTCCGATTGCCCATACAGCAACTTGTAATAATGGTTGTTTATCTTCACAATGATTAGAAACTTGTAGTGATTCCCAAAATCTAAATGTAATGTATGTTTGTTCTGGTACTGGACTGCTTGAAATTAATTGTATTGTGGACGCAACAACATCATCTCTTACATAATTACCAGCCTATAAAACCAAAATATTCCAAATTAATTTATATTTTATTATACTGAAAAAAATATCAAAAATTATTACTTACAGCATTCAATACACTTAATTGTGTATCCAAATGCCAACGTGGTGTTGGTGAATAACGTTCAGCTGCATTTATCATACCAGAACTACAATGTCCTTTAAATTCGGCATCGGATTTTTCCAAAAATAATAATAATTCTTTTGTCATTGTACGTATATTTTGAGCATTTATTAATGCGAATGATAATTCCATAGCACGTTTTCGAATTGATACATCTGGATCTTTTAAACATTCCAAAATTGTTGTTCGGTGACGTTGAACAGCTGATGTATCAGCATGTACAGTACGTAATAATGTATTTAATGCAACATAACGTATATTTTTGTCACTATTTAACAAAAATCTACCCAATATATTAACAGCCAAAACACGTAAACCACCTTCCGAACTAAAATGAAAATTTTGGGGTTAAATTTTTTTAATAAATTCTTTTTATCAAAATTTATTACCGTATATCCATAATTGATAAAACTGTTTCATATAAAATTGTATTACCAACATTTTTACTAGTTTCCGTATTTGTAGCAACTTGTGCTAAAATATCATTCATTGCTTCAGATGCATCAGGATCATTATGTCCAAGAATTCTTAACAGTCTTAAGATTTTAACTTGTAAAAATGGATCACTAACACCACTAACATCATGTTCTGGTGAGTAACCAGCTAATATTAGATTCTTTAAAATTCGTACTAGATTTGGAACAATCTAAATTTATTTTGTGAAAAAAAAAAATATGTTAAAAGAATTAAAATATGTTTTTTTTTTTTTGTAAATATTTTTACATTTACTAAATTATATAAGTAAATATTATTTCTTTAACAAAATAAAAATATACAAATATTTAAAAAATATCATACAAAATAAAATAAAATGCATTTTATAATTGATTTTTTTTTAATTTTAATTTTTGTCTGTTAGCGTATTGCATTACCTCTCGATTTCCACTATCCTGGCAAGCAAACATACAAATTATTAATGATTTGAAAAATAAATTGAATATTTATAATATATTTTAATAATTTTTATGAATATTAGAAAATAATGTGTCAATAAGCCATAATCAATAAAAGTTGATGTACTTAACAGTATTTTACATTTTAGATCTTAAGAGTATAAACTATCAGGAAATAATGATATTAATAATGTTTTCTACTTATTATCTTAAAAATAGAAAACTTTTTCGTCGCCATTTTTTATTGGTTGATTTTTCAAATCATCGATTTGAAATTTTTATACAATTTGTGAGATCATTTTACCGTACTAACTATTTATTTCAATAATTAAATGAAGGATCTCCGAAACCAATGAGTTTTCCGCACAACATTCGATTATCCAAACAATTTTTATTTAATCCATCATTTCCAAAATAGTTTATTAAAATAAAAAAAAACTACGGGATTAAATTCTGAAGCCGTTAACACATAAAAAAAACTATATTTTATACTCTAAGATTTCGCTATTATAAATATGTAACAAATTACAATTTATTAACTACACTGTAAACTTTATTTTGATATTTCAACTGATTATGCCTTTTGTCATCATAAAATATTTTAAATAATAAAAATGTGCAATATTTAAAATTAAAAAGTACTCAAAATGTAGTTTCAGTGCAAAAGTACTCTATAGTTTCTAATTACAGGAAGGTACTATTTAAAATCTAACAAGAACACTACTTAAAATTAAAGAAACAATAGACAATCTACAGAAAAGAATTACTAATTACTACAAGACTAAAATTATAAATTTATAGGTTACGCAATGCTTTAGCTTTTTTTTGCCACATTAATATTAATTTTGTTAAAAAATTTAATTACTTAATATTAAAATAAATAAGAAAAATAATAGCCTCTATTTAATACTAAATAAGAATAAATACCTTTTTAAAATGATTTAATGTGTCTACACTATTTTCACACATTTCAGTTATTAATGTAACACCAGTTATAAGAATACCTAAAAAAAATTACAATAATAAAATTTGGATTTTTAACAACAAATAAAAAATTACAACGATTTATTACCATGATTTTTTTCACTTAATAAAGATCGTGTTGCTGGTAAAAAGATTTCCATTAATTCGGGTACTCGACGGATAACACGAAATGCACATAAAGCAGCCTTTTTACGAATATATGTATTTGGTGATTTCATTAAACGTTCAACTTCGCTGGCTAAATCACGTGCCATTTCTGGTGATGCAATTGCACCTAAAGTACATAATGCTAAACCAACAACAAATTGTGTTGAACTATTTAAATCACTACAAAAATAAAACAAAATTTACTAATTAAAATAAAATAATAAAACTTTTCAATAATATACTTTTTTAAACAATTTGTTATTAATAAATGAACATCTTGTCTTTCATCTAATAGTAACATAGCACCAAGATAACCAATACGTTTATCTGTAAATCGTGGACTAGCTGTTAATTTTAAACATTCTAATTGACCAAAATGTGCTGGATATCCTAACATATGGATATAAAGTAATTTTGCAATATTACGGCATCTATTAAAAAAAAATATAAGTAATTTTAAGAAAGGTTTAAAATAATTTTATTTACCTCCAAACTGAATCCTCTTCACGAAATGTACTACGAATATAAGCGCATTCTTTATTAACAACAGCTCTTTCTTCAGCAGCTGTTCTGGCAGCTCGTATTTGACGTATTAAATCTCTTAGACGTGTAGGTGTTGGCATTCTTACTAATAAAGTTAGTAAGAAACAATTTTAAAAAAGTAAATTTACACAATATAATAAATAAGTATCAAATTAATTCTGATTAGTTTATATATATATAATTAAATAAATATACATAATTAAAAATGGACTATTACCCCGTTCTACAGCCTCATTGAATGCTTGTCGAATTGTGGCCATATTAAAGGCTGGATTAAATCTGTATACAAACAAAATGGATTTTTGATGGTTTCGGGATATCGTGCAAAAGCATAAAAATAACAAATAATTAATTTAGTTAGTATATATTAAAAATCAAATCAACTAAAATATTTAAATCAATTTGTTAATATCAAAAACAAAATTATTTTTTATAAAAAAATTAAAAATTTACCCATGCTCGGAATTCATTTTTGGAATTATTATTTTTTTATTATTTAAAATATATTATGTATTTTTGCTTATCAGATTTGGTGGACGACTACCACCGCCGACAACCTTTTCTATATATAATTTGATTCTGAACAAATTTGATCTGTGATGTTATATATGGTAATAAAAAACTGACTTTAACAAACACTTGACTTTAATTTTATGATTTTCTCTGTGGTGTTTTGTTGTAAGTTGTCAAGCAAATGTGTAATTGATTATTTTCGTTTTTGATTTTTTTTTTTTTAAGTATACATCAAAATTATTATTAAAACGTCGATAACACTTCTTGTTTTACAATTTACTTAAAAACGAGCTTAACAAAATAATTAAAATCAAATAAGAAAATTATAAAGTTTTTTATATGGTGAAAACTATGTCAACCACCACATTTTTTTTTTGGAGTACTTGATGTGAATAATTAAAAACTTAGGGGGAAATTTGATAATTTTTTTGTTATATATATTTTAACGTTGTAATTGTAATGTAAAAAAAAAGTATTATACTAATTTTTAAGAATCAGTAAATTAAAAAAAAAAATTAATTTGGAAAATGGTTGAGATTAATATTTTTTGTGTGTCTCTTGATGTGGAAATTCACTTGACTTTGTCGTGACGAATCAAGAAAAAAAGCAGCAGATGAATGAAATATGCACACACATTCATACACTCACAAAAAACGTATTACTCTATTTTTTTTTAATTATCAAAATTTAATTATATATTACTTTGTATTTAAAAATTATTTTTCGAAACTATTTCTATTAAACTATTTACATTCGAAATGTTTGTTTTGCTTTCGTAGTTTTCAATAATTTTATTAAAATAGTTTCCGTTTATTTAATTAATAAAATTTGCAAATAAATAAAATTAAAATAAAAAGATCACACGTAAAAATTTATTACAAAATTTCCTTACGTCCTGCTTTATAAAGATCAGTGTTACCGTGATTTTTTTCCGAAATGATAATAAGAAAAAATAATATCAAAAATGTAGTAGTAGATTTTTCATAACAATTATCTTTAGAAGAGGGTTTTATTATCTTTGTTGGAAAATGGATGAGGAAAATGTTGATAAATTGACAACAACTTTGTTTGACAATATAATGACAATCATATGTTTACAATCAAACAAATTTATTTGTTCAGTTTGAGTGTTAAAGATAACAAAAACAAGACTAAAATATAATAATAAAAAAAATGTTTTGTTTTTTATGTAATTCTAAATCAAAATCAGAAATAAGAAATTCATTATTTGATAAAAGGGTAATATCATTATTTTTTGAAATTAGCTAATAATAATTTTAAGGAGCAAGTAATACATATATTAAGGAAATGTCAGTATAAGCAATAATTAATTGATTATACAAAATACAAGTAGACATGTTTTATCTGCAGTTAGTTGTTTTTGTTTAGTTTCTTAATATACAGTGTTACTTTTATGTTTTTTATATTTATTGGAAATAACAGTAGGCATAAAACCACCGCTTCATTATATTAAAATTCGTCACTGTTTTAAGATCTAATTGTGATTCTTTTTCGACTGATGAATTGTTATGAAGGATGAAGCTAGTGTTCAGTTGATGATGTATACCAATCTAGTCAATAAAGTATTTTATGGCTTTTTCCCTTTTTTGTTCGCAAATAAATTGACCAAATTGAGATGTTGTAAGTAAAGATATTTTGAAAGTATTCAATTTTTACACCAGTTCTAGCGGTGAAATTCCATTTTTGATATCAATTTTTTTAATGTATTTCAGAGTTTCAACTCAGTTTTAAATTCAATATTCTTTCATAAATTTATGTAATTTTGCTTTGGTTTTTTGAACATCATGTATTCAGTTATTGCCTTGTTCAGTGACGGTTTTTATTACCAAGCAGTCACTTAAGATCACTTTTACCTCCTTAATCTTCATATTTTATGGAATTTGTTTTTATTCATACAAAATAATATAAAATCAAAATTTATAATATTTTTTATTTATTTTTTAGTTTTGTGATGAAAGTGGTTTAGAAAAACAATCATATGTGACTATACTTTTTGCTGCATTATCATCATTAAATATCGATGAAAATAATATATATTCTAAAGTAAGTTTAAATGAGGATATAACAAATTATTATCCATTATCAATTTTGTATACTATTTTTTTTTTAGGTAATTTGTAATACATGTACGGAATTGTTAAATTTATATGAATCAATTGAAAATAAATATATTCGATTAAAATGTAAAATAATTGTAGCATATAATAAAACTGCTAAACAATATGGAATAGATCTTATTGAACCAGATAAATGTCTTATGGATAGAATTAAAATAATAAATAATGATGATAATGATGATGAATCAACAAAACCAGCTGAATATTTACAAAATATATATGATGATGAAAATTCATCAGAATTAGTTAAAAAAATTTCCGATGGTAATTTTATTTTTTATTTAAAAAAACAAGATCGATTTTAATTAAATTTTTTTTTTTTCTAGAATTAAATTTTGAAGAAATTATTGAATATGAAAAACCGACAAGTAATGAGAAGGCGGAAGAAGAGGTTGATGATTATTTTTCAATTCCAATATATGAAAATGGAGCAATTAAAATGGAAATTTTTGAAGAAGAATCAGAACAACAACAATTAAATTTAGACAATGACAATAGTTGTAGTAATCCATCAACAAATTTCAATGATAGTGGTAAATTTGTTTACCAAATATATTTGAATATTTATTAAATACAAATTTATAAAAAACAAAAATTTTCATCACAGGTAATGAAATAACAAATTCTCAAACAATGAAGACTGAAACGAAATTTTATTGCGATAATTGTGGTAGAAGTTTTACAAATTCTGAACATTTACAAAATCATAAAAAAATACATCTTATTAAACCATTTAATTGTCATATATGTGGTAAACAATTTGGTCATCGTTCAAATTTATCAACACATATACGATCAATACATTTAAAAGATAATAATTATAAATGTAATATATGTGATGATAGTTTTTCCAGAAAGCGTCAATTAGAATGCCATATACGTACAACACATACTGGTGAACGACCATTTAAATGTAATATTTGTGAATCAACATTTGCCTATCCACATATTTATGCACGACATTTAAAAATTCATGCTGGAATTAGATATTCATGTGAAATATGTGGTAAAAATTTTAATAGTCGTGATAATCGTAATTCACATCGTTTTATTCATAGTAATAAAAAACGTTATGAATGTTCTTGTGGTAGTGGATTTATGAAAAAATCTATGTTACAGGCGCATATGAGAAAAATGGGTCATGATACAAATACAATTGTTTCAAATTCAGTTATTATAGAATAAAAATAAATGTAATTATATTAATATTGTAAAAATAAAATTTAATTTAGAATTATTAGATTGTTTAATTTCATTTTAAATTTTATATTATACGAAAATAAAAGTTAAGTTGTCATTGATCCCTTTGTTTAAATTGTTAAACTTTCAAACTTAAAAATAATTCAAATAGTTAAATATATGTAGTTTTAATTTGAATAATCTAAATTAAAAATTAGCATTAGCACATTGAAATATTGTCAACACGACAATTATTTCAAACTGCAAACTAAAGATGATAAAGAAAATCACTTGAAATTAATATAGAACTTTAATACTCGAGATAATTTATATTTTGTAAATAAAAATTATTTATTGACGTGGAATTACATAATTAAAGATTTTACTAAATATAAAAATAAAAAATATTCAAATTACTTAGACAAACCTTCGATTTTGTTCTGGTGGTAAAACACTCCAATCTTGATCATAATAAGGGTACATTTTTATTTTTTTTTATAGTTGCTAAATCAAGTTATATTATAAATTTATTAATTTTTCACAATTTTGCACTGGTTATATTTAGTAATTTTCATAGAATTACTTAAAAGGAGGCCACATATTTTAAAAATGTATATAAATTTTTTACTCCAAATAGAAAATTAGAATTTCTAATGTGTATAACTGGATTAAATAAAGTAAATTAAATTTTACATACTCATTTTCTTATCTTATCTTTAAATTTTATAAGACCAAAAAAAAAAAAAATATTTTTTTTTCACATATTGTTATCATGTCAATGAAATAGATAAGAAAATTTCAATCAAAATATCATTTAAATTTCATTAAATAGCTTCCCCTAATAAATATATTTATTTTGAAAATAATATAATTTCCACATTTACGAAATGTTTTTAGTAATTTGATAGCTATGCTAATTATATCGTAGTTTTTTTTTATCAGAATAGCAATAAAATGAAATACGAAAAATATAAATTTTCATGAATACAAAACTTTAATTATTTTGTTGAATTGTAAAAACTATAGCAGTAAAAAAAATTATATATGTGCATCCAGTTTTATTTTAACATTTTAGCAGCAATTCATGACTAATAAGTATTTAACTTATTTATTGGTATAATATAAAAATACTGTATACAGGTTGTTTGAACTACAAATTGGGTAGCTTTGAATAATTAAAATAACTGTTAACTGATTTTAATTATTTCGTTATTAAATAAAAAAACCAGAATTGTAATATATTGCTAAATATAAAAATGAAGATATATCTAAAACTATAAAAATAATTTTCCATTTTTTTTGATAATTCATAATTTTAAATTTAATTAGAAACTTTTTATAAAAATATTAATATTTATTTAAATTGCAAAACATTATTATTATTTTTAGGGTTTAAATTTAACATAACTCTTTTAAAAACAATAATTGTAAATTAATAAAATCATAAAAAATGTTAAATAAATAATGGAATTTCAGTTATATATATATATATATATGTTGTATTAAAATAAGAGAAAAGCATATTCGAATTATCAATCATTTTCTCTTGGCGGTCGTACAATAGAATTTCTTTTAATAGCTTGTACTAACCAATTAATACCTTCATCTACTCCTTCTCTGCAATTTATATATAAAATTATGAAATTAAGCAAATATTTCATGTAATTAATTTTTTAGTTTTTACCCTGTTAAAGCTGATATGGGTATTGTAAGGCAATCTCTTCTACCAATTAAAATTCCAGCTTGTTGAAAAACTGGCTTTATATCTCGAGCGCCCATCACATCTGGTAAATCTTGTTTATTTGCTAATATTAGTAATGGTACACCAGATAGTAATTCGTTTTTTATCATTTTGTCTATAAAAAAAAAATAAGAAATAAAAATTTAATTATAATAAGAAATAATAATTATAATAAATGTATTTACCAAAAATTTGTTTTGATTCTTCCATTCTGTCTCGATCATTTGAATCTATGACATATATAACTGCATGAGATTCTTGATAATATTTATCCCATAATGATTGTAATTCCATTTGACCACCTAAATCCCAAAAATTTAATTTAACACCTTGAACTGTTATTGTACCAATATTTAATCCTACAGTTGTTGTTATTTTAGCCGGGTTCATACCCTTATAATTTTTTGTGAATTTCGTTTTTGTTGCCTCCAAATATGTCTTAAAGCCAAAGCAAATAGTGTTAATGTGTTATTTATAAATGTTTTTATAATAGTTTTTCTTAAGTAGCATACCGTTTTTCCTGCATTATCTAAACCTAGAATGAGGACACAATATTCCTCTTTTCTTGTTAAATATTTATAGAAACCGTGCAAAAGAGTGTACATCACAAAAGTAAATATATAAAAAAGAATTAAATAAAAACATCACCTCTAAAAACAAAACATATGTGATGATATGTATGCGGATATCATTTATTTTTTTGACAGCTCTCTCTATGACACATAAATAACTGTGGGCCGGAGTACGATCGAAAATAATGGCCGCCTGATTAAAAAGGCGTTACGAGTTGTGATACGATTCTTTTTTGTACAATTACAAAATTCCACAATTCATTTTCAATCTATATATTTTAAAAATACAACATTGTATGATAATAGAAATTAATATAGAAAATTAAGCTTGGTTTTATTTTTCTGTATTTATTAAACATTAGAAATTTAAGTTAACAGCAATTTTCTTATAAGTTGTAAACATGATTATTTAAAATATAATAAATATTTGATTGCGAGTACTGAGAACTCACGATTACTCAAGGATATGAGGATATGACCAAAAATAGTGAGTAAAATTAACACGTACCTTTGAAAATCGATTATTATCGATGAACTAATTTCTACATATATTTTGTATGGAAAATTGCTTAAATGCACATAGATACGATTGAAATAAATAGAGTTTGGAACTATTGAACTATTACGAATACAAACTGAAGCAAATGTCATATGAAATTAAATTTTACAGCTTCAAAAAATAATATGTAATTTAATCGGTTGCAATTGGTAACTATGTGTTCAGTCTACTTAACCTGTCGATTGGCTACTATACGAATCGATTCGAAACTGAATTGATCGATACATTATAGTACAAGTCTCTTACATCGAAATTAAACAGAAAAATTTAATAAGTTGCTCATTTATTATTATATTTTGCCAGACAATAATATCAGCAGCATTAGATTCAACATTTATTTAACCTTTTTTATCTTGCTACATTCCTAATCATTTATCAATTATCACCAAAAGTAATTTGTTGCAATATTCAAATTATCTTTGCATGACACTATAAAAATGTTATTCTACTCTACCACGATACTCTAAAAACTATTCTGAAATATAATAAAGCACCTCGATTGTTTTTTTCTACCTCTTGTCAACAATACTGAATTTTAGTACAATACAAATGTCAAAATATACAACCTTCAACCTAACCTATAATAATCAATAACAAGAGGAAAGAATAAATTTCTACAATAATTATTTAAATTAAATCTTAACATTTATATATCATGAGCTATATTTGCTCCCAAATATTTAGTCAATCAAATAAAATCAATTCACCATTATTGACAACAATTCGGAATGCTAGTAAGAAAACTGGTGGTAGTTCCAAAAATCCAAAAGGTCATCCACGACCAAAACATCGAGGATGGCGTGTACAAGACGGACATTATGTTAGTTCTGGTACACTATTAGGTTTGTACATTAAAAAAAAATGTTATTATTTAAAATCTTATTTTTTCAAAATTCTTTTAAAATAGCAACACAATTAACAACACGATTTCATCCTGGATTAAATGTTGGTTTTGGTCGGAATGGTACACTATTTGCTATGGAACATGGTAAAGTTTATGTAACTTGTGAAAAATTCGAACCAAACTGGGATCATACATGGGTGCAAAGAAATTATGCTGGCCGAGAAGGTCAACCAATTTATAAAAAATATTTTAATGTTATACCAGATAAACAACATCAACGTTTTAAAGTAATTGATGAAATGCAATAAAAAAAAATACTGTGTTCTTTTTTTTTTATAAATAATTTGTAGTAATAATAATAAAATAAACTTATAAAAATATTTAAAAAAAAATTATATTTCAATTGTTAAATAATCATAAAAGAAGTGACAATCTCTAGGTAATTGAATTTTTAGTGATTGTAATGATTGATATTTAACAGCAGATATTTTACGTCTTTCTAAATACATTTGTGGCCAATCCATTTTCTCATTTGTAATAGAACATTTGAAATTATTCGGGACAAGAGACCATTCATCATCAAATTCAATTTTATATAAAATTTCACCATTTTCCTTATACAATAAACCATGAAAATTATCAATCAATTTACCATTCGATGATTTTATTTTACAGTACCTAAAAATTAATTGTTTTTTTTTTTTACTAATTTCAAAATCTATTTCATATAACAAAAAAAAAAAAGAGAAAAAATTACCTATGTTTCTCACTTTTTGCTGAATAATCTTTAAAAACTCTAAAATTCATCCATTTACCTTCACATGGTTCCCGCCTAGCATCAATTGAAGCTGTTACATAATCACTTGGCAGCATTATTTCAAATGTTCTTAATTTTCGTTCAATTGATTTATAAATTATATCACATTCAGTTTCAAATTTCTCATTAGTTGGTAAAAATTTTTGTATAATAGTTTTTTTCATTTGTATACTATAATCTAATAGGGCATTTGCCATATCCAAATTTTTCAAACGGCTATCATTTAATTTGGCATAAATAATAATTTGTTGTGAATTTTTACATGAATTATTTAAATAATCTATTAAACATGTTATAAAACTAGAATTATTTGTATTTGATGCATCGGTTTCACAAAACCAATAACACATTCCATGTAATGTTAATATATTACAAACTGTAAAATTATAACAACAAAGTCTAGTAGTAGAATTTTCATCACATTGTTCAGCTTCACATTTAATATTTGGTGACATTTTAACATTAAATATATCAATATTTAATAATATTGTTGATGATGATTTCCGTGCTAATGCTTTGTCATGGTATTTTTCTTGCTGGCTACGTTTTAAATATTGTTTGTCTTTATCACTTATTTTAATGTCATTATCAATTTTACCTAATCGTAATTTTTTACCTTTATAAAATGTTAAATTCTTTAATGACATACGTTTCATCAGAATTTTTTTCGATAATGGACATTTACAATTATCTTCTTTCATTTGTGCTAAATACAAATGAAATACATTACGACTACCAGTTATATTTTCATTAAAATAAATTTTATTTGATTTTTGTGTATAAAATGTTTTTGGTGGTATTTTTGGTAATGAATCTAAAAATTCATCTAATATTTGTATTTTTTCCATTGTATTTTCATTAGTCATTAGATTATTTAATTTTTTCATTCCTTTAATTGATTGCTTTTTAACTGTGTTGTTTGTTAAATCGTAATCATAATTTTCAATATTATTTAACCAATTTTGTATACAAATTTCATGTAAACATAACGTATTAATAAACATTTTCTTACAAACTTGAAAACGTTCATTTGATATTATTAAATTATATTTATATTTTTGAATTTTCAATTCAATAAATTTTTCAATATTTCCTTTTACATATTGTTTACGATCATTTAAGGACATTTCATGCCAAAAATTATTAAAACAATTTTTTCGTTGCTCTTCACTAATTTCAGAGCATCTACGTTTTGATAGTTTTTCACAAAGTGTTGATGAACATGGTGCACCAATTTCTGGTGGAATAATAATGCCATTTGATAATTGAATTTGTTTACTTGTATCCGATTTATTAGTTTTACGTTTCCGTAAACTATATTCAATATAATCAGTGTTATTAAATTCTTCATCGGAATCTTTCAATTTTTCAGTTTTGTTTAAAATTCTATTAGACGATCGAGTTGAATAATTATTTTTTTTGTTTACATTTTCTTCAATTTTTATTTTAATATTTAATTTCTTTGTATTGCTATTTATAATAGCTTTTTCTGTCAGACAATTATCATCCAAGTCATCATCATCATCTTCATCAAAACTATTATCATTTTCACTGTCATTTTTCCAAGATGATTGATCAGAATTCGGAACTGACATATTATCATCATCATCATCGTCATTACGAAATATTGGTTTTGTTGATTGTTCATTTGTTAATTTATCAATTTCATTACTTTCGTTTATTTCCATAAGATTTGGATTTGATTCTAAATTAATATTTGTATTTTCAACTTCCATATTATCATTAATGTTTACATCAACATATTCAATATTAACATCTAATGGATCATCATTTTTTGGGCTCAAATTATAATTATCCCTGTTACTTTCACCACTATCACTTCCATCATCTTCTTCTTCGACTGGTTCATCTGAATTTCCCAATAAATATTTTTTATAATCATTACATATTATTTCAATATATTTCTCAACTAATCCCAATGTTGATAGAAACATTTTCTTACAAACAGGATAACGACGTTTTGAAATTTTTAAACAATAATAATATGAATCCATAATATTTTGTTTAATTGGTCCTGTACGAATAACTTCAATATTTTTCTGTATATAAATTAATTTTTCAGAATAATTCATCTCAAACCAAAATTGGTTATAAATTAAATTTCTCTGTTCATTATTAATTTGCAGACATTTGTTGTTATGACAATATTTTGAATTACATAATTTACCAATTTCTTTTCTTTGATTTATCGATAAAACACTTTTAGATAATTCTGAATTTGATTCTTTTGAATTATTTATATTTTTTTCATGAATTTTTGGTATTTTTATTGATATTTGTTTTTCGTGAATTTCTTCATTTAATTCTTTGAATGACGATTCAGTTTCATCTTCACCAAACTCAACACTATCTTCATGATTAACGTCATTTTTATCATTTGTATTCGAATTTTCAGAGACATTTTTATTTGATTTATTATTGTATGAAGGTGGTTTTTGTACCCATTCTCGAACAAATGTTTCACCAAGTGCTAACGTTGATGCAAACATTGTTTTACACACCTGTAATTTTATTTTATTCATACTTAAATAAAATTTCATTGTATTCTGACGTCTTGAATTAATAGAACCACTACGACGTCTAGATGGTTCAACTACTATAACATGTTCTCTAACATATAATCGTTTTTCTGGCCAATTCATTTCGTACCAAAATTTACTAAAAATCTCTTGACGTTGTTGTTCTGTAAATTCGTTACAATGACGTGTTTGACTTCTATCACATCGTGTTGATTTACATGTTGTACCTAATTTACGAGCTTCCATTAGTTTTGGACATTTTTTTGAGCCACCTATATAAGCTAAACCACGCATACGTAAAAAAGTTCGCTTTTCACGACTATTAAGATTATCTGGTATATTATATTGTTCATAATTAAGAAGAGTATCATTAATTTGTTCATATTTTAAAATATTTAATTGACTTGCTGTATCATTGCTGTCGTCGATATCAAGCTGATTATTTGTATCTACAACAGTATCATCATCATAATAATTATTTATAGATGGTGTTATTTCGAATTTTATTTCTTTTTCAGACAATTCATTCGATTCCTTCTTCTGATCAGACGAATTCATTATCTGTAAATTATTATTGATTGTTATTGTTATTATTATAATTTGTTTGTAAAAATATTCAATTTGTTTCTTTTTTGAAAAAACACTTGTTTTTGGTCTCAGACTGTCAAAAACTTAAAAACAAAATAAGTTAAAATTACCGTCACCAGATGTCTCGTGTGTAGTTGAAAAGTTTCGAAATATATATATTTTTTTTGTGCAAAACTTCTACTACATGCATTATCTATCAATCACAACACAAACACAATAGCTATGCGCTATTAAAAATATGAATTTTCGTGCTGTGGTAAATGGTACAAAAAATTCTTTGTGTTTATTATTATTGTCCTTTAAGAACACAAGAATTATTTTTCTGAATCAAATATTTTGATTACATTTTAAATAAAAAAGTGTTTAACCAATTTTTATAAACTTAAAAAATATAGAATGAATCCAACTTCAATTTTCAATTTTACAGAGATGGTTTTATAAATAATATAATAAATATAGAAAAACTCAATTGGTCGTATATGAGATTCGAGAATACAACAACTATGGTAGACTCATATTTACATCAAATTTAAATTTCAAGTTTATTAATACAATATAAATCAGATAGAGTTTAATATAATTCATGTGATTTATTCAGAGATTAATTAACAAACAGCAAGTAAAAAATTTATATTCAAATTGAGTTGTGAATAATTTCTTCTTTACTCCAATTTCTACTTACCATCAATAATTTTTATGCAAACGATTAGTCTTTAAATCAAATTGGAAATTATTATAAACGTCAAATTTGGCTACATATTCTTTTACATGGTAATGCTGTGTCAAAAAGCAGCCAACCATTTTTTTTCCATATCTAATTTTCTTTTCAAAAGAATTATTTTCGGCGATATTTTAATCTGTGCACTAATATTTAATTTCCAATAATATCTTGGATTTATGGGCTTATCTCTATGTACAACTAAACAACAAAAAATATTTGTTTATACTCGTTAAAATATATATATATATAAAGCTAATGAGATGATGATTGACCAACAAGATAACAAATAATATTACTAATATATAAAAACATAGAAAAATAAGAATTAATAAAAAAAAATATTTAAAATTATATGAAAATACGTAATAATAAAAAGAAATGTCATCGGCTGTTGATATACAAATAGTGAATCCTCCAAATTTAGTTAAAATTGAAAATTTTCTAAATAATTCAACATATAGGGAAACAATTGAAATTAGTGCAAATTTTAATACACGATTATGCATCGAAAGACGATTACGTTTACCATTTTTAGATCCACAAACAAAAATTGCACAAAATCATTCCAATTTGTTTTTAAATAAACGACAACGAATGCCTGGATTTCAACAGGGACAAATATATTCATATCCAGCAGCAAGATGGCGAAAAACAAGACGTCAATATTTAAGTAAAATGTACAGGTAAAATTAGTAAAAAAAAAAAATTAAATAAAAAATATAGAAAAATATTAAAATCAATTTTTGTAGCAATAATTTTAGATATTCTGACCGACCATTTCAATCTTTTAAAAAAGAAATTGGTGGCAGTATTGTTGATACATCCACTATGGATTCAGATTTTAATGGTACAATATTGGAAGAATCATCATCATTAGGTGGTGCTGATACATCAGATAGTAAAGATAGTCAACAATTGGCCCAGCAACAACAACAACAAACTAACCTAAAAGAAGAATTGCCGAAAGAATGGTTTTATGATGAATTAGAATTAAATGATATGGATGCCCTAGAAGAACCAAAATCACCAGCTGATGATGAATATGATTATGATCCAAGATATGGTAATAAGAAACGGAAAAAACGAAGAGCTGGTAAAAAAACTGCAAATTTTTCATTACCAATGGATTCAGGTGGAGGAAGTGGTGGAACTCGTAAAGGTCGACCATCTGGTAGTGGTTTAGGTACAAATAGTAGTAGTGGTGGTGGAGGAGGTGGCAGCGATACACCAAGAAGTAGTACTGGTAGGGGTCGAGGTCGCCGTAAACGTGGTAGTGGCGGTGGTGGCAGTGATTCAACACGCCATAAAGATAGAACTTCAAGAAGTCCAGGATTAAATGCCCCTGAACCACCATCATTTGAAACAGCTGCAGCATCTGCACCACCAGATGGTGAATTAAGAAATTATGAAAAGTACCTGTAACATACTTTTTGATGAACAAAAAAAAAAAAAACTAATTTAATGAAAAAAAAAAAAAAACAATTTGTAAAAAAAAGAAACAAAAAAAAAACTAATTAAAATTTATTACCTACATTTTTCATATAAAACAATCTATATTTAATTAAAAAAAAACTACATAAATATATTTTTAAAAATTTGAAAATTTGAAAATTTGCAAATATTCTGTTACACACTAACGCTTTTTTTTTTGTTTAAAAAAAAAACATTTAAAATATTTCTATTGTTCCTCATTTATTTCTGTCCTCTATAAAATTTATAAATTATAATATAAATTAATTTTAGCAAGAAAATAATGATTAAAAAAAGTGAAAATCAAGCACAGCAACAACACATAATATTAGAATTTGTTTAAAATATTAGCAGGAATTATTTAGTTTAGTTTTAAAAAATAATATATAATTAATTATATAAATATATACAGAAAATATACCAACAAAAAAAAACAAAAAAAACAAATATAAAACAAATAAAAAGAACTTATTATAAAACTAAAAAGTTTTTAGTATTTTAAGTTTCAAAATTATATTATAAATAATATTATTTTAATTATTATGATAAAAAATATACAAAAAAAAAAAAATTATTTAACTGGGAAATTTATAAAAAAAAAATGTTTTATTCTTATTTTTTTATTAAGCACTTTCGGTTTTGAAATTAGTTTCGGCTTTTCAGATATATAAAAAAAAAGAAATTATTTTGTGATTTTTCAAAAATTACAATTGAGAAAAATGTTTAATCAAATTATTGACTGAAATTTATTACTCTTAAAAATTAGCATTAAAGACAAAAATCATTAAACATTATTTTTATTAAAATTTTATCATAATTTCAAAATACATATTAGCATGTATTCTAATTTCTGGAAAGATTAATTGTTATCGTTCAACGATATATATGTAAAGTATGTTTACAACGATTAATTGTTGTAGTTTGTTTCTACATTTTATCGATGATATTTAGATTTTTTTAAAGTAAAAAAGCATTAATTTTTACAAACAGTTAATATTTCTCAACTAATAGTTATCATAATCTAATTTATTTATTTTTATCTCAATGGGTTTTAATTCTTAAACTATACTCTTTTATATTTAATTCAAAACATTTAATATATTCAAAATACTGTTAAAAATATCAGAATTTGTTATTCTGAAATTTCCAAAAAACAACTATATTTTTTTGATATATTTCATTTAAATTGTTGTGTATACTTAAAAATTAATTGTTAAATAGAAGACAGTCAATATATTATTTAAAAATTTGATTATTAAATATATACAGAGAGGATTAAAATATGGGCCTAAAAGAAAATTGTTTTCCATTTAAGATAAAAACAAATTTCGTATACATAATCAATTACAAAATACAAAAAAAAAATAGTTTTGTTTTTCTCGTAGAATAAAATTATAAACTTAAATTTTAATTCACAAAAAAAAAAAAAAAAAAAACGGAGAAAAGGTGAAATGGGTTTACAACAAAAATATAATTATTTCTATTTTTAAATATATATTTTATTTATACTTTTTTTTTTTTAGATTCCTACCTAATACCAAAATCAAAAATTTATGTCCACAACAATTAAGTTCTCTTGTCTAAAAAAGTAGTTACTATATATATATTTATTTTAGTTCAACTAAAACGCATTTAAAATACACATTTCAAAATATTTTCTAAAATTCTAAAAATAAAAATATCGTAATTTGAAAATATGCAACATATCCGATGAAAGATAAACAGATTAAAATAACTAAATTAAATTTAATTACTTTTTTTTTTTTTTTGCTTTTTTTTTCACTTAAGAGTCATCAGCAATCAACGGTTTTATCATTGGCGCTTAGGAAATGCACTTTCTATTTCTAATACAAAAAATAAAAAACTACAAAACAAATTTTAGTTTTCCATTTAAGAAAAACAAAAAAATGAAAAACCAAAAAAATTATTATATTTCTATTTGCAAAAAAAATAAAATACGAAAACATTAAAGGTTAAGGCAAACGCCGATTAGGCCGGTGAAAAAAGGATAAAACTGAAAAAAAAAATACTCAAGCATATTTAAAATTTAAGATATTACCAAAACAAAAATGTGCAGATGGATTTAACACTACTAAAAAGAAGAACTGACAAAAATCCATGAACTGCAAAACTCAAGAAAGAAATCATATTTTAAAAATATAATAATATAAAAAATGTTTTTTTGATGAATCATCACTAAAATATTTTGAACATTATTATTACATATATAAAAATATATAATAATTTAAAAATATATAATAATAATATTATTTTAAGCCGGTTCAACATTTTATAATGTAAGAAATTTTCAAAAAAAAAAAAAAAAATCAACAATTATTTTCATTTTTAGATGTTGTTATAAATTCAAATTTAGACTTGCACATTCTCTGAATACGAAATTTAGTTGTGGTGTGTATTATTTATTGCATAATCAACGACATGTTAAAATTTAATTGATAACTATATAATAATATACATGTATATTTAAATTATATGAGGAGAGGAGTGAATAATCTTAAAGATTTTTTAGATTATTCACTTTACAACATGTTATTTGGATTTGGATAGAAATTAGGGAAAAGGGTGTATGTCGCCGCCGGATGACAGCTAAATGAATTGGTAACATGAAATGAAAAATATTTATTTTTCTAATTTTTCTTCTTTTTTTTTTTTTTGTATCAAGAAGTTTATTTTATAATTAGAAATATTATTTTTGTTTTAAACTACAAAAAAAAAAGAAAAATCTTACTTGTTTTTCTTATTTTTGTTGTTTTCGTTTAGAGAAGCCGAGGGACATTCTTTAAATTCTTTCTGTACGCGCGGGCAATGTTCTTGTGTCTATATATGTAGCAAAAACAAAAAAAAAGGTATATAGTTTGTGAGTTTATAGTTTATTTTTAATTTATGCAAATGCATAAATGTAATATAAATAAAATATAGATAAAATATATATAGTAAGAATGATACATAAATTTATGTTTAATTTTAAAAACTTTTTTTTTTTTATTTATTATAAAATTTTATTTTTAGATTTTTTAAAAGTATTTGTCATTTTGAGGAATTTAATTTCTTTCAATTAAAAGTGATTTAATCAGAATAGTAAATTGGAATTATAATTTGAAGTAGCACACGAGCACCAATTTTTTTTTATATACATATATGATATATATCTAAAAATTAATATAAAAAAGGTAAGAAAATTACTTTTTAATAAAATATGTACAAAATTTATCATTTAATTATTGTTAATGGTAAAAATTAAAACGATATTTTTAGATAATAAACTTTTTAAATAAAAATACCGTTATTAAAAGTTACCAATTTAATAATAAAATAAACTTTTTGATATAAAACAATAGTGTACTAAACGGCAACACTGAAAATTTTGTAATTACGTATATCGTTGGCGTATATAGTGCAGTGTAAAAAATATACGAATCTGGAGTAAAATGGAATAAATATTTTGTAAGAAAAAAATAATTTTAATTTAGAATTACGAAATTTATAATTATACTTTTTGGTGTTGTTTAAGATAAATTGAAGCCACAAAAAGAAATACTTCTATTCACAATGCATCAGAGTTATACAAAATACTTGTTTTGAAAATACTTAAAAAGTTAAAAATTGGTTGTTCTTTGCAATACTTCTGCGGTTCTCTGTATTATGTTGTAGTATCATTCTGAGTTAAGCACGATGAATGTATTATATGTTTATAAATTATAGTTTTATATTAAAATTACTTTATTTTGAAAAGCAAATACGAATATTATATTCTTTTTGTCATCATAGCTATTCGCTATTCGTTGGCTTTATTGTGGTTATGATTACCTACTCTTTTTAAGTATTTATCATAAACTATGTATATACCGTTAATTGTGTACAATATATATTTTTTTGTTAACTATATCTCTTGACACAAAATGAAAGCAGTGAGAAATATGGCAATATCGCTTGGAGGAGTAAAAACAGATTGCAGAAATATAAAATTAAAAATCTGAAATGTTATTGGCAAAAAGATCGAATAGTATGAAGAGCTGAAGTATGGAAGAAGAGGAAGATATTTCGTGAATCTGACAAAACCACTACTTACATCTATATTTTTAATCTTTCTTCTAAATTATTCTAATGTGAATGCAAAATTTGAAAAACAAACATTTTCTTTTTTAAACTTTAAAAGCCCTTTCACATATGTATATCAATCGGTTGCATAAAACTGAACTGAATTAAGTTCTGTCGAGTGTCTAAAAATAGTAACTGTCTATTAAATTGACAGTTGTACTGTATGCTATTATTGTATCTCCAATGAAAAATCCAACTGTTGCTATTTTGATACAATATTTCGAGAAATCGAATGAAAAGCTGTACTACAGATTGAATGTGAAAGCGCTTTTAGGCTTTTTTTAGTTCAGTTTCGATTCGATTCATTAAGTAGACAGAACCCATAGTCTGGTTAAGTACATTTAATACATAGTTATCGGTTGAAACCGATTAAAACACATATTATTATTTTTTTAAAACTGTCAAATTTCATTTTTCTTGACATTTGCTTCAGTTTAGTAAAAGTTCAATCAAAATAATGAAGATGTCAAAACTTTACTGGACGAATCGATTACACTACGCACACTGTTGATACACTGTAGTTCAAACTTAACGCTTTACAAAAATTCAACTCTAATAAGAGCAAAATATATTTTTTTCCACACCACGACAATTCATTTTTTTAATTCTGAAACGTAAACACTGAAATATTTTTTTTAGTACACTTTTTCATTGTTTTTTTTTTTTGTATTAATTTTTTTAGTTTAGTAAAATTGTTTGAAGGGCAAACACGCAGCGTATCGGATTTATTAATAAATGTTTTTTTATTCTGTGCGGGTGTGGTAAAAAAAAAGTAATTTAATTCACTCTTTTTTTAAAATAAAACCAAATAATAACTTAAAAAAAATATTGATTTTAAAAATTTTAAATTAAAATTATATTTAAAAAAAAAAAAATAGGAACGAAATTATAAATTATTGTGGGCGGTATAAAAAATATAATTTTAATAAATAAAAATCACAAAAAAAATAAAATCGAATTTCAATGGCTAATCAATTTCAATTGTAATCAAATTGAAATTATAAATATAAATAAATAAATGTTGTAAATATATATAATATAAAAAATAAATTGTTGCATTATAAATAAAAACTCTGTCATATCATCAATAATTATTGTTGTCAATTTTTACATATAATTTGTGTGCCTTAATTTAGTGGTGAAATCGTGTTTTCCAAAAAATTAATAAAAAAAAAAATCCTTTTCAAAAATTAAGGATACAAAAAAAAAAATTAAATAAAATAGAAAGCAAAATCTGAAAAAGAAAATATAGAAATTAGAAATAAAATTTATAGGTTGTTAAAAAAAAAATATTGTTATTAAAAATGATGTTATCTGAAGGGATTCATCTTATTGGTGACGGTTTATTAGATATTGCCCAAGAAAAATTAAATGGATTACTTGTTCAAGATGATATTAATGAAATTTATGATATTGAACAAACTCCTTTTGCTAGGTAAGTTTTTTTTTCTTCAAATTATTAAATAATTAAAACTTTTATTCAGTTTTCGTCTAAATTATATTTTTTTTTAGAACAAATTTTTCCAGTTTTTTTATTATTTACTCATACATTAACATAATTCCAAAAAAAAAAAAAAAAAATATTATAATCTGTCAAGTCAAAATCTATGTTTTATAAAGCAACGTTGAAATAACGTAGAAATTATGTATATTTGATGTATAAATTTCTACGATCGTATTTCGAACGACGGTTATATTTTTTCTTTTGGGTTGGCAATGTGAATGTATGTGTTTTTATTTGACTGGAATTTATAAAGATGTGTTAGTGTTGTGTGCGCAAAATGTATTGAAATTTTTATGATTTTTTGACTTTGTTTCCCAATTTTATTATTAGTTTTTTAACTAAATTATCTAATATTAATTTTTAATTTCGTTGGAATTAAAATATTCAAACAATTTTTGATTATAGAATAGATTAGAATTAATGATTTTTTTTTTACGAAAATCAACTTTTATGGAAATTTCCAATTAAAATTAAAGAAGTTGAGAAAGAATTTTTGTTTGCCAAAAAATAAGCAGGTGTTAAATAAAATGTATATAATATTTTGGAATTAACTATTATAATATTTTTGTTTTTGTGTACAAAATGGCCGTTTATAAAAGCAAAAATAAAAAGCACATTTTTCCTTGTGTATCTGGTATTTAAATAAATTAAATAATCTAATAAGAAATTTTACCAGTTGGTCCTCATAATTATTAATTTAAGGTTAAGAGATGAAAGTTTAAGATAATTTGATGGTTGTTATATATAAATAAAATCAGAGTTTCTTGAAGCTGAATCTAAAAAGTTTGTTTTGGAAATGAAAAATAGTTTTTTTTTAAATATACCTACCTATTTTTAGTTTAATTAATTTGGGGTTACACAAAGGGACAAAAGGTTAATTATATATCATTTAAAAAAAAGGTTTCGATATCAATTATATAATAACGTCCCTTATAATTTATGAATTATAGATATACGTTATATTTCTGCATATATAAATAGCATCAATTCTGAAAATAAATTTGGGTTGATATTAATATTAAATATAAGTATAGTAAAATAAATAAGTTTTCAGAAAAATAAATGATTAAAATTTGTTTTCAAACGAAAATTCATTATAGTTAAATAATTAATAGAAATAATAATTCTATAGAAGATGATTAAGAGATTAAAGCAAAATTGTCAATTATATTTGTATACGAAAATGTGTCGTGTTTTAGTCAGTTTCAACAAATCCATAACGATTGGGTAATTAAGTTAAACAGAAATTTTAGGATTTGAAAGAGTTATCATCAAAAATTGTCAAAATTTAACACATTCCACAAATTCATTATAATATTTATGTATGTATATGTAAACTGTTTTACTGTGATTATTTTACTACTGTAACTGAAATGGCCAATTGTTGACTGTCAAAATGCGCTTTATTATACATACTTAATAAATAAATTACATCAAAATCAAATTAAAAAACCTTTAAAATTTTATACCTATATAAATATTGTAAAATATATAAATAAAAAATTGTTTGTAGAATATTTAACTGCAATGCATCAAAAATATCGTTAAGTTCTGCAACTATAGAAAATGATTAATTAATTTTAGAAGATGTTCCGAATCAGATTTTTTTTTTGTTGATGTAAATATCATAGGATTAAAACTATGATCAGCCCCGAGGGTCAACCATAAGTTTGTATTTGAAATTTTATCATAGTTTCTATGTAGATTTTAGAACGCTCTCTCTGGCCTCCTAAAATGAATCTTTTGATGATATTGGAAATGAGTTGACTTCGATTAGTTAAGAGTTAATAGATCTGACTTTTTCTCTTCAATCTTCTGCTTCTGGTTGAATTTTCCATCAACGAATTAATTTTTGCATTGACGTGCTTTTGTAGTGGCTATTTCTTGGATCCACAACGTAATTTGGCTTTATATCCCTGTTTGTAATGTACCAGCGTGTATTAACTATATGTTGGAATCGCTAGATCTTTACGAGTTAATATCGTAATGAGTCCATTACATTTTGCTATATTTCAAATTAAGTTCACTTAGTTTACTCTTGGATAACGATAAAATACCTAATAAATAATTTACAGCTGCAAAGAAATTGGACCGGAAACGATTATAAAATAATTCTGATAAAAGGAATCGATACTTTATCTATCATTAGATCTAAAGAATTTACAATTCTCTTTAATCACAGCATGAGGGAGGAGGTCAGATATCTTACATTTAAACGATTTTCAAACTAAAAATTAGATTTATAAAATATGAAAATCATATATAAAATAATACTTTAATTAATAAATACTTTAATTTTAAATGATTTGATATGAATCTGAACCATTTCTGAATTATAATTTATAAATTATCTTTTCGTGTATATACACCAGTGTTAAAACCGGAAAATCATTCTTCCGTTCTCAAATTTATATAGAAACAAAAATGGAAGATAAATTTTCAGAGAAATCTCTTTCTTTTGCATAAATTTTGCGCAATTTTATGATTTATTTAAAACATCATAATTCAATTTTATTCAAATTTTATTTTCTGGTTATACCACAACATTTTTCATATGAAAAAACTTCAAAAATATAAATATTTTCGGACTATAATAAACAATTAATATCTTTTAGGGCAGCAGCAGCAAAAAAAAAAAAACCCTAAATAAAAGTATAGTTTTTCACACACAAAAGACCAGTAATATGAAAACCAGCAGCAGCAGTAACAACAATGAAAAAAATGTGTTAATAAAGAAATCCCAAAGAGGATATACATATAATAAAGTCGGGTCTTTTGGTTGTTGTTGGTGTCGTGAAATGGTTTATTTTCACTTCACAACAACTGAGACGACGATGACTTTTCTCCACTTATTAAATGAATGCGTGTAAGATAAAAAGACAAACTTGTAAATAAGAAAATTGAAATTAAATTTAAAAAAAAAAAACTACTTTTCGCCTTCCTCAATACATTCATAACATGAAAAAAACATAATATTATAATTCCCATCTTTGAATTTTTCATAAAATCTATACCATTTTTCTTCAAGCGCAGAGATTTTATTTCATAAAGAAGAAGTTTTTAAAGAAATTTTTTTTTTTGTATATATATTTATATATATATGTATATTTGTATATATTATTATTATCTGATGATGATGATTGTGTAGCAGACCAATGTCTGTGAAGGTCGTTCGCTTTAAATGGAATAAATCTGATGTTGCTGGTTTTGTGTTAGTTGTGTTTTATATTTGTCGTTTTGGTTACAATAAAATTATTATCTTTTGCTCTTCTTTCTTGTTCATATACTACATCAATTTTACGTAGAGTTGTTTGGAATAACTATAAAATATTGTGAACGAAATATCGATTGGAAAAAATTGATATGACTCGTAATCAATGTTTCTTTACGTACAGGGTTTAACAAGAATCCAATAAAATGAAAATATATTGTCCTATTAAACGAAATTTAACGTGTTCTAAGTACTTGTAAACTTTGAGGTTGTCAGGTACTTTTATCTAGACAAAATTGATGCTTTTGAATATTGGATAATTAGTAAAATATTAAAAATCAAATGAACGGACAGAAGTTTTGAAAGAATGAAAACAAAACTATTAATAGTCAGAACAGTCAAATAACATAAACTCTTTGGACTACTTTGGACATGCCATGAGGAACGAAATATATTACATGTAGTGATCCAAGGCAAACTTAAAAGAATGGTTTAACTTTAACCTATGTAAGTGGACTGTTAAAAAGAAAATATCAAATCAATGCTGACCAACATGCGTACTGGATTACCACCTAAAGAAGAAGGTTATTTTAACAAGTTCCTATTAAGAAACTCTGATTACTTTTTTTTTAAAAAAAAAATCAGTTACTGAGACATGGCTCTGCTCTAACAATTATCAGTATCACAATTTTTCAACTAAATTGTATTATTTTCATAAATTTTAAAACGTGGCTCGTTTGTTTCCAAAATTTTTGATAGCTGGCTTCGTATTTAAAAATCAAACAATTTTTTTTTATATCTAAATTTTGTCATTAAATAATTTTGTTGTTGTTGTTGCGGTAGTTTTCGTTTAGCATGAAATGCGCTACGACACTATTGTCTTTATTTTGCTATATTGATTCAGCTGTGTGGCCTCTGAAATGTTAAAATAAAGAAGTTAACAAACGGAAAATAAAAAAATTGTTATTTATACCAAAATTTTGTTTAGGAAAAAGATTATGTTATAAAATAAAAAATGAAAACAGACGAAAACTGGGAAAAATACCTAAAAGAAGAGCAAAAATTATATAAATTAATACAAGAATTTGTATGAAGGGAAATATACAATTTTTTAATTTTTATTGTTGGTTGTGTATCTTAAAACATATTGTAAATTTTCTCTTTTGTCTGCTTTTAGATTCTCTTGTCAGACGACCTAAATTTTTTTTTTCACATTTTTTTTTTTGTAAATCAGGTTTTTTTTTTTTTATTTTTTGTAAAACTATATTTCTTTTATTTTTCGGGGTAAATGTCTGAACAGATATTGGAAAAGTAATTGATTTGTGATTATTTTAAAATGGTTAATATAATTATAAAATTATATTTTCAATTAATTTGTCTTCCCACGTCCCTAACAAGCTCATGTATAGAATGCAGAAATCTGAATCTTTGCACACAAACAGAATCCTATTTTATACAATGTTGCGAACATGGAGTGTTTTTTTTAAACTGTTCTCGTTGAGAGCAGTTAAGATTCATTCCATATAATTTACGCCACCAAAGTTTTCAAACACTTATGAAGATTCCTCATTGTTGGATATATACAGACTGGGCCTTAGCTCACCAAAAGGTTTAAAATTTTTATAGTTTTTCGTTTTACTTTCTTCTGGAAATTACGCTCTTCAAAAATTTCTCTTAAAAGTGCCATTATGAGTCGGGCAGGTTAAGTGATGGCTCCATATTACATATCAGGAATCTCAGACCTGTTTTAAACTACAGGACGTAAAAAATTCCAATCGTGAACTGATACCGCATTCTAGTTATCGTTACTGTAATTCCATCTTTATTTTAGAATAAGTACGGCCCAATGATCAACTCGCATGTAGTGCCACACTAGACCGTACATCTAATGGGGGCTGAATAGCTCTCGGACTTTTAGTAGTCCAAATCCTTGAGTTCTGCTTGTTAACAAAGCTATTTCACTGAAAGGTTTATAACTCATATAATTAGATTTTGAATAAAGCCAATTTAATTTCTATAGTCAAGGGGATACTATTTTATCAATTTTGGATTGTTGGACTTCGATCTTGACTATCTGATTCTCATTTGGTCAAAAACACGTATTAGAGGGCCCAATTTGAATCATAGACAAAATCTTGAACATAGTTTTAGCTTCCAAATATCGCTGTCTTGAAGTTTCTAAGACTTCTTAAAATCTATAACTAAGAATTGAATTGTACTTAACTAAGCTAAATAAACTTTAGTAAACTAGTCAAAAGGCTCAATCAATAATTATTTCTGTATAGATTGAATCGCAGCGCCTTAATTTAATTTCCATCTGTCCTTCAACTTTAATGGTTGAATTATCTTTTAAATTCTGCAAATTTTGTACCTCTACAAAATTGTTAATTAATCTAAGAAGCAGAAAAATGACATCTGCCAATCCTCGTAAAAACATAAAAAATGCTGTAGAAAAGAACCTATTCTTCGGATCTTTCTAAAAAAAAATTCATATTTTCTGTTCTTTTGGTAACAAATGTAAAATGTATATAATAAAAACCAATATTTTTTTTCTATGAAGTATTTATTTATATTACAAAAATGAAGGGGGCAAAAATATATTTGTAAGTATTACATTAATATTTTTTTTCTTTTTTGCATAAAATTTCAATTTTCTAATTAACTTTATACACACACACTATGACGAAGATTGGTAGCTTAGCTGCTGCCATCATCGCGCCATAATGATTTCCAGTTGTTTGTATGTTCATAAAAAAATCATTGTTGCTTCCCAAAACAAAAACAAAACAAAAAATATTTTAAAATTTATGTTTCTTCTTTTTTTAAATAGTTATGCGTTTTTCTTGGTTATGTTTACACAAAATGTTGTACTGCTTATGTTGTGCTGTTGATGATGAAAGAGAGGAATTTTAATGTTTCCGCTTAGAGATTTGGTTTTTTTTCCCTTTAGAAACTCACACAGCAAAAAAAAAAACAATCATTGGAAATGTTAAAAAGAAGGAAGAAGAAATCTGATTTATAAAGTAATAAATAAAACCATTTTTTTTGGTGTTGTTGTATATACTTTGGGAAATGATGAAAATTTTTGTATTCCTCCTGATGTTCTTCTTTCCATAAATGTGAGGGAGGAAAATAACTTTATAAAGTCGATTAAAATTATTAAAAGGAACAAGGGGGAAAGTAAAATTTTTATTTTTTATGGAAACTGAAGAGTTTCGTCGTTTGTTTAATGGACCAATTTAATAGATTGTTGTTGTAGTTGCTGGTTTCTGATGAATCCCCCTTTATTGGTGGTGTATATTATATATAAATTTTTTGTTTTTTAAGTGTTATACAAAAATTTTAAATATTTTTTTTTTTGAATTTATTTTGTTGGTGAAGTCAAGGACTTGGAAATGTGTTAATTCACAACTAATTGTGTTAGGACATAACATAAGGAACATTTTTGTTTAAGGTGTTGTTAAAATATAGAAAGTAAAAAAGAAAATTGGATTTTTGAATTGTTTGTTATTTATTTTTTATAAATATTTTTGTATATTATTACATTTAAGATAAATTAGTTTGTAAGTTAATTTTAATAAATTTAATTTCGTGGTTAGAATTAAATAATAGTTAGTATTAGACAGTTTAAAAAACCCGACCAGTTAAACTTGATTTATAGATTTCTATTGATCGTGGATTCAAAAACAGTATAAATATTAAGAAAGAATGTCAGGAACCTTAATATGCAGAGGAAGAAACATTAAAACACCTTCTCTGTTACTGGCCTGCGGTAAGATATAAATGGAATTTAAATACATAGAACTTCATTTTTTCGTATAGAGAAGGCAGGCATCTTAACACCGTCTAGGCTAACTGCGTTCATGATAGAGGTGATTTAGAGTGATATGATCTAGCGTACAATAAGCCATAATTCAGATAGTAAAACGTCCTACGGTGGTCAGGGTTCGTAGAATGATTTGTTAATTATTTCGCCTTAATTCTTAGTATAATTATTAAAACCGTTCGAAGCTGAAAGCTTGATTCAACTCCAGCTTAAACAATAGATTACATTTGCCCCAACCGGTATCGAAAGGGCAACTGAAATGTCATTATGTAATATAACATTTTAATCCAATCTTGCTCAACTTTAAATTGTTTCTCTTAATTATATTAATTATATTGGATTTTATTTATTTCACCCCCGATAGTCAACTTTCTAGAATTTGTAAAATTAAATTAATTATAGAATAATTAATTAAAATATTTTTTTTTTTTTTTTTTTTTTGATGAAGCCGCTTTTAAAAGTCGGTATTTTTGTTTTACATTACAAATGAAAACGCCACAATAACAAAAAAAAAAAAAATGTATAAATTTTTAATTTAATTTTATTATTATTTAATGCTAAAATATTTAATTTATTAATCGTATTATATTAAGGAAAATTTGCATATATAAACATTAAAATATTAACTAACAAAAACAACAATTTTAACGACTATTAAAACATTTTTTTATTTTATTTATTATTTTCTTATTTTATTCATTTTTATTACTTCTGTTTTCCATGTGGGTTAAAAAAAAAATTGTAATATTTTCATAAATTTTCTTTATTATTAAAATTGGTAAAATTAATGTATTTGCTAATACGGAAAAATTGAATTTTTCATTAAAATTATTTTAATATTTTTATAACAACATAATATGAAAATAAATTCTTAATTAAGATTTAATTTAGTTAAATTATTATAGGAAAAATGAAACAAATTAAATTAAAAATAAAAATAGATTTGAAGGTGGGTTGGAAAATAATTGTTAAAATTCAAATTAATACTTCATTAATTTAATTATATTGAAAATTATATGCAGATTATGTAGAAGTTTTAGTTACATCCTCTAAACAAAAGTAATTAGTAATAAATATTAAGTATTAATTATATATAGGATATTTAATTTTATGCTACCGGGGATACATTTATTTTAATAAGTTAATAAATGTTTGAATATGTAAAAAAAAAAGGATTCTATGTCCTATTAAAAAACCTAATAGCCTGTAAAGGAATGAATTAATCATTCGTGATCTTTGATACTGAACTTATCGATGCTTCGTGTAAATTAGAACAAAGCTATGTGCTTAATTTAATTGAGATATTTGAACCGATTCTTTAAGAATCTAAATTTACGGATTTAGAATTATCTGTCGAAAGTGTAAGAAATTTTACTCGTGTTATAATACGAATAAAAAGTTCGTGACATATAATTTTAAAGGTTCAGAGTGACCTAACGTGCAGAATGAAGCTGTTCACTGATAGTTTTATCTTGCAAGCTTTATGCTAGTAATCTGCTCAAATATACTTAAATGAGTGTGTACAGAGTGGATCAAAGCTGTGTTGATCGAAAGATAATTTGGAAGCTCAATGCTATAAAACTCTCTTGTACAGTTTTTGGTGCTGAGCAATAGCATGTACATATTTATTTTGGGGTTTGAAGCTTTTTGTTGATCTATAATAACAAAATACGCAAAATCGCGAAAGGTCTACACGTGGGAGCTCGAAATTTCGAAATATTTCTTTAAAAATTGTGTTTGAAAGTGAAGATTTAAATATCATTAGTTTTGATTAGTTTCTTTATATGGGACCAAAAAAAATAAAATTATCACAATCGTCTGCTACTTGATGGTAAAAGTGGAAGGAAATTTCAATAGAATTAAAAGAAGAAAGTAGATTAATATATGCAACACAAAACAATACTCCTCTCATTGCTAAAAACCATTCTACTGATTTGCTCACAATGCGATAAATCACACCTTCTAGCATAGCATAGCTCCAGCACAGCTCATAGTGTTACTCTGAATGTGGCATAGGAACGTGTAACGTTCAATTTCATTAAGTTTGTATACCATTTTTAATATCAGTGGCTCAAAGAAAGTAAATTTTAAAATATTGCATTTTATAATAAATAATATACAAATTTATTTGCTAGATGAATGTGATTACTTAAATTCAAATGGTTTTCAAAGTTATATTTCTAATGATTTACTCTTGTTCATTTAATTTTTCATTTATTTCCGGAGGCTGTGCAGCTGACAATCTCTCTTGGCTTTATTGCACATTAATCTTATGCCCTACTTGATTACAAATCTAAAATTAGTTGTTATGACTAAAATTAATATATCGACCCCTAATATAAAATGTGACATATTAATTGAGTGTTTTTTAGTATAGCACTAAAAAACACTCTAAATTTCGTCGTGACTTTGAAATATTTCCTTAAAATTAATATTAATATGAATTTATGAAGACAGGTTTTCTTTTTGGGGGGCAAATTAAAATATAACAACAAAATTATATACGGAAATATATTAATAATAATCGATTATCCAATTTTTTTTTATTTTGATATTGATCTTCTTTTCAATGTTTATTTTTATTTTTATAATGTTTTAACAAAAATATAGTTTACATTAAAAATAAATATTTTTTATTTATTTTTTGGTATTATATTTAATTTGCAGATCATTTTTTTTTTTTCCATAAAAAATATTATATTATGAAATGAACTATAATATTACAAAAAAATAACCAGAAGGTTAACATTTTTATAGAATTCCATCTCTTAATCTATATATAATTTGAGTTGTAAAGCTGGCAAAAATATCACATTGTCAATTTTAAATTTGCATAATAATTAATTTAAAATAAAATAAAAACGTATAATACAAAAATTTTCTGAATTTCCACGTTTTTAATTAAATGATTTTATGGAATTTATAATTCCTCATTTCTTCACTAAATAATTTTGTTTCTGTCTGTTTTTGTTGACATCTAGTCAACAATTTATTTCAAATTTTTGTACACTGTTTCACTGTCGTTGGGTTTATAGTTGCTATCATAAACTTGTTGTATAGTTGTTGTTTTTATATAAATAAAAATAAACATTTGTTTAATTGTTTAACTCAATATTTTTAAAGTCTTTGAACTATTATGTCCTCGGCAATATTGTTATCGAATATATTGAAATATTTTATAATTATGCAAAATGACTTTTACGAGTCCTTAACAAATTTTATGTATTTGAATTTTATTTTATATTTTTTTACCCAGAACGATATCAATGAACTAACTTAACGTTAATGTGTAAAGGCTAATTGTTTCTTTGCATGCCATCTGGTGGTATAATAATTGACTTTATATTGGTAATTTGTTTGCAAAAAAAAACTATTGTTATTGTAGTAAAAAATATATTGCACAAAATTTGTCATTAATTAACTAAGAAATTAACAAATTTACAACTAATATGATTAAAATATGGGGGAGAAATTCAATTAGTTTTGATAATAAGAAGTTTAGTTGTTTATTTTTTAAGTACGTATTAAATTTCCTTCTTAACTTTTTAAGTTTCTGAAGTATATATTGTTCTTAGAAATAATGAATTCTCAGAAATAATGAAAATTGTATGAATGTACTTATAAAATTGTTTTTTAGACAAAATTTAACGATTTACAGTAGAATTTAGGATCTTTTGTTCTTAAAAGGATAATTATTCCTTTGCGAAAGTAACTGGCTGGAAATTGTAATTATTCTTGCAGATGGTAAATTACCACGGTAAAACTAGAACAACAACACTAATAAAAGTATAAAGTTAAATTCAGTTAAGTTTATATTAAAGATTCATACGAAACCTTCAGGAAGATTATATACAGAAGCATGCGGATAATTTAACTGGCTTATATATAAGATTTTTCTGTTTACAGTGTTAAAATGTTGAATATTGCACCCGTAAGTAATCAGTTAATAAGCTAAATTAATGGCTAGATAACTAAATAGTCAATATGTATACAAATATCCGGTCAATTTCAAGAGCTTCTACAGACAAACGTTATATATTGCGTAGCCGTGTCGTTGGATTGAAAAAATCTAATGATCTGCAAGGTCATCAAACAGTGAAATTATTCTTTTGGAATTGATTGACAAGGAAGTCGAATTTAATTAATCATAAATCATAATGGAGAATATTTTGCCCAGAAAGTAAAAATTATAATTTCACTTTTTAGTGGAAATTGAATACGTTCTCTTCCTACTATTCCTACCGATATGTTCTTCTAAATCCAAAATGATAATGTGGAAGCAGATTTAACCATTTTAAAAGTAACTTTTCAAACAATTTCGACAAAACTGAAGGTAATGAAAATGGTCAATATGATGTTATTTCTGTGAAGTTATTTCACTATTTTCCAAGTAATTTATAACAGATTGTTTAATCTATTAAAAGCCGATCTGTTATCTGGATACCTAAATTTGTTGCCACTTTTTTCATGTGTGTTTTTTTCTTTTATCATTGGTATTGCTCGTGCTGCTCTGCTTCTTGAATATCAAAATCAAAAATAGGAAAAAGTTGGGAATTATTACTAAACCTAAAAGTGTTGTGCAGTAAATGCTAACCTTAAAAAATTAATATAGATTTATTAGCTGTTTCAAGCAATTTTACGAAAATCAACGCAATTTCCGAAACGTCTTTGTTTGCATCTTTTCGCCAACCTTTCATTGTAATTTAGTTTGACAGTCAATGTGTTAAATAATATAATTTCAAACCTAAATATTTTAATTTCATTAATAAGAAAAATAATGGAATTTGAATTTAATTTGTGTAATATTAAATTTCTTCTATATAAAAACCAAAGATTAATTTCATCAATCTAAAAAAAAGGTTCTATATTTTCATTATCTCCTACACTGAAACTTGGGGAGATTATTTTATTAATATTTTGTTTTCATTCTTAGTTTTCTGCAGAAAAGTATATCAAGTTTAAAATATTTTTTTTTTTTTATTATTGTTATCCAACATTCCATTTCGCAGTTTTCTTCATAGTGTAGTAGATTCCATTTCTCATAAAAATACATAAATTTTAATATAATCAGCATTTTTTATTTATTTGTATAATAAAAAAGTGTATATAAAATGATTAAACATTTTTATTTAATAGTATTTGTTGGCTTGCATGTGTTTGTAACTTTGAAAGGCCTTGCTAGATCAGCCAAACGTGAACATTTTTTTATGATCATATTGCTAAATTACTGAGAAACTTTTAGAGATATACTAGCCATATATAATCATAGCTCAGAGGGGGAGATTGACGAAGGGAGGTTCGGTGTATAAACTAAAACTTAACATTATTCAATTCTTTGTATATAGTTTGTTGGTATATAAATATTGCTTAGCATGCACACACACGGTACGACCTTTGAGCCTGAATTAAATGAAAATGAATTGAAACAAACACAAATAACAAAAAAAAAAAAAAAAACTTAATGAAAAATGTTGTTTTTTTATAATGCAATTTTGTGAAATATTTAGTTATGATGATTATAATATTGAAAAGATTTATAATTTGAGTCGCCATATAAAACGCATTGCGTTACAGTCTGCAGTCTGTAATGTACGAAAATTATAAGTATATAAACTTTTGGATAGATAGAAATATATTTTTACGAGAAATTATAAAATAATGATGTTTTGTGATTGAATGAAATATTGAAAATTATCGAAAATTGTCTAAAAAACCAAAAATTAATTTTACGTATCGGTAGTTCCTGCAGTTGTAAGGCTGCTTTTCAGTTGTTATACTGTGAAAAGTTTGTTTTTTCGGTTGTGTACTGTAATAATTTGATAATAGTTGTTAAATTTAGCATAAATCTTTGTGATCTATATTTTATTGATATCCGTAAAGTTTAAAGTCATCTCCTTGAGTCCGTACCTATCAAAATTTCCGAATTATATCAAATAGTACAATCTTGAATGTCATAGAAATCTGAACTTTTATACGCATTCCTTAAATATTTTTGATATTTTTTAATGCAATAATAAACTCCGTATTATCTGAGTGCCCTAGGTTTTTTTTTTATAATATAAACAACAAATTAACAGTATGGGGTACCCAATAACAATGACAAGAGAAATATGTATTTTTGTAATTTCTACAAAAAAAAAAAAAATTATTTCAAATGATTTGCCTCCATAAACAGGAAAATATATATAAAATTTATAATCTTTTTGATTTAGCACACGACGACATCACGAATCATTCATTTCAAGTTCCCATACAGCATTTACAACTTTTTAAAAATCAATCCCAAATTGAATTCCATCTTAAGTTTGTATAAACTAACTACAAAAAATGACAAGTTTACATTTTTGTTGAAATGAACTTAATATAGAAAAAATCGATTTTTCGAAAATGTGCGTAATATTTCTGAGTAGATTTTACGAGATTCTTGTTATTTATAGTCAAAGGAATTTTACTGTAACAATATTGATTTTTGTTTTTAAAGAGTTGTTTACATTATATTGTTGGAAATATATACTAAGATTAGATCTTCTTTCGTTAATATTTTAGTTAACACTAACTTTACTTTAAAGCCAGAATTATTAAGTGTCATGATAAATTATTTGATTGGAAGTCATTTGATTGAATCAGTTTATTCGTTATTTGTGTCCAGTGAAAGAAAGAAACTCTAAGTAACACTTTAACACCGTTTTGATACTCCATACACATTTCATGAACCCCAACATGGATTATGTTATTTTAGATTCATCTCGTGTCGTTAAGGAAATGTACGGTTTCCGTATGCCGCCGTATACTGACCAGAACATTAAGTTTGGTAAGATACTAGCTAGCAAGAGACATTTGAGCTCGATTATTTATTTTTTGTTTGGATCCATACAGTAAAAAACAGGATGTAGTTGTACAGGATGTGCGCCAGTGTCCCCGTATACACAGTAGCTATGTCCCACATACGCGATAATTTTAAGAAGTTTTCTGTTTTGGTTTTCGCCTGCAGCGTCTACTTTTTTCTTGCAGTTCTAAACGTTAGCATTTGCTAATGATAGGAAGTGAAGACAGGTCTCTCGCTTAATTGTTTTTGAAGGGAAGTTGTCAATTCGTTCAGTCTTTGAGAAAAATGTCTCTATTACAATAAATGTAGTGTAAACTAGACTTAAATGCAATCATGAAACTACACCTCTGCTTATTTAAAACTTATAATAACTTTATATATATACCATAAAAAAGTATCATAGGCGCTTTTACCATAAATACCACAACAACGCACATTGTTGTCACTCTATCTACTCTACGTAAGTATATACATGAAAAATGTTGTTTCCTCCAATACTCAAGCTAATCTATACGCTTAAAAATATTATTACATACTAATAAAAAGAAACACAATTTTATTTATTTTCTCGAACTTTTCAGTATTTCACAAAAATAGTTATAAGATTTAAAAAAAAAAAACTGTTTAATCAATTGGCGCCGCCGCCAATAGTCAAGTATATATAGCCGCCGTTAAACACTACAAAAATTATTTATACGGCAACTACGGCAGTTGTCCGTCAACCAAAATAAAGAGCGATAAAATAATAATTAACAAAAAAAAAAAATCAAGTAAAAAATCTGAAAGAAAATAAAAAAAATATTATTTTTTAATGGAATTGTTTGCAGAATTCTTTTTATTATTATTTTTTTTTCACGCTATAAAAAATTAATTAATAATTTTATTTTTGTAATTAATTTCATCGTCATTTTTTATACTATAATAAACTGAAATCTATTACAATTATTGAAAAAATGACAATATAAAAAAGCGTTTAATTTTTTCAAAAAAATTCCTTGATATTAATTTGTTTATATTTCCATTTTAGTGTTGTGTGGCGGCGGCGTTAAGCGAG
Organism: Rhamphomyia laevipes; assembly: GCA_963920725.1. NCBI lineage: Eukaryota > Metazoa > Arthropoda > Insecta > Diptera > Empididae > Rhamphomyia > Rhamphomyia laevipes. The sequence goes on from OY987256.1 coordinate 44,564,677, forward strand.
GAAATAAATTAAAATATATTTTTTTTTATTAAAATTGAAATATAATTGTGAATTTCAATTAATTAATGAAAGAAAAAGTATAAATTATTAAGAAAATAAAAAAGTAAATTATTTGTAATTTTGTAATTTTCCATAAAAAATATTTTTTTTTAATATTATATTTATAAAATGAGATTGTTACGTTTAAATTTTAATAGTAATCATATTTTTGTTGAAACATTGATATACAATTCCAGGATCGATATTTGTTAAGTAGTTACTAACAAAAAGTGAGAAAAAAAATTGGAAGGAATATGAAAAATCATATCCGAGTTCCAAGTATATAATGAAAATGACAATACAAATGACGGATCGGACCAGAAGTAACACAAATCATTATTACCGTCCCCAAAGAATGCATATGAAGATCACTTGGATTTGGGTTACTATAAATGATCTTGTTGAATAATTAGAATAAATCCGGCCATAAAGTACCTATTCAAAAACAAAATTGAAGGAAATTCGTTTTAAATATTAAATCCACAAACGTGCAACTAGGATTCTAAGCCGCATCGTATAGAATGTAGAATGAGTGTTGAAGGTACGCTTGTTAGTGAACCGTGTAAGAAATAAATTCGTCTTTAAATAAATTGATGTCGAATTATACAACATTGAAAAATTAACAAAATGAATAGAAGAGTTAATTTATTCTCCGAATGTTTTAATTCCTCTTTTTTGAATGTAGTCTAAGACTTCTAAGCTTATTATTGCTGCTACCACATGCGTTTCACACATTGACACTTGAGAATAATATTTCCTATAAGCTTGAAAATTAAAATTCCTTACAATAGATAAGTATTTTATTTATTGTGGATCCCTGTGATTGTTGAAATATTTAATCAATTAGGACTTAATATTAAATGTATTTATCAACTTATCATCAAGACATGTTTCCTTTTATCTTTCCTCTGATGGTCCCTAAATAATATTTCTCTTCGATTTGAAATTTTTTAATGCCTTGACTTATTTAACTCGGAGGTCCCAGTTAAGATGTGAAATTTTGATTTTACTATCCTTTCCATTTTGTGCATTTAGTATGAATAGTCACCATTAGTATGAATAGTCCCCAGAAGGAGCTGGAATACACTACCACTTGACATATTTTGTGCTTTTCTCTTTTGAGTGATCTATTATTTATACAATGCTGCTACAGCCCAAATCGAGCCTTATCCTCATCCAAGAGGTTTTGTAACTTTTTATTGCAATTTGGACATAATAGATTCCGAACCTTCAGTTTCTTTATAGCGAAGAAACATTTTAATTGCAACAAGCAAATGGCTTTCAATAGTGAGACGTTTGATCCGTTAGCGTTTTTCATAGTCTTAAAATCACAATTACATATTGCAAATTTTATTACTGGAACTCATTTTAAAGCTGAGTCGACTTGGAGCGACATCGATTTCTTGAACCCAGGACCTAATAAATTACTGCATAGCATACTACCACTACGCCACCGTGACCTGTTATAAACTATCAATATTAAATTTCAGACTTCAGAAAAAACTACAGCAGGGTCAAGTTTTGCAGTGTAATTTAAAATGGCAAACTAAAAATTTAAAAATCCTGATTTTTAATTGCATTGTGGTTGCATTAATAATTGCAAAACACTTTTGAATTATCAAACTTGGGGATGACCTTATAACCGCCTACAATATCCCCTTAAAAATTATAATTATTAATATTTTATTTCCACAACAACATTAAAAATATTTATCTGAAAATTTTTCAAGATTGCACAATAACAACTAAAAAATATTAAACGAAATTTATTTTTTTATATTAATTACAATTTAAAAATTCTTTATTTAACAAAAATTTATTACAATAAATAACATTTAACATCACCAATTGATACTGAAAGTTGTAAAATATATAAATAATAATAAATAAATATTTTTTTGAAATATTTTCTTAATGAATAATTCTTTACAATAAACAAAATTGTAGTAATTTAAAAAAAAAAAAATCTATTTTTTAAATATATAATAAAAAATATCGGAAATATTTCAAAATAAAAACATTTATTTATTGAACACTTTAAATACACTAAAAGTTAATTGAACTGCGATAGTCTTCGTCTATAGATTTGGTTTTCTATAATAATAAATCTCTTGATGATTGTTAACCCAAATTAATTTTACAAATTAAAATTCGATTGCCATCCGTTACGCTATTTCAACCAAAAAAAAAAAAAAACATTTGTTGAAAATTGTTTACAGACAAATATTGCTTAAAAATTAAATAAAATTGGAAATTCCTTCAAATAAAAAATAAATTTATAAACGTGTTTATTTAAATGTGTTTAAAATGGTGTAGCACGCGGTTTTTTATATGGTTTTTTTGCTTTTCGTAAATTGGAAGATGATTATTTTTATTTTGTATTTTTTTTTTTTAGTATACAGTGTAGTAGACAGGGTGATTTAATTAAATTATAATTTGTTAACAATTGTTATAAGTTGAAAGTTAATTTTCTTGTAAATCTGTAAAGCTTTTAAATGTTAAATTCGAAATATTAAGCTTAGTATCGAGTTTGCTGTGATGTGATCTGCTTCTAATTATTTCACTATAGTTGCAGTGGTTTCGAATTCATCGTGAAAAAAAGTTGTTGTATAGACGTTTTTTCAACAGATAACGAACCAAAAGTGACTGCATACTATTTCATGTGAAATAATGATTTTAATTGAAAAATTTTGACTTTTGGAGTTTTTAAAAATTTATTTTATTGCAAATTGCTGAAATTGAAGAGGTGAGTTATTTAATAATTATGCAACTTATAATGTCGAAATTACATATTTGTCAAATTTCATTTGACTTTACCTCGGATGCTATGCTTTAAAATTGACTTTGTTGAGTTTGACAGCTGATAATTAATTTGCCAGATAATGGACGATTTCGATAATATCGAATTATACAATACGAACTATGCAATTTTGGAAACAGTCGTAAGTTCTGACATATTTTTTTTTTAAATAACTGAAACTAAACTTTCACTCCATATTGATATGTCAGAAATTTGTCCGAAATATTAGAAATTTGTGTAACAATTTTAGAAATATTAAATAATGATTGATGGAAATATTAAATAATGATCTGATAATTAAAAAGGAATCAATAATTTTAATTAGCTTATCCACTTTTCAATGGGCATGACATTTTCTACTTAATTTCTATTTTTGAAGATCTTAAACATACTATTATTAATTATTAGCTGCTGCTAAATCACTCTGTAATACAATCGTAGGGAGAAATATATAATAATAATAATAATAATAGCGTTTGCCTTGAAATTGTTATAATAATATAAAAAAATACAATCTGAATGAACTTTGTAGTATGTAATAATTTTGAATCAAATTCAAATTAATAAAAATCCCATAAAAATCTTATAATAATTTGTTATATTTGGGACATTGTACGCGATCCATCCGAATAATGATTGTTTATTATTACTCTGGTTAACAACATTTTTTTTTTTTTTTACTTTACCAATCATCGTAAAATTAATTTTAATTATATATAATTAATAACTTTTTTATTTGCGTTATTATCAGTTAAATTTTTATTAGGTTACGGAGGGAAAGGTAATAAACACTTAAGACGAATTAATAAATTACTTAAATTTCTGTATACTTTCATTATTTGAGATGCACTTGACAATTAATAATGGTGTAGAAATTAAATAAGGTTTTCTAAACAATGTCGTTATATATTTTGGGGTTGTTTTAAAAATTGCATAAAAGTTTAATTTAAAATGTAACTGATAACATACTTAAATAATAAAGTTTAGCTATACAAACTTTTTAAGGACTTAAGTTAGTAATTTAAGCTCAAATTAATAGAAGATAAATATATATTTAAAATAATCTTGGTAAATGAACTGTCAAGTGGTTTTTGACAAACGAATATCATTTTCGTAGAAATTTATTATTTTATTGATATTATTATTATAGATAATTTTGATAAATTAGAAATAAATATGATATGAAAACTTTTAACAATTGAAGATTTTCATTCAATATAAATTGATTATTTTAAAATATATATTTTTGCAAGTCAGAAAATTATAGATATTTTTTATATTGATTGTTGTTTAATAAATACTAGAATAACTAATTAATTGACACACTAAAAAAATTGTATTTAAAAGTTCGTCCTTTTTGGTCTATTCGTTAAAAAGTGTGTTCTATTCGTAAAAAATAATTAAATGATGCACTCAAATTTTGTATTTAATAGTTCGTCCTTTTTGGTCTATTCGTTATAAAGTTTGCACTATTCGTATAAAATTTTATACTATTCGTTATAAAATCTGCACTATTCGTTAGAAAATTTGCACTTTGTTAGAAATAGATCATTTAGAAATTAATAGTAGTTTGCACTATTCGTTAGAAAATTTGCACTTTGTTAGAAATAGACCATTTAGAAATTAATAGTATTTATTCAAATAAAATGAAATATTTAAGTATGTTACTGTCATTTGTCAGATTTTTACCTAAACTTTTTTATGAATTTTGGTATTGTCACTGACAAATTTGAAGAATTATTATTGAGTGTAAATAATTAAAAAAATCATATTTGTTTTTACAATGTCCAGTTAATTAATTGACCTCGTTTCTAGGAAATTATTCCGAATTTTATATTTAATTAGTCCGAATATAATATTTATTTGTCTCTTTCTCTAAACTAGTTATTCCTATATGAAAAATCTATATACACTTATGTTAATTTTCAACATAATAATTATCAGATTTTTTATATATATGTATATAAATTTCGAAATTTAATAAAATCCGCATTCACATATGAGAAACAACCTTCAATTAAAAACTATAACATTGTTAAAACAAACAAAAAGCCAATCACAGTTTACAATAACAAAAAATCACTATACAAACTCTAATAAAATAGTTACGCGAAAATTCCATAAGCAAAAAAACACGCTTTGTAGCTAAATCCGACACATATAGTACAGAAAATACTTTCAAATATACTTAAAAAAAACTAACATTTAAAAACGATATAGCAAAGCAAAAATTGAAAATAAAATAAAAAACGCTTAAGAATTAAAATTCCATATCAGGGCAGCGCTTTAGACTCATAATAATAATCAAAAGTCTTTTAAAAGTTTTGCAAATAAATTATTCAATATTATAACATGCCGCACCAAAACAAATTATTATTTAACACAATCCCAAAAAAAAAAAAATGAAACAAAACAAAAAACCAACTACAATAACGATACCAAAGCGAGCAATATCGGTTTAAGCATTTTTTTAAATGTACGTTTTGTGTCGTTATTCCTAACATGCATAATAATTGTTCTTTGATTACTTCATGGCGGCGATCAGTATGCGATACTGTATACAAAAATTAGGTTTATTAAATAAATTTTAGATTTATGCTAAAATTATAAATACAACATAAAAAATTGCACTATATATTAAATATTTATTAGCTAGCACAGAATTAGAAAGAGAGCTTGTTTTATATTAAAGCTTTTTGATATAGTATTACAATAGTTTATGATTATTCTATAAGTGTCGGCGATATTTATTATTTCAGCACTTTTATTTCAATCAGGCGAACTTGCTTGCACTGATTACGCAATATTTGCAATAGTTGTAACTTCGTCATCACTGGTATGTCCGCCTTGCATATTTTCCACAAAATTCTTTTATAGACTTTCGTTCCTGTTTTTAGACCCCACCTTCTATTCATAAAGTTTGTTTTGGGTACAAGCTCTTATAATAATAATCGCCAGTACATTATTGCATATATTTTGCTGCCTTTTCAATTGCTTTATTTTGTTCCCTGTCTTTTAGAAATCTCAGAAATCAGCGCACAGAATTTTTCTTGTGATATAAGCTATTAGAGAAGGTGTTTTGTAAACAACAACTAGTAAGTAATGGCGGCGGCGGGTGTTTTTCTTTTAATATTTTTCATTTACATTTAATTGAAGTTTGCCGCACGTTATAAAGAAAATATTAAAATTTACATTTATATATGAAACAAATGATGTTAAACATTGATGTAAATTTTAAATGGAAAATAATCGTCAATTTTCTTTTTTAGGACATGTGGGAAAACTACAATCGAAATGATCGACATTTAAAGCAATAACAAAATAGAGTTTGTTATAGAGTTTATTAAAAATCTAAATTCAAATAATTGAATTTAGATTTTTATCCAGGGTTGCACAATAAATCAAATCAAATTTGATCATTTCTTAACAAGGCTCAAATTTTTTTTTGTACATATAAACGACTAACAAGACCATATTATTAAAAATAATATGGTTACAGATTAAAAGCTGGTAAACCAGAAATTTATTTAGCTTACTTGTATTGCTATCCGTCATAAAGCCTGTTTGATTGATTAATAATGTAATTTGAATGTCATTTCTTCCAAATTCAAAAACCAACAACTCAATTTAATTAATGACAAGAGTAGTTATGACATTTTCGAAAATCGAATAACTCTGATATTTCGAAAGATATTCAAATAAATTTAGTGTCTTAAAAAAGGTAATTGCGAATTTTCGAAAATTAGTTCGAAAATTCGAAAATCGATTTTTTGGTATTAATCGATAATAAATTGAAATTATTTATTCATATTTGATATTCTTTATTGATTTGACACCAGATTTCGAATATAAAATTCAATTTTTGATTGAATTTTGGTCATTACAGCCCTAATTTTTTTCGAACTTAATTCATATTAAATAAAATATATTTTGTAATTGATGCTAAATAAAATATTTCCTGTATACAACAAAAATTTATCTTACCTGATATGGAAATTTGCACTAAATGGTTAATTGCTATTATTAATGTAATAATAATATTTTCTTTGTTAAACATATTTAATATTTTTTATTAATATTATATTTAAATAAATTATAGTGTTTTATTAATCTTTGCATGATTCATTCAGTTATTCATATTTAATGTTCTCTATGACTTTCTTTGGAATTTTATTTATGTAACTTTTTGATGAAGTATTTATTTCATTTTCGAATTATGAGAGACGTGAAAATATATTTATGTATATACCTTTTTATGAAAAGAACGTGTGATATTTGAAAATATTTTTAATTGATGACGAATATACGTACGCAAGATTAAATTAATATGGAACTGTGATTGAAATGTTTTGAATATAATTTGTGGTATAAGTATATAAAACTTTGATGATGACGATGAATATTTACTTTAAAATTCTGTATAAAAATGTCATTGACTGTGACACTTTAGAATTTAATGTTTAGTGGAGAATCTTAATAAATATATAAAGTGTTAATTTCGATTTCAAATAGAGAGTATAGTAATCAATTTGAAATTGATCTGACGTCCCAACATCAAATTAAATTTCCATAATTGTTTCTAAGAGTATTGTAGCGTATCATATCTGTAGAAGATATCAGTCATTTACTCTGTGATTGTTCTAGTTTCCCAAAAAGTATGGTAGTTAGGTTTCAAAAACCCTTATGAAGACAACAATTCTTCAAAAAGTTTCAAGAACAACCTGATACGCGCATGTCTATATCAGCCATACACTATACACTATAGTGTTGGTTATATATAGTATGGGCATTAGTCATCATTGACAATCGCACGGTAGATACCGTGTTTTCCTATCCAACAGTAATCAGTAAGGCTGTCGCTCAGATTGCTCAATTCATTAATTCCGATTTCTTCTTAGTGACTCGCAACGTGACCAATATAGTTTGATTTAACAACACTGAAGATATTATTCCCAGGTGACGTTGATCATTGATAGTAATTTTAATATTCATGAAATAAAGTGTGATGTGAATCTAGTTCATTTGACCACATTTTATTACAAACAAAAAAATAAAAGTTTGTATTATTATTTGTCAACATTTTTTCATTATAAATTTCTAATATTGTTACTAGGACCATACTTTATTCCATTTAAGCTATACAAAAAAGGATTAATAAAACCCCCAAAAAAAGATAATTGTAGATTTCATAATTAAGTAAATATTAAATCCCCAGCTCGTGACGATGATAGTAATTCTGACGATAAAGAATGAAAAAAAAAATCATATTAAATTTTTTTTCGAAGTTCATTTAACTCCCAAACCCCAAAATATTTTAATTACATATTTAAGTCTAATAAAACACTTAAATTATTTCATAATATCGTGTTGTTTTTTTGGAGGGATTATTTTGTTGTACAATTATCGTATCTATTTTTGCTAATATTAATACCAGTAATTATAATATTTTTGTTGTCTAGTAGCAACCAAAATAAAATTTATTTTAAATTGCATATGAAGAAAAAAAAAAAATATTCACAATATATAAAAATAAAAATGGGATTTAATATTTCAAAATATTTTTTTAGGATTTAATAAATGAAATCACTTAAAAAATTAATTAGGTCAAATATTTTTCAAGTGTTTTTTTTTCTTTTATTTTTGGTTTGTTTGTTTGGTTTTTATTTTTTGGTTGGTTGGTTTAAAAAATTTCTTAAAATGTTGGTGTTTTTAAACTTGTACTTGGATTATGTACTTAACAATTTAATAAAAACTTTTACTTAACATTTTAAATGAAATAATTCTACCCCAAAACTAATTAGATTAATAAAAATGATTTTTTTCATAAATTCCATATGAAAATACTCTAAATTCTAAAGAATTATTAATAAATGAACAAATATTAATCGATCTCAATTTAATTAACCAGCACTTAATAAAAAAATATTGTAATCTGTCATAATGATTTTTTTTTTAAAAGTCTGTTGTTTTTTCAATTAAATATTTTTATAATATACTTAATTACTTATATTTGGAATTTCCCATATTTTTTCAATCTACAAAATTATTTATATTTCCAGTATATTTTAGAAAAAAAAAAAATGCAAATACGACTCGAACACAATAAAATTCATTATGAATTCATATTGCAAAACAGAATGGAAAATTATTTCTATTTCGTATGTGGAATTTGTAATATAAACGTCATCCTAAAAATATCTGTTTTTTTTTTTTTTTAAATACCAGTAGTTACGACGAATTTCAATAATACAAAATCTTATCTTGTATAAAATTATAATAAAGAATTTTATCTAAAAACTTATATCTCTCGAGTGTGAGAAGAATTTGCATTATTATTTATGATGATTGTAAAAAAAATGTATAAGTACAGAAATTTTATTATATTTTGTACGAGAACAAATGTATAAATGTTAGATTATAGAACTTTGTAATTTCCTTTGTAATGGTTACAATCTGTCATTATTTTTTTAGAGAAACTGTTTAAAAAGTCTTTCCCAATTCGTAAGATTGCCAGAATAATGACACTTTGGCAACAGGAGATAACTTTATTTCTCAAATCAATTGAAGCCTATTTGGGGAAGGATTTCCCCAAACAAATTTATTTACAAAATTAATTGCAAATAGCAGACAAACTTAAGAAATGTTCATAGTAATATTTTACTATGTGGTAATATTTTGTTGGATGTAAATTGTAAAAAACTAGTAACAAATGTTATTAAATCCTTTGAGCCTGATTTGTAACACACGCAAAGCATACAAAAGTTAAGAATGTTAAGAAACGTAAATGTTAAAAGGTATGAAATGGCAATGGAATGAATATTGATGCTTACGAATGTTACGAATTCCGTAAGAATGTTTAAGTTTAAATTAACTTTTAACTCTTTATTAACTTTCGTGCGTGGCGTAGAGCGAAATTTTGACAGGATCGATATTTTAAATGGAAAAATAATAAAGTTCATTGTACAAAATTATATTTTCTGACAGTACAGATGTGGTTTAAAAGCTAAATGTTTTTAAATATATAATTTATTGTTAAAAACAACATTATATAAAATAGTTACAGGGGTTCACTTTTTCTGAATGCATTTTATATTAACTTTTTATTCACAAAGCCTAAACAAAGCAACGATTTTTTTTTTACATAAACAACTACATTTCAAAATGTATACTTCACAGCCTCTGTAGTTAGTTGTTTGATTTTTGATTTTGACAGTTGCTGCAATACTGGAATCTTTTTTTGGATTATTACACGTTGCTGTTGGGTGAAAATCTCCACATATGATATGACACAGGTTGCTAGAAGTTTACAAAAACACTTTGTGTGGGCAAATTCTTGACAGATACTATATTGTACTGTACTGTAACACTCATTTTTCTGGGCCCTTAAACGAATACATATCTTTGAATTTTGGTGTATAATATAACGAAGATCATAGAATGGAGTTTCACCTTGTACAATGGTTAAGACTCTTGATTTCTATTTACTAGACTTTTCATTTAAAAAACTGCAGCTTCAAGGCCATTTCTACGACGCTTTGGTAATTTTAATCATTTTTTTTTTATTTGAATTTACTTTCTTCGATATTACCTGTACCTCTTGTTATATTGGTCATTTGACATATTATTTTTGTTCCGATTCTAACATTTGTTATAAAACCTTTCTGTAACTTTCACGTTATAGTATGCTTGCGTATGCTATAAATCAGATAGTAAAAATGTGATCAATTTAACGAATAATTAATTTACGTTTCTCAACCTTTAAAAGTTTTTGAAACGTTAATCTAAATCTCAAAATTTCGATTCTTTTGCAGTTAATGCCGTCTGCTAAAAATACAATTTTCGTATTCTTATTCTACTGTCCTCGTAATTTAATAAGAATTTTTTTATTTTCTATGTTCAAATTTTTTAATAGAATTTCATGTTTTTCCAACTACAGCATACAAAAAAAAGTATTATTTACTAATAACGAATAACATGATTACCACAAAAAAAAAACATGATGGTATCAAAAAAAAAAAAAAAACAGCTGACAAGTTACAAACATCAAAAATTATTAAATTTTGTTGTTATTTTTTTTGTACCGCTACAACAATCTTTTTTTTTTTTTAATGTTAACATGTGATTATTTTTCAGGTTCATTCTTCAGTGATGGCCCACTAAAATATTTCCATAAAATTTCATAAAAACTCCTCTTGTCAGTGAAGTAATATTTTAGAGTTTGTGATGGGTTAGTTTCTATTATTATTTATTTAGGGTATAGAATTTTCAAGATAATATTAATATTTTATTTACGGTTAAATTACATAATTGTTTTACATTTAAATTATACATAAATAAAAAAAAAAGATATTCGTAACATAAATTTAAGACGCATAAATAATTTCTGTATGTGTAATTTAGACATAAAACTTTTAAGGTTTATTTTTATAAAACATATAATTATTTATTTTAATAGTTTAATTTTGTAAAGTTTCTAAATTTTTCGTATAATTTCGGTCAGAATATTTTATTATAATTTTTTTTTTTATTTAAATTGATTTTATTATAAATATTTTTTAATTGATTGTTTATAAAAAAGAAAAAAAAATCTTATCAAAACAACAAAATTCGATTAGAATTGAAATTAAAGAACAATTTATGACCTTAATAAATCAATTCGAAAAAAAAAAAACAAGATTTTTGGTTCAAATTCCACAAACAATATTTGATATCATGATGATGACGATATTGACCTTGAGTGGGGTAATTAAAATAAAGTATTATATTGTAGTTTTTATTAAATTGTTTATATAGAATTAATTTTAAAAACGATTAGAGAGCAATAGCGTAGCGCAGAATTGGAAAAAGGTGATGGGAGCTAGATTGATAATTGGAAGTTTATTGTAAAGAAAGCCCAGATCAAAGCTAAAGATGATGATAATAGGAAGTAAATTTGTTAAATTTAAAGATCAAGAATATAAATAATATTATTGGATTGGATGGTTTTAAAGGATTTGTAAATTTCTAGATAATACCACACGGACACGCGTATAGATTTTTGTGAGCTTGTTGTACCCTCTTGTCGGTCATTATCACAGCGTGTCAACTCAGCCCACTTCTTTAATAATTAAAATTAATTTGGTTGGCATGAGTTTATCCGCTTCATTAAGGTTTTCTGTAAAGAAACTCTAAAATTTCCTAAATCATTTATGTTATGAAATTGGGGGTATGACATAATGACATTCTCTCCTTATTTTAATGCAGTGACTGCATTGCATAAGACGCGACAGACTAAATGTTAACAATTTGTTTAGTCCTTCCAAAATGATAAGATTTCTTTCGAACATTCTATTAAAATTTGAATCATCATTAATTTGATGTATGGCTACTGTCGAATCAGAAGTTTTTGACTTAAGAATATAAGCTATTTTGAGTTGAGGGAAGATTTTTCTATTCGTACTCATATGTAAAATGGAGTAAATTCAGAGTAACATAAATATCTATAGATGTAAACTCGAATTAGAGTGAGCTAATAATCAGATCAATAATTTTTGTATTATAATCTCAAAAATAAGATTGAATTATTCACTATTCTGATTTATAACACATGCAAGCAAAAATTCATAAAGTTAAAGAAAGTTCAGAAAGGTACGAATGTTAAAAAAATGTTCTTGGGGTTAATAGACGTAAGAATCAGAATAAGTTTGGTTTAAACCACATTTCTGTACTGTCAGAAAATAAAATTTTGCACAATGAACTTTTTAGTTTTCTCTTTAGAATAGACATCGATTACATCAAAATTTCACTCTACGCTATTTTAGAAAGTTAACAAAAATTGAAAATTGATTTACCCTTAAACATTCTTACGGAATTCGTGACATTCGTTCACATCTTATAAATATTCCATTCCCATTTCATTTTATAAATATTCTATTTCCATTTTTATGATATATCTTGCGTGTGTTATAAATCAGGCATTAATAGTTTATTACCTTAAAATTATTGAATTTATTAAAAACTAATAAATTTTCTATGTACCAAATATAATTTCTACTTAACAACTTAAACACGTCCAGATCCGAAATTAAAATAATAAAATAATGAATGGAAAATGGGTTAAGGTTAGATGTAAAACAGTTGGTATCACAAGGTACAGCAAATTCGGCAATTATGTTGAAACATATTTTTATTGCTTTTTTCCCAGTAAATAGTAAGTGTCTCCCTCTATGTCCCTATATGAAAAACGGTCAAAAAACACCAATTAAAAATTAGAATAATTATTACTCTATGACTATTAGATATAGTGATTTGAGCTAGTTCTTTCCATTACAAACACTTTAAAATTATTCCATATTAAACAATTATAAACATTAATTGTTTGAGGTGATCATTTAGTAATTAAATTCCTTTCAATAATATATTTTTTTTTTTTTTAAATTAATATAAATTTTACATTTAACTTTATTATTATAATAGTTATTATTTTCCCCACAATTATTATTAACACTCATTAAATTTATCATGACCTCAATTAAAATCAAAAGCTTATTTTGTAAGTAGTGAAACATGTAAAATTTTACCCTGTCTTACCCGATCATCTTAAATTGCTGAAGTTTAAGTACATTTTTTTTAAATATAGGGTAACATAAAAAACTATAGTTTAATACGAACTCAAAATTTACCTCTTAAATCCAAGGATGATAAGAAAATAATATCCCAGGCTCTAAAAATAATTCAAAATTCAAATATAAATTTTAAAATTTAAGATTTAATAAAAATGATTTTTTAAACCGCACTTTATCATTGTAGTTTTTTAATGTGATTATCTCTAATTTATAAATATATAATATTAATAATAATTCTTAAACTAATAGAAAAGTTTAATAATAAAAAATTGTTGTGGTTACCTAATTAATATAAAAAATTGTTCAATTTTTTTTTATTATTATTAATAGTTCTAATGTCATTGAATGTTAATATCAGATTTTTTATTTTTGCAAATTATGATTTTTTAAAATAACATTTAGTAAAAGTGTTTTTAAAAACACATATTTTTATTATTATAAAAATAATTTTTTTTTTGTGGCTTAGGTTATTAAATTTATAATATAATTTGTTTTGTTAATACCTAAAAGAAATATTAGATGAATAAGTAATGGTTACAATTATGAATTTTTGGATGCCATTCATTGATCTGTCAAAATTATAAAGGTGGAACTTTATAAGTTTTATGGCGGTAATGTTGTTTAATCACCAATGTAAATCAGATTGATCAGATTTAAATCAAATAATGTTAAAGTTGATTTGGTATTGTCAAGGTGTTAAAAAAAATGACTGTGACTCTTTGGAATCAAAGCCTCACATTTACCAGGTCTATAGTGTAACCACTTTTGTGGTTAACTTACTCTCTAGGTTTTAAGGAGTTTTCTAGTAAGTCGAAATCCGTAATCAAAGCAAACTTTAGAGTTTTCTAGTACTGCATTAAGACACCTCATTCAGAGGTGGGAAATACAGATATTCTAGAATAAAACCTTTACGTCTATTCAATTTTTAATAATAATTAGTTGGCATATATGGTATTCTAAAGTTTCAACCTCAACCTAAGCTCATAATTGGCGATCAAGCAGAGCCCCAGTGAGGAGTTAAACTGGAATTCTATTATATAATTCTTGCTAACAAATCGAATCTTTAAAATTTACATTATTTTGTGCTGAATTTTAGTTCTTTAGATTACCATCCTGTTCGGGCCCAATTCCACTTTAAATAAATTGTGAGTCCAATTTGATTATATATCTGTCATTTACAAAACCAAAACTAGACAGGAAACACTTGTACAATTCGGCCTTCAATAAATTGGACTTAAACTGACCCAGTTACGTTATTTAACTGACAGTTATGCTGCTTAAATTTTCACAGCTTGTTAAATTTGCTAATTATATTCTAAAATTATAACAATTTTAACCAAAACTGATAGACGGGTCAGGTTCCAGTTAATTAGGACTTTAAAAACCTTCTTTTCAATTTAATTATGTTTAAATAAATATTAACTTCATGAATAAAAATTGAACTTATTTCCATCAAAAACGTATAATAATAAAAATGTCTCTGTCATTTCAATATTCAGCTAAACTAATGACTTCAGTGTCATTGGTGTTTGGTTACATCTTTTGGAATTATTAATATTTTTTTTATTAATTTTCAATTGTATGTGTACTGAGTATTTAGTACTTCTTATGTTTTAATGGTCTTTAAAAAGCACATACACATTTAAAAACAATGTAAAAAGAAATTAAATAAAGACAAAATAAAATTATGTTGGTTGGATTTAAAGTCATCAAGGTGTAACTAAACTGATCGGGCTCTGACTCTAACCTTGTTATAATTAAAAGACAAAAAAAAAATATGTTAAATATTTTCTATATAAAGTGTAACTAAATATTTCTATTTTGCTAGATTTATTTTAAATTATTTTTACTTGTGTTTAAAAAAAAAATAATATTAAAATAAAAGTTTCTTTTTCATAATTTCTGGAGACATTAAAATTTAATCGCATAAAATATATTTTTTTTTTTTAGAAAATATACTAAAAATTATGAAAACGTTTTATTATAAATAGTTTATTATAAAGGTTATTTTACTTAGCTAGTTAGATTTATATGAAAAAGTTGGGACAGATTAAAAGTTTCCAAAAATTTCGATATTTTTGAAATAAACAAAATATTTTTAGATTAACCAATATTTAACTCTTATGCTGCTCATACATTGTACAAACAGGTTGTTTGATAACCGAATTATCAACCGTCAATTTGTTTAGGTTACAAAATTGTTGTAAACGTTTTGTACACTATCCCACGTTGACCAACTTGTAAACAAGTTGTATAATGTATGATGTAGTGAGTTTCTTCTATATTGAGTTGGAATTCCTAGTTGGCACCACATTTGGCGCCACTTTTGTAATGGGAGTCTCAAAATAAAAAAAAAAAAACAAATGGTACAGTTTAGCTGCACGCCTGTCTGTCATACGGGTTTAGTTCATCTGATAGTGCAGGGGATTCTCTTGGTTGTAGAATGATGTAAATACAAGTAGGGTATAAACCGAAAGTAATGATAAACCTAAACAATTAAAAATGCATTTGTATTAATTAGTTTCAATTTGTAGTCAACTTGTTTAAATGTATTTTTATAGCACGAAAATTTTATATTACGTCTGAAAATGTAAAAAAAGAATAAAACAAAATAGTGACAGTATTAGTTCACGTTTCACCCGGTAGGGGACAATTGAGGTAAAAATAAAATATTTAAAAAATGTATGAAAAACTTTAGAGATCATATTATAATCTGATTGTTAAAAATCCAATTATTGATAAATGTTATTTCAAAAAGTAGTCGTTACGAACTCTTTCCAAAAGCATGAGTGGTTTAACTCGAAAAAGCCCATATACGCATGAAACTAATACATAGTAGTAAAACTACGCAGCTTTCTTTTGAATTTTTGCATACAATCCAATACATTCATTTACAATTCTACAGAGCAATTAAAATAATTAGTTAGATTTTAATTAGTTAGATATTTTTTTTTTTAACTATCAATGTCAAATCGTTTTAAAGGGACTGAAATAAAAACACGTGAAATACGACAAGTTTCAATCATGACTAATAAAATTTTAACTTTGCTTTTTTTTTTTTAAATTATGCATTCCAATTTTAATTGCACGCATGACTAATTGACTAGCCGGATTTTAATTGAAATGGAAATTTCTTTTAACATATAAAATCTGAAATTAAATTATGTAACTTGAAGATTTGCAAAATTATGTGAAAATCTTCACGAGACTTTTCAATTAACTATAATATTATAACTCGGGTAACTAAACACTTTAATTTAATTTTTTTTTTATCAGTTTTTAGTGCAAATTTTTAAAATGTGATTTCTCAATTATTCATTCATTTTTCATTCATTCTTTTTGTATATATTTTTGCTGTTGGTGGTGGTGGTGGTGGCCATCATAATTCTCAGATTAGCGTTTATTTCGCTGCGGTCTTGCTTTTAAACGTTTATTTTTTTTTATTAAAAAAGGTTCTTTTTTTTATTATTATTTGGCTTTTTTTAGTGTCAATTTACAAAAAAAAAAAAGAAATCTTTGTTAATATATTTTATATTTTTATTTTTTACATATTATATACGTAAGTAAAAAAGGGAAATTTTTAATAAAATTACAGGGTTTTTTTTTTGTAATTCCTATTATACTTAAATTTAAAAATGACAAATTTTGTTTCTTAAAAAGATAATTTAAAAATGGCAATTTGTAATGTCAACTGAAAATAGTAAAAATCATGTTTTTTTTTCTAGTTTTATTTTTAGAATTTTCAAGGTGTAAAATGTTTTCTTTTAAAGGTAAAATACATTGAAATCTAGTAAAATTACAAAATTACAAAAACTTGTATAATAATGACAACAGTCGAGTTTTGAAATAATGAAATTCGTAATAATTTTTTTAGTATGCAGGCCATTGGCAGGCTGTACAACTAATTCATGAAAAATTAGGATACATAGTTAAATTTGTTACCAGGTTCCCAACCTAATTAAATCTTTAGTATTAAATGCGTGATAGGATTAGAAAAAATTGAAACAGTTTTCTTCACATTAATGTTTTCGACCTGACGTTCTTATTCAGTTGACATTATCAGTTCCAGAGTCAACTAATTTTTTGATATGCATAACATGAGAATTGAAGCAGTTTTGTTCTTGTTGGTTTTTTCGGTCTGACATTTTTTATCGGTTGATAGTTCGACTTGTCCTTTGCGGTCTTAATTGAGTTTTATTGTTTAGCTCCTTAATAAAAGATTGTTTGTAGTAGCGCCAGTGTTCAATTTAAATTTTGTTGTTCGAGACTTTAGTAAGGTTATTTACTAGTTAATTTTTCTATGGTGTTGCATCTGGTTACAGAATTTTACAATATTATAGTTTATGTAATACAATCAATAAATTTACTATACAATATTTTAATTAATTAATTAATTTTTCGATTTTCTTTTTATTTTCAGGTATGTACAACAATTTCCGTTTATTAATATAAATCATTGGAATGTGCAAAAATGTGGTATTTATATAGAATTATTTATTAATATTTTATTAAATTTTCGATAAATTACTGGGTTTCCCGAACTCAAAGTACAATCACAATTTATATACTGATGCAGAGGATACTGCGCACGTAATCTTGAAATTGTCTAACTATAAAAGTTTGTCTTCAATTTGATTCTTGAAACACTTAAAAACTGATGTTTTTACATAAAAATTACAATTAATTCTTAGATACTAAGTTCCGGTGTAAATACATAATTACAATAGGTTTCAGAGTTAAAGTGTCACGTTACGTCAGAATAATTAAATTTAATTAAAAAATTTATAGTGAGTTACGAAGAGTTGACGTACTTTAGAGCACCGCTAGATTCTGTAATGCTAAACAATTCGGAAATTTTTTATTTTATTTTTTTTAAATTACCGAATGTTTACTGTATATTTTTTTCCAGCATTAATGGATATTTAATATATTATTAAATATGATATTTATGATTATTAATTATTTATTTCCGATTTTACAATTTTGTATGTTTCTTTTTTTTTTTTGTTGTAAATTCCTTATACAAAATCGCAATTTCATTAATGAAATAGAATAATTTTGCTGAAATTTAAAAAAGGCAAAAATTGTGAAATTTAATTTTGCAAATTTAATATTTATGCACTTAAAGGAACTGACAAAAAAAAAAATAACTTAGCTGAATTTGTAATTTTCATATTATTATTCTATGTTTGAAACAATGCCAACATATCAGAATTATAATGAAAAATTAGAGAATAAAAAAAATTGATATTGAACTTCCTATAACAAAAAAAAAAATACAATTTTTAAACAAACAATCAAAATATAAATTTAATTTATTTTCGCAATTTATGCTGCTTTTTTATGCTTTCATGCACAATTTGTATCTGAGGATTTTGTTGTGACCTTGTAAAGGCGACACAAAGACGAGTTTTTTTTGTATATATATTATTTCAAAAATGAAATTTTATATATTTTTTTTTTTTAATATTTTATTATATATTTAATTATAAATTTTCACAAAATAAAAAAAATTCGTAATTTTTAATTTTGCCTTTTTGACAATCAAATATAATAAAATTATTGTATATATAATTGAAATATTTCAAATTCTTGACATTTTTCCCATGTCATGTCGTTCTTCTGCTTGTCATCTAATCTTCTCGGTTTATTTTATTTGCCAATTTAAACGTTTTTCTTTTTCTTTTTTGTAAATGGTAAATTAAAAATTTGACTTAACGGTCTTTAAATTACCAAAAAATAATAAAAAGAAAAAATGTATTAAATTATAAATATATAAAATTTTAAAAATCATAAATGAATGAAAATGTTTTTAAAGAATTTCTTACCCACAATTTTTTTTTTTGTAAACAAAATTTTAATATTTAAAATTGAATTCATCTCTGTCACTTCTTAGTTTTAAAAATGATTTAAACAGGAAAAAAACTTAAATTTTGAAAAAAAGAAGATTGAAATTTATATATTTTTCAAAAGATTAATTTGATGTGTTTATTTTGTAAAATTACACAAAAGAATTAAAATTGATAATTATATATTTTAAATGAATTTTGTAATAATAATTTATGAATTTATTTACAATTTGTAAATTTTTTGAAAAGAATAATTAAAATTTGGTTAATTAGTCATACTGACAGAATGTGTTCTATCAGAAAATTTGAATTATTTTAGTTTGAACCATGCCAAGAATGATTTGTAGCCCTTTCGAAATAATTGTCAAAAGGAAGAAATCTTATCGTTTATTGAAGCCTGTTTATCAAGTTTATAAAGGCTACTTACTGACTGTTATAAATAGGAGGCTACTGGCTCTTATAATTTAACGACAATGATTTCAGAGCTAAGTTCCATTCGGTTACAGCTTACACAGAATTTATATTTTTTATCGTCGTTAAAATGCTTCTGATTAGTTGGTATATGATAATCCGAAAAAAGCTGAAAATCCTAAAATGTTCTAAACAAATATAAAATAAACAAAAAACTGACAGTTCTCGAATTTATAACCCGCTCGCTTAGAAAATAGTCGCAAAATGTCTAATGTAATTGCACATTGCAGTAGTAAATTTCACTTGCAACTTTCCACTGATAAAATTCGTATATTATCTTTATTTTTGGAGTATTCCACTAATTTTGACAGTTGAGACGACAAACACCTGTCAAAAAATATTGAATTCGATTTCTTGAACGAAATATTACAAAATGTTGAACCGGTTGAAAATTTTATAGCAACAAATTTTTATGGATTTTTTTTTAAAAAAATGTTGTATAACTATTAAAATTAATTTATACGAAAAATTAATAATATTAAATACAAAATTTTATATAAAATAGAAAAATTATGTTGATTTTTTGATACATTATGAAAAAATTTTAATATTCTTTCAGCTGCTAATTTTAGTAAACATGTTTTTCATGTTGTGTGCAAATAAAAAATAATATTTTTTTATTATGTTTTATCTAGAAATTCAAATTATTTTTTTTATCATCGATTATGGAATGTGGAAAACAAATAATTTTGCTATTTCTGATTTATTTATTATAAAAAATATAAATCTTTTTAATAATATTTACTACAATTTTTTCTTTATTATCGTGTAACATCTGCCGGATTCTCTAACATTCAAATTTTACGGAGTAATCTGTCAAATTTGCCAAAAAATAATCTTTAAAATTCGTAATTACAAGTTTAAAAAAGAACTCACATTTTCAAAAGGCTTGGACGAATTTAGCGAATCGTGAATCTTATAGTCTGACGAATGGAATAAAATCGGTAATTTCCTAAATTTCCATTGTAAAGTTTTGTTTATTTAATGGAAGTTTATTTTGATCCCACGGATTTTTTGAAAAATATATTTTTAGTTATTGATTAGCTTAAATTTTAACTTGAGTACGGTTCCCTTCTTTATATCCATACATTCCTATTCGATAAACTATTATGATACTACTTGTTTAAATGTCAGTGCACTTTTATTTTATTATTCGATAAATTTTAGAATTATTAATTTATTAAAATAGTGAAATGATTCATTTCAAAATGACGGTAATGATGACGAGTTTTTATATTTTGTTTTTAGAATTAATATGCTATCTAAATGCCATAAATTTTATCCGCAAACAATTAATTGATAACATTTTGATATTAAATTTACAAGTACCTTGATAATGAAATATTTATAACCTTAATCATAAATATATATTTAATCGAAAATATAATTATATTCTGTAAAATTTATTTATATTTTTAATAATTTATTAAATTATTCAAATGTAATAAATTTTTAGTTCTATATCAAATTTGACATTTCACAATTTGTTAGTTATTAAATTAAGAAAGACTATAATTTATAAAATTCATTAAATATTCGATGGCTATAATTTCGCGAAAGCATCTAAAATCGTATAGTAATTTGGATTTCAAGGGTAGGGAATTATTTTCCCTCACACACTGAAGCCTTATTAAAAGTTTACTCTCCAGTTGACCTCCGTTCATTGTTGTAGGTTGTCGAAACACTTAATCATTTATATCGCCTGCTTCCTTCCGAAAATTATTCAATAAAAAATTTACCGGAACCGAGGGACAGTTGCTTTGTAGGTGGTCGGTCACCTGACTCATCCTCCTTCTTACATCTTCTGCATGTTGAGGTAGCGGTAAACAAATCTTTCCGCATGCTTTCTAATAATTTCGTGTCATTGTAGTTGATAATTTGTGGCTGTGTGCGAAATTATAACCAGTAATGCATAGGAGCTTACAGAACAGTAGCGTCTCTGCGCATAGCTGATGTAGGTTGTCACTATTTTAGATTGTCAGACTATCAGATTCTGTCACCTTAATATTATTTTTATTTAATTGACTTTGGATTTAAACAAAAAATATATTTTCAATCATTTTAAATGTTACCGTAAAATATATTTTATTTGAATAAATATAGAAAATAAGAAATTTTCACTATTCTATTGTGAATAGTGACCTTTTTTCACGATAACTGATCAATTTACTATTATAAATAAAAACTAAAGAAAAAATATGAAAAATCCGCATAACTTTTACTTTACAGAAGATTAATGAAAATAAAAAAAAAACTTATATAAATATAGTTCATGTATCTATTGCAGTCGCCACCATCGCCGCCACTATACAAACTATAATTATAAGCTCTCTAAAAACATGATATTTTTCATATTTTTTTTTTCATTTTTCATTTTTCTTAATATCTGTTGCACCAAGAATTTGCTAAAGAAAACAGAAAATTTATGTTTTTTGTTGTTGTTGTATTTTAACATAAATACATTTGTAATATTATGTAATAATCTTATGCTCACGATGTAAAAATGTGCGCGCCTGATTATTTTCCATAAATTTTAACAATTTTTTTTTTTTTATATATTTTTAGCTTTTTTCAAAAAATTATTTATAAAAAATATTTTACACTAAAAATAAATGCAATTTTCCTGTTCAGAGACAAAATAAAAAAAATTGTGTAATTCGAAAACAAAATTTTTTTTTTTTCTGAAATTAACAAAATTTTATACTTTTATAAATTAAATAAAAAAAAGCAGCATAAGAAAGAAATGCGTGCCAGCGTGCCATAGCTAAAAATATATAATAAAAAAAATTTATTTACCATATAAAAATTAATCAAAAAATAACAAAAATGTTGATGGGTTTTCACAAAATTGTTAAAGATGACACGAAGAATGCATTTTTTTTTTTATATTTTATGTTGTAAGTGTAGTTAATAAAGAAATCAGATTTTTCATGTAAATGCGAAAGTTTTGAAAGCTGATACTGTGTAGAACAGCACTAAATAAACCACATAATTAAGATTGATAATAAATATAGTATGATGGCTCATTGTAAAAATATTAAAGCTGTAATTTAATAACGAACAATTTTCCGCCGGACAAAGCTCCACCGCTTAAACTACTTTCATATATTTCTATATATTTAAATTTTTTTTGTTTAAAATTCAAATAGTATCCGCGACGTGACGAGAGCCTCTACAGGGTTAGAATAAAATCATTGTGAAGTAGAATTGACTAACTGTCAAAGATAATTGACTAACTGTCATTTAAATTAATAAATCATTAAATGTCATTAAAATTTTTAAATAATGTTGAAATTGATGAAAATATAAATATCAAAATCGGTGTTGCCAATATAGTGTTACCAATTCTAATGATTAATGTCGATAAACCTGTGCAGTAATTTACGGAAGTTTCCATGTATTTAGGTACCTGTCAAAGTTGTTTTGACAGTTGTTTCTACAAAATTGCTGTGTTTGTCTAGCCAAGTCTATAGTCATGACAGGAACTCTACAAATATTCTGAATTTGTACCTATTTTTAATGTCAGACAGTTCTTAATTATCACTGAGGTAGAAATATTATAAAACTTAAGTCCTTTTCTCATATGTCTCTTAAAAATCGTGTGGTACAAATGAACTAAAAGTAAACAAAGCACTCGTCTGTCAAATATAATTGAAATAATGTCACACGAACGTCATAGACATATAAATATCAAAGAAACAATATAAACACAATTTTGACACTTGAAGGTATGAAATTGTTGATCATTTTAGCACCTGGATTTATTGTTCATTGAAATGTATATTAACATAAATGTAGCGTGGCTCTTTGTCTACTATAATTCATTTTTTTTTTATCTTTTTAGTTTTATTTATGACCAAATCATGATTTCCAATAAAATAATTTAATTTTTTCGTTTTTTTTTTTTGCTCTACGAAATTTAAATAAAATTCAAATTTAAGTTCGATTTTATTACAAATTTTTTTGAATTTACAGTGGGTGCATTATTTTTTTATATACATTTTGACTATTTTGGTTTCGTTTTTGTATCTTATGATTGTGAATTTTTAAAAAAATGTAAATTTAATTTGTTGTTTCTTTAAATAGTAATAAAGGCCGAATGTGCATTGGTGTACGTACAGTTCAAGTTAAGAGGAAATCAAAGTACACGATTTTTCATTTTCCAGGTTTTTTTCATTTCTGATATAAAATTATATTTTATATTGCATCGTGTTATAAATAAAAACGCATTTTTGAGGGACAGATGATTGTATTACCCAGGTCGTTGCCATTGGAGCTTATTCGATAATTTTATTATTATAAAAACCATTTTTATTAAATATTTGTTAAGTAATTTGTTAAGTAGTCGAGAGACAATCGCCCTGGCCTCATTAAACAAAAAAAAAAACCTTTTTTAATATTCCTTACACGATGATAAACTCTGAGCTAAGGTGACTACATCACCAGTGATATCTTCTTAACAACAAAACAATATTGTAATTTACAAATCGATAAAAAACCAAAAAAACGTGATATTTTTTGGTAAATCAAAATAACAACGTGCACTTGGCATGAGTATCAACTTTATGAAGCCCAAAAATAGCAAATTATAAAAATTGTGACTTGATTTTTTTGAAATAAATACGCCATTGATAAATGTACAATTCAATTGAAAGTTTATCAAAAAAATATAATTTATAAGAATAATATTGTTGAAAAAGATCTTATCTAAATATTGAATTATGTGTAGGCGAGTTTTTAAGCTTCTTTGATGTGCGGTAATTTGGATAAACAGAACGGTTAGTCAGACCCTGATAAATAACTACATAATATGAAAAAAATTGTTATTTTTTTTATGATTATTTGCAAATATTTCACATTTTAATTCGGGTCAAGTTGTTTAGACCTTATCGACTTATAGATTAAAAAGTTTTTGGTTGTATGGGTAACCCAAAACAAGGAGTTTATTAAGACAGGTCTTTCTCATGAAAAATACAGGAATGTCTCATGAAAGTGTTCAAAATATAATATCTCTCAACATTAAATTGAAGAAATCCACTGATTACGGTCATAAACTAGAACTATAGTATTATAGATCACGAAACAAAGCATCAGTGTGCCAAATTACATTGAAATCTAATATTAAATAATTAGACTAAGATAAGAGATGTTATCTCTGCTAGCTGGCACGTATATCCTCATTTCATATTTGCAAAAGCACTACAACCTACACATTTAGTGCTGAGCCAAAAATAGACAGTTTTGAATTTGGACATGTCTGACAAAAACGTCTGACAAGATTTCTTATTAAAATATCTTTGTCCAAGTTATGACATTATAAGACAATCTGGTCTAGTAATAGAGAATTCAATATCTCTATATTAACAACTAGTTCGGTTACAGAATCATTTGAATTCAATTCGTTTTCATCTTCAAAATTCAACATTTCAATTTAATTTATTATACATCTGTAAATTAACTTATCACCTGTTAGACATAATCGAATCTTAGCTAGATAAAAAGAAAAATTTACCTTCGAAATTCACTGTTCGAGACTGACACGAACTGAGTAAGCAGAAAAGTTTTACCACAACAAACATTTAATAACTAGGTGCACTTAATATGTGCAGCTGGGCTACATAGTTTCTATCAGTTCAGGTCAGTTCCGATTCGATTCGGCTATTTAAGTAGACTGAACACATAGCTATCGATTGCTATCGATTAAATCACATATTTATTTATTTTGAAACTGTCAAATTTCGTTCCTCTTAAGATTTCCTTCAGTTTGGATTCGCAAAATTCCAATCGCTTTAATTCGACCTTATGTGTTCACTCAATCGATTTCCCATACAAAATATATGAAGACGTCAAATTCAAACTTTACTGAAAGAATCGAAACTGAACCGATCGAAACTATATGTAGCCCACACTTTACTTATAAACCTGAAAATTTGTAACAGTACGAAGTGAAATTCCGGAAATTTTTCGGGTAGTCTCCACTCCAATGTAAAAGATTTTTTCTAATGTAAAAGCGAGACATAAATGTCTGGCACCCGTTAAGCAATAAGCAATTCGATTTGGCAGCGATCTTTCCATTACAGCACTTTATAGTTATTTAATAATTCTTCGTAAATTTTTACTTTATTGACATCTGGAGACAATCAGACAACGCATATCACATTATTATAACATAATATCACATAAAATTTAATTTAATATTTTTATAATTTATAATACATTTTTTTTTTTATGTAATTTATGATGAGTTTAACAAAGAATTTGATATTTCAGTTATTTTTTGGCAAGAAAGTTATGAGAAAATGAAGGCAAAATAAAAAATAAAAATTTATTAACAACAACATAATTTTCGTTGTAAAAGGTCATCATTGGATGAAAAAGTTGTATAAAAAATATGGAAACCTTTTTTATTTTTTTTTTGGTGAACATCTGGATTTATATTTGAAGTTATAATGAATTTTTGTAACATTCTTCCACATCAGAGTAATGAAGATTTTTTTGGTGTAATATAATACTAAAAAAAAAAATGGTTTTCTTTTTAAAGCTATAAGAAAAATATGCTTACAAAAAAAAATGTTATCAAGGATTTTTCTTCAAATTATGAAAATTTTGTCTAATGGAATGGAAAATTATTTTAATGATTAAAAAAAAAAAAAATTCCTATATTGCAAAATCATCTTTTTATGGTTTTTAGTTTCGGTTATGTTGGGAATATTAAAAAAAAAATCAATTAAAAGAATTTTGATTAAGATTTTTTTTTTATAATAAAGTTCATTATAAGAATAATAATTTTCCAGTTGAATTAAGTTAAAGCTATGGTTAAAGAAAATTAAGATGGAATTCTAAAGTTTTTAAGTATATTATTTTAATTTCTGATATTTTTAAGGTTTGTTTTGAATTTGCAAAATTAAAACTCACTTAGCTTCTTAATCGTTCTGTATATTGGTACCTTTTGAAATTTTTTTAATTAACAAAAAATACATATGTCCACTTGAGATGAATAGGCAATGAATTCAAAGCATTGAGTCATTAAGTTTGTCGTCAATCTTGTTATTTTATCGTCCACATATATTACTGGTATGAGACTCATTTTAAAATATTTAATTGATTTCGAATGAACTAAAATGAAGCGTTACATTGCAATTTTCAATTGAATACTGTAATTATTCATAAATTTTTTGAATCCATGTTACAGTAATAATGATCTAATTACATCTCATTAAAATTATATTCAATTGAAAATTCCTAATTGAAAATTTAATATGAAGACGAAGAGTGTATGAAGTTTACACTGAAAAATTACGTTTTTATCCCAAAACTATTCCAGATTAGATTCAAATTTAATTGACTATAATTTATAATTGTCAATACTGAAAAATATTTCGAAGTATACTGCGCATAGTAAAATTAGTAAAAGTGGGCCACATACAGTTCTAATCACTTTATTAACTTAATATTATTGGGTTATTGTGATATCACTTCTAATTAATCGTCCCTAACCAAGCTCATTGATAAAACAGAACAGCTATGCTTTAATAACAGTTGACACGTTTTCGAATTACCACAATATAGCTTTCGATTTGTCGAAAGTCCAAGTAGTCTGGACATTAAATCATCCATCTCACATCCACTAAATATGTATTCCACCATTTCGTTTCGTGTTGGCATAACCTACACACTACAATTAATTGTGTGTTGGTTTTTCTTTTGAGGTTTCATTTGCTGCAAGTGCAAGGAAGTCTTATGTACAAATTAATTTATCAAAATATTCAACTGACAATAAATTTTTTCCCGCCAAAATCTTTCTTTTCATATTATGTCAAATTACATTTTTGTAAACAATTCATAAAATTTCTTAATTACATTATAATTTAAATAAATTTGCAATAAAATTTGTTGTCTTTAGTAGAAAATTTTAATGTCTAATTATGTCCACAATTAATTTTCAGATTATTTCAAAATAATTTGTCTAAAAAATATCTTTTATTTATGATACTTTAACAAAGTAAAAAGAAAAAAAAAAACAATTAATATTTTTGTATTTCTCATAAAACAATTAAGTATCTTTAAAAAAAAAAAGTATTCAACGAAATTAGTCAATCTATTTTACTACCTGGAATCGCATTTAAAAATTATATAATCACTTTGGTTTTTTTGGTTTCATTTTTGTAATTATGGAAAATTTCTAAAACATATAGTAAAATATAATTAAGATTTAACTAAAATATAGAAATTGAAAATTTTGTTATTATAAATTACTTAAGAATACAAAAAATTATATCAATTCAGACTTTGAGAGTCAATAAAAATTTCACTATAAAACTATGAAAATTATCACCTAATTTTTAAGTTCCATGTAAGTAGATAATTATTTAATTTATTAATTTAAAATAGAATTTTGTAAATTCAATTATAATTACGATATCAATATAATAAATAAATAGAAATTTATATAGTTTTCAATTACAATAAAAAGAATATCATTTTTTTTATTTGTAATAAAACTTGTTAATATTGTAATTTATCCCTGAGCTCGTAAATTTTTATGCTAATTTATACTAATTGACCATCAGTTTAAAATATAACTCTGGCTTTGACTTGTTTAATAATCATTTTTCAAATATATATATTATAAAATATTTGTTTAAATTGCATAAAAAATATTGTCGTTTTAAATTATTATAATATAGTTTTTAGAAATTTTAACCCTATGTAGTCTCATGGTAATTTTAGATATGACAAATTACGATATGAAATATCTGTTTTAAGATTCATCTTCTAATAATTTCCAATCCTCTTGCAATTTCTTAAAATATCAATAGCCGACATATTGTTCTACTCTTCTAAGTTTTTATTCTAGGACTTCTTCTTTCTGCTTCAAATTCTCATGCGACAACTATTTTACTTAGAGAATCCTGTATTATTCATCCCAAATTTTCTGATTGTTATTCATTCTATTTAAAACTTCATAGTTCATTACTCGATTCCGCCATGAAATTTAGATTACAAATGATATACATACATTAGCAGTTCATCTCATTCAGAATAAACAATAATTCTATAAGGAAAACTATCGTCTTCCTACTTAGTAATACAAAAGTTTACTTACTCAATTTCATTGTTTTTTTCAAGATTCGTCATTATAATTGTATTATATGAAATTTTACGTCCATAAACTGAACTGTTGAACAACTAAACAGATGACATTTAGTATAGTAGTCGTTTAACTGATGTCGTGGCGTGATCGAAGAAATGGTAACCAAAAAGTTTAAAAATTGAAATTAATATCAATAATTTGAAATAAATCTTGACAAAAATACGATAAACCTTCCTAATTGCATTGTTTTAGTGGTTTGTTTGACGAATGTGCTCATTCATTTTGAAGAACATTTTGTAGGAACAAGTTAAAGTTTACATTTTACTGTTGAAAATGACGAATTTACTTGAAAATAGTTACTATGGAAACACTGGAATCATTGGAAAAATGCCACTGTGCTGTTCCTACCTTGAAATGTCAAAACAAAAGTTGGTGCCTCTTTGTTCTGCGGACAAGTTAGCTCGATTTCAACTTTTTCGCTTTGGGATGAAAAAAGAAAATGTTTTTACATGAACGTTTTTCTGACATTTTAAGTCTGCAGCGGTGCGACGAGAGTATCTATCTCCAGCATTAAATATATACAACTAAAATGACACAAATCAGTTACAACATAATTATATTATGATTTTGAAATGATTGATTGATCATAATTGAAGTTGAATATCATTTACAAGATTAGCCTTTCATGAGACTATGAATGGCCTTGTGTTAACTTTTACTGAAAAGGGTTAAAAATTATACAGAAAATAAGAGGATATTAAAAGAAAATTATATTGCGTTGTTAAAATGTTAAAAAAAAATTAAAATAAAAATCGTAATAAAATAAAATTATTAAAACTTGGTTGTAACTGATTTTCACACATGAGTGCGATTTGTAAATAATTTGTATTTATTTTGTTATTTTTAATTATAATTCTGCAATTTTTATAATATACCAAATAAAAATATTTACGCAATTTTTTTTCTTACTATAAAATTGATTAAATCTTTTTAATTTTGTTGTGCATCGTTTAACTTTACCGGATAAGAAATTACGATATCGAACCTTCAGCCGATTAAGATTTATCCATTAAGAAGCTTTAAAATTAAAAAAAAAAAAATCTTTTCTATATAGTATGATGAAGATGAGAATTCATCTAAAGATATATAAATATTTTAATGCTTTAATTTAGTTAACCTTCAACTGGACTTGAAGGTAAATTGGTTAAATTTCAAATTATAAAAACATCGATGGAAATAATAGCGCCAACATGCATCCTCTTATAATAATATTATGTTAATTTTGTAAAGAAGAATGAAAATATTATATTTTATTGTATTTGGATTGCTTAATAAATAATATTTAATGTTTTTAAATGGAATTCATCTTCATTGACTCTATATATAAAATTGCAAATGGAATGTTAATGGATTTTTTTTTTGTTATTGTTCAGACAGATGAATTACCAATGGCACCAGATCATCATATGATTATCATGGAAATTTATTATGAAGAACAAGGGAATAATAATCTCAGTTTTGAAATGCTTGTTTTTGTGAAATTTATTATGTAAAAAGTCTATCTTAAGATTAGTCTTTATTTGTAAGATTTATATCCTTTTAAAATTATTGAATTAAAATCTTCTATTCATTTTAAAATATTTTGATCAATTTGTCCAAATATTTGTTTTTAATCAATTTGACTTGACATAATAATAGTAAATAAATTCATTTTACAGTCTAAATTTAATTGAATTTTTAAATGGTGACTTTCGATAATTTTACGAATTTCAAGTAATATAGAATAAAATTGGATGTTTTGTTAGTTGGTTTGAAGAGAATGAGGTTTACTCTCAACAGATCAACGCACATGAGGTCTATCTATGTGCGTGGAGTAGAGAGCTCTATTAAAACCTCAATTTCTTCAAACGAACCAATCAAAAAATTACATTCAAATTATAACAGAGCAAGTTATCTAGTGTTAATCTTACATGCTTCCGGAATTAAATAAAATTTTGACTGTTCCAGTACTAAAAAGAAACGTTTAAAAATGATAATTTTATTATATCATTTCAACTCAAATTATTTATTTAATTCTTATTTTTAATGGACAAGCTTATACTTCTCCACACACTGAAGTCTTATCAAAACGCCAGTTGTACTCTCCATTCTTCTCTAATGAACTTAATCTCTACTTATCTAATGAACTTCGTCCATGTTATCTAGGAAAAAAATTCCTAAAATCCTGAATCTTCTTTCTTGGTCCCGAGGAACAGTTGAGGTACTGATGGTTAATCTTAATTTTGCAGCATGCTTTCTGGGAATTACATGTCACGTAGCAACTCCAGTGAATAATCTGTATTTTGCTTTGCTCATTTTTAAATACCTTAAAAATTATTAAAACATAACTTTCTAGAATTCGGGGTACGCCAGACCAATTTTGTGTATATTGACAATTGTTCTTTGATACCCACCTTAGAAAGTTACATCGATTAGTCAACAAAATTACTAATTCTTTAAAATATGTAATGGGCTATCCAATTTAATGAGTTTCTAAAGTATAGACCCTTTCCTTGCCAGCTCATTAACCTTTCAATTAGATTTTAAAATTGAATTACTTATAAATATATTTTTATATTCATTGTTTACAACAAATTCAAATTTTCCATTTTATTTTTTAATGTAATTTTTAAAGGAAACAATTATTGTTTTTTTAGTATAAATAATTTTGTTATTTTCAACATAAAATATTATTATTTCAATAAATAACAAAATATTCTCAATTTTTTTTTTTTTAATATTGTTTATGCGATAATGAAGAATAAAAATATACAAAAAAAAAACATAAATAAATTTCAATGTAAAAGGAATAGATAAAAAAACTAAGGAATTATGACGACAGGTGGTTTTTTAATGAAGTTTTTAAATTTAAAAGAATTATTTTTTTGCACAAGGTGGTCAATAAAATATGCAAAAAATATTGACATAATCAGGCATCAGAAATTCATGTGATTTTACAAAAAAAAATATGTAAATTATTGGAAAACATGCTTTTAAAATTTAAATAGAAATTATATAATTTATCAAATCTGGTTTTTAAACAAGAATTTTATCGAAATTATTATGTAAATACCAAAAACAAATATAAATTATAATATATTTACAAAAATTAATAAATATAGTAAAATGATTTTTAATTAAGGTCGAATTAATTGAATTAGTAAAAAATATATTTGTA
Source organism: Rhamphomyia laevipes (assembly GCA_963920725.1). Taxonomy (NCBI): domain Eukaryota; kingdom Metazoa; phylum Arthropoda; class Insecta; order Diptera; family Empididae; genus Rhamphomyia; species Rhamphomyia laevipes. The sequence continues at coordinate 44,596,751 of OY987256.1, forward strand.
ATTAAATATAAATTGATAATTATAAATATAAGTTTATTTGTGGAAATCTATATATAATAAAATTATGCGATTTAGGTTAAAGTGATAATTATTTATAAAATTGCTTTAACAAAATTCACACATAAAACTAAACGCTTACGGTAAAGAAAATTGGTGAAAAATGATTCTTAAATTTAAAAATCTTTGTGGGGACTTCAGTTTATCTTTAAGTTGAAAAAAACTGAAATTGCTAGTGCATTTATCTGAAATGTAAACAGTGAAGTTTTTGTTGTTTTATATCGCCAGATCTTAATAATTAGAGCCATTGTAGAGTTGCTCTAACTAAGCCATCCGCAAGTTTTAACATACATAATTAATCACTCGATTTCTACTTACTTACTCTACGTTCCATTTTTAGTTAACCAGGGCCTATACATAATAGAAGGGCGACCGCACATATAAATGCAAATTTTCAAATTATTGTCCTTTATAAAATTTTAGTTCAAAATTTTATTAGGTCTATTTTTTCATATTTTCCAAAGCTAAGTTAAATCAGTTTTTAATAGATCTATTTTTTTGAAGATTTCCGTACTATTTGGGTGAGGACAAATTGAGAGATAAGAATCAAGGATGTCATTTGTCGTATTACAAATTTATATTCCGTTTTCTGCATAAAATGTGTCGAGTCTCTAATTAGCTAAATAAATTATTCATATATGTAATGCTAATGATATTTGAAATTTAATTCATTTCTAAAATTAAGGCTGATTTATAAAACACGCAAAAGACACATAAAAAAGTTAAAAATGTTAAGAAATGTAAAAGTTAAAAAGGTATGAAATGAGAATAGAATATTACGAATTCCATTAGAATGTTTAAGGTTAAATTAACTTTAACTTTTTTATAACTTTCGTACGTGTGCAGAGGGTAATTATGAAATTGAAATGAGCTTAGTTTTTGTTATTAAATATAAACATAAACATTTATAATAAGACAGATCAGTTTGTTCAGATTCTTATGTCTGTTATAAAACCCTATGAACATTTCTTAACTTCCTTTAACTTCTGCGTGTCTGGTTGGCTTATAAATCATGTATGTATTACAAAATATTATTTTAACATGCTTTCAAATAAAACTTAATCCGTCGAGAAAAACTACTAAAAACTTTAATGAACTTAAAATTCACTTAAAAACTTAAAGTATATTTTCCGGAAGAAATCCTATTTATGTCATAAGAATAAAGAGTTTATTTTTTCTTATCCATTTATAGTGTTTTTTTTTTTGTAAATCCTTTTTTGCAATCATCTCCTTGATGACTTGATACATATATGTGTGCACAAGGATGTATTTTCGTACAAAACAAAAATTATGATTATATTTTAAAAGGAGAAAATCCTTCAGTTATGGAATTTCACTTTGTGATGATGTTTTGTTTTGACACGATATTCAGAGAACTATAAAAAATTCAATTTTTTTTTTTTTAAAGCAAAACTCAAACAGTACAAATTCCTCAAGTACAAAAGTGTTTTATGTTGTTTTTGTTAATTCTTGCCATTTTAACGAGCTATTTTTTTTTACAACAATAATAAAATTCACATAATAATAAAAACATTTTTTTTTTGCCTTGTAGCTTAAATAACGTTCTTTACCGCCGGATTAGGTGAATGAACCTAATTCGAAATTTTTTGTGTGAGGTGAAACGGAAGTAATTCCCATAAATTTTTTTTTGAATCATACATAACCAAAAAATATAAAAAATAACAAAAATCAGTTAAGAAAATTTACTAATTACAAAAAAAAAAAGAACTTAAATTACAATTTTTTTTAATTATCTCATTTTGTGAAATACTATACAAAAAAAAAACTCTTCTGTCATTAGTTTTAATGTAGTTTTTTTGTTGTTTGTTTTGTTATTAATGCCAGAAACGGTACAGCTACAAAGTCATAGGTAATACCAGGTAAAGGTCATTTGAAAATTACTCATTTTTATTTTCGGCAAAAAAAAGGTTAAAAAAAAAAAAAAGAAACAAGAATTTTTATATTTTTCGATTTCACCTGAGAAATTTTTTAGTAAAAAAACTTTAAAAAACTCATATTTTTGGGATTTACATTAACGTTATTAGTTATTATATATTTAAGTAGAATAATCTTATAAATTTTTAATAATTTACGAGTTGCTGGTCCATTTATCTATACTTTGTGTCCTTCGGCGAACGCAAGGTGAAAAGACATCCTGTCTGTCGTATAAGATAGAGAGAAAACAGACAACCTACTAAAACTATCCCGAAGGGACATAGAATGATGAATAGTTGTGTACATGGGGCGCTGGGCAGTCGGAGAACATGCGGCTATGCTAAACATCTCAGTTGCAGAGAATTCGCTTAGAAAGAAACACACTTTACCTGAAAGTACCAGTGGCAGAAACGGTACACTTAGCGGATATGAATACAACAAGCTTAGTGATTACGCGACCTACAGACATGTTACGATTCTGAATGCGCCTAGGTACATTTAAATCACTATCTTATCCAGCTGGTCATATGAGCAACATATTTCCATCAAACTTGAATCGAATACACTTCCATTACAAAATTCTATTAATTTTCCATCGCTAGGTTATCGTATTTGTGCTATAAAGGATTTCCTAAACCTTGTTATCAGCTTCATATCTTACAGAAAATAAAAAACTGAGAAAACCTGCATCGCCTATCATCAGAATTACATTAAAGATTCCATTTTTGAAGTTAATGAATTCTCCATTAATAAAATAACCTCTAAGATTATAATTTTTGTTGCTCATAAGTTGAAATTACAATAAATAATGTTCTACAAATCCCACTATTTCATAAATATCTATAGGTGCTGAAAATTCCGATAAAATATCATTGTCCGATGAGCTACAATCGAGATGTGAAAATTACAATATTCCCCTCCTGAACGAATCCAGCTAAACAAGGACTTAGTTAACTATCATCTTAGTCATAATTATGTATCAGCTTAGGTGGTATCGCTATCGGTTTATGTGTGTCCTTTTAAACTTTCTAACATCTAAAATACCAAGAAATTTATTTTGTTTATTCTACACAATTACAAAATATATTGCAAAATATTCGAACAAACCCTCTCCTAATTTACATACTCTTACCTCATACTGTCTTTCATTCTGCTTTACATTTTTATATATTTACGTGATATAAATCTATAAACATTACGGTTATCTTCCAAACCAAAAAAAAAAAAATGAAATTTAAAATAAAAATGTATTTTAAACAAGAACACATTTCAAATTATATTTTCAAGGTTTTTGAGCCCGCGCATCATAAACACAACCTCCAACAGTTTAGTTAGCCATTCAAGCTATAAATGCTATCAAAAAATTATGCTGGGTCTATGGCAGTTAAATATTTCAAATAAATAACAATAATAAAAGTATATATCAAACAAAAATTTGCGCAAACAGTTAGGTATTTCTCATAAATCTCCTCTTCTCCCAATTCTTTTGAATAATTTTTACACGCGCAAAAGTCAAATCTTTTGAGCATAAAATATAAAACATAAATTTTTATGTGCATACAATTTATTTTATTAAAATCTTCCAACACGAAATTTTTCTTTTTTTATTGTTATACTTACTTTTTCCGAGGAGCTATGAGATGGAATAACTAAAAAATGTTTGTGTTTGGAAAGCCCCACTAAAAAACGAATATAAAAATTTTGCACACGAATATAAAACAGCTCGTGATTTTTCACTTTGTCGTTTGCCCATTCTAAAGAAATTTTTAAAATCAGTTTATGACGTTTATCTTAATTCTTTGCAGCTATTACTTCGTTCAAATCCTTTTGCGTTTTCTTTTCCATTGCTTAATTTCATTTCATGAATAATGTCGAAAACACTCAGCAACATGTCCAATACATATTTGTGTGGAGAAAAAGATATGTTGAGCAACATTGTGTGCCACACCAAGTTATGCTAGCGAAATCTTTTTTTTGTTATATGAGTTTTGATCTTTTTCTAGATATACTGTTTGCTTCTAGTTAGAGCATTTAAGTAAATATTATACGATTTTAATGAAATTTGTCACACTGTTTAGTTCCATGAATCTAATATAAAATATACTTGTATCCCGATTTTTTTACAATGCATTTTTTTAATCTACTCCGAGTTTTGGACTACCCCTAGGTTAGTAGCCTTGTTTTTTTTTTCGTTATCTCAATAATTGGAATATGTATTTAATATTTTGGACATATCTAAACTATAAAAATTAACTTATTACCCAGGTAATAAAAAACAATTTACAGGCGTACACAATTAACTACCCAGTGATATGAGAGGTAGGCCAACCAAAATGTGAAAATTATGTGCATGATCTCACGATTGTTTTTTTGACCAAAAAAATAAATAAAAAAAATAAAAAAATTTCGTCAACCAATAATTTAACCGATTAAAATTTCAATTTTGAAATGCACGATATTTGAAATATTACAATTTATATTTCACGTATAAGTACACATTTTATCGGTAATAATAATAATAATTTTTAATTTTCAGTTTTGATTTATATTTATTTATTTTTGTTGTTGCCATTTCTAATTTAAAAATCAAATAATTTTTTTTTTTTTTTTTTTTGCAAAACTCGATGCCGATAATAAAGAAAAGTCTCAATGAAATTTTTTTTTGGAAGCTAGAGGGCTGAAAATTTAATGGTTGTTAAGAGATCGGTTTATTGGATAACCTTATTTTTTTTTATTTTAATTTTGGATTTTTACAAAATTAATTTTTATTTTATTTATTTTTTATTATTTTTAGTATACAAAATTTGCCTTAAATAATAATAAATTTAATTTGCATAAATTTGCTGTTAAAAAAGAATTTGGGTAAAGGTTGTGCAAAATAAATTATATTCGTAAATTGGATAATTTTCAACAAAACTATTTTAATTTTTTTTATTTATATATTGTAAATCTGTTTATTTTTTGGTTTCAAGATCTAGATCTAGATTAATTTTATATTATATTTTGATTGATTTGAATATTTTCGATTTTTTTAAAGGTTGGGCGCGCGCGCGTTTATAATCATTCTTATAATAAATTTTCAGATTATTAGATTGAAAATTCTTATAAATAATTATAAATTAATAATTGATTTTAACTGAGAATTCATAATGCAATGATAATTGCAGAATTAAAATTTAATATATGTACTACTGAATCTTAGCAATTATGTACATATATTCTGATGTTCTTGTACAAAATATGTCACACACTAGAAGATGTAAGTAAATCTCACATTTCGTCCTTTCATTGTAAACGTTTTTAAAAGAATTAGCAAAAAAAAAATCAAATAGTTTTTGCAACTTGAATGAGAAAGTTAAACAATTTAGAATTCCTCGAAAATGTGAATATCGTTCACTAAAACGGCGCCCACTCATTAACATGCCCGCTGAAAAGTTTTGGTCATAACCACGCGATCCTGTGTAAGCTAATATAGGAAAAATGTGATTTGGTATACTGTAAATGTTAACGAAGTTTGAAAATGATAATAATATTGAATACAATGCAAAATTCGGTCTAATTAAAAATGCAGAATTATTGTAATGAAAACAGTATTCTGCACTCGGTTTAAGTGAAGAGTGGATCAAGGCCACTTCTGTCAGTTGAATTCCCAGTCGAAAACTGCTTCCGTCTACAGCGCATCGTCCTATTCTATCTACTTCTCTTATGAATCAAATCAATTTACTTTACTTTTACTTCCTCCCTCCAACAGATTAGTCATAAAATCACATTCCAGTTTTCTGCAACATACGAAGGGGCAGTGGCAGAAGAAGTTGCTTCAAGGAATGTCCTCTTCTCCGCAGCCCCTACAGATGGATATCTGTGTAAACTCTAATCTCGTCATGTGTTTCCTAAGTAGAAGGTGGCCAGTAGCAAAACCGGTATACATTCAAGCCATTGGTTTGTTTATAAGTAGAATATAAATGGCTTGAATGGCTTTTTTTGGTGCCATTTGAATTCTGTATTCTTGATAGAAATTATTAATTTTTAATATGTACAATAATTTTCTTAATTCTTTTTTTACATTACAAGGTTATTCAAAGTAAAAAAAATAAGTTTTGATAAATATTTTGTATTATTTAATTGACAAAATTAATAATTTCATAAATTTCTTAAAATAATTTTGTAAGCATAAATTTCGTAAAATTATTCGAAAAACAGTTTTAATTTAACGCAACAAAACCTAAAAACAGGTTTAAAAGAGAATGGATAAAATTAAACTTAATAAAATTGTTTAATAAATTTAAATAATTTAAAAAAAAAAAATGTTTAAATCACCTTGAAAATTCTAATGTAGAAATTGTTAAAAAAAAGAACTAGTTTCGATAAAAATTCTAATAATTTTAAAAATATTTCACAGTTAAAATTAAAATTCAATTCCAAAATTTTTAACAAATTTAATTGAAACTATTTTTATGTATTTTTTTTTTTATGATTTAGGATTATATAAATTATTTTTTACGATTTATTAATTAAAATTTTATAATGTTTTAATGGTTAATTAATTACTATAAAAATTGAAATATAAATCAATAATATAAAAGTTCTTTCACATATATCAAACGACCGTACAACTTTTCATTCGATTAGCCGAATGTCAAATGTCTTTTTACATGATATTTCTGTTTCACTTCGTTTTTACATTTCAAAGCGACAGACTGTACCAGCGTGAGTATTCCAGCATAAAAGTGTCAGAAATTATTACTCACGAATTCGAGTGCAGAATTTATATTTTATTTTGAAATTTGTTTATCCTATTTCGTAACTTGTATATCACACACAGACTTCAAAACAGATTTCAGCTATGTCTGAAAATGTTACCATTCCGTCCAATGTCTAATATTTACCATCTGTTTAAAAATAGGTTTACAATCGATTAGAATTAGAGGATTAGAGCATTATCTTACAATATAATATTACATTTCTAAAGAAGTGCGATAACTTCATTTTATCAAATTTGACAGTTTCACTTAAAAATGGGTTTTTAAAACTATACAAAAATTACTTTAAAAGGTTTTCATAACTTAACAAAATTCAAACAATTTATACAAGTAAAAAATAAAATGTGTAATATTGAAACCTCTATCAATCACAACTGTGCGTTTTCACATATTTTTCAAGGAAAATTCCATTTTTAGAAAATTTTAAATACTAATTTTCAGTTTTTTGTTTATATTATCATTTCCTGCCTGCCTCAACAAATGGTGTTTATTCGGGATAAATGAACTCATTAAAATTACAGTAAAAATATTTATATATGTAACTACAATAACACAAACAAAATTCTTATTTCTGATATAACCTCAACCTTTGGAAAAAATTTAATTTTTTTTTGGCAACGGAAATTATTTCATAAATTAAGTAAACAAACCGAAAAAAAAAATTGTATTTTTTTTGGAAATTCAAACATCCTTGCGTAATAAATACAAACTTCATAAAATTCAATTGCCACTACAGAAAAATGTATATACAAAAAAAATTATTTCCTGTTGATATTTTTATTTTATTTTGTTTTAATTATTTTTGTTAAGTAAATGTTCTTAACGACTTCAAATAAAATAAAAAGTAAAATGAGAAAATTGTTTACATAAATTGATAAATTTATTGTTGCCACTTTAAAAAAAAAATTTTGTGCAAAATTTTTGTGGGCATTAAGGTAGAAACAGATTGCCAACATCACCGTGGCGTTTACAACTGTATAAAATCCACAGTTTTATACGTTAACGTTATTCCTAACCAATTACAATGGACAACGTTGACGGTGTACTAGAAAATTGTTTACAGCATCGCTGAAACTTGACTTTGACACAAATATTGCTAAAAAATGTAGTAACGTAGAACAAGAAAAGCATTAAGTACAACGTTAATTTCACACAAAAATAAGGAAACGGAAATTTTAAGAAGTTCCTTTTAACGCGTACAATGTAAATTTAATATTTGACGGTATGAGACGGTGGCACTGTGTTTCTAACTTTATTTTTTATTATGTGACAATTAATTTAAATTATAAATAATATTTTTTAAACTAATCATAAAATAGCCTAGAGAAAACACTCCTATTAAAAAATCCTTATAAATAAATTAATTACCTTGACATATATGAAAACAACATGTCAATTAAAAGACGAAACTCTTCTTCTCACCCTTTATATATACATATAGTTTATAATTTAGTTACGAGATGGCGTGGGATACATTTTAATATGTTTATTTATGGTTATTATTATTATGTGATGACAAAATATTCTTGTACGAAAAATATTATTTAAAATCACCAAACAAATTAAAAAATAAATAAAATAAAATATTATATTTAAATAAATCGTCATCGACGAGATAATAAATAGCTTCCTGATATTCAAAATAAATTCCTTATTTGGTGATAAACAATGTTGTGCAAAAATAGAAATATAAAAACCAATATTATTTAATTTTTAATAACTAATGTTTTTGGAAATTTATATTTCATTTAGCGAAAAATATGGTAACATAATAAAAAAAATTTAAAAAAAAAAAGTTTCTCTGAAGAATATGCAGAATATTCTGACCTAATTCCATCAGCAACATAAAGTTCTGAAATTTAAAAAATGAAGGACCAAAGTGGAAGACGGATCGATCATACCATTAACAAGAAGGCCTTGTCCTCCTCTTTCGAATTTTGTGACGATCTTATCAATTTAAAGTCGGTTGAATTATTCTAGTTTCTGCGGAAGTCTAGATTCTTCCTGAAAACTCTGTCCTTGATCTCTTGAGGGGTTCTAACACAAGTACATATCTCAGCCTTTTCCATATAATTAGTTCACATTCGTAATGAATATGGTTTATTGTACACAAGTTTCTTCCTTCTTCATATGAGCTGAATCGTTGTTTTTCCTTCAACTTGGTTTTCCACAACATGCCTTCTTGATATTCCACACAAGAGTTTAATTATGGAGGTTTCATGAAATTCTATTGCAATTTCATTTCCAGGCTTTTTAATTTTTCTGTTTCAATTCTTTAGAACACATTTAAAGTTGAGTGAAGTTAGAATGTGCTCGATGTATTGGTTTGGAATTGAACCCGAAACCTAATGTATCGCAAGGCGATTCGAATTATATGTATGTATGTATGTAGAAGATGCAGATATTTTGGTTCCTTTCCTACATGAACGAACTGCATGAAGCGGGGGTGTTGGGTTGGGAACCAATTCTGGTCGAAAAAGTTGTGGGCTCAACCAACCACCACGTGGCCTAAAGCATAAACACCAGCGGTTTCTCATAAATGAATCAATCAATCATTAAATTTACAGCGTTTCGTACTCACATGCAAAAATAATTGAGAGTATTTATCTCAACTACTACTGAGTTGTAAAAAATTCTTAGACGAAATAATGTAACCAAAATTATGTAATTTAATTTGAATTTTTCGCATCTAGCGGTGGATGATTCAATTGCCCAAAAATGTTCAGAGCAAAAAAATATCAAATATATATTTTCTGTTAAAGACGCAAAGTTGTCTAGCAGCCGTTCTGCTACCTAGGCTTGACTGCAAAATTTTCATTGGACCGTTTATTAAAAACTTTTAAAATATTTTAAAATGAATATATTTCTGAAAAATATGATTTTTTAATGAAATTAAAATTCCGACAATAAAATATTGATAAAATTACAAATTGATGACATCAGAAATATTTTTTTTCCGTAAAGGTCAAGATTAACTTAATTAAATTTTTTTATATAATCTTTATTTCAATGAAAATTGATATTTTTAACGAATTTTGTTGGTATTTAAACAAGAAAATAATAGAAAATTCTAATTAAATAATTCAGCAAAATTTATCTGCCGTTGTTGGCAGATATTTTTTTTTTTTTTTTTTTGGTAATTCTGATTCCCATCATTAAAACTTCTCAGGTTCTCCTCGACCATTCTTGGAATTTCAAAATTGCAAATTTTTTATTTTTACTGGCTTGTTGTTGTTTACACAGGTTTCTTTCAACATTTTTATTTATTATCATTTTTCGTTGCTGCTGGCTTTTAATATGGTCAGACTTTTTGGCTTTTATTTATGTTCAATTCCCCCAAAAAACATACCACCAACAACAAAAATGTCTCATACCAAAAAAAAAAATTGTAAATTAATATTTTTGATATGTTCTCATTATTGCCAAAGGCCAAAGTAAAAATTGTTAATAAAATAAAATTCTTTTTCTACAAAAATTTTAAAAGATTTTTTTGATATGTAATTCTTTAACATATTTTCGAAAAAATTATATAAAATTAATGCTGAAAGATAATGAACTTGGCCATTTTTTTTAAGTGTGGTAGAATATATTTAATATAAACACGCCACAGGTTGGAATTTAAAATTTTGTTAATAAAATTTCAAACGCAGACTAAAAAAAAAACAGCTCATAATTCGCCCCACAAAAAAAATTTATATAAAATGAGTCATTTTCAATATCAAAAACAACATAAATACAACATAAAAAAAACATTGATATTTTTTGGATTCTGATGATGATGATGATAATGATTTTTATGTTCTCAAAGATTATGTTTTTCATCGACTTAATCGGAGGCGGAGGTAAAATTCTTTTTTATATTTGGCGGTAAAAAGCGGCGCGGTTCTGTTTATCGTCTACAAAACAACATTTTGAATGAGTAATAATTTTAGAATTTCATTATAAAAACATAAAAAAAAAAGTTATTGAAATATTTGAAACATAAATGAACAGTTTTTCCAAAATTTTTTATTATTTATCTTTTTGTATAAATTAATTTTATTTTATTATAAATTGATTTGGTTTGTTAACTGATGATTAGCACACACTAACTGGGCTCTGGGTAATACTTTGAATGAAGTTACTTTCCGGTTTTCAAAGAAACCACCTCTGCCGATGATGATGGACTTTTGAAATATATATTACAGAATTTTTGAATTTCAAAACGGGGACGATGAAGATAAGGTGATTTTATTTTATTTTATTGGTTGATTGAAGTGAAAATTTAGGAAATTGTGTTTTTTGAATATTAAATTTAAAGTTTTTACGTGTCATTTTAATTGTTTTTTATGATTATGATGAAACATTAAAAATTATTAATTTATTTATTTTTGTTTATTGGGAATTATAAATTCTAAATTGGTCGTCATTTTTTCGTGGGCTTCTTTTTAGAAGCGTTTTTTTTATTTCTGTTTTTGTTTATACATTTTTGATTGTAAATTTATAAATTTTTATAATTTTTGAATACAATTAAACAAAGAATTTGTTAATCAAAAAGAATATTATTTATTATGATCGTTAATTTGAATAAATTATTAATTTTAATAAATCAAGAAAAGAAAAAAAAGAAAAATGGAAAATTAAGAATTGAATTAATTAAAATTTATATAATTTTTTTACGTTTTGATTAATTTTGACTCTTTTAACATCCTGTGTGGAATTTATATATTTGATTGATTTTAACAGAATAGTAAATAAAAAGTGATCAACACTTGTGTTCTATTCGTCATTGAACTCTGAAAGTTCATATCAGTTTAGTATTGATAGTATTGGTCAAAAGTTATTATAAAATGTCTGATAAATTTAATATTTCGAATATCATCGAATAAAAGTTACAGGTATTTATCAAGAAAATATGCAGAATATTCTGACCTAAATAAGAAATTGCGGAACCAAATATAACGATGAAAAGGGAGGTGGATCGGTCAAACCAAACCAGCAGCAAGAAACCGGTTAATATTTGCTCATTTTCCAAAAAGCTCGCTACCCAAATCGTCTTTAGTGTACCTGTTTCTTATTTAGAGTCGGTTGATTTTTAGGCTTCTGTGGAAGTCTATAATCTTCCCGATAAATGCATTATTGACCTTTTGACGAGGTAGAATACGAGTATCTCCGTACAATGGGTTCACATGGATTATGAACACAAGTTTCTTCATCAGAAAGTGATTACCAATCACCATATTTTTTAATGCTACTTTAATTATTCCATTTTATAGCTAAAAAAGATCATTTTAATTTGTTTACTAAAATTCGCAATTGAACTAAATTTTGAATTATAAAAATGATGTCGAATTTATTTAAATTTCTATTGAAAACAATCATAGCCACCTTCATAATTAATAATAAAAATTGTGCCTCCAAATAGTGGGTTATAAAATTATGCTATAATTTTAATTACTATAATTATATCTATTCTTTTGATTTAATTATATAATTTTTAATATTTTTTTTTTGTATACCCAACCCAAATTATTATTATAATTATTATTATTATTATTAATATTGCGCAGTAATTTGATATTTCTCTCTATACAAAATGAAATACAAATCGTAAAGCGCCAGCATAAAAAATTTATGTAGGTAGTAAATAAAAAACATCATTTTATTTTCTTGGTTAACCCAAATTTGTTCAGAATATTCACATAAAAGATTTATGCCAGTTTTACGCATTCTAGAATTATAATAGTTTTTGTTTTAGAATACTTTAAAATTGCGAAATCCTAAATGCCCTTTGTAAGTATAGTTAATTACGTTAAATATTTCATAATCAAATTTCTAAAAATCACATTTATCTTTAAAACCTTTTGTACAACATAAAATATTTTATTATCTTTGTTTTTTTAAAAAACATAATATATGATTACATAAACCGTAATTTTATGTCTTAAATATAAAGCATAATTATGTATTAGTAAAAAAATTAACTATACATTCTATTAAAGGTGTTAAAAAGTAATTTCTTTTAAATACATTCATGGGAAATTCTAACAGGCTTGAAGTAATTTTCCAGTCTATAAGAATAGATCATTTCTCAAGTTTTGTAATGTTAAAAAGTGTTAAATTTTCAAGCAACAATGTTTCAATGAGAATTTGAAAAATGATTTCAATTTAATCATTTATCTTTCTTTTAAAATTTTGAAATATAAAACAAGAAATATACAAAAAATTGTTAATTTTGCTGCGTACCTTTTGGCCGATCAAAAATTATATCATTTAATAAGATGATTTTCCTTACCATTCCCTGTTAGTATAACTATATATAACCTAGAATTCTATTTACCGTGAGTTTCAATAATTCATAATTCCGCCATTTTGAAAATCGAGAATAATAATTAGATCTATCAAATAAATTAAGCATATTCGATATAATTTCATTCACTCGTTCTCAGCAATGATCAGTGATCGAAAATTATATAACTTTGTAAAAAGAATATTTATTTAGTATCTATAATTAAAGTATTTATCAAAATTAGTTTCTGTAACTTATATATTTCCGCCATTTTGAAAATGTTCAGAATATGGAATTCGAGATATTAAAAAATACTGAGAATATGTCATTCAAGAAATAAAAACAAACGAAATCCTGAAAATATAAGAAAGTTTTCGACCGGATCTCCTACCTAAATCACTAAATCTTTCCCTTATTAATTACAATTAAAATGCTTTCCAAACAAGGCCATTACTTTCTTCAGTTCATATTTTTTTTTTCTTTAATGCATTTTCATTACAAATCCAACGGTGGCCTAACGTATATCTAGCATTATTATATATAGTATATATATACAGATATTTTTATATATGTATATGAAAACTTAACATATCACACCTGGCAGGTATGGGTCATTTATCAAATATAATATAAGTAGTAGTAAAAAAAAAAGATATTAACATAAAAATTTTACTGAAAGTTTTTTTTTTTAAAAAGCCTAAATAAAACATTGTTACAAAATGTAACCATAAGAAAATTGATAAAGGTAAATAAACCTTTTATAAGTTAGTGGTTACCCAGTGAACGTTGTTGAACTAACAGTCATCCTATTATTTGCATAAGAAATATTGCGTTAATTTTATTTTCTGTATATTTGTAAGTACTTCATTTTCATCTTCTTCTTCTTCGTCTACTTTGGTCTTTTATCAAACCAATTCAATATTCAACATTTGTTGTTTTTTCTACTACTTACTAAAGTACTTTGAACTGTGAACTGAATTTGCATAGCAGCATTATAAAGAAAATAGTAAAATGAATTTCTGGTATGAAATTTTCTTTTAATGTTACATTGTAAATGCATATTATAATCATAGTTGGAAGAAATAGTAAAGTTAACTTGTTGAATGCATTATTAAAACATTATTATTTCAATAAGATTAGGCATCGTGTTTCATGTTTGTCATTTTAAATTAAGCAATTTGTAAAAACTAGGCTACAATTTTATTAAAATACTATTGCATTTTACGTAAATAATATTTATTGGCCCTCATCATCACACACTGTGCGTTTACAAAGTGTTAAAGTCAACCCTTCATCAGCTTTCAGTGTTCGTTTTCGTATATTCCTTAATGGGTCAATATTATGGATTAAAGCTTTGAATACGCCGTTGAAGTGTAACTTAAGCCAGTTTTTTTTATATACACAGAAACTATGTTTAGGCAATAGATTCTGACTATCACAGACCAGATTCGAATCATCGAAGGATATTTTTGTGAGGCTCTGCTTTACTATATTAAATTCTTTAACAAGAACAGTGTTTTAAAAGAATATTGTTAATCCTGTAATAATTATACAATTTTAGCATTTTGCAATTTATATAAGTTTTGTACGACCTATAACCACGCGCTTATGACATTCAGCTATTTTGAATGTGCTGAGGGTGCATTTTCGGCTATTCCAACATTTTCACATTATATTTCTTGCAGCTCAAAATATACAATTCTATATAATATTTTATTGATATCAGCTCTTTTGCTCTGGCGCATGTAAATGTCAAATTCAGTGCTGCCAATTATGTATGAGAATATAATATTTTTTATTTAATATCATATCAAAATGACGGGCCACAAAAATTATCATTCAGAATTTTTAAGAAGATAAAAATTGACTTGCATTTTTGACACTTACCTTAGTTAATTGTACTATTAACTCTCAGCTTGCACCCAGACCCAATTCACGTCCACCAGCTATAATAATATATTTTGTAACCTCTATAAATTATAAATAATATATAATTAAACCATACTTTATAATTCTTTCTTTAAAATTAGAAAAGATTTTTTTCATTAATTATAGAAATTGCAAAAGTTTTATATTTTTCCTCCGAATCCTTCCAATATTTTACCTCTCATAACTTAGTGAACTTATACATTTTTTTTTTTGCAAATGAATTTGTTTTTATTTTCTGTTACATAATTTCTGTTATTAAATTTTAGACTGTAAATTTTTCTATTTATTATTTTCTCTTACTATCTTTTTTTATTCATTTAATTATTAGTTTAATTTTACAATTTTTTTTTTTTATATTATTATTTTATTCATTGTGAATTATTAGATTTTATGTTCAATATTTTTATTATTGTTAATCTATGATTTCTTCTTTAACTTAGTTTATGATAGTGTGATTGCTTTTTCGGTTTCGGGCTTTAATAATAATAATAATAAGAAAAAACTTGCTAACCTTACTTACCTATGGTAGCTAAAAGATCGGAGTTTGTTGTAACGAATTCGGAAAAACTATCAGAAATGTAACAAGAAATTTTAATACGAATTTGTCAATAATCTGTGTAGAAAGTCGGATAAAACTACCAGCAAATATTGCAACGCATCATTGAAATTCTAGCGCGGAATTCTTATTACATATGCTGGAAATACTGTCACCGCACCAACGAAGAACGAAATACTCCGCAGAATAAACAGCACCGTTTTAACCACTTTAACTAACAATATTTCTATATGTTTGACATTTGAAAGTGGTTCTTCGGTAATTCAATGAATCTGCTACAAAGCTAAAAATCTATATTTGATATTTGTTCCAGAATATGTGCTTTTTTTTTAAATAACAATAATTATCTATCCGATTTTGGTTATGTATGCTTGAGCTGAGTCAGATTTTCGTTTAACATTAACTGACATGCGTGGCCCCGATTACCTTAACGCTTGCATAATTATGCTATATAATAAGAGCATACTCAGATTGACCCGATTCAATATTTTGAATTTTTGGAATTTCCACCCTCAAATTAATTCGAATAATTTCAATGTGTATTTTCAAACAATCTCTCCATTACAACTTTTCATAGCTCTTCGTAAAATTATTAAGAGACAAAAGTTTTTTTTAGGTTGTTGTAAATTATAAAAAAAAAAACTATAATAATAAAAAAAGAAGACAACAATTTTTAAATCGATATAACAACAGCACTGCATCCAGTACTGCTGCCACAAGCTATATCAACTGTAATAATAATATTTTTTTTATGTGTAACTATGAAAGAAAGCAAGCACGACCACAAAAAAAAAAAATATTTAATTATATATTAAAATTTATACTTTTTGGTTTTGTATTTATTTTACCCTCAAGTTATTGAAAAATTGACTAACTTTAAAACAGCCTATAAAGAAAATGATATTTATCTACCTGTATTTTTATATTATTATACTTTACCTATTTTTAATATTTGCGCAAGTTTACCGTTAACTCTTTGTTTATTTGCTTATATCAAACACTATTTATACATATATAGTTAGTTGTATATAATATAATTTAAGTTTAGCTACTGCCCGCGCGATCTTTTCAGTTGTCTTATTGCCATATAAAAAACGTAATTCGAGTCACAAAATTTCTTTGTTTGGTGGTGCGCACAGTTCATTTTTTATTTTTTACATTTCTGTTATACTAACTTAGTTAGTCTATTCATCTTAAATCTGGTGTTTTGGTTAGTTGGACGACTGTGTATTGACAGCCCCCATGAAAAATCTCGAATGTTATAGTT
The DNA here is from genome assembly GCA_963920725.1 of Rhamphomyia laevipes. Lineage (NCBI taxonomy): Eukaryota > Metazoa > Arthropoda > Insecta > Diptera > Empididae > Rhamphomyia > Rhamphomyia laevipes. The sequence continues at coordinate 44,613,523 of OY987256.1, forward strand.
TTTAATTCAGTGGCTTTGATATTTATTCAGTTTCTTGCGTATACTTTTATAAGTATATAAAGAAATTTTTGATATGATCTGAAAATACATCGATGATTTTATCAGATCAGATAAAAGATTGAATTTTTTTTTTATTTGTGGAGGTTTGATTTCGCTAATTTAGCCAGTAGATTATTTCAAAATGACCAGCAGACTTGAAATTAATAATGTAAATCAGAAAAAAAATTAATTTAATTATATTTAAGAAAAAATTACAATCAGAAATGAAATAAGAGTTTTTATTTTATGTAATTTAACATTACACGATGATATCCATAGTTTTATTTAAAAATATAAATATAATTTTGCTTAAGAGTAAGTTTAAATTTTGTAAGTTAGATAAGAAAATTTTGTATATTTTTATGGAGGTATCGGAAATTAATAGACTGAATTTGAAAAAAATCAGTATAGAATTTTATATTTAGAAATTTGTGTGGTGTAAAAGAATTATTTATAAAATAGATTTTTATTGTTAGGTTAGGTAAATTTATGATTTATCATAATTTACAGTTTTAATGTTTGAAATTAATAATTATAAATTGCTTTTATGGTTTTATGTAAACAAAATCTTATATATAAATTTGTTATACCTAATTTTATATAATATAAAGTTTTTTTAATGATTCTAACCTGAAAACATAATATTTTTTCCATTGAATTTAGAACTTGGAGGCCTACCGTCAAATTTAGAACTTGTGTACTGTACATACATTAATTAGTCTGAAGCTTTTAAGCATTTACCTTCCAGTTTTATAGTATTTACTATTAAAAATTACTATTTAACATATATGTAAATAGAGTGTTATCAATCCACTTAGAACTAATTTAATCATATCAGAATTAGGCCCATTGACTGTACACCCTTAAATCATTCATGTTTCATGTCCATCTGTCACTCTTTACTCGACTGAACCTTAATAAGGCTCTGTATTTCGCGCTGAGTCACTCTTTACTCGACTGAACCTTACGATAAGGCTCTGTATTTCGCGCTGTTTTTTCAGTTGATAAAATGATTAACATTTTAAATGGTGATAAATTGTCGTACATAATTGTTTTTTAATGTCAAACAAAATTTCGATATTCGTCAAGTATGAAACTCTTCTGTAAAAGTTAAGAATGATTTCTTTTGACAATTAAAACAAAACAATTAGTTCTTTTCATAACTTAAAGGACAAATCCACAAATGTCTTATCCAAAATTGGACAATTTTCAATGTCATGTTTTTTAATTAATGTACATATAAATAATTTTATGTTTAATGTAGAATGATTTATAGATGTCAATATTGCGCAATAATTTAATATCCTAAAATCTTAAAATCTTATAATTTAGGAAATTATATTGAAAAAAAATTATTTTAAAAGGTCTTTGATCTTTTTCTTTTATATTCTAATTAATTCAAAAAATATTTCTTATAACGACAAATTTCGAAAATTATATTGCAAAAATAATCAAAAAAAAAAGAAATAAAATCCATTTTAATGTGAGGAGAGTCCAAAAAAATTAATACTTAAACAAGTACGTCCAAAAAAAAGAATCCAAAAACTTTTTTATTTTAATCTTTTTTCTATAAAACTAGCTAAACAAAAATGGTCGTCTCCAAAACAACTTCAAGTTATAATTTTTATTTTATTTTTTTTGTACTATATTATAATTTTATGTATTATTCATAATATTTATTATTATTATCATTATTTTTATGGTGATCATTACACCTACGCTTGGCACTAAACATAAATTTGTTCGTTATAACAACAACAAGAAAAAACGCTCTTTAAAGCTTAACGAAAAGCCATGATTAAAATATATTGTTTAAAGAGTAATCAAATAAATAAAAAAAAAGTTTAATATTTCAGATTCTGTTTTTCATTAATACAAAATCATAAAATCATAAATGTTTAAAAAAAAAAGATAAATTGAATTTTCTTACCTCTAAAAGCAAAAATTAATTTAAATTAGAATAAAAATAAAAGCAAATTTATAATCAGAATGAAAATTATGGAAGCAATTTACTTACAATGTATAAAAAATTTTATAATAAATGTTTTACTCTGATTGTGATTAGTTTTTGAATAGCATAGCAAAAACAATAATCAATAATGTAAAAGTGTAAAATTGGAATGATACATTACTGAATTTAAGTATATTTTGATAAGTAATTGTCAAAATGTATAGAACACATTTTAACAACTTTTGATAGGTATTGGTTGGTTGGTTGTTTTGCAAGGAGGAGAATCCGAAAACCTCATGCATTGAAGTCACAATTTTGGCCCGTTGTACAACCCAATCGCTGGCTGAAATTCAATCCATCCCACCTCCTTAATAAACCTGATCACGTCGGCAGGTTTCTTTTCACCCACCTCTAACAGGTTGTTTAGAAAATAACGATCTAAGTGCCTTAATCTCCATTGTTGCACTGCAGGGCAATAACATAGGAGATGCTCCAGGGATTCCTCCTCTTCACAACCCCTTGGATAGTTTCAAAGATCCATACTGAGATAATGATTTTAATGTTATCAAAATATTAAACTTCTGCTTAATTTCCGAATGTTAGAGCTGGTTAGTATCATTACTCCGATAGGGTTTAAGATCTTTTGGGAGTTATAACGAAGTCGCTGAAATACTGGTCTCAGAAGAGGATTTTAGGGTTTCGTCATGATATGCATTAATGATAAATTAATAGACTTCAGGAAGCTTAGAATTTTTGAGGGGGTCATATTGGGCAGTTCTTCGGCACTGTATAGATAGTTAGATATCAAGTGTTTTTATTTAAAATATAACCTAAAAAATGCTTTTAAATTATGGTGATCTTCGCTCGCTATTTCTAATTCTGTAGTTCAGGTGATTTTCAATTATATTATGATGCAACACATTGATAGTTCATTTTTCATTGGACAACATGGCTGGCAATGACAATTTGGTTTAGTTATAATTAATTGAACTAAGTTTACTCATTAAATTTTTATGTATACGAGTTTCAACATTCTGACATTTCCATATGCAGCAAAAAAGAGACATTTAATTGTCAAATTAGTGTTGTTATAAAGTTTGATTATGTAATTTCAGACTTTGACTACATGTATTCTTAAACACATTAAAATATATCTTTAATCCCAAAGCTTTTAAAAAATATTTATTATTATAATATTATTTTAAAGTTCTTTTGGTTATTTACAATTTTTTTTTATTATTTGTTCTCCATTAAGAACGAACCCAACAGCCTTGAAAAATTATTATAACACTTTAACGACCAAGAACTTATTATTATTAATCGTTATTATACCGTAAATAATTTTATAATTTCATTTTTATCTTAAAGTGATCAGAACTTTATTTAGAAGAAAACTTTACAACAAAAAAAAAATCCACTTTAAGAACGTATTTTTTATTTGTTATATATATTTAACAAAAGTTCTAATTCGGTAAGATTAACATTAAACTCCGGTGTGGTTTTTCAGCTGAGTCGTTCTGGCCATATATAAAATAATTCCAGTTTTTTGTTAGTCGAAATTCAGTTTTTTTTTGTTATAAATTATTTTGGAATTTTCTATAAAAATGATTTAGAAAAACACAAAATTGATTTTTAATTTAAATAAAAATTTTCGAAAATAAAAACAGTAATATGCCCGCCACGCCACCGCAGTTACACTGATTTAAACCAAAAATGGTTGTGCAAAATTATTTTATTAGTTATCAATAATCAAAACTTTTAGAATATTTTTAAAATGATGATGATATTTTTATTTATTTGCTACTTAATTTATATAACAAAAAATCGGAAAAAAAATATTTCATTTTATTTAATTTCTATTTATGGCAAATTGGAATTTTTTTGTTTATTTCAAAATTTCAATTTAAATTTGAACTCTCAGAAGATACGCTTAAAAGTATGGTTACCAAATTTGGTAATGGTATTAAAAAAAATAAAAATAAAATCAGTTAAGGAAGTTTCCATCGCTGCCGTCACTACCGCGCTGTCAAATAGAAACATTAAATTAATTGACATAATTTTGACAAGTGTGTCGCATTTCACTAAACAATTCATTAAGGAATATTTAAAAAAAAAAATTATTATTAAAATATAAAATTTTAATTTTTATTAATTTTTAAAGATGTTTGGAATTTCTTTATAAATAATTTTTTTTTAACAAATTAATTTATAACAAAAAAAAATAAAAAAAAATTGGTAAATCATCAATCATTTCATTGTCAAATTTTGTTGTAATTTAAGTCTTGTTAAAATTTTACAAATTTGGTAATGTTTGATCTAAATTTAATTGTCTTGTTATTTTATATATTATTTTTCTTCTGTATTTTGTATGGGTTTGGGTACGATTCATCGGTTTTTATTTGATCGGTTCTCAATTAATTCATCAGTTCATTTTTATCATCGGTTTTCTTTTAATCGGTTCACAATTCATCGGTCCTCAAGTTATTGGCCCATATTTAATCGAAAGATGAATTCTATTATCTTGTTCACGTGGTGCGCAATTTTTTGCAAATACGACTCTGGTATGAACTCGGACATAAGTGCACCATTTCGCATCTGTTAAAGAAATTTAAATCTCTACAATTGACAGTTGTATATTCATCGTAAGATATACGTTATAGTAACTACTAACGTTAAATTGTTTTGATTTATGAACCATTTATTAAAATAAAGTTACAGAATAGAAAAAAAAAACATATAAAATGGCGATTATCTGTTAAAACTTGCTACACTACGCTACAAAAAAATATTTACGTGAATCGTAGTTGGAAATCTACTCTACTAACCTTCACATATTACATAATACGCTACGTTGTAGTTTTTTCGGTAGTCACTTAAAGTATATGAGAGAACCGCTCACTTATCGATGAATTGATTATTGGATGACAGAAACACCAATGAAATTTACTACGAAGAAGTTGAGTACCGATCAAATCGAAATCGACTAAATAACATTCACCAATTTTTTATAATTAAAATTTTTTTATATTTTTTACAATGGAAAATTAATTCAAATATTTTTGTTCGTTTGATCCGATATGAAGAAATGCGGAACGGAATGAAAAATGAAATATATTTGAAATTATGGTTTCCGATTCAATTTTAATTGGTTATTTAAGAAAAAAAATTAACTTTGTCAATTATTGTGAATTGAATAAAAATCAATTTGTTCGGTTAAAATTTTTATTTTATTTTATTTTTTCGTATTGAAGAAAATTTGTAAGAAAAATTAATTTGATTTTAATTACTAACCCAGAGCCTAAGAAAAAAACGTTTTTTTTGTTTGTTAGGGAGAAAAAATAGTTAACAAATTTTTGAAATTTTTGTGGTTTTTTTTATACTTCAAAAAGATGAATAAAAAAAGTTGTTAAATTTAATTTTATATTTTATTTTTACAGAAATAATGAATTTAAAAAAAATTGTCTTTGTTGGATTTTTCTTTATATAATAAATTTAAATTTTATTGCATATTTAGGTTAAGTTGAATTGGATAATTCATTATATAATCGTATTCTTCAGTTGGATTTTATAATTCTCAATTATAACTATACCACAAATTTCTTTGTACATTTGTTTTTTAATCAAAAATCTATAAATTTATTATGAAATATCGTCTTATTATAAAAAAAAAAAAATGGATTAAAAACATATTCTTTAAGATAATATAACAAAATTGTATATCGGTGTAAGGTGGAAAAATTGCGTAAAAATAAATTTAAATTTAAACTGAAAGTTATTTTAAAAAGTTATATTATTATTTTCTAAAAGAACGTCGAATAATGAAAATAGTCTTAAAATCATAGATGGCAGCAGCAATCAGTTGATATATATTTAATATTCATGTCAAGTTTCACAGTGGCTACATCTTAACCAGAGCTTAAACTTATTTTCTGTTTTCCCAGTGCAATAAGATTTAAGTTAAGTGGCATATGACTGAAGCTTATACTTAAGAAGATAGTCTCAACGACTTTCTATCGTATCGATGCCGTAAAAGTAGAAATCGATTCAACTTTTACAACGTATATTATAATTGATCCAATTTAATTTCATATAAGTACACATATTATTTTTTTTGACAGTTCATAGAACTGACGGATGAGATAATTTGAAATCGAACAAATTCTTCAGCAGAACAAAGAGGACTTTAACTACATTCATATAATATGTTTGAAATTTTTGAATTATCTCCTGGGTTAAGCGAGATACGGGTATCTCATGAATTAAGCTTGGTGTCAAAATGAAAACAGATCTGATTAACAAAATTATCGTGGAGAGTTAATGGGCCAATGATGATTATCATAAATGGGTAAATAATCTGATTCTCTATTCCAATGCATTCGGATGATTGCTATGAAATTCAATTTTTGAATTATACCTTCTCAAATAATTTTCCATTCAAATATAAAGTATAAATTTCATTTTATATAGAATTTAATTTGTATTTAATTACAAAAATTATGCTTGAAGGAATAATTCAAGTTGTACTACTTCTTACTTATTCCTCCAAAAATTAAATATAAATCACAACATTAAATTTTTTCATAAGTTATTTAACATTTTACCTGTCAAATGATTTCCAAACATATAAATAGGAAATAAATATCCAGGTTAAAGTATAAATTTCTTAATATCGCATAGTTTAATCAATATAAATGAACAATTTGACCTAAATAAAATATTCGCCCCCTCCTCAAAATATAAGGATTTATGATTTACAATTGCAGAAAAATCAAAAGAAAAACCTTTTAAGACGCAAATATACACAGACTAAAAATTTCTTTACCTAACAAGTAAATATGAATTTTCTTTACTTTGTACTAAATTTATAATAATACACAATTTTTTTTTTAAATTCGTGACTTTCCATTTCCGCCAGTTTGATTTTTTTTAACCATTTTTTAAACAAAAATCATAAGTTTTATTGGTTTATGAAAATTTACAGAAAATTCTGTTGTAATAAAAAATATGATTTCTCTTGTACTCGAGATAATAATTATTTTTGAAAAATGAAACCATTCAAAGATTTGTGGCTAATGGACTGAAAAGAATTGACCGAATTCACAATTCATCGAATTTATAATAGACCGAACGAATAATTGACAATTGACACCATGATTTCCTTAAAACAACAGCACACAGAAATAATACATTGAAAATAGCAACTTGGAGCGTTCGCAGTGGAAATTTAGATATATTAGGAGATGTAAATGAAAGCCATAGCAAAGACTAGTGAAATACACACAGTTAAGAATTTATTTATATATGTTTTGGTTGAACAGATTACCAACCTCAAATGAAAGCAGTAGGAAAAGATTTCCTGGTAAGGAAAGGATTAAAATATGAAAATCCGAACGAAATCGGATAGAATAATATCATTACTTACAGCTCCATGAAAAATCAAATATTTTCGTTCAATTCTGCATTTAATTAATTTAAATTCTGTGAACTTTCGGTCAATAGTTCTTTCGATTAATTTACTTTCGTTCAAAACCAATTTATTTTCGGTCAATTGTGTATTCGATATCAATAAAATATTACGATATATTTTTAAAAAATAAATAAATAAAGAAAATCTGGAATTTTATTATTATATATTGTACTTGACCTTATAACAAATTTTTATTAAAAAGAACACAATTAATTATTCTTAACAGTGTATACAAGTATCAATGACTGGGAAATAATATTTCGTGGAGTACTATTATAGATAATGTGACCTAATTTCTTATAAGCACCTTCTTTTTCACATTACAACGACTTCAATTACATATATCACCATGGAAAAACTTTTAAAACTATCAAAATACAAAAATAATAATAATAATAATATTATAAATAATAAATTTATCATTGAAACCATTTATAAATATAAATATTTTTCTATTAAATTAATATCCTCTTTGTATAATTTTCATATAAATAAATATTTTATTTTTATTTTTTTTATTTACAGAGGAAAATTTGCCGCTGTCCGACGTGCTATTCATAAAAAATCTGGTGTGCATTTTGCAGCGAAATTTTTAAAAAGACGTCGTCGAGCTCAGTCATCTGACAAAGAAATAAAACATGAAATTGCTGTACTTATTTTATGTTCTGGATCTGATAATATTGTTAAACTGAATGCTGTGCATGAGTCTACATCAGATACCGCACTTCTATTGGAATTGTAAGTAAACAGCAAAAAAAAAAATACAAAAGATATGAAAATTTAATGATGAGAGAAAATTTTCTATTATTTTCTATTACACTTATACAAAAAAAAAAAAAAGAAACAACAAAAAATAGTAAAATTGTTGTAATTTTTTATCTTAGTTAGGGGCTTATTACTTTTAAATGAAAATTATTGGAAAATTATTAATAAAATACCATTCATTTTTTTTTTCAAAATACTAAATATTTTATATAACACTTAAATTAAATTAAAGTCACAGAATTTTGTTATTTAAAGATTATATATAAAAATATATAGCTATAGTTACTTAATTTGTTTTAGTAATAGATTTCATGAAATTGATAATGTTTAATACATTCATTGCCATACGGTCTAGCTGAATTAACACATTTGTTAGAGGTTGTAAAATATTTAGTGAAAATAATTGAATTTTTCATTAATTTTAAGATTAATATTGGTAATTCAGCTCTATGTAATTTGCTGAACTCTTATATTCAGCAAGTATTTCAACTACAGACAATATAGAAATAAAAATTTTAGTTTTACTTCAACTACTGTTAGCTGAATTAAGAAAATTTGTTCGTGTTTGTTATGGTCGTAAAATATTTAGCGCAAAGAAATTGACTTATCAGTAATTTGAAGATTAATATTAGGTAATTTAGCTTATCAATGTTGCTGAATTCTTATAATATAGATAATATAGAAATAAAATTGATTTTTCTGAAATCTTAGGATTCGATAGTATTAATTCAGTTCTTTATAACATTGTTTAATTTGTATATTCAGGGAATTTTTAAAAGTTCACTCATCAATTCATATGGCTAAACTATATTGGTTGGTTGGTTCGAGTGGTTAGTCTCAGACACTGCCTAGTACTTCCAAGTAGCATAGATACGGTTATTTTAAATACAACCCGTGGCGTTAAGGAAGTGTACGGTTTCCGTAAACCATTTGCTGGCTAAATCGTTTAGTTTGTTAAAGTGGAAGTTATCAAGAGAGCCATGTGTGGCCCAAGCTAGCGCTGGACACTTACAGATGAAGTACTCCATTGTCTGATTTACAGCTACGACACGATTGTCTGTATGGGATTCCCAGCCGTGTGGCGTGCTCGATTATCAGTCAGATCCACGTGTAGCAGTAGCCCTAGCCATTTCGCTACGTGATAATTTAAACTTATTTAATAAATATATAATTTTAAAAAAAATTGGTAAAATGTATATTAATAAGCCCCTTAATTTTTTTACTTACCTTGTATTACTTTATTTTACTGTACAATTTGAAACTTTTCCTTTAGTAATTATATTATTATCTATTTTAATTAACACAGAGCAACTGGCGGAGAGTTACAAGCATTTCTTGATAATGAAGGATCACTAACTGAAGCTCAGACACGAATTTGCATGAAAGAAGTACTTAAAGCATTACAGTATCTGCACAAAAAATCAATAGCACATTTAGATCTTAAACCACAAAATATTTTATTAACTGGCCAGAGAATTGAAGGTAAAAAAAATAATAATTTAAAATGAAAATATATTTAAAAAGTTATATAAATTTATTAAATTTTCTTCGTTTTTTTTTGTAGATGGTTTAAAACTTTGTGATTTTGGTATATCACGTGTAATTGAACATGGCAGTAAAGTACGTGAAATTCTTGGTACACCAGATTATGTTGCACCTGAAGTTTTACAATATGAACCATTATCATTACAAACAGATATGTGGTCGGTTGGTGTATTAACATATGTATTATTAACTGGTTGTTCACCATTTGCTGGCGATACAAAACAGGAAACATTTTTAAATATATCACAATGTGATTTAACATTTCCTGATGATTTATTTGATGGTGTATCAGAGAATGCAATTGATTTTATTAAAAGTACACTTAGAATTAAGCCAAAGTAAGTTATATTACAATAATAAAACAAATAAATTTCAAAACAATTTATTAATCAATTATATTTTATTTAAAATTTTAGTGATCGTTTAACAGCTTCTGATTGTCTTGATCATATATGGTTAAAAGATGAATTTCCAGTTGATAAACGTTTCTATAATATATCAATGGCAAGTGATGGTGTATCTTCTGATCCTGATGAAAATTTAGATGATGATTTTGATGATGAAGATGACAATAATGAACATCATAATAATACAACAAAAAATTGTTTGAATACTACAAGAAAATCAAATGGTTGTACATCAAAATTTATAAATAGTTTAACAAATGGTAGAACAACAAATACACATCGTTATAAAAAATTAAATGATCATGACCATCATCATAATCATCAGCAACAACAATTACAACAACATAGTACCAATGATGATGATTATAATAAAGAAAACTTTTTAATAAATTCATCAGAAATTGTTGTATTAATAAATAATAGTGTAAATAATGGCAGTAGCTGTTGTAATAGTCCAAGTAATAATAGCACAAATTTAATAAAAACAAATCGTTGTTCACGTGATAGTAATTGTTACAACAGTAATATTAGTAATAATAGTAATAGTAATGGAAGCACTAGTAATACATTAATATCACCAAATAAATTAATAAATTTGGATAAAAATTGTTCATCATCAAATTTAACATTAAATTCATCGTGTTCATCATCATCATTGTCATCAGTAATAATTGCTAATTCAACTGCCACAATAACAACACCAACAAATAATATCACAACTACTACTACAAATGTTTCGACAATTTTATTTCCTGATGCACCAACAACACCAAAAGTTATACGTAAAGCACCATCATCTGAGTCACCAACAAGTGTTAAAGCATTAGTTAAAAAATTTCAATTAGAAAGTGGTGAACCATTAACAACACCAGCTTTACTTAAAGATACAGTAGTAACGACGACAACAACAACAACACGAAATCATCACGAAGATGTCATTTTAATAGAAAATACAAATAATACAACAATGGATGGATTAAAATATAATAATCGTAATAATAGTTGTTCAACAACAACAACAAGCACAAATTCTAATATCACTAACGATAATAATTCTTCATCTTCATATAAAACTAGTTGTGTATTTTGTTTAACTTGTGGTGGACCTGGATGCCGGCATCCAAATAGTAATAATTCAGTTGTTAATAGTAATAAATCATCGAACAGTTTAGGACTGGATCAGGGTATTATTTGCTAGCTAAGAAATTTTATTTTTAATTTTTGGAAATAACATTAATTAAAAAACAAAAAAACAAAGAATTTCTTATAATTTCTTTATTATTGCGCTACTATTAATTAATTTTTCTATATTTGTATGTTTTTGAGTTTCTACAAAACAGCAACAAAAAAAAAAACTTTTTTATTTTAATTAAAATATTTAAAGAAAAACAATAATCGAAAATCAATAAACTAATTAAAAAGTATATAAATATATAAAAGTAAAACCCGAAAAGAAATAAATATTGAAAATTATATGCAGCAGAAGAGAGTGTTAAAGATTTTTCTATATATTTTAATTTAACTCTTAATATATTTTTTATTTTAATATTTATTATTTTTAAATGAAAATTAAAGAAAAAATTTATATATATACAAAAAATATATATATATTTATAGAAATATAATATATATTAAAACCAAAATATATAAAATATATTTAAAAAAAAAAATATAAGTAAAAAATGAAATTATTGAATTATCTGAAATTTTAAAATTGAAATTAATAAATGAAAATGAAATATTTAAATGAAATGTTAAATGTTAGCTCTTAAAATGTTATTGAAATGTATAGAAAAAAAAAATTATTAAAAAAAAAAAAAAAAAAAAATTTACGATAAAAAATTTACGGTAAAAATTTTACGATATAAATGTTTAAGTGTGATTTAAAATATTGAAAAAAAAAAATTGTTAAGAAAATTTCCCCTCCTATTCTCCCAACTCAGATAACCTCAACTCTACATATATACAGAAGAGATAATTTTCTGCTCCCTCTCATTATTGTTGTGTGGTAGAGTAGAATATTTAAATTAATTATTAATTATTTTTTTATTTTTTTTAAAATATTTTCGCTTTTATAGAAAATTTATTTTTAACAAAAAATAATATATATTTTTCTTGTACAATTTTCTATTCGAAAATTACTATTTTCCGAAAATAAAATATTTCAATACAACGAATTTTTGTTTGATGATTTTACGAAAAATATTCTTTATTATGAAATTTTCGAAAAAATCTTTGAATTTAATAATCTTCACAAAATTTTAATATTTTTAAAAATATATAGAAATTTATTGTTTGATGCCAATAAAATAGAAGAAGTACAAGAAAAGAATGTATAAATTTTAACAATTACTATTTTTTTTTTTTCAAATTTATTTATTAATTACTTTTTTTATTTTTATTTAATTATTATATTTTCTTGAAAATTATGAATTTAATTTAATATATTATAAATAGAAATGAAATAATATTTACAAATATTATTTATTAATGATTTTCTTTCTCTTAATTTACTAAATTTTAATTAATATAAAATCATTTTTCTTTTACTTTACACATTATATAATTACAATTTAGAAATATGAATTATTATTTGTAACAAATATAATTTAATTTGTTTTTTTTTGTGTATGCTGATCTATTTTTTTTTTGCTAAAATTAAATTGAAAATCAATGTTTTCTAAAAAAAAAAAAAATTTATTTAATAAATTAATAAAAACAATAAATATAATTTAATAATATAATATAAAATATTTAATATAATTAATTTTATTTCTTTTCTATTAGCGATGTTTTGTGTTTCTCTATTATTCTTATTTTTTTTTCAATTTAATTTTTAATTTTTATTTTGCAAATAAAAAATAATTTAAATTAAATTGTAATTAAGAAAAGACATAAAAAAATATTTATTTTATAAACAAAATAATAATGAAAATGTGTAACTTTAATTATATTATTATTATTAAAAATAAAAATGAATTTTAAAATAAATAAATATTATTATTAAAAATAAATAAATAAATAAAATGAAAATGTCGATTTGTTAAAAAAAAAGAAGAATATTGTTATTTATTTAAAGAAAATAATTTAAAGAATACATCTTTCATAAAGAGAAAGTCGAACGAATGTTGCTGTAAGTAACGCTTCTAAAAATACGAATATTTTATCGTATTTTATTCATTTTTTAATATATGAAGAAATTTATCAGTCAATTGCTTTTTTATCAGATAAAAATATTCAATCAGAGATAACCAACCATACACGGAATAAGTAGTTTTGGAAAAATTTCAAATAGTAATACTTTTTAAATGTGTAATTCAAGCTCCGTTACATTTTTTAAATCCCAATTTAAATAATGAGAAATTAAAACAAAAAGGCCTAAACATCAAGAAAACTATCAAATTAAACCAAAAATAGTATAGAAAACTGTAAAACATTTGAAATGGGATTTATTTAGTGTAAAAAATCGTTACTTTTTTTATTTCACCAGCTTTTTAGGTATCTGCGAAATGTTATTTTATTCTGAAATGGACTACATTAGAGAAGAATATTAAGAAAAGGAGGAAATTATGTATACTAAAAGTTAATACATATGTCGTTTTAGAATGCTGGTAAGAGATCTAGGTCTAGGTCAACTTAGGTAAAGAAGGATGCTTAAAGATCCGTGGTCAACATCAGGAGAGATTTATTAGAGCCCCTATGTAAGATTAACAAACTATCAATTCCTATCAAAAATTTATGAAGCAAATAATTCTCCCCAAGGGACGACCAACTGTGCAGTTCAAAATTGATAGCTGAAGCGTGCAAATCTATCGCAGTCACACACTAGTGTTCCAGTATCGGCTTTACAAGTTCATCCCCACATCGGCATAATACATCCATGGGAATTCCAAGATAGGTATCGTATTGTGTTTACTGATCCAACTTGGGCAGTTAACAGCATCTGCGCTAACAGTTAGATTTTACGGCAATGAGGATGTTGTTCCCAGGTGTCGTTGACTATTTTATATATATGCTGTTATGTCAATAAATAGTTATGCGAATTCAATTGGGCAGCGAATTTACATATCAGTATGCTCGAGGCATATTACCATGCCTTTCCGAGCAAATGAATCCGCCTCTTCATTTCCTTCGATGCAGCGTTGTCCTACTACTCTTTATCTTTGTGCCAATTGAGTGAGCAATCATTGACACTCCCGCACCTGTCTAGATTTCGTTACATAGGATCCGATTGTTTTGATAGCAGCTCGGCTGTCTATATAAGTAATAGATCTAAATGGTTATGGTTAAGTATTTATATAAAATACTTTATCCATTATTAAAATTAATGTACAAAAAAAGTTTGCACATAATAATAACTTTAGTACATAAACCTCATAAATGTTATTAAATGCAATATTCGTTTCGTATAGGAAAAATTAATACATAATATATATAAAAATAATTCCAATTAATAATAAATATGCTGAATATTTAAATGGTAGGTACAAACGTACAAATAATGAAAAACCTGAAGAAACCGTCAGGAAATTAAACCATCATAAGCAATTAAATAAAGAAATGTCTAAGTGTTACAAACTATTACATTTACCAGCATGTACCAAAGAAGAGCCGCAATAACATGGGATCCAAGTTATAAAGCTAACAAATTAATCACATTCAAAATTCATGTCGAGGACATGGATAACATCCAGAATTATGCTGTTGTATAATAAAACTTTTACATTTATTACTATAATTCTATCAAACAAAGTGTAAATAAAAATGGCATCATTAAGCTTTTTTCTTAATATTAAAATAAAAAAAAACCTTTGTTTCGATTAAATATTTCTTTTAATTTTGTTTATTTTATATATAATGTAAAATTACACAAAAAAAAAAAGAAATTTATATATAATATAATAAATAATTTAAATAATATAAATAGACAAAATTATTGAAGCAAACTCTCCAGTACAACTTATTAACATTGGTAGTTACATTCTTTTGGTTAAAAGTCATATAAAAAACTAAAAAGTTAATGTGTGATAGAAATGGTAGAAAAAAGTTTGGAAAACCCTTTACCGAAAAGTGTTCGATTCCATTCTATTTCGAAAAATATTCCATTCTCAAAAAACGTTGATTATCTATCAACTTTTTATGAATAAACAACTTTAAATTTACATTCCTTTCTTAAAAATTGTAATGTAGTTACCAAAAAAAACGATATAAAAATATTGTTGTAATGTGATATAACAAACTGGTTGTATCCGAGATTAACTTCTTTTGAGGGAATGGAACAATTTTTCGGAATCGACTATTTTTCGGAATCGAAGTTATTCTTCCCTCTTTATTGCACATGTAGTATTTTAGTATATCTTGCATAATATTATTCCAGAAAAGTCATTATCAATGTTGAAGCGTAGTGGAGAGCGTACTTTTTCCTAATACATACAAATAATAATCTAAAATATTACATAATTTATAAATATTGGAATATAACTTATAAAGAAAAAAAAAGTAATTTCAATAATTTGAAACAAAAATATTTAAATAATTAACAATTTTTCGATAGTTATTTATAAACTGATAGTGAGTATTTTTGTCATATTTTTATCTATTTCGAGAATTATATTTTACGATATTTTATTATTATTATAATTTCATATAATGTAGTGCATTGAAATTTATTTTAAAGAATATTGGATCTATTACTACAAAATAAAATCTTCGCAAAAGTATCGATTTAAGTTTATATATAATATTGGACTAATGTTTATTATTTAAATTTTAAGCATTTTAAAATTTTCGGTTAGATTTATACTGTAAAATTTTTGTACGCGGATGCAAAAAAGACGTTTCATTTATTTTACTATAATAATTAATAAATATTGTTATCAGTTTTTCAATAAATTTTGATTATTTTGTATGTTATTATTGTTATTGAGAGAAAAAGAGAGATCACAAATCAACGGAATTTAAGACACAAACATTATGTAATTATAATTTATATAAAGTTATTTGATTTATAAAATTTATTGGATAAGTTAGGATATTTTTAAATTTACTATGTTCAGAATTATTATATGTTTAGTTGATTTTCTAAGTGTAAAAATTACGGATTTCGATAAACTGTAAGTAAATTTTATATGTAATTTAGGGTTTCGACAGATTACTCGAAATCGAAATCTGTAAATTTTGAATTTTAGAGAATTCGGTCAATGATAAAAATAAATATAATAAAAACTTTTTCTTCAAAATACATTATCTACCATTTAGCTAGGAATAATTTTGTATCCTAAAATTAATTAACTTGGTTATTCGATAACAAATTCAAGCTTAAATAAATATATAGTTTTAGTCAGTGTTTTCATTAAATCAAAATTTAAATTCCTAAATAATACAGAAATAGAATTTTAAATACCAAATTTATTTTAATTTTTTTGTAATAATTTTGTTGAATAAAAATATATTGATAATTTAAAAAAATTGGAATATTGTAACCGACTGATTCCATTATAACAATTACACTGAGACAATTTTACTCAAATAAATTTCACATAAAACACACTGGGTAACAATTCAATTAAGTTCGATTAATATGTTTTATCTGCCTTAACCATGGAATTTGAATTGTTACCAAGTAAAATTGTATCGAATGAAATTTATGTCTAGTGAAATTGTTTTAGTGGACTAGGTTTAAAATCTTAAATTTTAATATCAAATAATTGAAAATTTTTTTTTTTGGAATTTTTGTTTTATTTTTTTAATTATACTTATATTCAATAAACTATTCAGATTTAGGTTAGTTTATATTTAAACTAATTACTTGCTATATGCACAATTTAAATTCTGAGCTTGTACAATTAAAAAAAATCTATTTAAGCTTATAAATAATTTGTTTTATTTTTTTATAAATATTATTATTTCTATAAATTTCGTGATTACCAACGACAATATTTTTAAATATGTTTACTGGTGTGCGTTTTTTTTATATCTTATATTATAATATTGACTAGAAAATTTTATAATTTTATATTTTAATCCTACTATTTATAATTATTGCGATTAAGGCCCAAAATAAACTTATAAATAATATATTTTAGTTTGTATTTTTTTTTTTCGTAATTATGTTTTTTTAAAGTAAACCTACATAATTTAACAACACTTATATATTTATTAAATGAAAGAATAAAATATATATAAAAAAAATTACGACGAGGATTCAGCCTATAAATTATAAATATATATAGACTCAGAAATCACATAAACGATGTTCTGATATCTTTTGAATATTATAAAATTATTCTTTTAAGTATTAATTATCAATTTAAATATCTAGAATTGATACTGGATCTTATAATTAAAATGAAATTAAGTTTTTTTCGCAAAACTTAACAAATATTTCACATGAAAATTCTTAAGAACATCAAATTTTTTGACAATTTATCTAAATTTTTATAAAACTGGCTCTGTCTTATACATAAATTAATAAATAATAAATTTACTCAATACCAAAAGTATTTGTTTCCTCAACGGCTAATAATAATTTCTCATATAAAATTTCTGGTGTTGGATATGGTGGTAAATCGAGACGATTAAAACATGTATGGGCACGTGGTAATGCATTTGGTTTACCCCATTTTTCAATACAAAATCTACGTGGACCAGTTGAACCACGTAATGCTGAAAATCCTTCATATGGTATACTCGATGTACCAGTAACAAATTGTAATAAACGTAAACGTTGTTCATTTGTAAATTTCTCAATAACTTGCCAAAACCATATAATTACTTGATGATTATCATGATAACCACTACGATATTCTGTATTTGATCGCCAATCATTAATATCAATTTCAGCTGTACCAGCTATAACTAATTCTAATTCACGTGCATCAAATACAGATACTAATCGTGAATCAACAACTTCATAAAAACCACGTACTAAAGATTCAGTTTGTTCGGAAACACCACGTTCTAAACGCCACTTAATCATACGTTCTAAATATTCTTTTTTATTTTTCTCATTAATTATTATATTTTTACCACCTGGTTTTAATTCACGTTCAACAATACGGCCAAGTAATTCTTCGGTAACACAAAATGTTAAACCTAAATCAATACCAGAACCAATATCATTATCACGAATCCATTGAAGTGATTGATGAAATTCATTATCCAAAGATTCTAAAAAAAATATATATATATATAAAAAATTACATTAAATTGGAAATTTGATGGTTTTTCAATTGGTATCCGGCTAAATAACCGAAAGTAAAGTGACCGAATGCACAATTGATCATAGCACTGAAAAAATATGGAAAGAGAGCAGAAACCGAGATTGTACTCATAATAGTGGAAGTTTCTTTCAATGGCACATCATTTTTTTCACTTTTAAAAGTTTTTAACTATACATATAAAAAAGATTGAATTGTTCTATTTATATTATTTTAATTATCACTTAGATTAATTGTGTATTCGGTAAATTAACCGCAATATATTAAATAATTCATATGAATAAATTTTTGTTGACTCAAACAAACCTAAATCACTCAATGCAACTGGTAATCGTAATAATGCTTTATAAAACGGTCGTGTAAAAAATGCATCTAATAAATATTGATGAACTAATGCTAAACCTAATACTCTGCCACTAAAACGGAACCAATCATGTGAATTATCAACAAATGCTGATAATGGTGATACTTGAACTGTGTACGTATCATTAGCTGAATATTCAAATAAGCCATAATATGGATTAAATAATTCACGTGATAATAAAAAGAAAAATTCTCTGAAAAAAATAAAAGTAATTTTAAATACTATAATTTAGTTATAATAATTATATTGTTACCTAGATGGTCCACCATAATCTAAACCTTCTTCAGTATCCCATAAAACTGCTAAACGTCCTCTTTGTAAATCTTTTTTATTAGCTGACATTATACGACGGAATGCATCTTCCAATAAATGAGATCGTCTAATATGTAATCTGATTTTGTTTTTTAAATTTTAAATTTAGTAAAATTTTAGTAACACTTTAGTTTAAAAATACTAACTTTAATTTATGTGGACCTTGGCCATATCCTTTAGATTCTAATTTACGATAAAAACCACGAAGTTTTGCTTCAAAATCACGACGAAATGGTGGCGGTGCACGTTGTGGCATACGTGAATTATTTAATGTTGGTGATCCTTGTGGACTACGTTCCTCAATTGGAACATAACTCATTATTTCTTGTTCAAATAAACTGTAAAAAAAAATATTTAATAGGTATATTAATTATTTTTGAAAAAATTATAACTTAATAATTTAAGTTATAAATTGCAGAGGCAAAATTTTAAAAGCTTATGTATCGAGACTTTCCGTTACCATATATAAATTCAAATTTTTACTATTATTCATATTCAAATTCAAGAATGCTATTAGGGAAATTCCCGTAAAATTTTTAGCAGCTAATATAATTTTTAATTTATGTCGGCCGGCAGTATATTTTTTATCTGCGACAAACTCATTAAGAGTAAACCATTTATGAGGAATTTAAAAGATAACTTGAGTATTTTTTGTAAACGCTTATACATAGTTTATTATAAAAATCGTTTGCTTAAATTGGTCTATAGCACATGGATCTGTCTTACTCCTACATCTCTCTGACTGGCTTGGTTCTACCTATCTCAATTAGATCACATCTAAACACTCCAGCTTTCGGATTTAGCTGTCACGCATGGAAGAACAGTAATGCTTCCTACTCTATCTCACAATCTCTTTATATCGTTTTTGCACTTAAACACAACCTTGCATTTTGATGTGCCCTTTGGCAATTACAGTATCATTCCGGCATTTGTCCTGTCATTATTTAGGATGACATTTGAAGATAATATTATCTATCTATATAAAAGGCAAGTACGTCTTACGTCGTAAAATCTTCAAAACATTTCAACGAAAAACATTTCATCGAAAATTTTAAGAATTACTAATATTTTGTGATTTCTTAACTTTACAAAGTAAAATTTAAGAAATCACAAACTTTCATATAAATGTATGTAATAAAAATCGGAGATAATTCTATCGTTGAATAGAACAATATGTAGGAAACTGATTGGCCTCATAAACTGGTCACTGTTGAATTGGTAAATAAGGGATTCCCATGGATGGATTATACCGCTGTGGGAATGAAACTATAGAACCCACATTGGAACATCTAATGTGTTACTGCGATAGACTTGCGCGCTTTGTTATGAATACTTGGGCCGTGACGTACTGCACGGTTGACCAGCTCTTTGTGAAGAATTGTTCTCTTCATAAGAATAAATAGAATTTTTGATACGATTAGTGCTTAGTGCTCTTGATTTGAACCTTACATAGAAACCACAATGGATCCATTATGCGCATTGATCACGGATCTTTATGCGCCCTTCTTAACCAAATTTAACATATTTAAAAAACTGTTTCAACAAATATTGTACAAATAATTCCGTCAACAAAACCTTTGTTAATCAAATTAATTTAATTTATTCAGAAATGCATTATTTATAAAGCAATCACTTTCAATTTTATTATTAAGTTCAATTGTAAAAGTTAAATCAATAAAAAATGTTAATATAATTGAAAAATAAATAGTGTTACGCGGTAGAAATTATGTTATGCATAGTTTAATGTATAAATGCTTTTCGATGAATTGTTATTCGACATAATATCATAAAACAATCAAATGGAATTTCTGATAATTTCAATAATAAAATAAAAAATCATTCTACCAAAAATAGTAACATTAAAATATCATAGGGTAAAATAAATAAGGGTGTAAGTAAAGTAAAGTTAAGGAATTTTTGAATTACTTATTTATATTTATTTTACTTAACATTTTCATCAGTTTTCAACAAAAAATTTTAGAAATCGTCGTAATTTATTTAGATAAGAAATTAACTATAAGAATTTTTTGGAATTAGTATAATAAAAAATTTAAAATTATAATCCATTAAAATAAAATATTTAAAATTTTTTAAAATATTTTTTATTTTTTTTTTGAAAAACTTACACACAATATATAATATAACACCATTTCGATACAAATCCCATATTTTCTTTATATTTTTTGTTATTTAAATAAATAATTTTTTTTTGAAATTAATTTCAATATTTTTTATCATTATTTTATATAAATTCAATTTATTTTATTATTACGATTACCAGTTGCAATTCAGTTCACTTTTAAACAACAAATATAAAATTATACAAATTAATCACATTTTCATAAACACTGGGAAATTGTATTATTAATTTCTATATATATATATAAATAAAAAAAAAATTAATTTATTAATTTAATAATTATTTATGTATTTAACCGTGTTAACTTAAAAAAAAAAATATACAATTCCCATTGATATTCTTTGGAAAACTTTGGAAAACAAAAATAAATAAATTAATTATTTAAATTTTCATAAAATTAGTTTGTTACGCGTGCGCAGTACACAATTTCTTACATTGTAAAAGGATATTAAATAATCGAAATTATTCCACTCGTACACAACTGAGTACACAAATCGTTAATAATAATTTTTATTTTTGGCAAAATTACAATATTATAATTACAAAACAATGAATTTCTTTATATTCAATTAACCGAAAATACAAAATTTTAAAGGTAAATAATTTTAAAATTACAGCGTTTCTTTTTGTTACAAATTTTGCTTATTGCCAATATTTATTTACCTAAAATAAAAAAAATTCTTATTATATAAAATTTTGTGTTCAAACATCGACAACCGATAAAAGACTGTGCGATAAAAATTTATTGTATATAAAAAAAAAACTTTTTAAAAGAACACAAAATTTACTAAACTTTAAATTTTTATTTTATTTAACTAATTTTTGTTCAATATTTTTTTTAAAAAAAAGTTAAACATATAAGCTTTAATTAGCTTAGCTAGCTAGCTAACTAAAAAAAAAATCACATAAAATTATCGGTTTAAATTTAAATGACTCATTTTAATGTATAAATTTTAAAGGTTTTTATTTTAAGTATATTTTTTTGCTTTTAGCACTCCGCCACTCCGTTTAGATTTTTCCAAGTTTTGGTTTAAATTTTATTGATTATTATATTACATTAAATATAAAAGATTCCATCAATGATAAAACCTTGTATTTCAAAATTCAATGTTCATAATTATATTTATTTTCAAAAAATTTTGAAAGGAAAAATTTTGAATTTCATATATTTCAATATTATTCTTTTTTGGTTGGTGATTTTTATGTCCTGTAGGAAACTTATTTTATCATTCAGAGTTTTAATCGGACGAAACGTAATTGTGACAGGGACACTGGCTGAATATCATTTTTGAGAAAGCAAATTTTCTTTCCGAATGTATCAATCTGAACTATATTTGTTATCATCCAGTTAATTTTGATTTCTCTCTCCCCTTATCGCAATTTTCTGACAGATTTTCATTTATTTTAAGCCCTTTTACATTATCAGATTTTTCATAAAAAATATTGATGTGATTTTTTGTCTTGATGAACAATCGTACAGTGTGAAGTTAAAAAAAAAACACTAATCGAATCGAATCGAATGGGATGTTTTATGGAAAATCTAAAGGCATGCATTTTCACGATTTATCATTAGTTTTACTTTTTCCATATTGGATACAGCTAAGGCTTATAAAAAGTTGAATAATGTAATTGAGCTTTTAAGATCTAACAGTGTACCCCAGAGCGTTTAAAAGAAGTAATGTAAGTGTGAATCACTCTGACAGAAAGCCTATATTTAAAATGAATAAATGAATTATGTGTCATACTTAACTTCTGAATTGGATCATAATATCATAATTAATTTTATGAATTTTTCTACAAATTTTCAATTAGATTCGAACGGATGATGAGAAAGTCAAGTATGACCTAACATAACTTTTTTTTTAATTCCAATTTTTAACTTTTATTTGAACTGATAAAATTCTTTAATTGTGTCATATTTGGTAGTGAACTTAGGTGATGAATATGCGCCCAGAATTGAAATTACAAATAGAATATTATAAAATTGATACCATAATTAAACGAATTTTCCTACTTAAATTTTCCATTAAATAGCTTTTAAAAATACAATTTCTTAAACTTTATAAATTCTCTCTGACACCCAATACAAATTGAGATAAAATTAGCTTCGATTACAATTTAATTTGATCTTTTATTGGATTTAGATAGGGAACTTGTGCAATCTAAATCCAAAATTGAAGTAAAGCAATTATCAAATATGAATATTTAAATTTGGCACTAAAATTAACCGAATTCTCGAAACTATTACAGAATTTTCATAGTATACAGTTTCATATTTTCTGGTGGCATTTTGATATTCCATATTACGACACTGTCCCAAATACTTTTAAATTCTCAAAAGTCTTATTTGATGTACACACCCCTAATAATTTCATCTTTATTATGAAATTCACTAAAAAAAAAAAATAATATGCATATATAAATTGTTTGCTTATTCATTTCGATTAATTAGATATTATTTTTTTTTTTTTTGAAAATTGCATTAATAAATATCCAAATTTAGAATTAATTGTAATTGCCGGCTTGCGTAGACACAAATGATTCAAATATTCGGTATTTTAAACTAAAACCTTGGGACAATTATAATGAAATTATATCGTAAATGTTAAGCGAAAGTTCAGAAGTTGGTGCTGAGTTAATGTGTATTTTAGGCATACCGCAGATTATTTATGGTTGTTTTTTTATTTTATTTTTTATTTTTTGTGTAAAATTATTAGCGTATCTTTTTTAAATTATTTAATTATACAAACACTAAAAGCTTTCTAATATAATTAGAAAATATTTAAATATCTTAATAAATATAATAAATATAGGCGATTTACAAATTAAAACTATCGAAATTTTTTCACAATATTATCTCATTATTGTTTTAGAATTTCATAAAAAATATTTAGACAATTAATGCACGACTTCATTTTTATTTTCTTAATGTTTACTAAATGTCGTCATCTCAGAAATTTATTAATTATATCATTGAAAACATAAACAGAATTTAATCAAGAATAATATGTAATTGCAATGATAATTTTGTATTAATGATCGGCTATGTAAGGAATTAAATTTTGTGGAAGTCTCTTGATCACTTGAGATCGATCAGTCTACTTGGTAGCATCACTTGGGAGCTTAGGGCTATCAAGAAATGCTTTGGATGAAATAATGTTTCGAATCTCTTTCTTAATTGATAAATCTTTATTTAAAAATTGATTTTATTAGTGAATATTAACGATATTAACAAATGTTAACGTAACAAGTGTTATAAAAAAAAATGTTGGCGATTTATTATAGTTACAATTTTGAAATGAACCTGATAAGAATAAGATAAAGCCGGTGAAATCATTTCAGAAATGTGCACAACATGTCAGCTCAATTTTATTTTATATAATTTTGAAAATTTGATAGGGTGTCATTAAAATTACCGATAGCAAATTTTACGGGCAAGAAGTTCAGAAAATTCATCGAGACGGGATTGTAATTACTATGACGTATCGTTTGCGCACAGGAACACCCAGAACGCGAACCCATAAGTTAATTTTATTTTAATTTCTGATATCTCAATTCAACCATCGAAAATTTAATTGATCGATTTCCAATTGTTCAACCGATCATCATTCTGTTAAAAATTTTATAGTTATTGCATCACTCCTCGTAAATATTCATAACGTAAGTTAAACGTTATTACTATTAGATTATTGTAAAAATATAAAATTATCAATTATTGTTTACGTTGCAAATGCACAACGTTGGCCAGGGCCAAGTTTATTTTTCTCGGTAACCACCAAACTAAACAATCTAAACGTCTTACGGAAACGATACATTTCGTCAACGCCACGAGATGGATCTAAATAAGCCGAATAAAAATCAACTCACGAGTGGAAATGCTATCGAAATGGTACTAAAGCGCTAATTGGAGTCTTGGAAAGATTGTCTGAGAGTATTCACTTTAACCAACCAACCACCATTTACGCACCGTTTAACATCCTTGTTAGAAAATCTGTTTACAAACTGACTTATTTACTGAAATCCATGTCCTAAATATCGTTCACAATCAAAATTTTCTCTTGATAGTTTAATAGGAAGCTTTAGATTTCGCATGTTCTAATCAAACCACTATAACTACAGATAAATTGTATGCGAAACATTCAGTTCGTATGAAAAAACTTTATGTTCTGAAGCGAAAACCATTTTTATGACCATTTCTAAATATTATGTAGTGATAATTTGCAAAAAAAAAAAAATATGCTGAATAAATTGAATAATTTTAATATAATTAACATAAAGTAAAATTTGTTTTTAATTATAGTTTTAACAAAAAAAAAAATCATTTATTAAAGTTTCTCTAAAATAAATACGAGTTACATTCCCAGTGAACTTATTGTTATATTATTCAATATTATTCTAACGCTATCAATTTTTCATATAAGAACATTAAATATTTACTTAATGAATAACAATAAAATTTGTTGTGCTAATTTGTACAAAAATAAAAAATACCAATTTTTTTTAATTAAAATGTCCTTGATAAATTGTTCAACATTAATATACCAAACTGTAAAAAAAAACCGAATTTATTATAATAATATCGGTAGTTTAAGTTTGGACATCAATAATTTTTATATAGGCATAAATAATAGGAATGATAAAATTAATGCAATTGCCAAAAAAATAAAATAAAAATTAAATTTATAAACTAATGTAAATTAAATAAAAATAATATAGCAATTCATGATATATAGTAAAATTAGATAAAAAATTATTGAAAATATAATTGTATACTTTCAATTATACAAAGATTTTGTACACAGTGGCGAAGTTATGTTTCTAGAGACGCGTAACTGGAAATTATTTAATTCGAAATTATAAATATGTTTATATTATGTTTGAAATAAAGGACGAGGACGGTCACATATAGTCTTAATAATTGAAGCAATCTGGCTTATTGAGATATCTCTTATAATAATAAGAAACCATTACTGTTGATAAACCAGCATATCTGCTTCAATAACAAATACCACCTGTTCGAAAGAACGATAGTCAGTAACTTTCGAGGTATCGAAGTCGTTTTAATTATCAATTCCTAACAGTTGCAGAGTACATATCTCACCGTTTTATTTTCGAATTGACAGAATCTATACATCTACTTTGCCGTCAGATGATGATGAGACTACTTTATAAATTCATAGAAGCAGAACATTTTCTATGTGAATGTCTTGCCATCACAAGAACCCGACTATTCGGTCAATGGCTTCTAGAACCCAAGGATATCGCTTCCAGCCCCATAATAAATGTTCTAGGATTTATCAACAAACTAGCGTGTAGTCCAGGGCAGTACAATAGGTCTTTTGGTCGCATTGATTTTCATGGGTATTTTCTTCCCAGCCCTTCACGTACTGTAATCCATTTTTTGGTTTGTGAAGGTATAGATAGCTTTGAGTTCTTCAGCCTTTCAAGCATGTTCCAATATATGAAATGAGAGTCCACAGATTTCACCGCACCGTCCAGAAGAAACAGTTTGAAACACCACAAATAGTTCTGCTCTAAATAGCCTGCTGTGCTGGGTCCATTTCATCAGAAGGTTCGCCTCTTTTTTAAACTCAAAACCTACATAAGCTAAAATCCAGGATAACGTTTCCATTTCCTCTCCCTAAATATATTATATTTTGCAGACAGTGCCATAATAGTTTTGATTTGATTTGACACGAACGAGTCCAGGGTTGAAAATATTGTTGTTACATTCATTACATTCATTCTAAGTCAGTTCTCGTATCGCTTTTAATATTATGTTTATGATAATTACTAAATTTGATGCTATTTAGTGGTTTAAAGATTGATCTACAAAAGTCATATAACAAGGTTTCATTTGTATACATAGTTCTGAATGACAATTATTTTCAATTAAATTTCAATATTCGGGTAAACCACGACATCCACTACCTTTCATTACTATATAAATACAAGTAATCATATAAACGCTCCAGAATCCAACACTGGATAACTTTTTGTTATAAATTGCATTTATAAATGTAAATAAATTGTTTGTTTACCAAACAAACCACAGAAATATATTTAAAAATCGTTGTAAAATAGAAAATTAATTATTCTGCATTTCATGAAAATTTTGTGGCTTAGTAAAAATATAAATTCTAATACATATTACACGCATGTCAATAAGATTTATAAATTTATATTGTGGTAATATTTAAATTTTTTTAAATAAAGAAATTTTACATTTCAATTATTTAAAATTTTATGATGACAAATCTCATAATAAATATTAAAGTCATTTTGATTATATACTTTCAATTAAAATTGACCATATTTTATTAAGCAAAAAAGGTAAACAAACGAAAATAAAATTGTTTTAAATTATATACTACATACATTATAATAAATTGATTAATCATTTTCCATAAATTCTTTTTTTAAGTAAATTTTTACCTTTATTAATATGACCCCGAAGGTCATATTAATATAAAAATCAAAAATTATATTATAGGTTAAAATTTATTCCACAATCCATTTTTTTTTTTTAATAAATTAATTTAAACTAATTATAAATTATTCATCAGAATATTATTTCCAGTTGAACTACTTGTGTAAATTCATCATAAATTTTAAATATTATGTATAAATATTTAAAATAATATTTTTAAAGGGGAAGAAATTCAAAAATAAATCAACCATAAAAAAAACGTTTTAAACAAAAAGACTTGCTCTGCTTACATACTTTTTACTTTGTTGGTTTTAAAAAAAATCAGTTTTTGTTTTTAATATGTACTTAATTAATAAAACTATTTAAAATAATAATAATTACCCGTGAATATTATTATTAGAAAAGGGGGGAGATATTATAATTAACTTGTTAATGAAGGTTGATTTGGACAATTACCTAATAAATAAACGAGTTTAAAAACATTACAGAACAATATTAAACGAAAGAGTGAAAAAATAAAATTATGAATGAATAAAAACAATTTTGATTGCGCAACTTTCATTTCCCTAAATAAAATATAAACCTTTTTTTTAATGGTAACATGCACGCATGCACATAAAGTTTTCCTTTTCTAAAAACCACTAAATAAAATTTAACTAACAACATTTGGTTTTAGTATTTTTTTTTTAATTATAATAATATTGATAAATTAACCATAGAGGACCTAGAAAAGAAGCATTGGTTTACATTTGATTTATATTTTATTGTGAAGGTCTTGTTGCTATTGACCTTTATTATAAAAATGCAATTTTTCTATTTCTCATTATTTATAAATTCATTTTAGACAGAGAAATATAATTATTCAGGTAAATTAGTTTAATTAATTTTTTTTTTTCAATATTCAAACCTAGTCAACCAGGATAATTCGGAAGTGTAAAATTTTTGTGGTTTTAATAATATATATAGGCGGAAGTATATAAAAATATTATTTTTAGACAAAGAAAGTCAAAACAATTGAATCTACTTAGGTTCTTATTAAGGAAGTACATCCAAATTGTCTGTGAATTTCACTGAATTCATTATTATGTCATCGATATTGCAAAGGTCTTTTAATATTATTCTCTATATAGTCTACAATCTTGTTTTTAAATAAGAATTTTTAATATATTATTTTCTTGTAATGCATATTTCCATAATTTATTTAGCTTAGCATGGGAATTCAACAAAAAACATATTATTTTGTATAGCATACGGAAACTAATGTCGTATTTAAAATACTACTTCAACGCTAACTTAAAAGTTAAACAACTTCTGCGCTGTTTTTCGTTGGATTGAAGTAACATTGATTTTGAATCCGGCAGAATTCACTGAATTTAAAAGTAACATTTGAATTTGTACAGCCGAAACAGCAAGCAATAATAAAAATGAAATGTATTGCTTCTACACATCAATACAAAGTTTCCCAAAAATAATTGTATTTAATTTAAAGTTTAAACTTACCTTAAAAGAATTGTTAATTGAAGATCATGATGCCCAAGCCTTTCAAGTGCCGGTACACCTTCAACCCGAAGTATATTTATTTTTTCACGTAAACTTCGTGATACTGTCACCTGACCGTGTCTTTCTTTTAAAATTTCTATAATATTTGGTTGTCGTAGGAATGCAATAACCTAGAAAAATAAAATAATAAAATATTTTACACACAAAATATTTATAAAAAAAAAATACCTTTTCATTATAAGCAATAGGAATTTCTGGCAAATCTTGTGCTGCTGATGTACGTGGCAATGATGATGGTGGTCTAGGTGGTGGTATTGGTGCAATATCTAATATTTCATTTTGTTGCTGTTGTTGATGATGACGAGTTCGAATTCTTGGACATTCTAATATTGGTAATCGTGGATCCATAAATGATGTTTTCCGATTCGAATGATCAATATAAAATTGTTTACCAGTATGATCTAATTTTGTTTCCCAACCGGATGGTAAATCAATATTAATTTGAGCAAATGAATTAACTAAACCAACTAAATCTTTATTATATTGATATCGTTGAAATGTATTCGGATCACGACGAATTCGTATAACCATTGATTTTAAGGCTACATTACGATTATAAATTGACAGCGCTTCATCATTTGTATGTAACATTGAAAAGAAATCGGGACGGCATAACATTAATATAGCTGGATGTGTAAGACGATCTATTTCTGCAGTATTAAGAAAATTATTATTATTACGGGTTTGTTGTACTAGTGGTCCAATTCCATTATCAGTAATACGATTTTCATTTGTAATTGTACGACGTATTGACTGATATCGACGATCTAATTGTTGTCGATGTTGTTCGCGACCAGTTGGACCACCGACTAAAGTTATACCACCATTAGTTGGCCGTTGCCAGCTAGTTGTTCGTGTTGTATGATCAATATAAAATATTCTACCATGACTATCCATTCGGGCTTCCCATGCCGGTGGTAATGGATCATCCGAATCTGGTAATATACTACGTCCACGTTCCGGTATCGATGGTAAACGTGTACTAGATATATGTACAACATCTTGTTCAGGAGGTGTTATATTATTATCAGAGAAATTTCCACCAATTCTATTATGTTCATTTTCTGCTGCAGATCGTATTTCATTAATATCATCAGCATTATTTCTACTTTGATCTGTACCTCCGGTTGTTGTTACTGATGGTGATATTGTTGTTGGCGTTGTAGTCGATTCATCACTATTTATTCTAAAACGTCTGGCATGATGTGTTGGAGTTGGCGGACATATCAAATTATTACCACTTTGTTGTGAGAAATTCGATGTTGTTGTTCCGCCGCCACCAATTCGTGTCAAAAGTCGTGGTTGTGGTCTGAGTATAGATTTCGATATATTTTGTGGTACTGGAGAAGTAACTGGTGGTTCTGGTGAGGATAAATCTAATGGTGATGCACTGCGTGTTGATGAACCAGATGAATGATGTAACATTCTTGGTACAATAAAATTTGATGTTGATTCACCACCTAAGCTATTATTACCACCGCCACAATTATTAATATTATTATTCGGTTTATATTTATTGCCATTAGATAATGTACGTGTTAATGGTCTATGCTGTCGTATTTGATCATCATTATTACCATTACCAATTGGAAATTCATAATTCATTTCACTAGCGGGAACCTTACGTGTTAATATTGTATTAATATAATTATCTGGTCCAATACGTTTTTTCAATAATGGTTTAAATTTAACCGGTTCAGAATTGGGTGAATTTAAATTAATATGTGTATTTGATGATATACCACCACCAGTACCATAATTATCAATACCAGACGATTCACCAACAGATGACAATAATGATAATTGTAAAGATGGGGGTGATGTATGTAATGATAATCGACGATTTGATATATCAAATTTGTCACCACTTAGGCCATTTAAAGTACTATTTTCAATCAGTCTGTTATATTCATCGTTGTTACTATTACTGTTATTATTAATATTATTGTTACCATCATTATCATCATCCATATCAACAATATCAAATTTAAAGACATCACCACTTAATTTCAAGTCATTTTTCTGATGTTGTTGTGAATTTTTTGGAGGCCAAGATCGTTCTAAAGGTCGATGAAATTTTTTACTACATAATTGTTGTGACGGTGGTAAATTATCAGTACCACCATCAACAACACCATCTAATGAATCTTCAAATACCATTTCAGCTGGTATATTTTCAAAACATTCTTTTGCCATCCAAATATTGAAATGCTCAATTGTATCACTACTAGACGATGATAATCTAGAACTGGAAATACTTTTAATTTTCTTTTTTGTTCCATTAATTGATGGTGGATCAGTTGTAGTGTTAGTACCACCATTATTATCATTTTGTTGATTTAATTTCGATTTTTTACGAACACCCGAACAATTACTTGAACATGGTGAAATATTATCATCACCAGCATTACTAGAAGAACATGGTGATATTTGATTGTTAGTATCAACTGATGTTATTGATTCATTTAAAATATTTGTTTTTGTTGCTGTCGTTGTTGTTGATGATAGTAAGATATCACAAATTGTATCACATTCAGGGCTAGCCAAGTTAATTATATCTTTTGGATTTTTATTGCATGTTTTAGAATTGTCTATACATTGTCGTTCAGGTGATTGAGTTTCATCGGCATATGGAATTTCTGTGGGTGTGTACAAAATTATTTATATATAAAGAATAAAGATATAAGTAACATGTCTGTTAAAATCGTTTTATAGATTAATTTCACATACCTGTATTATCAGTTACTGAATCTTCAAATATTTCTAATTCATCATCATCGTCAATTGGAATATCACTTGTCGGAACTTTTGGTGCTGATTCTGATTTTAATATTGTCCTACTTTCAGTATTTTCTTCATCCATTTTTATGCTCTTTTGTTACAAGTCGGAATTGTTTTATTTAATTAAGTAAATTATTAATAAGCTAATCGATATTTAGATTTTTCCTTCATTTCGATAGGAAAATTTACAAGATTTTCGAAATGAAGGAATAATATTTTGCAAAACAACACCATTAAATGCAAAAATTAACTAACGTGAAAATAACTTAAATCATTTTAGTTATCAACATGTCAAAAATGACAATTAAGTTGTCAGCCACAAAATATGTAATTCTGTTGTAGCTAAATTTAGCTATAATTTTATTGTTACCAAATTCGAAAAATTATAATAAAAATATTTATGTAACAAATTAAAAAAATGTTTTGGTTTTCCGTTTGTTAATTCAAAACTTAAATTTAGTGTAAAAAAGCAATTATTATTGTTGATAATAATAGAATGATTTTTAATTAATTAAGTCCAAGAAATTAGTTACCAGAATTGGTAATTATAATTAAAATGTTAATAATTTTAGAAGGTATATAAAATTTAAATTAAGATTTGTAGAATAACTGTCTTTTTAAATAGGGTAAATGTCTACATCATAAAAAAAGTAAAAGTAATCGTTTAGTTTAGACTACCAAAAATATTTAATCAATTTGCGTAATAGTAATTATAGTATTTTTGCCCATACGTCTTCAGTTATTTAAATTTTATATTACCTTTATCATATAAGTATATTCACTTCTGATTTGCTTAATGAGTGGTATATCTGTAAATGTAAACATAAATTGTTCAATTCAAATCCTTGAAGTTGACTAATAACTCAATCGATAAAACTGGTATGTCATTGAATATGTAACTAAATTACATTAGAAATACAACTTACGTTTTGCGATCTAACAGGATGTTTGGAATCACCAAACCCTAAAGCTTCATATTTTGGCATAAATATCAATTTTCTGAAAAAGTTTAACGCTATCTAAACAAATAATTTTATTTGCACAAATATGTGCTTTAACGTCCTCTTTCATATTATAAATATATAATACTATACAGAAATTTACCTGTTACCTTAACTTCTTAACTAATACAATTCTAATAATCACACTAAAATCATATTTCAAAAATTATCTCTAAAAATTCTTTTCAAAAATATTGCATATTTTCAGGCCGTAAAATAATTTTTGTAAAATTATGGATCAAACTACATGGCTTTATCATCAATTGTATCTCGAACCATAGTAGCCCGAAAAGAAGCTTTCCATCTTGCAATATAAATACCATGGTATATGTCCAATGATCCATTTCAGAGGTCCACTTTTTTCTATTAAATATAAAGACAGTTTCTTTTTTAGTTTTTTTTATTTCATATTTGTAAATAACTTCTAATTTTATTAAAAATTATTATACATATTTTTTTTTTATTTCCATATTTCTATTATTTATATATAAAGTTAAGTAAATATATTACAGATTATTTACTACAATAACTATATTCATTTTTTTTTAATAATATATAATAATAACTTACTTAAAAATTAATTAGTATATCTTAAAGTTTTTTGAGTCTTTTTATATATATATTTTTTTGTTGCTTTTTTAAATTTTTTGGTGTGTAGAAAAGTTTTTTTTTTTTTATAATTTTTAACAATATTTCTTTTTTATTATATTTATTATCATTTAAATATTTCGAATTATTAATTTTTTTTTGATAAATTACTTATACATTATCAATTTATATATTATTTTATTTACATATATAAATAAATATGTGTTTTTATAATTATAATTATAAAAAAATATTATATATTTTTATTTTTATGTAGTTTCATTATATATTTTATTGTGGAAGACTTTATTATAATAATCGTCTTCAATAGGATTTCTAGAATTTGTATACTTCAAATTTATACTCGTTATATAATTATATATTATATTTTTATTTTAAATAAAAATGGAGAAATTCTAAGCTATTTTATTAAATAAAAAATATATTTATTAAATTCAATTTATGCTCTTGCTTTAATTAAATTAAATTTTAAACAATTTTTATATTGCAAACGTTTTGATGTTTTAAAAATTTCATATTTTTAATAAATTATATTTTAAAACATTTTTCTACATAATAGAAAATGTGAAAATAATATTTTATAATAGTGAAAATTTATGATTAATATACTGATCCAATTCTAAATATATTTTTAATTTAGATTGGAAAATATATAGTCATATCAGTTCTTAAATTTTTAGCATAGTCCAAAACAATATTTTGAATATAAATATATTCTTAATATTTTATTCGATTAACAACTATTAATGCCCAAATTTAGATTACAGTAGAAATTATTGATGGATTTTATACTACAGTTTTTTTCATATTTAATAAAAAAGAATTGAAAATGTATAAATAAAATGAAAAAAATAAATATAGAAAACAATATTAATAATTTACAAGTAATTTTCTTGATGACAATAATAACAAAATGTAAATAGTCGAGTCCACAGCTTTTAATGTTAGCCAGCGCACGAACCATCCTAGTGAATAGTCTTGCCAGATTATTATTTCTTTAGCACATTCTTTCCAGTGGTGGTGGGTGACAGACAATTTGAACACCAAAATAATAATAAATTAAACAAAATTACATTAATAAAGATACATTTTCCATATTTTCATAGATTTCTGAATTTGTTATTTCTATTCTTAGATTTTTGTATTTTTTTTTTTTTTTTAAAAATGAAATTTAAGTTTTTGGCAGTGAAATTTTTAAATTTTTTTTTTTTTAGTTTTCGTATCACAATTAAGTCTTTTAATTTGTTTATTATTGTTTATACCATCGCAGAATTATAACAAAATTTACTTTTAGCTGATATAGGAACGTCTTATTGGAACTGGTGGTGGAATTTTAGATTTTCTTAATGGTGAAGATGGTTTTTTATTTGTTTCATCCTAAAAAAAATTAAATTAATTTTAATATTTATACATTAAATGAAAATCATATTTTTTGTTTGTTACCTTTTTACTTGGTGGTTTCGACATCCTCTTCCAGCCATTACTCTTTCGCCAAACTGAATTTAGTTCGGCAGAATAAGACGTAACGCTAACTGATGGTTGTACTACTACTGTATTCCTAAGTACAGCTTTAATAATATTCTGCGGTTCATTCCTATCTTGTTGTTGTTGTTGTAATGGCTGTCCATCTGATTCACTAGATGAACAACTAGTTACAAAAGCTTGACCAGCTTCACTAGGTGTAGGACTTGGTGGTTTTGTTGTTGTAGATAATCTAGCATCATCATCACTTAAATTATTATCATCTTCATCATCGTCGTCATCATCATCGTCACCACTATAATCATCAGCTGCATTCTCTGTTTTGGTATCCATATGTGAATGAAGGCTACGTGTGCTTCCAGTTATTGGTATATTAACAAGTTTATAAAAATCTCTTGTAAAATCTATACAAGTAATTTCTTCATCATCTGATGAATAAACAATCTTAAAAGAAAAATTATAAGTAAATTTAATTAGTCATATATAATCTATTCTTACAGTATCTCCTAATAATTTTGATATTCCTTCGGATTGCGAATCAATCATTGTTGAATTTATATAACCATTTGAATTCCATATCCAATCATGTTCCTCATCTAATTTAATACCATCAAATTCTTCTTGTGACATACTCCAATCTTCCATTTCAGTTGGACATGGTTCAGCTGGTAATAACCATTGTTCAGGTTCTTCAGGTAAATCTTCAAGATGATTACTTGATGGTTGCGGTTGATCACTACTCATTGTACAATAACCTTCATCTTTACCTTTAACAGGACTAGTAGATGATAGGGCAATGTTTTGTGCTTCTAAATCACGAACTCGACCTTTAAGCATTGATACTTCTTCGCGTAAACTATCTTCAGCTACAATTGCATCAACCACTTTCCGCATAACATCATCTAAACAATGTTCATATTGTCGTATACGTTGTTGGAGGTTTTTGTTTTCTTGTTGTAAAGTTTGTAAAATTGATTCTTGGCGGGTAAAACGAGCCTGTAGAAAATATTATATGCATTTAATAATAATTATCGATCGGTCAAATACAAGTAAGATAATGAATAAGTTTCAGCAACCTCACTAAATAAGTATACATTCATATTTTTATAAACTATTATTATAAGTTATACATGAATTTAAAATCAATTTAAAATTTATTTGTGCTTTGAAATCGAAATATATTCTACATATCCTAAGAATTTTTCAATATTTATGTGGTAAGGTAATAAGATCAGATCCAATTATCTAAATAATAGTTCGAAGTTAAATGAAATCAAATTATGAATTTTCAGTTAAATCCCTTAAGCCATCTATTATATTTTTGCATAAATTCAATTTAATATTTAAAATTTATCTATCTACATTCCATCAAGAACAAAATTTATTTTCCTGGTTATGATTGTTGCAAGAAGTACGGGAATCAATCTTTTGTTAGTTAGGTACTTTTTAAATTTGTTAACGTCTAATGCTGGATTCAGAATGTTATTTTAACGGAACGCAGAAAACATTAAAATATAAGGAAAAAATACTTCCATTCACAATGTTTAATTATGAAAATATTTGAAAAGTTAAAAGTTGGGTAACTTCTGCATTGAAAGTAGTATTCCGACAATGGCTACAATAAATGGCAAGTAAAGATTACAAAAGGGTTGTTAAGTAACATCTACTCTCATCAGTGCTACATAAAAGATCTATTTATAGAATTTTATGGAAATAGTGAATGTTTCTGATAGCTACTGTGTCCTTTTGACAACTTTATAGACTACTCTAGTTGAGAATCAAAATAGAAGATCTTTAGCTAATTGATTTCTTACTAAATTTGAAATGCTGCCAAGTCCTAATACTTTCTAAAAATTTCAATTTATTGTTTTTCAATTATGTAAATTTAATATTATTGCTACCTATTCTATTTATTTTACATTTCTATATTAACATTTATAAAAACTCATTTATATTTTGAAATAAATTGAAAATTACTGAAGATATTGATCTAAACAACGTGAAAAAATGACGCCGATTTAAAGAGACAGACATTCATATTAAATATAATGTAAATATTTTTTAAAAGATTATTAGTTCGATTTCGTTGTATATTGTGCAGATTAGGCCCACCTTTGAGATCATTAATAACTCTTTTCGATATAATCGGGGATTAAAAATATTAATTTAGATAAAATTAAATATTAAAACTGTTTAAAATATAATTTCAACAGAATTTTATTATTGAATGAATCGATGGAGAATTATAAAAATTGAGTTTAGCCAAAGTTTTGGAAAAACTTTTAAAATTTAAAGAATAAAAAATTATTATTACGAGGATTAAATATAATGAACTTGTTTTTATCTGGGCAGTAAAATGACGTAGTAGTTTTTAGTCAAATCAGAATTTTTACTAGAGCGGAAACTAAAAATTAGAAACTTTTCGTAAACATTTTAAATATTACACTTTAATTCTTTAATCCATATATAGTTAGCTATTAATTTTGCAACATAAACATTTAATTGTCGATTAAATAAAAAGTTAAATATTATGTAAATTATACCTATTTGAAAATTAATTCAAATTACCGATAATTATTTTAAACAATTTAATTAATAAATATAAAAATTTATTGACATAATGAAAATGTGTTGATTTTCTAGGTGTTCGGTTTTTTTAACAAAATCTCTTAGGCTAACAATTTGAATTTGACTATTCTGTTTGTCTATGCGTCCATTCATAATATTTATTGAAAATTAAGTGAATGTCCATATCCTAACAATTTTGTATATCACAGAAATTAGTGATTTAGAAAGAGATTTAGCAATACACAAGGTTAGATTGATATGGTGTGAGTTGAGCAACAAAGCGATCCCCTAAAGACGAGGAGTCTTAACAGATATATTGTGGTTCCTCGTCCCTTTGTAAAAACAACTATACTCCGACTTCCTAACAATGTATTTTCTATCAAAGATTCGGTCTCGATGAATACATTTTAGTTCATGATTCCTTCGTAAAGTCTATATTCCGAGTTGCTAACAGTGTTTTTCTATCAAAGATTCGGTTTTATTTATCAACGAATCTGATACTTCCATAAAAGTAAATTAACTAGCGTCGATAAATCTTCTCTTCTAGTACTTTAGCAATTGACAAAGTCAATGGAAATTCAAATAATTCTCGCTATCTGGATATTATAATTAATGTTGGGCCATTTTGTAGAAGAGGTTATGAAGATTGAAGAGTATAACGAAGTGGCGTCAAATTTATTTTAAATTGTGTGCTATATATTGTCATCATTCAAAAAACCCATGAATATGAAATTAATATATAAAGTTTTACTCTGCAGTCTAATTTTTATATAACATTGAAAATAGCTGGTTTTTTAATATATATTTTATAATCCATTTTATAAATAACTTTTTTAAAAAACAGGTAATCATTTACATTAAAATATTCTGTTATAATGATATCAAAACAATAAATAAGTTATATTTATTACGCCTTGAAATTAAAATGATGAAAATTTGTCATTAAAAATTTGAGCTAAAAATTCTAATAGGTTTCAGCAAAATTAATTTCATTAAATTGAAAAATTAACACTTAAAAATTTAAGGATCATTAATACCAGGCCATCAATGCCAAACGCAATATTACATAATAAAGTATATTTGAATATTTAAATTAACAATTCTACTTTAAAAATAACTGATATAATTTGAATATTTACCTGTAACACTTTATGTTCACGGCACGCCTGCATTGCTTTTCGTTCCTTTGATTTAATTGTTCGATTCATACTGTAAAATAATTAATATTAATTAAAGTCAATATAATTTAAAATGAAAGAGAGAAATAGACAAGGTCATAATAAAGCAGATTATTTTATAGACAAATAATTAAATATTGAAAGTCATTGAAAGTTATTATTATTACCAGTAATAACGAGCAGTAAACACTTAACTTTTGAACTGAACTTACTAAATAGAAATTAGCAAAGAGGTTAGAACAATATAATTTTTGTTACTGTTTGTAATAGAAATAAAATATCAAATAAATCTTAATTATATTTAATGGCGTGTGTATAGCAAGCACCCAAGCAAAATATTTCGGAATCGGAAGGAAGTTGTGGTTTTTACCAATTATTTCTCGGTCCAAAAATCGACCGAAAATTTTAATTACAAATAAAATATTGTGCTCAGTAACATTCCAAACCTAATAATAATTTTTCTTAAATATTGGATTATTAGATGAAATTGGAACGTTTCTTTGACACCAATCGAAAATTATTGTTTTTGGGTACATTTTCATAACAAATTTATGATAACGAAATATTTAATTGTGAAGGTAATATTTTTATAGTGAGACATTTGTTGTCGACAAATAGCATTTAACTAGCTCGGATTTTTCTTAGTTATTACATAATTGTTGGTTCGAGTGCGGTGAGCTCTAGGTAGACTGTCCAGGACTCCAAGTAGCGCTTTAACATAGTTTGAAACCACACATTCTCGTGAACCCTAGCATGCATGAGGTTAATTTAGATAAGGTAGTAATGTCTGGTATTGGTTAGCACTGGACACTTGCAAATTAAGTAAGTTCCTTTTTCATTGGAATCCATACGACACTATTAATCGTACGGAATGACTAGCCGAGCGGCGTGCTTGCTGATAGCTAGTGGCCCGTATACACAGGTATATCCCTAGTTATGTCCCTACGTGATAAATTTATGAGGTTTTCTGTTTTGTTTTTCGCTTACAACGACTACTTTTTTCAAGTTGTTCTGCAATTGGTAAGTTCCCTCCACCTAGCATCAACTAAGAATAGGAAGTGAATGTAGATGCCTCGCCTAATGGTGTGCAAAGGGGGTCCATCAATTTAACCAGTCACACATTGATCATTAGCATCGTCATTTCATAGAATGTTCCTATGACGTACAATCCAGTAGTAACATTACATTATACAAGCTACCTATCCTATTTGTTCAAACTCCACTGATCATTTGCTGAATTTAGTTCGGAAGATTTAGTGGGGGAATATAAGGACAAAATGGCAGCCTGGATAACCCTATCTATAATTACGTTAATATAATTGATATATAATATTTTCTATAATACTAGTCCACGTCCACCATATAAAATGAGAATGAAGAAAACTGAATAAATTTATATTAGCTAACGTACAAGAATTGATGTTGGAAGTCATTAGTGGTGAACTCATGAGGAAGAGTTCTATATAATACCGACAATAATAAAACAAACAAGAATTGTTGTGCGGTCATCAGATTTATTGTGAAAGGAAAATGTATTGTATTTATTAAAATTTAAAAGCATTGACTTCGACAACAAATCATTTACATTTACCCTACCTAAAATATACCGAAAATAAAATAACTTAAAAATAAAAATTCGATATAATTTAATTCCTTACCGTACTGAATTTTGAAATGTTATGAATTTAATATTTTTTCGGGATTATATTTTTCGATATATTTAATATTATTTTTCTATATAAATAATAATAATAATATTTTATTTTCTACTATAAATTACAATAGAAATTTTTGTTTCTAAATAACAATTACCAACAATTTTATTTAACTATCGTAATTTATAATAACGAATTCCATTCTTTCTTTTACTTATAATGTACGAGTATATTTATTGTCTGAGCTGCCGCTGCTGGCTGCTGATGGGTAGTAGTAAATAGCAATAGCCTTAACTGAAGGATAATTGCCTTTAGTGTTATGGATATATAAAATCAGAATAAAAAAAGCACCACATAAACCATATTTAATGGGTTTTTTATATTTAAGTAGCATAATAGACGAAAAGAGAACGTGTGTACGTACTATGACTAGAAATCAAGAATTAAGTAAAGAAACACTTTTGTTCTCGTCGGTTCGGGGTCTTATAATAAATTGTGGTGTAGAAGAATTTTCATATTTTTCAAGCTAAAGTGGCTATTGTATATATAGAAGAATTGTTTAATTTAACAAAAGAAATAATAAGATTTAAAAGGAAATTCATGGAATTTTTGCATAAAATGAGTGAAAAATAGAAAAAAATTATTAGTTTTCATAAAAAATATATATACAATATATAATTTATATAGAATTAAAAAATTGCTTACATCATTATAATTTATGTTGAACACGAAAAGGAAGAAATTTAGTGTTAACAATTTTGCATTAACTGAATCGTATAATTAAAGTTTGCTAAATACAATTAAATTTTGTAAAATAATCTTTTGGAGGATTTGGTAGGAATCCACATCATGGATCTGCTAAGATTTGTACAGGTCGCATGGTGGGCTGGATTAACAGAAGAGTTTAATATTTGCGATACCTATGGATAAACCTACGGGCCAGATAATAGCCTAGTATTTGTGATCAACCGGATACTGTGGAGATCCCTAACTAATAACTAACATTTTAATTATATTAAAATGTTATATTTTTAAATAATTGCAAAAAGTAATCTAAAAGAGTTAAATGATCTAGCCAGTAAATATGGCCTACGGAAATCGATACATTTCCTTAACTCAACGAGATGTATCTAAAAACACTTCATCCATGCTAAAGTTTACAAGCATTTATGGCAGCAAAACTGTGTTAACGTGCTACTTCGATTCCTTGATAATCTTCTGGGGTTTCTCCACTTAAACGGCATGGAGGTGGTATCAGTTGTAGTGCACGTGCACTGTGTACTATAAGCTACGCCGATTCGATTACAGCTAAATATTTTTTATGTTATTCTAGGTTTACTTATGGTTTTAAATGAGTACAAGTATAAACTGAGAAGATTGGAAACAAAATATTACCAATGAGAAAAATTATAGTATTTGGTGCCAACGGGCTAAGACTGTAGTTGGGACTCTACGTCACATTTATCGTTCACAATATATCAAAAACTTATTTAACCTCAACCTACAAATAGTCGGAGGTCGTGATATGATTAAGAATAAATAGTTTTCATATATAGTTTTCATATATTTGACGGTTTCTCAATAAGCTCAGGTGGTTTCAACTGGCAATTCAATGGATAAAATGTCCCCAACCGACAAATAATCAATTGTGTGCGATTATTTGTCGGTTGGGGACATTTATAATAAATTATTTCATCATTCTTCGGAATAAAATGGATTAGAAGACATAAATAATTTAAAGTTCCGAATTGAAATTGATTTTTCTAAGAAACCCTTTATTATTTTGAATGGAGAAACCAAGGTTCTTTTATGCTGTCATACAATTATATAGAAATATAGAAGAATATTACTTACTTTTCCAATTGATCTTTAAGGTCTTTCTCTAATTTTGGTGAATCACATTTATTCTGAAAAGATATTAAATAAAAAATATTATAAATATGTATAATAAATTTAAATTTAAAACAGCATTCATTAATTAATTAAATTAGTATCATTACAGTTGAAAAACCTGATAAATATAATTTCAAAGAAAGTAAATATAAATTAATTTTAGGGATGGAATTAGACATTAAAGGTTTAAATAAATAAATCCTAGA
This sequence comes from Rhamphomyia laevipes, assembly GCA_963920725.1. Classification (NCBI taxonomy): domain Eukaryota; kingdom Metazoa; phylum Arthropoda; class Insecta; order Diptera; family Empididae; genus Rhamphomyia; species Rhamphomyia laevipes. Next base: position 44,656,095 of record OY987256.1, read on the forward strand.
AGATTTAATTAATTAAAATACCATCAAAATAATTTAATCGATTTACAAATGTAGAAATCTGCAAAACATTCGAATTTATTTTGATAATATTACCATCAGTTACAATAGAATTAATAGAATTATTAATGGATTTGTATTAGCAATTCTGATTATTTGATAAGAAATTTTATTATAGAACTGAAACCTAAAAGCGACCAGTCATTTTCTGGTCAGAATAAAAAAACAATGACATTTTTGTTGTCTGGGGTTGCTATTATATGAATAGAAAATGGACGCAATTTTCACAAAAGAAAATTTTTAACAATAAATATGCAATTGCAGTGAATTTTTCATGTTGAAAATAATTTACTTTTTGCTTGATAAATTTTGGTATCAGTTGGTCGACCAGTAACTCAGATATATGTAGTAAAAAAAATCATGGAAATATTGCTTTTTCGTATAAATAGAATAAAAAATATAAAGAATCGATATTTCTAGCAATTACTTTTATAGATTATAATTTGAATTTTTTGTACCTTTCAGAAATTTCGATAACGATAAAAAAATGATAAGAAAAAAGCTTGCATTAAAGTCAGTACCGTCCAAATAAAAGTAATAAAGTCAAATAGGATTAGTTAAAAAGTTCTTAAAAATATGTTATATTCAAAGAATGTGTCATATATAAAGGATATATAACAGTCTCAACAAAATAACCTCTGAATCAGATTTCCGAGAATCACTTATGGTTTTATAACAACAACAATATACAAATACAACATAAATATAGAAATTTTTTTAACAACTCTAAAGGGTGTTGAATTATTATTAAAAGGGATCTACCGTCTTTACAACAACTCAAAACTTATATAGAATGTATTTTTTGATGTTTATTAAGAATTGCTCCCATAAGTATGAGTTAGTGTAACAAGCAGTATAAAATATCCACCCTCTTAAAGCCGCATATTTAGCCTCTATAAGTTTACCTTTTTTTTTCTTGTTTTTCTATTTATTTAAAAAAATGAGGGTGAATTATTAAAATTAGGGTCGAAAATTTGTTTAGGAAAAACATAGCTTCCATTATTGCAGCAAATGTTTATCAACGGATTCGAAAAATATATAAATATAAAATAAATATTAAATGTTTTTCTTTTTATCCACAATTTAAACAATTTTTTTTTTGTAAAGTCTACATAAGATTAAAATTTTTGTAAAGAAAATTATATTCAATAATAAATAGAAATTTGGGAATTATTAGATAAAAAAAATGTTGGGGATAAACACAATTTTTTTTTTTGGGAGAATAGTTGTCAAAGCGACTGGAATTGACTTCTTTTTTATATACAATTTGTAATACAATCTATTGGGAATTTCGATAAATCATTTTTTTATATTATACCTTGCATTAAGTGTCAGTCGCATTAACTGTCAGCCCTAAGAACAGGGACGTACCTTATAAGTATATTAGCTGTCCATCTTCAAAAATGGTAGTCAATTTTTCGGTTAGCAGTTAAAACTTGGACTTGGGCTACAATGTACAGATTAGTTCAGTTTCGATTCGGTTTGTACAACATTCAATCGATTGGTTAAGTAGACTGACCACATAGTTATATATCACTATCGATTAAATTTGTCGGTATGAAGTTTTCTTTTACTCTTTTTTATGATTATTATATAATTCCGGATAATTTTTTTATCCAGCAATGTTCATATTTAATTTCTCTTGACATTTGATACAGTTTGGATTCGTAAAAGTTAAATCATTCCAAATTCCTTTTTATTCGATTAATTCCGAAACGATTTTAATCTTACATATGTGTCCACTAAACAAAATATATGAAAGACGTTAAATTTGAATTTTATTGACCGAATTGATACTGAACTGATTCATACATTGTAATCCAAGCTTAGTAGTTAATTTTAAATCAGGAGTATAAATAATGAATTACAATATTTTTTTTCAAAAAACTTATATGATTTTAAAAATATAAATGAGGTGCATATGCATTAGAAGTAACATGGCATGCCGTATGTAAATTACAATGAAATAATAATGCTTGAAAATGACATATTCTAAAATAAAAAATACATAATAAAGAAAGCATAACTATTTTATTTTTTTGGTTTTAGTATCTATTGACTGCCTTAAGAAGTGGCCATCCCTGTGTACCCCATTACATCTATGGATGGCCCTGATCAAATATTTTATAAACAGATTAATGTGAAATCTGAAATTATAATTTTATTGTGGGAACCATAATTTTCACAAAATATTTGTGCATCGATAGTTAACTAAAAATATTATATCTTTAAGCAGGAATCACAGTGCCATCGTCACCATTACCATCGGTTTGACAGCTGTGTAACACACGTTTTTTACTTAAGCAATTACAAATGCCCAACGTTGAGAGAAATACGTATTTGCAGAATTGTTAAAAATGTAGTAGAACGCATAGTTAAATTAGAAAGTAGCATTAATTAGCATCAATTTCACAAAAAAGTAAAAAAAAATACGTGTACAATGTAATTTAAAATTAAAATCACGGTGCGGACGGTTGAATTATGATTCCAACTTTATGATTTTTATTTCTAGAAAAATTAAGCCATTCTCCAACAAACTCCCATTTTGTTATCAAAATTATTTATTAAATATTCAAAAACATACGTGCGTAATTACATTTTGTATATTTACACTCGTTTTGGCTAATAACATACATGAATATAAGTTCAAAATCATTATTGTTAAAATTCCATAAAGAAATTATATTTATAAATGAAAATCTTGTAAATTTGCAGAAGTCACGTGTCAGAAAAATATAAAATGCAATATTGATGACAACGTTCTTCATCAGTTCTGCTTTTTTTCTTTTTCTGTTCAATTGATGCTAAATAGATTTCAGATAAACACGCTTGTATCTTCAAATGTACTTTTGTATAATTAAGTCAACATTTTAACATAAAAGTACACATTATGTTTTTTTTCCATTTTTCTTTTTGTATATATTATGATGACAATTTTTATTTTAAAATTGAATGATGGCAATATTTTTGAAGATGACATTTTTATGTGTTTGAATAAAATGAAATTTAAACATTTTTTCTGCACAAAATGATTGATCATTATTAGGTCTATAATTAAAACACTAATAAGCCAATTTATTCAGTTGTAAAGACATTTCCTGAATCTGGAATAACTGAATTCATATAAGAAGTGTACTAATTAATTAATCATATAAAATCTTTAAAAAATTATTTTTAATTATAATAAAAAGTATAATAATTTTGAATTAATTCAATCGTAAAGATTCATTTTGAATCATCACTGTTTTTTTTTTTAAATTTTATGTTTTTAAATTCCTTTATTTCTATTTCTCCCCCAAAATTATTTAATTTATTAAATTTCTTTTTTATCTATATTTTATGAGAAATATTTTTTGAAAATTTTCTAATATCAACCCCCACCGAACACAAAAAGAAAATGTGGGTTTTCCAATTTATATAATTATTTAATGCTTTTACAATATTTGGGGAGCGGAAAAATATCTTGTTTATTCCCTTTTGTTTTTTAATATATATAACCAAATCAAATGCCGGTTCAAACAAAACCAATTGGGGTTTCCTCTCTAATGGATATAATTTTCTATATAGAATTTACTAATAAATTTAATTTTGTTTACACAATAGACTCCCAGTATTTAAACCAATATTTGTTTGATAAGGTAAATATTATTACCAAATATCTCTAGGCATTACACTTTTAAAGATATTACCATTCACACAAAATTATAATTCGATATTAGGTGTTCGATAAGAAAGGGTCATCGTCATATTAGTAGTCGTATTTAAATTATATTTACAATATAGAAAATATTTTGTTCAGAAATGTATTTTCCAACAACAATAATTGTTAATTTATGTTGTGGCTAGTAAAGGATTTAGTTATTTCTTTTGCTTTTTTTTTAATATTTATTATATACCGTGTACAATATAAAATCCTTTTTTGAATTATAATACCAAATATTATTTTGTTGTTAATGTTGTTCAACCATACAAAAATATTTAATCCTTAATGTGTATACCACCTCCCCAAAAGAAAAAAATGTCTGGAACAAATGGTTATATGTGCTCGGGTAACAAAGATGAATTTACTGAACAATGGTATGGTGGTAAAAAAAAGAGAACTCGTTGCCAATAGCAATTTGACACCCTTTCCACAAAAAAAAGAGGAAAATGTGGAAACATTTTTTAGGTGGTATGAATTTTTATAATTTCCCTTTTTGGTGTATCTTCATGGGTGGAACATGATGAATGGTTTTTCTTTTATTTTGGAAATGAGTTAAATACACAAGTTCAAGGTATTTTTCATTATATGAAAAATGAAGGTAGAAAATTAATGTCATAAATGTTGAAAAGCTTTAATTAGTCAACATTTTTTTTTTGTTAAATTATTATTTATTGAAGTTCCATTAGAATAAATTTACATAATAATGTGCGGTTGGAAAATATTTTCAAATTATTATTAAATTATAGAAATTTGAGGATGTTATAATAAATATGATTTCCTACGTTTCTTTTGTTCAATTAAAAAGCTTTTTGTAGTAATGTTTCCGATATTTTTTTATAGATATATTGAAAATTTCACTCAAACTGTGTTATTGAACTATTCCTGCGTAGTCGAAGTGTAATTAGACTGTTATAGACTGAAGTTAGAGCAATATACCACCACCTTCATCACTCGCATTTTCGACGAATGCGATCACCGTAGTAAGCACTGTCATATCATTCATCATCCAAGTCTTAGAATCTCTCTCACTACATCCTTGCGATTAGGAGATTTACGTTTAACCATCCATGATATTCCCTACTTCGCCATTTTCAGTTTTTCGTTACTGGAATCCATATTTCTCATTTTACCTTAATCAGTCATTTTCCCTAAGCTTCCCCAAGATCTTTTAAAGAAGTATATTCAGAGAAATATAATCTAAAAATATAATTCTAAGAGTTTAAAATAATTTTGTATACATTTTTGTGCTGAAATTGTATAAGCTTAACCGTCAAATCTTGCAGTTTTTATGACTTCCTTTTATATAACTAACAATCAATAAGAATTAATTTTATGGATGCCATTACTTTCAGTTTCAAAGGCCATGAATTGAAAAAATATAGTTTTTGCCTTTAATATGATTAAAATCACAAAATATATAAATAATGCAAATACCAACAAAAAGAAAAAAACTTATGGAAAACTTGAAAAAATCCTAGATCATAAATTTCGTATAAATATTATTATGTTTTATCATCGTATCCATCAGTAGCTGGAAAATTCAATTAAATTATTGTGAATAATACACAGTGCAAAAAAGCATGGCAGAACTGATTATTGAGTAGTTTTATATTAATGGGACAACTTTGTTGTATATGATCATAAAGCAAATATAGGATGAGGCCAACTTATATAAAAAAATTTATATTTTTTGGTTTTATGCTATTATGTGTATTTTAAAAGCTTTATGGTTCTGGCTTGTGCGATTTAATCCTGAAATCTTGGGATTAAATCCAACAATAAAAAAAAATATATGAGTTTTAATCTCATACTTTTGGATACGGCCTAATAAATATTTTAAAATTATTAAGGACGGAGGTTTAAATATTGTTTACTTTCAGTGTTATCTTAGCGAAATAAAATAAAAATTTCCCACTAGGTGGTGCTATTTTTCAAAAAATGTATATACAAAATTTTCGCGAACAAAATTATGTGGAATTATTCAATAACAAATTTTCTGCAATAACTTTTTAAGCTGTGGGAAACAGAGCAGACAAGATTTATTAAACCACCGTCATTTTTAAAGATTATTATCCAACTTTGAGTGTTTATTATTAATTTCATCAATTTTGGTGCATAATTACTATGTTAAATTTATATTTTCATTAAAGAAACATATTTGAATTTGCGAAATGGTCCAAAAGAGCCGAATAACGACCGATTTTGACATTTCCGTCTGTCTATTCTACACTCTACGTCTACATAGTCTTATACCGAATTATCAAAATTTTCCAAAACCAATAATTTCTGTATAGAAATTTGCGGTTTGAAACTATGTATAGAACGGACGGACGACGATTAACTCGAAAGTGTTAATAATTTAGAAAAGGTGGCCATAAAGTACAATGAACTGACGACGGACAGACGCCAAAACCGTAACATAAACAAACATAAAGTATGTTTTTGTTTTTCAGAAAAAGCTCTAAAAAAAGGGTGCAAAAAAAATGTTTATTTATATTTTTAAGCATAGCGCATATAAAGATGAAGAAAATAAGTAGATTTATTTTTGCATCATTTTCTTAGCTTATTACCCACAAAAGATTTAAGGATATACTTTCATAAAAGTAATTTATCTTTACAATTTATCTATACAGAAAACACCACAATCATAAGAAAAGAAAAATTACATATAATCTTTAGAAAATGTATAAGTACACCATAATTTAAAGATATACTTTCGTATAGTTTTTTTTTCGTTTGTTTATCCTGAAATTATGGAGACAAAAAATTGGAAGAATTTATGTCAAGAAAACCATTTTAAGGTATATTAAGGATGGAATAGTTATAGCTACTTGTACTATATTTATGTAAGATTGATTCTGTTTGCTGGAAATGTATATTTTTACTGAAAATGGAGAAAGCAAAACAACTTTAAACGAAAAATTCATCTATCTAAAATATGTAATGAAATGAATAAATAAATAATAAGCTCTTTAAAGCTACAGGAAGTCGAGTAATATTGCTAGCGCTATTTCATTCGTTTAATTTCCTATTTTGTGATATTAGATTTCTCTGGAAAATTAAATTATGTATTTAACGTCGAGTAACAAATAATTGAAAAAACTTTAGGGTCACCGGAACATAGAGTAATCTTTTGTTCAGTCCCATTTGAGCGCATAAGACTTTTATTGTACATAATTCTTCCGCATTTTAAGTTTCCGAAAGTTAATTTTTTTCGTAATTCACCATGCAGATACAATTATCATCAAGCGGTGAATTGAAAGCTGTTAATTTTATGTCTAGTAACAAGTCTCAGACAGATTGTCCAGAACTTCAAGTAACATATTTATGTAGTTTTCCTACATATTCTTGTAAACCCTAGGTAGCATGGATGAGGTTATTTTAGAACTGTCTCGTTCCGTTAAGAAAACTAACAGCCAGCCGTGGCTAGCGCTGGGCATCTTCAAATGAAGTGCTCAATTGTTCCTTTTTCGTTAGGATCGACACAGCTATGACACGATTGATTATTTCGTGCCTTAGTAAGATATCATTTCTAATGTAATTTGATGCTTAAGTTTTGAGGTCTGTTAGCTGTATTTAAAAATATTGATTTTTAAATTCTTTCGACAGTAATAATGTGGTTCTTATCTGAATTGGGAAATATAAACTAATGGCCAAAACTAATGAAAATCATGTAATTGATAATTTTTTTTTTTTTTTTCAATATTATTAATTTTTTTTTCTTTAATTACTGTCTTGGGTAATCTTTTATGATGGCATGCATGAATGAATGAATCTTCATTACTCTCTGTACAAAACAAGCCCGTATAATTTTATTTATACGTCCATTATCGTTAATTATAGTTAAACATTAACGTAAAATTGTATATATAAAAATCATTTAGAGCTTAAGTTTATATATAAGAAAATTTATATGTTACAAGAAAGTTTATGGGTTTAAATTAATATTATCTATCTATATCTAATGTCTATACAAGAAATGGTGTTAGTATTAAGATCCATTATTGATTTTATTACGAAAGATTTGATTTTTATGTCACGGAAATGAGAAAATACATAAGTTAAATTCTGAGAAAACGTTAAACTATAATAGTTACATATGAATAAAAATTATATTATTTTTAAAAAAGATTTAAAACTATCAGGTAATTTTTATGCTTTTAGGATATTTAAAAGGAATTAGAAAGGGAATGTACAGTGTTCAGATGAGTATACTATATTACATTACTTAAGCGATAGATTAAATGGGAATTGAACATGAAGAAAATAAGTTTTATAATAATTACGAATTATAAATTTATATTGTGTGATTAAGGATTTTAATTTATAATATATTCCAGACCAGTTTCCTACTATTAACCTTTCGGAAAAGTTTTTTGAAGATCGTAATTGTTATAAGGTTTGACAAAAATTGTCACCTGAATTTTGTCCATGATTTTTTTTCCTTCTCTTATTCAGAAAATTTACTCTTGATTTCGAGATTATATAATTTTGGCACCAATGATTACGGTTCAGTAGCTTTAGTGCCAAGGATTCGGTGAAAAAATCTGCTGAAATCAATAATCATGGAGACAATTAGCTTTCGAATGTTATCAGAATAACTATGATAACAGTAACAAAGTGAAACCGTCCGCTTAAAGGATTATCTATACTAATAAAAACTTTTAAAATGGTAAAGTAGCACAACAGTAACAGTATAGCAGTACATAATTGTATAACAGTATAGCAGTAACAGTGTATAACAGTAATACATTTTAAGTAACATTATAACAGCTACAGTAACAGTATAACAGTGACAGTAACAGTTACAAAGTATAACAGTTTGAAAGTTTTAGTTCTTAGGAATAATTAATTTTGATTTTCAGTTGTGAAAGTAGTTGACTTAAAATTGTATGTTAACAGGCCCATTTTCATTATTATTAGAAAATAATCAACAGCCACGAAATAGCGAAATAAAGTCAAGGGTATGTTAGTAATGGTCCAATGAGCAAATTAATCATAAGTTCTTGATTCAAATATCTCAAGACTCCTACGGAATTATCATAAATTTATAGTTTGACATACCAGATACTTTAAATTAAAATAAAAAATATAAAATAAAAAATAATAACAAAAAATATAACTCACAGCATTAAGTTGATCTTGTAGACGTATTAATGCGTTTTCAAGTTCAAAAATTCTTCTTTCCAAAATCTCCTGAAAATAATAATAAAATAAAAAATAAATAAACATAAAATCATAACTTATAAATAATGGAAATCATAAAAATAAATATTTGTATAAAAAAGTAATTAAAATTGTCAGTTTAATTAAAATGGAAATTATACAAAATAAAATATTTTCATTTATGGAAAGAATATTTACACAAAAATCAGTCTAATTATAATTTCGTTCAAGTTTCTTTAAGGACATTTGATGGACAGTAAATTGCTTTGATAATTACATTTTGGAAAATGAACTTTTACATAAAATTAATTATATTTTAAATGTTTTACAAAATATTAATAATAATTCTAATTTCCAAGAAAATCGCTTTAAAAAGGCAATAATTATTCGAATGAGTGAGAACCTGGTAGGGTCACACTTTTGAAATACGGCAATCCGATGTTAATATTTGTAGAAATTCTGAAGATGAACCCGAGATGAGTGCTTACTTTATATTGCATGTTGTATGCACCACCGTTTATGTGGCTTTTAGTTCATAAATGCGTTCCATAACGCAAGAGGGATGTAAATTGGAAATCTATTTTGAGAATCAGTCGGGAAGCAAATGGCTTAACGATCGCTCTGTCATTAGTATATTGAAGTTCATTTTACGAATGTAGGTTCAATTAAAAGCCTGAGAGCGCATGAATTCCCTGTGGATTCTCCATTTTCAATCAATTCATCCATCCAAATGTGGTTGCCGTCGGATAAAAAAGTAATTTACAGCTTTAACAAAAAAACGCTGATCATTATTGCTTTTTTTTTGTTTGAAATGAAAAAAAACTTTTCCATTAATGTGTGTTTTTTTATCAATTTACAAAAATTATCGATAGAACTTTAAATTTATTACTTCGCGATTCACCTTTTTTTTATGATTTATGTGCCGACGTTTCCCCTAATATGCAAAAAAAAATTTAAAATGCAATAAGAGAAATTTTTAATGAAGCGCGGCAATAATAAAAAACATTAATTTTGAAAATTTAAAAATGCATTATCGTTTTCGTGATAAAAATAAATATTTTTTTTTGCATTAATGAAATTTGCTGTTAAAAAAAAAACTTTACCATCCATAAAAATATAAATTTTAAAGAACTGAAATTGAATTATCATATCAGCAGGGAGATTGGTCTTTTTTTTTTGTTTTACTAATATAAATTTAGACTTAAAAGTATCATTTACTTCTTTTATGCATTCTGCTTGTTTTTTGCACGCATACGAATTTCAAAATAAAATTGAAGATAAACATTACAGTACACACTCGGTAATTCAAATTAAATGAATGGTGAATTTCAGTGTAAGATTTTATGGTTTTTGTTGTAATTTATATTCAAGTGAGAATAATTTGTATTTAGGTATTTTCATAATCGTGTTTTTTATTAATCACCTAAGAGGCTTCTTTAATTCATTGTGAATTTGGACTATTTTTTAATGAGGAATTTATTATCAATAAAGAAGATTAGCTCAAATTATTTTTAATAATGGCAATTAGACGTACTTTGGTTTACCTGATCAATGTTATCAATATCATTCCACGAAAAATTAAAATACCACAGTAGTAATAAGAACTGTCATCATTCCCACATGCTTTAGTCTACTTCATTTTAGTAATATTTGATATACTCGTATATCTAAATTTTATTCGTATTCCATATTTAAGATGATGTATACAGAGTTCATATTATTCAGAATGTACTGTACTTTGAAATTCATATAATTTTAAAAATCTTTTCATGTCTTCAGTATGATGTGAAGTTATTACAGACTTTTTTTAGCTGTTAAAAAATTAACGAGCATAAAAACTAAGAATAAATCTGTATTAATGTACAAAAGATTTCATTTGAAATATAGACTTCACTCGAATAGTTTCTGGCTCCATGTTTTTATTTTGACCGTACAAACCAATAAAATTATAACAATTATGAAAATGTTTTAATTTACAAATCTTATAAATAATAATGTAGCATATTTTGGTAGACAACCTCGACGTTGCAAATGATGATAAATACAAGATATGATTTTGTCGTTCGTTATTATATTTTACACTTGGGCTATCACTTTTTGGCTACATTGGTGGAGCCAGGTAATATCAAGATGATAAAAAATTGATTGAATATATTTAGGATGGGTCAATGTACTTTATAAATTCAATAGTTATCAGTGTTCAATCTATTTACAAATCAACCGATACTTTGACCAATAAAAATATATAGGCTGACATGTGCATAGAAATTTTAAGCAAGTGCAAGAGAGTTAATACTATCAGTAGTTATGGTTATCAATAAAAACCACATAAATTGTTATACATTTGTATTTAGGGTAGAAAGGTTAAAAATATCTGAATGAGTTATGATGCATACAATGATGTGCTGTTCATAAAGACAATTTTTAAGAAAGTAAGTTAGCGATAAACACTACTAGTCCAGTCCTAATCACTGCAGCCATACGTCTTATTGTGTTCTGTTTCCCATTCTGAGTGTAACTACTAAGATGTTGTAACATTTTCTTGCTATCTCATTGCATTCATATAATATGTGTTCAGCCATCTCATCTTAGTTCGATAGTCAAAATTTGTGTAGAGATTTTTCAATTTTACAAGTGGTACTGTGAAGAACTTCACCAGTTCACTGATTTTCTTTCTATTCATCCCAAGCATTTATTTGGTAAATAATTATTATTAATTGGACAGTTGCACCAAGCTATGCGTAATTTTAATTTTATATTGAGATGGCCAATTTAAAAGATGATGACTAAAGGAAGTAGTATCGTTCTTTTCAGAACTGAGAAGGCCGAAGCAAGTGGTAATCTATTGATTCAGTCATTGTACAATAATTTTTTGTATTTTTTTACTACTTCGAGTTTTTTCCAATTTTATATTTCAATTATTGTTAATATGTTAAAAATTTGTATTAACCGTTTTTGCTTCGACATCTATTTAGTGCCTTGCTACTATTATATTAACAATTAAGTTTTGTTTCTAAAAATATAATTAAACTTATTATAGTTCAATTACTTTACATTTTCACATTTGACCTCTATTTTTACAACTCTATAAATTTATCAATTTCGATTGAAGTTTATTTTTCACACTACTCTGATTTCAAATCTGATGCTAAACTGTTACCACCCGATTAATTTCAATATAGATGCAAAAACTAAAAAAAATTGTATACTAATTTTGCCCACAGGCGACCATGACAGCGCTCCCGTGAGTATAGCTTTTGTATAATGGCATTATGAATCTTTTTAAATGACAAAAAAATATGTTTTTTAACAATTTTATTATTACATAGAGACTATCATTTTCATAGTTAAACGAATAATATTCACAAATTTTATGATCTCCTTACTATATTTTCTATATAAATTTTATAAAAATTATAATTATTAGCGCTAATTTAATGCCTCTGTGTAAAATTTACATAAATTTATGTTAATTCAATTCAACTATTATATATACAAGATCAAGATCATGATCATGATTAGAAAGTAATTTCACAATTTACATTATATTTATTAATATTTCTTGAAGAAATTATTTTATTTCATTACATATAAAGTGGCAAAAATTACGCTAATATTCATAACCCCCAGACGTAATAATATTAAAATTAAAATAATATTTAGAAAATATATATACAAAAAAATTTTAATATAAAAAATTGATTGATTTCTAAATACTATCCTCAAAAGAAACATACAAATTCACTCTTGAAGATTTCAGGTTTATAGTTTTTAACCAATAATAGAAAATCGTGATAAAATTTTGTAATTCATGAGATTGGTAAAAGCATAACAAATCTTAATTTAGTAGATTTTTCTTTTTTTAAAAAAAAATACTGTTTTTTTTTTTTAGATATCTCTCTGTAAAGTATCTAAAGAAACAAAATAATATTTATACTAAAAAAATTAAATTACACCGCTTCGTATTTACTATACTCTCTAAAATGTTAGTTAGAATACTCAAGTAAAATAACCGATTTTAATTTCTTATCGACTTATTTGGGAAATCTTCTGGCTTAAAATGGTAAATCCAGAATTAATGATGCAGAAAAAGAGATGTAATTTTGAAAAAAAAATTATATATATTTATATATTTATGAAACTGGGGAAGAACTTAGACCAGAAAATCAGATTAGTTGAAGAAGGTTTTATATAATACATACAACAAAATAATAGGATTAAAATATAAATAATAAATTCTGACAAAATCAAGCTTGAAAAAAGAACACTTTATTATGATTTGAGTGTTTATAATAAATTTATGTAAATAATAAATAATATTTATTTGTTATTATATCATAAAAATATTATTAAGAATTAATCCGAAAATCCAAATTTTATTTTTTAATCAAGATTTTTATTATATGATGATGAATTTTATATTATTAAAGTGATGCTTACGAGACAATGAATATTAAAATTTCATGTATAATTTTGTTAATGTTAATGTAAACAGTTTGGCACGAACCAGGTACAAATATTTGGGATAACGTTTTTCGATATTCGAGGAATTACCTTTATTGAGAATAGAATTGATTCCAGATTGGGTAACCGCTAGCAGTTTATGCACTTAAGACAGATTTACGCCCATTGTAGCTCTCATACTATTAATGTTAAACATTCTGCGGCAAGTACATAAACCAACCGAAAGCTTCCAACCTAGAACTCCTGATTCGTACAGTTTATTTACGTAGTTAGAACCAAAGAATATGAACTGCAGGTGTCTGAGACAAGGAAAATGAGACATAAACAGTTCAATCATCCACGTTCGTCCTTGCATCCACTACATATAATTACCCCACTCAGATGTCATCGATAATCTATGTTCAAATGTTAACAATACGTTACAGATAGAATGATTTAACTATCCTACTGGAATAAAACTGACTACAGAAATTGTAGTTTACGGTAGTATCTTTATTAGGGAAAGCTGAATGAGGGAATAATTGTTAAGAGGTCGGAACTTATAGTAATCAGAACGTTTAACATTATGAATATTGTGTTCAAATGATCTACCGAGATATTTCATGTTCTTGGTTCTTCCTCACCCTAACATTTTGTAAATTAATTCTTAAAATATGTAAGTGTAAGGTTCTGTAAAACCAAAGATTTTGATTATAATATTAATATCCAAGTGATTTACAAAAATTCAAATCTATCCACTCTATTTCCAAGAGAAGCAATATATACCATTTTTTGTTATCTTTTTTACATTCATTCATTGATAATTTTCCCAGTCAACCATGAATCTTGTTTAAATAACGATACTCATTCTCTGCATATAGAAGTGATACGATGTTATATGGTATATACACCGTTTATTCTCTATTTAATACCATATTTATTTGTAAAAAAAAAAATTGAATGCCTTTTTCAGTTCGACATGGAAGTTCATTAAAAAGGGTATATGTATATATAAAAAAAAGAGAAAAACCAAAAAAACAACAAAAAATATATAACAGGAAACAGAATTTTATATAAAGAACTGAATATATAGCAATATCAAAACTTCGCCAAATTAAATTTTATACAGAAACCAGAAAGAATGCATTTTGTCAAGTTGTTGTAACACAACTCTTGGATAATGTGCATTTAAAAAACAGCAAATAAAAAAAAAACAGGTGGAACTTAGCATCACCAATTTTGTGTCTGCGGTTTAGATAATTTAGAAGAGAAGAAAAAACCAAAACTGTTAAAAAGAAGAAGAGGAAGAAAATTTAAACCACGACAAGATGGACAACAAAACAGTATTTTTTAATGTTAAAAACCAATGGTTTTTTTTAAAAAATAAATAGTTTTTTGGTTTGCCCATGAGCATACATATATGTATATGTATTTTTTATAACTTACAGTATGAATTATAAAGTTTCCTAGTCATTCATTAGGCTATATGGGGGAATGCTTTGAGGTTAATCACATCCCCATTTTTATGCAATGAATCATTTTACGCAAGCAATTGTTTTGTAAGAATTAACCTTTAAACCATCTCAAATGTCAAAATTAGTGCTGCCAATATTCATAAATATTTAATAATTAATCAACGAACTGCACGAGGTAGAACTAACCATAAGAAGCGGGTGACAGTGTCACTAATTTTAGCCAGATTGTTGAACGAATTCGTCACCTATTATTATCCATTCAGTTAAATACATTTTATTTTAAGCTCCTAATAAAATTGTCTGTATGATATTAAAATTCTGCAATAAAACTAATTTTAAATTAGAAATATAAATTTAATTAAAGTATATAACTAGAAAATTTATTTATAATTTAATTTTTCTAATTATCTAAACATATACCATTAAAAAAATTTCTGAAAATATTTAGCGTAACAAATCTTGTTAAATAAATTAATTGTCCTTAAATATTAAGATTCTAACATTTTATTGCACATTGTATATTTTTTTTTTGATAATTAGCACGCCTAAAAAAGATTTTAAATGAAATTCTTATTTCTAAGAAGATACAAAAATATGTTTTTAATTTGCCGACTAACAATCCAAAAAACAGAAGAAAAAATAATAATAAACGTCATCATCGCATTCTATGAATCTGACATTAATGAAAAACAAAAATAAAAAAAACAAGAAGAAAAACAAATTATTTTCAGTTTTAGAATATAAATAAAGTTTTTTATTTTATATTATACATTCAAAAATCATGACGGCCTCTACAATAACGTGAACGCTCACCGCCATCGCCATGAACTGTTTGTTCAATGTTCACTATGCCCACCAAGCAAAAAAGATAATAAAAACTATAAAATAAAATTACGAGTTACTCTAATTGAATGGTGAAGAAAAAAATTACACCCAAATTAAATAAAAACTTGGAAATAATTTAAGTGGTTTTTTTCTTTTTTTATATACATATATTTATTTTACTATATATAAAACTTCTTAAAATGCGAGTGTACGTAGTACAATGTACATAAAGATTTGATAAATAGATTACGCAGTAGTTTCAAATGGATGGGCCTGTTTGATTACTGGCACTTTTATATTATTTAAAATTTAATTAACTGCTTATGTGAAAATTGATTCTTTACAAAATGCATTAAAGTTTCATTTTGTCCGTCCGTCAGGTATCGCTTGATCTTTGGATCTAGAACGGCTAGAAATCTTGGTATAAAGAAGTTAATGTACGTCATCCGTATTCATATTATTAATATCTGTATTCATATTATTAAAATAAGTTATTTAAAGTTTAGTTTGAATAATTTTATAGCACCTTATTTTTATTTATATCCAATTTCCACGCATTTAAAATGATATTTAGTTTACTATCATATCCGTGACGTTATATAATTATAGCACGTATATCGTATCATGTGAAATATCATACCATTAAGTTACATGACTAAAAACTGGAAAACTTGAAGATTTTGTCAAATTTTCGTCGCCGAATCCAAATGGTACTTTATAAATTATACTTAAGTCCCCAATACGATTTACATCCATCCGCTAAAGGATTTACTAATATAACAGTTACAGTAACTGTTACTGTCTCTGTTATTTTAATATAATCAGTTACGGTAAGAGTTAGATTAGATTAGATTTAGATGTTCGGGTGGACGACCATCCGCCCAAGTCACTGCAGCCTAATTGTGACGCTCTTTCAGTTTATATCACATCGGTCAGCCCTGTACTGCATATGAAGCTGTACAACTGATTGAGTGACAATGTTTCTTAGGGAGATATCACATACCCGTCGAGATACTTTATGCGTTTCGACATTAAGGCGTCACACTGGCAGATTATGTGTTCTTCCGTTTCCTTCTCAAATTGTAGATTGTTTCCTCAATCTACAGTGGCCTGTTAGGAATCCTACTATAGTTTTGGTTCGTTTTCTACTACCTTCTAGCAGTTCTTTGGTTTTATTTTTCAAAGGACCTGAAATGATTAGTTTTCCTACTTTTGGTATATGTTATAACTGTCATACTGTTAGAACTGTTATACAGTTTGTTATACTAATATAACAATTACGGTAACTGGTAAATCTTACCCGATCAGTTTATATAATATTGTTTTGCTTCCGTTTTTATTTTAAATCCTTTATGTTGTCCAGCGTTGACCAAAGCTTATAAAAGTCCAGAAAACCACAGATACATAAAAGTACAGAGGTACAGATGGGCAAACCAGAAAAATAAAGGATTATTTGTTTATCACAACACAGCCATAATAAAAAGACATTTTAGAGTTTGTGAGCTAAATTGAAATAAAATGATGTTTTTGTTTTATATGCTGACGCGCATTTTTAAGATTTTTGAGTTAGAATATTTGTGTTTCCAGAAATATTGTATCTATCTACAACAGAGATGATGTGTAAATTTGTCCTAAGGCAAAAACTTGCTGACAGACACGCAAAAATTTATGATTTTTACTTAAAAAACGATTTTTGTTGATGTTATATACAATTATTTATAAAACACTTAATAATTAATCAATTTTAGTGTTAATAAATCATCCCAAATTTTTCTAAAACCTTCTTTAGCCATAAGCTAATCAAAAGTTTATTTACCTTAAAAAGTGTTTTATAATATAATACCACAAACTATTAATAATTACAGAAAAGATTTTCTTAATAATTTCATAGCGGACGGGTCTATAAAAGAACTGCCTGTAAAAAAATAACCATCTAAAAGTTGGCTTTCATATTCATTGAGCTCGTAATGTTAAAACCACTAATTTCATTATTTCTTATACAAAAAAAAAATTAACAATATTATGTAGAAAAGATACACAACTTTTTCATCTGAGTAAATTTTTACCGAATAGTTGTGTCGCAGCGCCAATTCAAATGGAATGGAATTCCTATTTGTTATTTTGAAAATTATTTTTAGAAAAGAATTTTCTCTGTATTTGTCATTCCTTGAAGTTCAACTAAATTTAGTAATTAATTTAGAATTAGGAAAATAATAACATTAAAAAAAGAAACGTTTTTAAGTAACATTTTTTTTTTCTGTTTAATTTTACGATAGGGCTTTACATTGTGAAAAGTTTACGTTTATATTAACTAAAAAATAAATAAATCCCTAACCAAAAAAAAGTTTATGACTTTTTTTTTAGTTTCAAACAAAACAAAAAACTCTTTACAGTTTGTCACATTAAACGTACCCATAAAAATGAAAAGATCAAAAAGATTAAACAAAAATATTAGATGAATATTCATTAAAGCCCTAACCGGCCCTTTATATTTTGTTAGGTTAGAAGCATATCTTTTCTGGTATGTCATCTTCTGTAATATCCGGACTACAAAATTATCTCTGAAGTTTTGACCCATAAAAATAATTATTACAAACAAAATAAAAATGGAAAAACTGAGAATTTAATATTTAAATTTTTTCATTTTTTTTAGGTTTTTTTAATATATTTTTGTGTTTACCTTTTCTTTGTTATTGTCACAAAGTTTAGGAGGACCAAGTGAAATTTTGCCATCTGATATTTTAATAAATCTTGGTGGTGCCACGTATTGTTGTTCATCCTTTTCATCGTCAGTCTTAGTATCCACAATAGCAGGTCTGTTGAACATAAAAATAAAAAATATATAAAAATATAAAATTTAATTAAAAAAAAAGAAAATTAAGTAAGTTTTTTTAAGAGGCATGAAAAAAATAATTGAAAATCTTATGGAAAAAAAATTATTATATTAGTTAATTAATTTTTAGAAAATATTTTAGGAAATAATTTAAGGAATTTTTTAAATAGGGTACAGCAGGACATAGTGTGGGATTGAAAGTAACAAAAAGGATGAGTAACTGGAAAAGAATGGCTCTACCAGCAATTTCCATTAGATATACCAATAGTAGAAATCTTACTAGCAACCGCTAATACATCTTTTTCAAAGTGGGGGGAAGAGGAATACATAATTAAATATTTGAATAAATTATAATGCTTGTTTATGGAATGAAAACGTTTTGGGGAGACGTAAACCCACTATATACCGTGGTAGCCACTGGTCATATTCTACTTAGGAATCATGCAAGAAGATTAGGTGTAACGGAAAACCCAATATACAGAGGATCTTTAAAGTCTGCGATAAGAAATAAAAGATTTAAATACTTTGAAGATAATTTTTTATAATCGACATGGAGGAGCTTGTCTCCTTGAAACCGAAAAACTAACTATATTCATCAGAGCGGTCAATTGAAATGATAGAATAAACCATCATGCAAGGAGTCTAACTGAATGGATCGTTTTGTAAATCCGCCCTTCCTTTAAGCCGACCAGAAAACCAAATATGGTATATATTTATGTATACTATACTCATTTTCTGAAAAAAAATAAATTTTCTGCAATCCTTCACAAATTGTTATGTTGTATTAATACTGATTGCAGAAGATTTGGAAGTACGGATAGTTCGGAAGTCTCTGGAAAAAAATACTTGAGTTAAATCGAAATTGATAATTATCTGTCTCCAAACTCTAGAAGTGCTTCAGCTAAGAAATTAAATTATACCGGATACTCTTGAAAATTAGGTCACCCAACCCAACAACATCATATAAATTTTACCGCCAACATCAAAATAATTTTAGTGTTTTTTAAGCATTTACTCAATCAAAGAACCTGGCTCACCTACCGATGAAAATAAAACTGTTTCCGTAATCCGTACTCAACTCATTCACAGTATAGACAACCAATAAGAGGTATATACTCTTATATGGTAAGGTTTTGGTACGAGTACCAAGCGTTTTTTTTATCAAAAACTCTTCAGTGTTATTGCCTGATTTTATGAATCGTGTCTTTGGGCAAGTATTCTTTTCATCCAGTGGGATTTTGTTGCAAAAATGAAAAATATTACAAGTATTAATTAAGAAGACAGAAAATTTTCCAAAATGATTTCACTCTTAACAATGACACACTCAAAAAATCAAGTACCATTAAATTATTATTAAAGTACATACTCAAAATGAAAGAGAAATCTACCAATTTTATTAAAATTATCTTGTGAAATTTTATATTTTGATTTTTGCAATTGTTTTAAAAAAGTAATTTATTTATAAAATAAAAACATAATCTTATAAAATCTTTACTCCCTTGCAAAATATGAAATGACACAACACTTAAAATAAAAAAAAAATATACAATTTTCGCATATATATTTACAAATTTATTAATATGAAAAAAATAAAAATATAATGAAATTTGAATTGTCGGACTTTAATATTCATATTTTTTTTTAATCATTCGTACGATATACAATTTAATTAAACACCTACAGTGATTTGTAAATAAAATATAAATAAATGCAAAAGTCAAAAATTGTATCATAAATGAAATGAATCGACAGGCAAAATAGTGAAATATCGAGCACAATTGGCGTCTATAAACACTGTTGGAACTAATTTTTAATATAGATGAAAACCACATGGATGATGACCGCCAACGTACGAATAGAAAAACATTATACAAATTATATGTACAAAATAAAAAATGTTATGTAAAAGACGAAACAATTTTAAAGAAAAAAAAACATACAAATTTAATTCGGATATTCGGAAATATTTCATTTCAAATAATTATTTTGTAAATGTCAATTAGTTGGACAGAAAACAAGAAAGAATGTTAAATAAATGAAAATGAAAATATATAGATAAAATGTATGAGATTAGATTTACGAGTAAAGCTGTAATCTCGAAATTTTTGTACATCTTTCAATTATTTTTTTCTAACAGCATTTTCTAAGGGTAGTAAACATTATCTATCTTTCTCATCCCCATAAGCACACAAGTGATTATTGAACTAAAATCGGATTGCAAATGATTTAGTTATATACAAAATACCATTTTAAGGATTTACGTCTGTAAGTTATAAAGTACCAAGAATTCTGATACCAAAATATTGTAAGCTGGACTACAGATTTTTATATTACGAATATGGTGCTAGTTTACAGTTTTAAGTCCGTTTAGATTCGGATAATAAACGATATTAGAAAGAGGTCCAAAAGCTTCCGATTCCCCATTTAATTATTTAAACTGTTAGAAGATGATTGGTTATAACTGTTATTGCTAACCTAAAATTTATCTAAAATTAGTTTCAATATTCAACATTTTTTTTTTCAATTTTTAGGTTTAAATTTGATCAATTTTCGAACAAATTGATAGAAAATCAATAAAAGAATAAAAAGAAATCCATAATTTTTTCATTATTTTAAACTACAATTTATCATGTACACAAGGTCAGAGTTGACATCCCATTTACCCAATCAATTCGCAGTTACGGAGATCTGAATGACAAAAAAGGATACAGTTGGAGAATAAGAACTGAACATCATTAGATCGCTTATGAGGTTGAGGTCATAGTCTCCAACTGTATCCTTTTTTTGTCATTAGATCTCCGTAACTGCGAAATGATTACGTCGATCTATAAAGATGATACGATTACTGTATAACAAATGGTACGTTCTTAGGCAAGCTACGTTGGACGTTAAATAATAATTGCGGTCGCCCTAAGGCCATATGATATTCGCCACTTAAACCAACAAACTGATCATCAATAAGAATTTTGAAAAAGAAAATTCCCGCAGCCAAAACATATTTTCGCTAAATAGTAAATTACATTTATTTCCATTTTCCCATAAAGAATTTCAAAACAATAAATTTCATAAAATAAATTAGTTTATGTGTTTTGTAAGTTGTCCAAAACTATAATTTTTAATTAAATTAATTATCTACAGATTGTAATTTAACATAATATTTTCTATCATCAACATTTTAAATAATAATAATAATATAATCAGATAATTTGTGTCGGAATTTGTCAGTTAATAAATTTGAATTAATTTTTATTTCATTTATAAATTTTGAAATATTTAATAACATAAACTGCGTGATTGCCTGCAGTCGTAACTAAATTACATAAAACAGCATAATTTGCAATGAAAATTTATTCTATAGTTGCAGATGATATAATTGCACATTACAAAATGAAAATTTTTTAAGACACAAAAACCCAAGAATAAGAAAATAAATTCAAATGAATGTGATTTTCATCTGTGATGCTAGCTAACACCAAAAATGAAAAATCTGATTTTTATATGTTGTGGAATGTAGTAGAGATTAAAATATTTTATGGATTGCAAGTAGTTGTTTTTTAACTTATACATTATTATGAATAAAATATTTCAAAGATTTTATTTATATCTGAAGCTAATTTTAGAATATGCAGTTATAATTGTTTTTTTTTTTATATAAATTTGATAAATATTCATATTAATTTGATTTGTTGAATCATTTTAGAATATAATTTTAAAATTAGAACTTCCTTTTACTGGTATGGTATGTGAACAATTTTAAAAGGAGATACTGAAATAGATTAGTGGCCAGTGAAATGATGTCTTTCTTATGATTGACAGTTAAATAAATATGTAGAATTATTGAATTTTTTAGTTATTGCGACCATTCCCATGGAAAATTTGATAAAATATCGCTACTGTAAAACGTAATAAACTATATCTTTATAGGCTGTTGTTATTTAAAATTCCATTACATGCTTACACAGATTAATTGATATGAACTGCGGATTTGGACGCTAGGTAATTAATGCTGTAGTGGATCATTTAGCAGTTGTAATTGTCTCTCTCCTTAGATACTACTAGTTAGTACAAAAGTTCGTTAAACTAGAATAAATTGGTTACTATCACTTTTAGACCACGGCTTGTGCCCACCAAAATAATAGCTGTGATAGATCATAGGATCATTTAATGGCTGTGGGCTAATGTTTTAGCAGAATATATTATTTTGAAAATTATGAGTATAGTTTATAATTATGGTTCTACAATAAGGATGAAGGATTGAAAAAGATGACAGAGCATGTAATGTAAAAGTGTCACCGAAGTTATAGAAATCTAGCATAATATTCGGCAAAATATGTTCTAAGACTTTTCAAATTAAGATTACGATAGGAATTTTCAATATTAGACTAATGGTTCAGTTAGTTATATTGATACTTGTAATAGCTATTTTTGCAAAAGGGTAAAATACGTAGGTTCAAAGAACAACACCGAGAAGGCGTACCTCATATAATGAATGATCATAGCAGTATTTAATACAAAGGGTTCAATGATTCTATATTTGAGCAATTACACAATTGAGTTTTAAAAAAATTGTTTAATATTTCTAATTTAATTTCCGAAACTATTCAATTGACAACTTTTGATTCAATTTCTCAATCCAACGTTTTGACAATGTTAAATCGTACAGATATAATAACCACACAGCATTTGAATTATCATTTCAGATTTTCCGAAAAAACAAGTACATATTTTTCAAATCTTATTGCGGGTGCAGATGCGTAAAAAAAAAGTATTTCTATATTATATACATAGTATATAATAATCTAAAAAGATCAACTAAAATCTCAAAAGACCCACTTTATTTCAAAATTCCATCATCATATATTTCATCTTAAAATGTTTAATAAAATATTTTTTTTTTTTGGCACTTTCGTTATAAATAGTTTTTTTTTCCATTTTCATACATACACATCTAATCCGGAAATATTATTCTTTAGTTATGCTGATGCCGCACATTATGCTTAAAGTACTATTCACAAAAAAAAAAAAAATATAAAAAAATCAATTTAGTCCATTTAGATTTGATATTTTTTTCTAAAAGTCTACATAAAAACCATTCAAAGATTTCTTTAAATTAGTTCATTAGAATTTAATTTTTTTTTTTAGTTTAGTTTATTTTTGATTGGGTCATATGGTATTCTGGCAATTGGAACTACTATAGCTAGTTATATAATTTATTTTGGAATTTCAGAGAGTTCCCAAAAGATTTGAATCGAATATAATATCAATAAATATTGGTTCCTAATTGTGCACAAGTCAACGTGAATGCTAGTGACTTTAATGTTTTCAAATTATATATTATATTAAAAATTATTATTATTATTTATATATTACGATTCAAATAATATTATATTTATATATATTAAATTTTATCACCCCCGATAAAAAGTCCAGGAAATTGTAAAGAAAAATTTAATGGCATCGCACCAGAGTAAAATTGAAATAAAAAATAAAAAATATAAGTTAAATGAAAAATTGAGCAAAATGAAGTGTGAAAATAAATAAAATATTTTTTTAGCAGTTTTTGGTTTTTATTTTTCGTATTTCTTTAATAAAATATAATTTTTTAATCCGATAAAAAATAAAAGCAATTTTTATTTTTAAATCGGAAATATAGTTTCATATTTAATGGTTTTAGAGAAAAAAATATAATACAGGCAAACCTAGAATTTACAAACAATTTAATATTGATTTATGAACCAACTAACGAATTTTAGCATTATACAGCATTGGGAAAAGCTAGACCGTCTTTTTTCTTGGCTAGAAGATAGTAAGTAATTCAAATGTCTTCTAACCAACTACGTTGCAAGTATACAGAAACGCCTAACCATTTAAACAATATAACCACAGAACCTTGGAATTGAATGGAAGAGAACCTTTAGAATCAAGTTGATCCATTTACCACCACATCAATCGCTAAGAATGTAGATTTTACGATTTATCGGTAGTGAAAGAAAAACGGCTATGAGTCGTACATTTATAATGGAAGCCAACAGGCATTGATTCTACTTTAGAAGTACCTCCTTTAGATCCCCTCTGCAGAATATGGAAGTAATTCAATGAAACAACCGAAAACATCCTATGTAATTGTAAGGGTCTGTTTGTTACAATCTTTATTTATCTAATGCTAATCTATTAAAGTCACTAGCAACGATTGATAAAATCCTTCGCCGAGTCAGTTCTCTAATTGTCTGACCATTTAAGTAACAGTAGGTGTAATCCCTGACACTTACGTAATCAGTCCACTAACTTTTTGGTTAGGTTTAGTGTAATGTGAAAGGAGATTCATTATATTCTGTATTAGATCCCCTATATGTGCAGAAAGTATTTACCAATCGAGACTTCCCTGTATTAAATTAACACTTAAATAATTTTTTTTGAAAAGGTATGGATTTTTATGATTTTTGCTTTTTTTTTAAAAAAAACTAAACTAAAAACAAAGATTAAACCAAAAAAAAAAAATCAATTTCCTTCCTCATTACATAAAATTTAACTTCCAGGAAGTTAAAAGTGGTGATACGAAAAGTACGCGCGATAAACTGAAAAGTTTCATTTACATAAGTACAACATTTTGAAGTGCAACTTATTTGTGGACTATAAGAATTTTAAAAAATTTAGAGCATAAAAATTTCGTAATATTAAAATAGATTTTCAATTTGCCGCGTAAGTGATAAAAACAAGTGCATGCGTGACCCATTTAATATTTTCAAAAACTCATCGAAAATTATACTCTGAAATATTTATAGAAACATTAAATACACCTTCCAGCTAAATGATAATTTTCAGTAATTTTTGTATTAAACCTTGAGTTACTTTTAACATAAATTTACTAAAAAAATAAAAAAACATCATCAACAAAAAAAAAAGCTGCTAACTAGGGGGAGCAGATAACTCATAGTATGTTGTTTAACAGCGATTTATGTCCAAAAGTTTTTTGTAATTAACATTATCTTTGTAACAAACAGTGGTTTCTTCAAAAATTGCTCATCTTTATTATTTATTGATTTAATTTTATATTTTTATTTGTTTAATAATAAATAATATTATTAAAATAACTATAATAAGTATAAATATGCGTAATCACGAATCCAACCTGTGTACAAAATTTCATTGAAATTGAATAATATTTACCATATGTTCTAGAACATATGAAATATTAATCGGAAATTTTAGCATAGACCCCCTCAGGCTACTAACTTCTACCTTAGTCTACACATGCGTAATCATGAATCCAACCTGTGTACAAAATTTCATTGAAATTGAATAATATTTACCATATGTTCTAGAACATATGAAATATTAATCGGAAATTTAAGCATGGACCCCCTCAGGCTACTAACTTCTACCTTAGTCTACACATGCGTAATCACGAATCCAACCTGTGTACAAAATTTCATTGAAATTGAATAATATTTACCATATGTTCTAGAACATATGAAATATTAATCGGAAATTTTAGCATGGACCCCCTCAGGCTACTAACTTCTACCTTAGTCTACACATGCGTAATCACGAATCCAACCTGTGTACAAAATTTCATTGAAATTGAATAATATTTACCATATGTTCTAGAACATATGAAATATTAATCGGAAATTTTAGCATGGACCCCCTCAGGCTACTAACTTCTACCTTAGTCTACACATGCGTAATCACGAATCCAACCTGTGTACAAAATTTCATTGAAATTGAATAATATTTACCATATGTTCTAGAACATATGAAATATTAATCGGAAATTTTAGCATGGACCCCCTGAAGGTATTAACTTCTAACATGGCCAACACATGCATAATCAGAAGGTCTACCTTTGTGCCAAATTTCATTAAAATCAGATAATAATTACATGCTATAAAACACGTAATTATATAAAATTCGGAAACTAAAACTGTTTTCTAGGAACCCCCTGAAGGTCTCCAAATTTCAGGAGAGCCAACTAGATCCCAAAATTAGCCTATATATAAAATATCTTTGAAATCGGTTAACAATTACTATATGCTGTAGAACATATGAAAAAAAAAAAATTAAAAATTAAATCGGAAATTTAACATGGACCCCCTAATCCTACTAACCTGTAATTTGGTCAACCAATGTAGAATCATGAACTCAACCTGTGTACCAAATTTCATTGAAATCGGATAATAATTACAAGCTGTAGAGCATAAAGAAAATATTCTTCGGAAACTAAGTTGCTCATATATTAGTTTCCCATGAACGTACTGTACCTACCAACTACAAATTTGTGGAGTATCAAATAGATAACTAAATGAAACTGTGTGTTCAATATCATTGAAATTGGGTGAAAGGTACGGTAGATATAGATAGTTGAACTTATGAAAAGTAATTACGGATTTTTACATGGACCCACTGAAGTATTGACTTCAAATTTTACAGACACCAAGTACATACGGAAACTATCATATGTACCAAAATTTATGCTAATTAGATAAAAATTACTATATGCTCTAGAGTATACGAAATTTTAATCGGAAATTTTACCAGGGACCCCCTGAAGTTACAGACCTGTATCTTGGTAGACTTGTGGACAATCATGATACCAACCTATGTTTTAAATTTCATCCAAATCTGAGACATGAAATTTTTTTTTACATTTTCCCGTAGAACAAAAACACGTAGGTTGCCACATAAATGGGGAAATCTAACATGGTCCCACTGAAAGGATCGATCTCATCTTGTACCGGCACCTGCGCGAGATATGTTAGAGCCTGTGTGCCAAATTTCATTAAAATCGGACAAGCGGTTCTAGGAGATGTTGCTGCGCACATAAAAAGCGTACGCGTACGCGTACGCGTACGCGTCCCCCGGACACTTTTTTTTTTTTGCATTTTCGGACTCCCCGACCTCGGAAACGCCTAGAAAAAAATTTTGAGCGAACTTTTTTTTTTGACCATCCAACCCATCACCAGACTTCATAGTATTTCATACTATTCGTAAAATACACAAAATTTGTAAATGTTTAAGCACCCGTTAAATGGTAATTAAATATTTATCAAAATACGGACCTACTACTACAATATGTATACTCAGAGACAACGAACGCACTTTTTAGGTTCATTAGTTATTCAGGTTGATTTTTTGCCTTTTTTTTTTTGCTTCTATAGTGTTTGACCAAAAAAAAAAAAATTTTTTAAAGGCAGGTGAATCGTAGTACTACGCAGCTGGTTAAAAAAAATGTGTTATGGGAAATAATAATAATAATTATCGTTAAACGCCGAGCCCAGACATAAGGGAAGCTCATTCAATTTCAATATTATCTTTTTTGTTGTTGTTATATAATTTACGGGAGAGAAGATCATAAAATTTCCAATTATCATAAAGAAAATGTTAAATGAAATATCAAACAAGCTTGGAGTTGGTTGAAAGAACAAATTCAAATAAATTTCAAATGTTCGAACAAGGTTTATAGAACCTTTTTTACATATAAACATTTTTCTTATTTTTCTTCACTATAATTGGTAACTCATTTTTTAGCTTCGGGACGAGGAGAAG
The DNA here is from genome assembly GCA_963920725.1 of Rhamphomyia laevipes. Taxonomy (NCBI): domain Eukaryota; kingdom Metazoa; phylum Arthropoda; class Insecta; order Diptera; family Empididae; genus Rhamphomyia; species Rhamphomyia laevipes. The sequence goes on from OY987256.1 coordinate 44,684,143, forward strand.
TAAACCACTTGCAGTCTATCCACGTGAATAATTCAGGTAATGAATGAGATATTATTAAATGAAAAAAATTGGAAACTCAGATAATGCTGAAGGTCGATTCTGCTCGTAAAGGGAAGGACATGTGGAGCATATATTTCCCGGGTAAGGCTAAGAAACTTGGGTATGGAATTTCAACATTTCAAGATGTCAGAGGGACACAGTTGTTAAGAAGATTTTAAGTTTATATTGAAGATTGGAAATTAAACCACTCTAAATTAGTAGAATTGATCTCTTAGGTCACAGTGCTGAGAAGCAGTGTGCTGTACAACTCTTTTATAAGCTAACCGGTCTAATATGATGATTCTGTAGAAAAACTAGGTTCAGGAAATCTGTAGGAAAAGTAGGTTTAAGCAAAACATGCTCAGCAAATTATTTAATAAAAATTTACTAAATATAAAAATAAGCTAAATAAATTTTAACTTTATCGACAGACAAACGGATAGACAAATTTATATTTATTTAAAAAAAGTGCTAAACAAACTTAAATATTGTAATTTAGGTGGGTATACAAAAAAAAATGTAATTTTATGATTTTAATATAGTGACAAAAAACCATATCGCTTTATATTTAAATAAAACCATCAGCCCTGATGATGGGTTAGCTATTTGATGACAGAAGCATAATTATTATTATTATAGAGAGATAGCAACAGCGCACGAGAAGTTTTACGTTTTTTTTTATTGATATTTTGATAGCTGAACTTGATAAAATATAATTTACTGGCTCGAATATGATAAAAATTTTAATGAATAAAAATTTTATGATTAAAGTATGGACAAAAACTAAATAAATTGATGAACTTTCTTTTTGAGGACATAATTATTTGACTATTTTGACTAGGTGGAAATTATTTAATGGCGACAATAACTTATATAACTGATAAGGAAATGCCTTATTATGCAAATGATTTAAAATATAATTAAGATATGATTTATGAAAAATAGAAAATTGGCGGCAATCTATGATAATTAACATATTTTTAATAAGGTCAACATATTTTGTTATTATTTTGTATAAGTTTTTCAGTATATTTCTAAAATAGAGGGCTGGATTTAATAACTAGCAGTCGCAAGACCACTGGGAATTAATGAACTTTCGAGAGAATTAATGAACTTTTGAGTCCTTACAGCTCAAAAAGCACTTACATATGTCTGCCGTACAGGTGAGCTCAAGGACGAAACAGTGGAGTAAATATAAATGACCTGTGAGGCGTTGATGTATAAACGAATTCGACACCTATTGTCCCTCCTTCAAAAACGTGGCAACTGTATTTTCATCAACACAGCACGGGCTTGGTCATTAACGAGTAGCTAGAAGCGATATAACAATAATTCAAGAACTGTTACCCAGCCTAACTCTATAACTTAACCTAGTATGGGGATAATAATATAGAGGACTTCCATTAAACTGGTTCCCATTCCAATTAGAAAATATTTTCAAGAACTTAACAATTTATTGATTTTTTTAAACAAATTTATATAGTTTAAAAGAATTTTCAAGCATTTAGGAAATTCCAATAGAAGCCATGTTGTCCATTTTTAAAAGGATTTAAATTTGATATATTTATGCATTTGAACCCGAACAAGCTAAACAAAACAAATACGGAATTCTAAAGTAAGAATTTTATGTTTGTGTCTGGCTTACCAGGAAGCGTATTAAATATATTTGCAATTGCCTCAGGGTGGTTTCATTTAATATCATAAGTCCATGGAGAATGGCATAATTAGTTATAACTTCTATAAGAATTTCAATGGAGCTATAAAATTTTCAAGAATTTTTATTCATTTTTAAGACAAATTATCACAGACTATCAAATTTTAACTTTTACAAATTCTGTACTGTTTCCACACAGCAAAAAGTGCTTTTCCGATAGGACAGACTCTTCAAAAATTTTAATCCACCTCTGTTACAACAAAATTCGTTAACCATTTATCACATTTCTATATAAAAAAAAAAAACAATCTTGTAAAACTAATTAAGAGACTGAAAAATTAATGAATAAAACATTCATCACCTCTCACCATATTGCATAAAATTCAATTGTTTGTATTATGTTAATTAATAATTATTAATATTTATGTGCCAGATTGCATATTTATGCTGTAAAATTAATTACGATATATAATATTATTTTGTAAGAACAAAAAACAAAAACAAAATCATAATTATTTTTATCTGGCTGACATCGTGTTTAGAAATATCTTATGTAACATAAATTATAATATTGAATTTTTTTTTTAAATATTATACTTGAATAAATCAATAGTTTTAACCAGAAAAAAAGAAGTTGATAGCATCTAGGGATAATGCAAAACTCGTAACTCGTAGTTATTTATAAGAATTTTGTACATATTTCTAAAAGACTTCGTAACGAAAACATATATCATAATTTAGATATTTTGTTTCAGTAGACCTACTAAACTTATAAATCGGATATAAACTAGATTACGAAACACAGCTACGTCAAAGTTAATTTAAGTTGGATAACATTTACGTATAATCTCAAAAAGGACCTTTGTCAAGTAAGTTCTGTCAACACGACGACTTAATTGCAAAAATACATACGTTGTGACTGTGAGGTGTTCATTTGTTGAAGGAGACGACTTCGGAACTTCGAAAGCTATGTTGTTGCTATACTTCGGAAACGTGACGGTTTTCACTGAAGCAGATGTACTGTTTTACGGGCTTCGTCAGTGACGAATAACTAGAAAGGATATAATCACAATAAGCCAGTTGCAGTGATTAGGATGAATTGTCTGTGTCCCACACTTATTCTAAACCTAAACCTAAACAAAATGCTCTAGAATATATACATATAATAACTGAAGAATCACTGAAATTACTGACCCTAAAACATAGTATTTTACAACCATTTACGGACGAATACATATTCCTGTACGCAGCTATCACGAATGCCTATACCTGTAGGAATATCTAACCTGGAAAATGTAAATGAATTTTCGTTTTAATCAAAATCTCTAATTTTTTTCACCAGTCCGATCACAAAACCTCATAGCTCCACGTTAAATAGGTTCACAAAAAACTTATTTTAAACATTTTTATTATGAATCAATTTTGTTATGTTTAACCCGGATAATTTACCGCAGATTCTTTTTTTTATTATGTATACTATAATATCTTTTAAATTTAAAATTATATATAAAAAATTGAATCTTTGTGCGGTTTTAAATTCTTCCTTTTCAAATATATTAAAATTATAAGGATTCAATTTTTGCTTGTTTTATTGTGTTAGCTCATATATTTTAGTTATCTAACATGCAATTTTCATATCAGATTTAATTTTTTTTTGTTTTTGGTATGAAAACCTAAAGTGAAAAACTGAAACAAAACCGCAAAGCTTTCAATATATATAATTATTTATTGTATGTGGTACTTATACTTCTCAGCTTCAGAGTTTTTTTTTTATTATTAGTTAATGCAAAAAAGATTGGCACAAATTTATGAACATTTGTTATTATTGTTGCCCCGCACAAGATTATTATTGTGAAAGAATTTTTATAGCCCACCCAAATGGCATTTAGTATTCATATAATTTTGCATGCTGTAATACAGAGTTCTGCAACTTGTGTTTCGTGGAACAATTGAGTAATATAAAATAAAAATCGCTCATAATCTATAATTGTTTAATTTTGTACCTCCACATCAAACACAGCTTTAAAATTTGAACCTAATAAACCGAGGCTGTCTAACAGTAACAAACTATTGGAATTGGATGTCTGATACCGTTTGTTACGACGACTTATATGTGTAAGAGTTTTCTATCTCAATATTTACAGAGACATCATTTTGTGGAAATATATAGATTAGATGCAGAATTTGACACGAGGTTGCTAATTACAAAAACTTCATCTGATTTAAATATGTTTAAAAAAAATAGATTCATAATATTAAACTTAACATAAAATGTTGTTAGATAAAATTGTTTTATACTTTCTGGAGATCTGTCCAAAAATATGGTGCGTCGAATAATACCAATAATAAATTAATGTGTATGAACTGCGGCTCTTTGGACCATTGTTCCACCTCACTTAACATTCAGATGAAGGTAGTTGAGATTGTTTTCTATTTATACAGACCCAAGCAACGGCTACACGTCATTTCGTTATTTAGTTCAGTTGGTTTCACCGGCATTGAACCTTCTTAGATCTTACTGAACCTATGTTAGTGTTTCCCCAAGGCAGTTAGTTCTTTTAAAAAACTTCATCAAATTGGCTAAGTCTAGGATCATTAGTTTGGTAGTATCTAGGTATGTACCTATAGTATAGTGTTCGAATGCTGGTTCGATTATAAACCCGATATTCTACGCAGCATTTCTTGCATGTAGGAGACGTACATGCAAGAACCTATGGAGGTGTTCGTTTAGTGTCAGCTGTTAATGTTAGTTATTTCCGTCTCGATTGCCACACATTTCTGAGGTCTTTGTCTGAGGAGGAGTTTTGCTCTTCGCAGGTCGGACCTTTTTACAAACATTTTGTCCAATTTGGTCCAAGTTTTTCCAATGTCTTAGGTGAATATATGACTTCGGTTCCAAAGGCCGCGTAAGGTTGAATATCTCTGCTGTTAGATATTAAAAGAACCAGCATATTATTTACCAAAACTAATATAATAATAATAATTGAGTAAAAATATAAAATAAAAATGTAAGCATTAATAAACGATATTGAATTATTTATTGAGTATTTGTGAACTCGAAATTGTATCAAATTTCAAATTATTGAAAATGTGCAAACAACAAAATTTATTAAAATTTACGATTTTAATATATTTAAAAAAAAAATAGAAAAAATATAAATTATTTTCAAAATGATATAATGTTGATTGGTGGTTTTTCATTGCAAATATTATTATATAAAACCACACTTCAAAAGTTGTTAATTTTTTTTTTTTGAAAAGTTGCAAAAAAAAATATAAGAATAATAATTTACTAGTTTTAAATTGATTTAGTATTTGAAGTAAATATAAAGTGTAGGTTTTTGTGCTGGAAATTACTATATAAATCGGTATTTAACTTACTATATGATTTTGAATGCTAAACAGAGATTTTTACTATTACTATGTGATTTGTTGGGAATGTGCAAAATATTGGAGAAAAAGTTTAATCTTTTACGAACTAGAAATATGTAGAAAATCAAATAAATTTTAATTAAAAACTGTAACAAAATTAATTCTTGCAGAACAATTTTTAGTTAAAAAAATCTGTTTGGTTAAATTTATAAGAATTTTTAAAGAATTTTTTGATTACGTATCGTTAGCTCACATATTTTCACATAGTTTTGTGGCCAAACTTACTTAATTCAAAGTTTGCTGTTACCTGTTATTATATTTTTAAAATATGCCATGGATGAAAAGTACCTGAATAAATAACTGTGGTATGTAGCCATATAAAAAACTTGGATGCAGCTTACATGATAGTTCGCATCTCAGAATAAAGATTTTGGAGCATTATTTAAAAAACTAAATAAATTCTAAGCTGAGTTTTTATATCTTTCTTACATTTCTCAAAACAAAGGGTTTGAGACTAAATAGGTTAACACCACCGAGCTACTGGGGTGGTGCACTCAGGTATCATTTGAACAAAATCGGAAAGTCTGTATATAGTGACTGGCGGTTCTGTAGGATGTAGCACGATACCAAGGTATGGAATTTCTGAGTGCTCATGAAAACAGGGATCTATCCATCAGAAAAATACTGTGCTTCTACAGAAATCTTGGTATTATCTGACCAAATATAACTAGGGTAGGCACAATAGATTTCATTAGGTTGCAGTGTAGGGAAGCGGAGGTTTGTATTTCTACCTTAACGACCCCTTATTTATCTAATCTAATCTACTATAATTTAAGTAAATTTATAAAACTTTTGCAAATGTACGATTTTTTACAATCTTTAAGTCCCCTAAAGTCTATAGTAACTCAGCCTTTATTTAATTAGTTTCCTCAATTTAAATTCAAAATAAATGAAAATTAAATTTATTGGCAATATTGTTTTTTATTTTGAATTTATTTCATAATGGTAATCTCGCTACGTGCAATGTGAAGTAACATAAAGCCTGAAAGAAGAATAACTTAAAGTTAGAACAGCTAGTACTAAAAAGTATTGAATATGAGATAAATAAGTAAATTTTAGAAATTACGTATTTCAATAAAATAGATCTCTATAAACTATTTGAATAACATAATTCCGCAAATATTTTATTTTTTAAATTATATAGACCCGGATAAAAGCTATGGAGTAATAAGACACTATTCAAAAATATTCTTCATTATTAAATTCGTCAGAAAAATTTAAATATAACCTTCTAAATACAACTGGCCAGTAAGATTTTGAGCGTATGTCAAGTCCTGTACAACACAGGGACAAGAGGTATACACAAAAATTCTATAATTCCTCCAAATGATGCAAGTTTTAACAATTATCTTGATCACAAATCCACAAACGACATTTTTTTTCCTCTTCAACATTGCCAGACTAATTTATTATGAATATAAATAAAACGTAAGGAACAATTTTACATATCGCAAATAAGAACTAAGGTGATGACGTTGATTAGGATTTATATATACATATTTTACTACTGTGTGTTTGTATTAGTTATGTATTGTTGTATAATAAATTATTAAACTAATCAACTTTTATTCATGAATTAATAAATAGAAATCATAAAGATTGATGTTATAATTTAAATTTATGAATTTAAATTTATGTATGGTGATAATCTCCTGTTATTCCAACAATAACTTCTAAACATAATTTTATGAAATTACAAGTTGAATTTATTATTATGTATACCCTCAGAGTGTGAGGAGCTATAGTACACAGTTATTTGTATACATATAATATAATCATATTAAATATCTTATGTTGACTTGTATGTTGTATTAATTAATAAATTAAGTATCTTTCATTAATTCTTTCTGCTGTTTTTGTAAGAGCATAATTTTTAAGGCTGTATTTGAGTTTGTATAACAAAAAAAATCTTATTTTAATGCTTTGATAGTCTGTGCATTGTGCACCATTCCCAATTATCATGGAACAAAGTACAAAATGTTCACGTAAAATATTAGACTTGGCTACATAGTTTCAATCAGTTCAGTTCCGTTTTGGATTCGATTCGATTGGTTAAGTAGATTGATCACATAGTTATTCATTGCAACCGATAAAATCACATATTATTATTTTTTGAAACTCTCAAATTTCATTTCTCTTGACATTTCCTTCAGTTTGGATTCACAAAATTCCAATCGTTGCAAGCTCTTTCAATTCGATTCGTTCCGATTCGACCTATGTGTCCACTCAATCGATTTCCCATACAAAATATATGAAGCCGTCAAATTTGAACTTTACTGAACGAATCGAAACAGAACAATTCAAAACTATGTAGAACACCCTTAAGAATTTTATAATAACATAAGTTTTGTGGATGGTGATAATTATATTGAAACCGAATGATTTAGAATATGATAAAAGAAATTTTAAAGTCCCGTCCACTAAGTGGCGCTACATCTTTGTTTGTAACGTATTTTTGTCTATTAAATAATAGTTGTGAGTCCGGAAAATTGAAGTTAAAGCTCGTGTATGAATGATAATAAAAAGTAGATGAAAATTATGATAACTTTTGACATATCGCGCTTCAAATTGTATTTATTTCTTACAAAATATTTAAAATATACTTTTTTTAATCAAAATTATATTTAAATTTTAAAAATTGATCATATTATTAACATTATTATATTTAAATAATTACATTTCTTAAACCTTAAAAGTCATTAACTATTAATTAAACTGTAATTTAAAAATATCAAATCGAAAAATGTATTTTCATATTTATCAGTTCCATTTTTTATGAGTTCTTATCAATCCAATTATGTACTTAAAAAAAACCTATTTTTATTTATCTACAAAATACTTAATAATAATTAGTTTTGTGATTGTGACTAATATACAAAAACAAATTTGGAAAAACAACTAACACTAAAAATAATTAGCTATCAATCAATATTACTAAAACAATAATAACCTACAAAAATAATCCATAAACAAAAAAAAATAATAATCTTTCATTATATTTTTAGAATAATTCACAAATTTATGATCGCTATATTATTAAAGTGTTCAATTTTATAAAATGTAAGAGTTTCGTGTTATGACAGACTTAAAAGGTCGTGGTGACGTGAGTAATAAAACTCCACCCAACGTGTTTTTTTTATTTACTACTATACGTTGAAATTGTTGCCCATAATAATTTAATTTTTTTTATTTAGAACACTAAAAATTTCTAAATACAATATTTTAAATATGCAAAATGGAAAGTGAAATTATTTCTATATCAACAATTTGTCATTTTGTGCCATTGGTAGACCAACAACCACACTTTTTATGGATATAATTAATGTTTTTGTATCGATGTATATATAAACAGAAAGTTTTGCATAATTGAATTTGTTATCTCACAGAATTATTATTACTACATATGCACAGTAAAAGCCCTTTAGTTCGAAATGGTCAATGGACGGTCGTCATGGAATTAAATGTGTTTTGTTTTGTTTATTGAAACTTACTTACTATACCGCGAGGGAATATATCGCATCTACCACAACTACGCGCCATCATTTTATATTTCTGGAAAATGGAAATGTTCTTCAATTCCCTTGCATAAGTATGGGTTACATTGAATTGTATGCCCTGTCTTTACGGATCGTCTAGCTAATCCACTTGTACTTCCGTCTCTTGATCTAGTTATGTATTTTTTCGTGGCCTGTTCTGTGGAACAATTCTTGATTTAAAATAAGATTAGGCAAAAAGATAAGCAGAATATTTCTCAGACAGACTCAACATTTTGGAATAGAAAGAGAAAAGCCTTAAGATGGTTGGTTCTTAAGCTGATAGCATTATTTCTACAAAAAGAGGTGAACAACATAACGAAATAGCGAATTAAATTGGGCTGTATTCGTATTAAAGCCGCCACTTGAAACGAATTCAAGTCGCACGATATTAATTCGATGTTAAAGATTAAAGGTCGATTTTCATGACGAATTTAAAGTGGAGCATTCGAATTTATTTACTGTACTTCCAGATCACAAAATTATGTAAATTATTATATGTAACAAATTATTTAAAAAAAAAAATATACAAATTATACATTAATCTTAATAACACGGAAACTCTATAATTCCAAAATTAGCATTTTTCTGATTTCACACGATTTGCAATTTAATGATTCCAAATTAAAGGGCTTTTACTGTACTTTTACTTTAAAGGGCTTTTACAATACTAAAAAACGGATATCCATAAAACGTCACGTGGTAATGCGTGATTAAAAAAGCGCAGGCGGACATTAAGATTGGCAGCGTGATTTCGTTTCCGTTCAATTTAAATAAAAAATAAATGCGAATTTATTTTATATTTCATACAAAATATTTGTTGTTTTAATGTCTGACTGGCGGGTTGTTTTTCATTCAGATTATTAATATTATTGATGTTTAATATTGTTTTAACTACCCAAATATGGCCAGTACTAATGGTTAGTCTGTCTCGACACGAAATTGTTGTTAATTTTTTTTTTTTAGGAATTAGTGTTGTCAGTTACTAATTCGCTCTTGTTATGATAATTTTTTTTATTTTTTGTGTAATTTATGATAAAAATAAAATATTTATTTCAAAATTTATGGAAATTAAAAGAAAAATAATTATTTGTTAATTTACCTTCTATTTATTTTCCATTTCTTCTTAAGAACTCCAAGCATTTTATGATTTATAAATAAATAAAATTATAAATAAAAATAAAAAATAAAAATTCAACAAACTAAAAATTAATGTTAAATTCATGAAATTTGAATAATTTTTTTGTTTTGTTTTTAATTAATTAATCTTTTTTTAATTTCCTTTTAAAAAATTATAAAAAGTTAGCATTTTTTTATTATTTTTGTAAATGAATTTTCAAGAAAATTTATATATTTTTTTTTCCACAATTTCATTTAAAATCACTATTAATAAAAAATTTTAATTTTACACTTTTTGCCTTGTTTGAACTTGGTTATTTTATTTCACTTTTCATAAAATTATGTATTTAAGTTTAAATATATATTTAATTATGAATTAGAAAATTTGTTTTTAAAAAAGCTATCATCATCAGAATTTTATTTCTCTGGGCAACTATAACTAATAAATTGTCATAATATTTTTTCCACTTATCTTTAAAAATATATAAAAAAAATAATATAAATTCACATAAATTTAAATTTTTTACTTTTTAGCATAAAATAATATTTTACTGATAAAACCAAAAAAAAAAAAAGATTTATTCATTTTTAGGTTGAAAAATGAGGTTTTTTATGTAGTGAAAGAAAAACTACAAAATAATAAAAAAATAAACTTTATCTTCGTGACATGTAGAAATAAAGAGTTAAGGAAGGTTTCAAAGTGTATTGTAATGTAAAAGGCTTTATAGTCACAGGCCAGAAATGCAAGATACATTAATGTTTGTGTTAGACAGATAAAGATAATTTCAGAAAAAATAAAAAAAAATTTATGACATGTGTAAATATATTTTTTTTTTTTTTGTAAAATAATTTGTAACCATAAAGTGGGATAGAAAAAAAAAATTATACCAAACAGATGTCGACCCACATTATTTTACTTAGAGAGAATATCTGGACATCAAAAAAACCCAGCAATTTATGTTTTTATATGCAATTTTTATCAAGTGATAAGATGCATTTCAACTAGGTATAAATTTTGATATAATACTGTCATGTCATTCATATTGTCATGACGGGTTTAGTTAGGGAAGGACAGCAAAAAGAGTCCTCTCCGATCAATGCAATTACTCTACTAAAGCTCTGTAGTTGTTTTAGTAACGATCAATATGAAATTGAAGATACCAATAATACCGTTTAGATGACGAAGCTGTTTTTTAGTCACTGCCAAACAACAGCAGAACATTCCGATGTATCAATTTAAGTGTTTTTGTATATTTTATATAGAAGAAAGCGTAGATCTTCCAATATTCTGGATATTTGCAATCAGGAACTTTCTCTTTTCGAAACAAATAATTTTATTTGTTTCTGGTTATGTAAGTCGTATTTATAATTGTTTTGCGCATTTTAATGATCCAAATTCTGGTATTGTTTATGGAATTTTCAGAGTTAATACTATCGAGTTAATACTATCGTATTTTAAAAATTTAATGGGTCTTTAATGGTTAACCATAACGAACCATTACAAAACTTTCATTATTTTTATTAAGTTTTCGGGCAACTGTCAAGTTTCGGAATTATTTTTTTGTATGTCACGAATATGACATCAATTATATACTTCTAAGTTAATGAAAATTTCAACAAACTTCAAATGACCCAGCCAATTTGCTATTTTACCTCCAATCAATTATTCTTTATAGTTTTTAATATGCTATCCTACCTCACAAGTTTGAAATAATGAAAAGCAATCCTTAATAATCATAAATTAATATTAATTATGATTTAGTAGACAGTTTTAAATATAAATTTTTCTGTGAACAGCGAACTAAAATTAATTTTTATCAATTTTCGTTTTGGTGGTTTCTTTTAGTGATACCGAATATATTTGAAATATTCTTCCAAAACTCTTTTAAAAATAACACTATAATTTATGTTAAGGTATAATTTGAATATATAAAAAAAACTATATTTCTCTTTCTCAGATTCTAAATTATCAAAGAAACTATATTAGTTCAAGTGGTTTTATTTAAGACATTGAGTGCTTTTATTGACATAATTTTAGATTATATTATTTTTTGATGAACACATTTTTTAATATATACAAAAAGTTAAGAATTTCTTATGTAAATGTACCATTTTAATTGAATTTAATATTTTTGATCGAATTTAATATATAGAAGTAGTGTTAAAAGCGTTGGATGTTTTATCTATCACACAATTTTTTTTATATACAAATTTTAGTTATAGTAGAAGCAAATAAATTAATTTTATTAAAAGAAACATTTAAAAATGATAAAGAAAATGCCAGCAGAAACAAATTACTTTTAATTTTCTGCTGGTATATATAAAATTTGAAAGTAAATAGAGATTGATCAATTCTAAATAGATATAAATAATTATATGATCACGACCTTTAAAATGTAAAATTTATAAACAGATTTTTTAAATCAAATTGACAGAAATAATCAATTCGCAATCAATTCTTATTCTGATGTTGCTGCAGTTTTAAATCAATTACAAAAAATATATTCAAACAAATTCAAGATATCTTCATAAAAAATTGTTGTAATGGATGAAATGGTGTTGAGTTTTATAATTATTTGTAAAAGATCAATAATATTTCAATAAAACAAATTTGCATAAACTCATGAAGACATTTTCGATTGAGTTTTACAAAGAGTTATTAAATAAATATATAAAATGTTGTAATGGAAAGATCGGCTGGAAAAAAGGGTATTTTTGATAAAACAATTTGCGACTTCTCTTTTTGCATTTGAGAGTGGATATACCAAAATATTGAAAAAGTTTATACGTCCACTTATGCGATCTGTGGTGCATAGCAACATTTCTAATTAATAACTATCTAGTTTAAATAAAATTTTACACACAAACTTATGTTAGGTTAGGTTTAAAGTAAGAGGGAGACATTGACAGGCCTCATCAGTGATCGTTGCAGCTATTTGGCGTAATGTGATGATATTCTTTCTAATTATACATCACTGACTATAATGCCCGTACTGTTGAAGCAGTACAGCCGTCTTGTGTCGATAATGTAGCTTTCAAAGTGTCGTAAACGTTTTAGACCCGCCATTTTGTCTTTATGTTCAATGAACTTACATATACTTGGTCCACTAATAATTGTGTTTAGATTTTAGATGTTTTTTAAGGTTGCAGTGATTTGCAAGAATTTTACCAATCTTTTGACTTTTTTCTTAGTTTGTGATTGTAAAATATAAAGTCAGTAAATTCATATCAAAATTTCCGAATTAACTAAATTACATTCCTAATATCCTAAAGAGAACTCTAATTGTGTGCACATTCCTGATATTTTTTACAAAACGATATTTTAACAAACTTCGAGTTTTTGGCTACCCCTAGTTTAGTAGTTTTTGCATGAGTAAATATAAATTTCGTTTATGTAAATAATAAATATTTTAATCAAGTACATAATTATTATTGCTAATTTCGCCTATAAAAAGAAAACGTGTTGATTTTAAGTAACGCGTGATTGGAAGTAATTATTTTTATTATTATAATTATTTGACAGCTTTATTTATACATTTCTCAAAATGTAATTACCATTTTAATACTCTGCTGGTCATCATCAATTTGGCATCCAATAATGATATTTATTTTAAAAAGTACTTTTCAACAGAATTTTAAAAGGTGTTACGGTTTTGTACAGAAATTATATCGGCTAAATAATTTCCCTTTGAAAAAATACCAATTAAAAAAAAAGATCGTATTTTTTTTTTTTTGCTGCAAGATGAATCATACTTTTCATCTGTAGAATTAATTTTGAAAAAATTAAATTTCATTTTCAAAAAAAAAAAAAAATGAGTTTAACAATTTAAATATCATGATATAAATATTAAATTTAAGACATATGTTAATGTCATTCTATATATTTATAACAATTAATTAAACTTTCTTTACCTTTCATTATATATTTTTTATGTATTATTACCCAAGAGAAATTAATTATTCCCTTTTTGCTAATTCATTTTTGTATTTTTTTTGAAAAGATAAAGAAATTTAATTTTTTTTTATTTCAAAAATTCCCCTTTTTTTGAGATTAAATTGTGCAAACTTCCATCAACCGCACGACTAATTTCCATTAACTTTTAAAGAGTACTTATAATTAATTTTTTTTTTTTAATTAAAATCATTATAAATTTTTTATCGCCTCAAAAAAAAAAAACTGTTAATCTTGGGTTATCCCAAACCTCAGTGTTTGTTAAAATAGTGCTTTCTATAAAAATTTCAGTAATATAATTAGTTCATATACCTGCAAAGTAGCAAAAACTCAGTATATCTGGATGCAGTCTTAGTAGGACAGTCAATGCTGAGGGATAATGCCTTTAATATACGGCGATCCAAAAGGTGAACATGATCGATAATGAACGCGAAAAGTAAACACTTTTTATGTCATTGTCCCTGACTGCGATTTAGATGCTTCGTTCCTTACTACATGAACGAACTGCATGAAGCATCATGAGTTCTGAGTTGAAAACCAATTCTATGTTTCGGTCGAAAGATAAATGTGTAACGTGCAGGATATGAGGATACAATGGGTCTAATTCTGACCTAACTGCATGAACCTAAAAACAAAGGTTTCGCTCTCTCATAAATCAATCAATATATCAGTTCCGGAATGTTTATAGAAGTAGATATCTCTAGGAGGACATCAGGAATGTATTTTACATAATTCGGAAATTTTGACATGGACCAAATAAACTAATCAACCGACCTAAAAAAATTTCCAAGCAAGAACTAAACCACTGAATCTCCAAATTTTATGCAAAAGGCAAATTTATTTTGAACAATTTATACATTTTTATCAATCGATCTTTCTATAACAACATTTCATAGTTAATTCCATAACTCCTTGTAAAAATTAATCACTTTGTTTAAGGATTTTAATGTTTTCTGATGCATAAATAAAAACCATTAACTCGAAAAATTAACTTTTAACCTACAAAAATCTTCATTGAATAATGGAAAGTTAAAATTTTCTTTGAAAATTAATTCTAAAAGTTAAATTTTTTAAATTTATTTAATCGAACTTTGACTTTACAAAAATGACACTCTATTTTTTTCTTTTTGTTGGATTTTACTTTAATACTTGACATTTAACAAAGCCTGACATTTGACGGATTTTTTTATTTAAATCTGATAAAAAGTTAAAAATAAAACGGAGAAATTATTATATTTTTTTATTATCACATCAATAATAAAAAACAAAATTATTAAATTCAAAAAAATATAAAAATGTTTAATGCTTCCTGGATTTAAATTACAATTTTCATATTTCATTAATCAATGTCTTATAATTTGCGCATAATTTACAGTTTATAATTATTTGAGGTCAAAGATCAGTGATGATGTTATCAAAAAATAAAAAAAATTCAGATTTATTAAGGTCGATTGTATACATTGGAGCCAAATTGGCCTATTGGCTTGATCGATTGTATAATGAAGTACGAAATTATTAGTTATTATTGTACTAGACCTAAAACCGCTTCCAAAATTAATTACTCCTTTATTAAAATATTAATAATTACAAATTATATACTAGAAAAATATCCGGCCGGTTTAGTTCAACTCTGTAATTTGACTTAATTGTGAATTGGCTCAAAGATATAAAGTCAATAATTTTATGTTTAGACGGAATTTAGAAAAAAACATAATTTTTATAATGACATGGCAATTGATGTTTTTATGTTTCGATTTTGATATGTTTTTTGTCTGCCAATTTTTGTTTTGGCATTGAAATTATTTACAATTTTTTGTTATGAAATTATTAAATTTGTTTGATTTGTTTGATTATTATTACATAATTTTTAAATATTAAATATTTTCTTATGTTACACGCATGTGAATTTGACTTGTATTTTCATTCACAATTCGTAAAATTATCACAATAAATAATAAAATAAAAAAAACTAGTTTTATGAGGGTTAAACAACTTTTTGTGTCCTCTAAGAGTTTTGATAAGATTATTAATTAATGATAAAAGATAAAATGAAATAAAATTAACTATAGAAATAAAATTTTGCTTTTATTTATTAAGAATAATTTAAAAATGATTAAAAATTTAAAATAATTTATTTTAAGTCGCCTTCCCCAAAAATAAGATGCAGATTATAAGTTAAAGATTCGTTGGGGTCACTAAATGTGAGCTATAATATTTAATAAAAATTTTAGGTTATAATAGATTGTAATAGATTACAATTGGCTACTGGCCAATAATGTTCCTAACCACAGATATTGAAAACGTATTGTGACTAACCAAACCTCTACAATCTACATCAATAATACCGAGGCCAGTGTTTTCGCAGAAGTACTAATTACAGCACATCTGTACTTCTTCGAAAAACTGGCCTCGGCAGTGGGTTATTAATGAACAGAGTTCGCCAATATCTCAGTAGAACATTTTTGAACCAAAAGCTTAAAGTAAAGCCTATTTTAGTAAAACAAGTGAGAGTCAATCTATTTATAGGTTCTAAGCCATTTTAGAATGTATTAAATAATATATAAAGATGTTACAAATAATGAAAGCTATCGAAGTAGTTCATATCCATTTAAAAAGAAAAACTGAAGAACTTTCATAGAATTCAGTAGGAAGAAAAATATAATACTGTGTAGACAGAATACTAGTTCATTTAAAAAATGGCATAAAAATATTCTTAGAATTCAATAAGAAGAAAGTTATATAATTCTTGTGTAATAGGCCACTTTAGGCTCAAAAATCCTTTCCCTACAGATTGAGACTGACAGAAGTTTAATTGTGAAAAATATTTGAATATGATAACGAGACATCTGAACGCAGAGTATGATAAAATACTGATAGTTCACGAAAGAAGGTGAAGCCTGATAATACCAAAACTTACACCAAACACTAGGCTCTTATTTAGCCAGTATTTATTACTGATATACTTAATACTCTTAGTCCGAAATATTTTATTGATACCGTAACTATTTTAAAGGCAGTACAAGACTAAATAACTGATATTTAATTGACGACGGATAGGAGAGAATAACCAAAAGTGAATTTAGACAGATTAGTAAGTGATGCCCCATTAAATAAAAATTAACTATCAAAATCAAAAGACGTTATTAATGTTTATTAGTAATTGATTCGTTACACAATAATTTCACATGTCTATCAAAAAAAAAATGTATTAACTCTAAAGAAAAGCAATTACAATTATAAATAATAAAAAATACTAATTTCATTTTTTAATAAAAACTACTGAAAAATCCAATTAAAATTTGTTTTTATTTTTCGAAGGTAATTATTATAATTACTGAAAGATATGAGAGTCTAATTGCTTCCAATAATTTGTCTATCGGAATAAATAAAAATGAAAATTTCTTCTGTTTTTTTGTTTTGTTGGAATAATATAATTATATTAATAACCCTTTTAAAAATATCGTTTCTTTTTCATTTACCTATATAACCTAATCTCTTCCATAGTTTAGGTTATAAAAACAAAACTTTCTATTCTAAATAAACCTAAATTTATATTGAAAAATTCATCAAAAAAAACATGTCAACAAAAATCACTTCTTGTCTAATCGACTATTTTATACTATAAATTCATTTTCGTTAATGATTATTCTTCAAACTCTCAATATAAATATACTTTATTTCAGTATTTACATTGGTCAATTTTTTAATTTCCTGTTAAGCACTGGTAATCCATTTAATTTGCACAACACAATACCAAAAACAACATAAAAAAATAACAATTTCAAACAATTTATGTTTCTTTTCACTTCAAAATACACAACAAAAAAAAAAACAATATTATAAAAATTTAACCAACAAACAGCATAAAGATACTTTTCACATAAATTTACAAAAAAACATATAAAAAATAAAACAAAAAAAAATAATAATATTTTTTTTTTATTTATACAATAATTTAAAACTGAAAAAATGATAAAGAACGACTTCCGTACCGAAAGACCTCACGATATCAACTAAACAAAACAAATACAAAATTTAATTTCAGAGTAGAATTTTGTTCACCTTTTCAAATCCGAAAGACGAAAACATAAAAAAAACGATATTAAAAAGTAAAAAGTATCTGATAAAATGTTTTCGGTGAGCGAGCATAAATTGTTCTGATGAGTGATGAGATCTGAGCATATACTCACTCAGCAAAATTTTTATGCTATTTTATGCTGAATATGTTTTGTTGCTGTTGATAACGATACCGTATCGAATATTAAAATCAAGTGATATTGTGTTAGGGAATGAAATTTATGTTTTTGCCTGTAGCCTTCTGGCCTGTGCTGTTCTGTAAGCATAAAATGTACATTGTTATAGAGAGAAAAATAGAAGCTGAATTGTAGTGATATGATAAATTTTTTACGGTCTGGTTAAAATGGAATTTTAAACAACAGGTAGGGAGTCACTTTTAACAGACATGATTTCTTATAAGTTTTCTGTACAGAAATTTCGATTGAGTTAAAAAAAAACAATTGCTAGAAAAATTATTACAATTTTATAATAAATTGTATAAAAAATGATTGCTTTCAAATTTCCTTTTCCCCTATTAGTAATTTAAATTCCTTTTAGGATATTACTAACTACATAAATATTAATATTCTTGAAGGCATGCAGAAAGGCAGACGCATTATTTACGTATTTATTGAGAAAATGCCAAAATATAATAACTAAATATAAAAAAAAAATACTGCAACAATAAATTCACAATTATTTTGCTATTGTAAATGTAATTTGATGATAAGGAAAATATGTTTTATTATTTTGTTATTCAATATACAAATTTAAATTAGGTTGTTATGCTCTGTATTTTTTGTCTGCCTTATGTCTAGTTGAGCTATAGCGAATATGTGGGCGTTAATCGCCCTCATATTTATGGTGTATTTCTTGAGTTTAGTTATTATTTAATTCTCATAATATTTAGCTCTCCATAATATTTCTCTGATGGTGTATATGACAAAAACTACCTAATGATCATTTAATTTATGAAGTCCCACAGATTTATTTATTTTTTAGACCCCATATTACATTTAATTATCATATTTTTTTTATGATTGTATCGTAAATATTAGTACCAGTGTGTAACTAACAATCAATTAGCTGACACTGCATTTTAATTTTATATTATGCTACATTGAATAATTATGAAATAATTTATAAATCTAGAATGTGTTAATTGACATATTTTTTTCTTTAAATTAAAAATGTTAATTAATCATAATTAGCTAATGCTAAATATTGTATAGTTATGAAAATTATTTTTAATAAGATGTTTGGATATGGTGCCAAGTGCTGGTCATTATAACAGTGGCGGAACGCATTTTCGGAAAAATTATTAAGCAAATAAGAGCAAAAAAAAAAAGTTTTGTGGTAAATTAATTCAAATACATAAATAAATTATAGAATGTAAGTTGGTCAAGCGCTGGGCAATAGTATAAAAAATACTATGAATAATAGAAAAGTAGAAGGAAGCAGAATAAAATGAAATACAGATAGATAGACAAAGAAGATTTGTAAAAGATATAAGAGTTACGAACAGGAAGTGCGTTGCAAATAGCCATAACGAATGGAAGAAGTTAGTGTTCATAAACGATCGGAAATTATTTTGCAGGGGAGATCAAAATGAAAATTTCAAATAGATGGTTCTCAGAATACACATATTTCTTCAAAAGTGTCCTGTCAACAATCACATATTATTCTGAGAAAATAAATTGAAACCTCCTCTTAGGAATTTATTTTTCTATTCTCAAGGGCTACCCTTAAGAACGTTTATAAAATCGTGTTCTTGCATTTCGTCTATTAGAAGATGGATACTCAAAATACAAATGCCATCCAGTCTATTGCTATATTCTCTACTATAGTTGATCGCAACCATGTTTTAGCTCTGTCCCTGTATAGAGTACTAATTACTCTTTAATATACAAGATGGCTAAAATAACAATGAATGGTGTATGAAACCGTTCGTCGCATGATGAAGATTTCTTTCCATTTTTAGCGATTTCTAAACAATAATTTTTCAGATAGTAGTGCTTCATTGGCAGGCTGACGTTTTTTTTAAAATAAATGTTTTATTTTTGTTTTTCTAGGAAGTGGCAGCTGTTTTTTTTTTTTTAATTTAATTTTCCTTTAAAGCCAACGCGAGGTAAGTGACCCACCTTGCTCCTATTATCTGTAGGCACCTATGTTAGTCCCATAATTATCATAAAAAATAAATTTCTTACTACTATATATTATAATTAATATTTAAATATTAAATCTTTCAATAAATTTTAATTTTAAAAATAATATTGAGAAATTTAGCAACCACAAAAAAATTGGTTCATATATAAATTTATAACTCATTCCAATGGCTCCAAAAACAAACAATTATCAAAGTAAAATGAAAAACAATCACAATATTATTTAAAACTCCAAATGTTTTCTTTCACTTTCAATTTTTAAATTACAAATGATGACATATTCAATTTCTCTGGTTTGTTTATTCTAAAATGGAATTCTATTTTGTTTGATATTCAATTTTTAAGTTCTTCCGTCCCACCAAAAAGAACATATTTTTTTCAGTTTGAAAGCAAATCGCTGAAAGAGTTAATAAAAATGAATTCACATGATAAAAATGAACACCATGAGAAGATTTTTACAAAAACAAAATATCATTACAAAAAAAAATTGTCACCAATTATTACAACAA
Source organism: Rhamphomyia laevipes (assembly GCA_963920725.1). NCBI lineage: Eukaryota > Metazoa > Arthropoda > Insecta > Diptera > Empididae > Rhamphomyia > Rhamphomyia laevipes. The sequence goes on from OY987256.1 coordinate 44,704,602, forward strand.
CATATTTATTTTATAACTTTTAATATTTAATTATTAGTTTCCGAGTTTTGTAGGTTTAAGGATGTATAAAAAATATGGGATTGGGTTAATAAATAACTGCATGAAGGGGCATAAGATCAAAATGTAGCTTTTTGGGAATTAATGTAAAGTGGGAATGGGAATTAATTAAAGGAGTTATTTCCCGTATAAAGTGGGAATTGACCGAGTATGATGCAGGGAATCACTACAGGGGAAGTAAATTCAAATGAGATATAACTTTATACGCCGCGTGGGAAATAACTCCATATAAAATCAAAGTGGAACTATTTCACACAGAAAGTGGGACTATATGGAAAGTAAGAATTTATTAATTAATGGAGTTACTTGCCGCAGAAAGTCGGAATTAAACGAGTAAGGCGCAGGAAAACAACTCCATGATAAATGGTAAAATATGGAACACTGCAGTTACTCATTCATTCCACAGGTTATTTTAAGTTAATCATTCATTCCACTACAACCATCTCTAAGTTACCCATTCATTCCACATTAATGAAAAATAGCTCAATAATATTAAAAGGCTAGTTAAATTGGTCAACATAATTATAAAAGTTAGAGTTTTTAAACAGATTGATTATGGAATATTTTTTAAAGACATTACCTTTCCCATTTTTTGTATTCCCATGATGTTGACATCTGTTGTTGCTTGCGGTCCTGTTGTTGGTGATGTATAAATGGAGAGTTTAATCCCATTCTTTTCATTTTCTCTTTTATATCTTTTAATGTTCGTCTTTGACTTTTTGGACTATCACATGTCGCTACAATATTAGATGTACTAATTCCAGACATGTCAGTATTAATTCGAATATGTTTTGTAGTATTTTCTGATATCCGTTGAACTAAAGTTTCACTACAATTGCTACTGTAATAACAATCACTATCACCATAACAATATTCACTATTAAAACTATTACTCGGACCTACCGGAATGAATCGCTTATTACTGACACATGCTGAGTCTTTTTTTTTAGGCATTTGAAAATTTTTATCTGAAATCAAACTCATATTATTTTGATTAACTTTAATTACTTTCATTCAATATATTTTTTTTGGCAATTTAATTGAAAACTTTAAATTTATTAAAAATTATATAATTTTTTACGCTACTTGGGCGACATTTTTTTTTCAGAATTTTATTAAATTATTCACTGAATTGAATATCACTCTCAGCATTTTTTGTATTTTGTATAAAGGCGCAGTGCACTTTTTACTATGTATATACAATTTAATTCAAAACACGAAACGGAAACGTCTATGAATGCAATTTATTTAACATTTTATATAGACTTTAATATATTTAATTACATACTTTTAATCAGAAATTACATAAAATATAACTATTTACATAAAAATATGTGAAATTTTGTATAAAATTAAATATTTTTTATAATATTTGAAATACGGTTTTTTTAATTTATAGTAATTCTTCATTTAATAATTACTATATTGTCTGAAGGCACAATGTTATACCCGGCGGCCATTATTACACACTAACATCAAATTTCTATTTTCTAATTGCCTTTGGTGGTATAGAATTGTATATTTACAGCTGTTGCTGGCTAAACTGTGGCTGGTTGATGAGTATTTCAGTTCAATTTTATTTTTTTGGTAACTTCAATTTTCCATATAGCCTTAAATATTTTTTTTTAGATGAGAATGGAAATATTTTCTCAGTACATTTATCAAATTTTACTTTAAATAATAATATAGTAGAAATCATTGATTTAGAATGCATACCACGTAAAAGAGAGAGAGTGAATTTTTATAATACATAAAACATAATCATAATTTTAAATATTTTGATGTTTTTAGATAAATTTTACTGTGGGGGATATTCATTGATTTTGCTGTATTGTGACTGTGATAGTAGAATTAAAATTTTAAAGAGAAAATAGTGTAATATTAGTTTTACGTATATCCTGTTTAATTTTTTCGACATATCTAAAATAATCTGTTCTCCACGGTTTGATGTAGATTTATAATAATTCAAAATATTTCCTGTAAGACTTTTCTCAGTATATTTAAATTATGATGTATTTAGACTTAGAGCAATGAATAGAAGGGACACTTGATTGGTTGGTTTAAGTGGCTAGTCTCATTCCCATACAACATGACAGCGACCCCAATTAGCGCGTTAGCACTCACTTAACCACTTGTCTTGGGCTAAGATAGTGATTTTAGAGCCAACTCGTGGCATTCAGAAACCGGTAGCAAATGTAGGTTTATTTGCCGCTAAATCGCAAAGGTGGTTGAGTTGAGTCCATACACGCCGAGTGTGTTCTTCCTGGCTCTGTACTTTCTGACAGTCGCTGGTGAAGTGAGTTATAGTTTCTTTCTCATTCAATTCTCCGCAACTGCGGGATGACTAGTCTATGTTCGCTAATGTTCCATGAATAGTGTTCCATGAATACAGCTGTTGATCTGATTATGTTACTTCCGGATAGTTTTAATAGGTTGTTAGTTTTTTTTTTTATTAGTCTAACATCCAACGATTAGGTCAGTCATAATGCCTAAAAGATTATTCTATGTGTAATAGAATTTCTTCAGTTTTTTAAAATTTAAAGGTAATACGTTTATAGCAACTGTCTACAGTACATTATATTAATACCAGATGATCGTTTACACACAGAAATAATTCTGTAAACAATGATAGTGTATAAAAATATGAAGGCCAGTATTACATGATTGCGAAACAGATTTGAATTTAGGTTATTAAAATACCGAATTATATATCACAGAACTGCACCAATTAATTAATAATGTAACCGTGAATGGTTTTGTAAAAACCCCAAATAAGAAAGCAGAAAACCCTTAAGAGATGAAAAGATTTGTTACAAGAAGATCACTTACAAAACTGAGAGTTATAAACTGGAAAAGTATTGTACAAGATCAAAATAGTTTGGTTAATAAATTTTGTAATGTAATCTGGATAAATATTTAAATCATTTGTCTGTACAGCTAATTTAATTTTTGTTCATATTCTTAAAAGATGATTATAGTGATAGAAACTTTATTCTCCTTGTCTGCTTTCTTCTCATTTCTCCAATACTATGAAATTTATATCTTCATCCCTCTGATATAGATGATGGTTCTCATACTGTTTTCCATTTCCACATATTATAAAACACAATACAGAAGTGTTAAGAATAATATTTCAAAATGCTACCTTGTTCTAATACCACATAATAATATATAATTTAATATTAAATCAATACAATTTTCCTTTCAAATCAAAACAAATAAAATCATTATTAATACTTTACTAATTCTTATTTCATTTCAACTTTTAAGTGTCATATTAAATAAATATACTTATTTGTAATAATAATAAAACTAATCGGAATAAAAAGATATTTTTTTTATATAAAGAACCAACCCATCTGAAATCAAGTGGAATCAATTCAGAGAAATAAGAAAATGGAAAATAAACTTTTATCTTCAAACAAAAGATTATTATATTAAGAATCATAAAAACATTTTATATAAACTTACTATAATAATACGAATTATTATAATATATTTTCATCGTCTCCTTATATCTTAATTGACATATAAGATTATTTATTTATTTTTCAGATTTCATTACTATTTTATTGAATTTTCCATATCACAGTTTTACTTTTGGCCTTATGGGAAAATAAATAATAGAGGATTTCAGTACCAGTTTCTGGATCTATTATTGATGGAATAAAAGCGATATCAAATTCCTCATCCTGAGTCTTGGATGGATGTATGGATATAATGAGGGGTCGTCCTTCATACGAAACGAAGTATGTAAAACGTAGATGCATGTAGCAGAAACAGAAATAATAAATGAAAATATGTAACACAACTTCTCCGCAAATTTACATCTGATCGCCTTATTTTTTCAAAAGTTAACTTTTCTTATTCCATACCAAATTATTAAGAATATGTTTACAGACTTGAACCATACTAGATTCAAATTGATTGTGTTTAGAAGAGCCTGACTATCCGAAGTTTGTCAGTTACCTACCGTAGTAACTCTGAATTACTTGAGAATGTTGCATTTCACATTTAACTCTGAAATGTATTTACTGTACTGGCACATGTCTACACGAATTTTATATATGGACGTATACTACCTTTTGATACTAAATGGAAACTTGAACGCCAGTCCTACAATTTAATATACGTACATGTTAAACGAAATTAGAGTGAGAACTAATTAAAAATATATCTTGCTCTATATATTTTTTCGTGTTTTTGCCTCCAAAATTTATAAAATTATTCTTATATGACAATTAACAATTAAGGTGACTGTCTTATCAAAATGAAAAGTTAAAGACAAAGAACAGAAAATGATATACACACCAAATGAAAGTAAAAAATGAAAAATTCTTTATAATATCAAAAAACAAATCATCTTCAAATTCACTTTCCTTTTTTTTTTTTTGTTATACAATATAAATATCCTTTTAATATAATAGTTATAGACCATATAGTAAGTAATTTAAAAGTTCTTATACCAGTGAACCCAGCCGGAACGATATATTCTTATTCAACCGACAAAAAATAACCATTAACTCATCATCCTTGAGAAGAAAGGCATTGAACTTAAGTAAAGGTTCCTTTCGACAAAGGATAAAATTCATTTATATACACGAAAAACTAGACAAAGAAAATCTGAGCACGTCTTCGATACAAACTTTTCCGTTTATTTTATTTATTTTGCACGTTTTTTCTTTATATCGTCCTTGGATGGTCTCCTCTTTCTATTTGAGAATTTTATAGGGAAAAAATCTCTCCAGACTAAAAATAAATGAAAATTATTGAAATATTTTTATTTTATTTGTGTGTTTGTCTGGGGTAAATATTTCATGATGAAATTCCAGAAAAAAAAAAAATTTGTATCTGAAAATGTGGAAATAAAAAAAGGTGGAAATGAAAAACACAAACGGAAAAGTAAACTATAAGAAAGAAAAAAACAGTATAAAAAGAAGAAAAAGAAAAGTGGAAATGGGAAAATAGAAAACGGGGTAAATATAATTTCTTGAAATGCTTTGTTAACTCCATCAGGATATTTTCTTTGAATTTTAAATGTTTAGCAAGTTTTTTGCATTAAACACTCTTTCTAAACCTATCGCCATAGAATTTTTCTTTGGAGTATGATGTGACACAGACGATAGAACTGGAAAATTATTTTTTCTTTTGGAAAGATTCTATTTTATTATACCAGCATATAAAATACAACTTCATTTTTAACATATAATCAGACTTCAAAGTTATTGAATAAAAACTGACGGGAAAATGTATAGAAAAGAAAATATGATGCATGACATCTGAAATGATCTATGAAATTTAAATTGATATTAAAAGAAAATTTTGATAAATAATTTTTTTTTTCTTTGGATTTTTTAAATATTTTAATTTTAATTTACATACATGAGTGCGTGAAATGAAATAAGTATAAGTAAAAACATATTTTTTTACAAAGTAACAATCACTTTATAATATTTTTTAGTTGTTCAAAAGATTTACTCACCATCCTTGAGAGGAATGTCACATTAATTGGTAGGAAATTGTTTAGGAGAAATCAAATTTTCGCTTTACAAGGGATTAAATTTATGTTCTTCTTCTGGCAGTACTAAGTGAACCTTAGCTTATTCTACATTTCCTCTATTCCTTCTATATGTGGGGCGTTTCCTAAGTGCATACATCTAGCGATCATTTTCGATGTTATCTAACCATCACTTTGTAACTAAATGATTACAGAAAAAGTAGAATTTCAAATGAGTGAATATCGAAATTTCATTTTTTATTAATAAAAGTAAGGCATCCAGAAAAGACCTGATGAAATAAATTTAAGCTGGTTCCAGAAAACGTCGCTGTCATTGTGAAATGTACAACGATGTTATCGTAGTCGCTGAGTTTCAATTGATATTTTCCTATTTTCGCATGTCGACGAGTTTTTACAAAAAAAAATTGTTTATTATTTTGAATTTAAAAATTTGAAAATTATGTTTTAAAAATTAGTGAGGTGGAAGAAAAACTTATTGAAGCAGTAAAATAATTGAAATTAAAAAATTGATCGGGGTCTTCTTTTTTTATGATGTTAAATGTCAATGTGTAAAATTCTTAGTAGTCCCAGTTTTTGATCTTCTCTAGACTATTTATTCTTCCGTATATTTTTATAAGCAAATATATTAAGGATAATACAGCTCTTAATACTTACTTTTCATTTCCCATATTTTTTACGCATGAATAATTTCCAGAAATTAAATTGTAATAACCGATAAAAATATTTTTTGCATTTATTTAAGAGACGAATACGACACGTACGATGGATAAAAACATGGCGACAGCGCCGTACTTTGGGATCTGGTTCATTTATAACGAGATTCGGTAGTTTGAAATTCAACTGGCTGGACGCCAATTGTTTGCGTTTTCTCCAATCACCCAGTTCACTTCTGTATTTGATCTTATCCTCCACACGTTGGTGGAGGACAAGATCACATGTTGTTGGAATAAAATAATATTTATTTTGACGCAAAATCACTGCGTCAACAATTAAACTGCGACCCAAGATCATTTCCTAATTATGATTTTAAGTATTAAAATGTTATTAAAAGAAAACATTCATAGATGAATTTAGATTGAATTGAGCGGTCAATTTCTCTGCAATCACTTTCGTAAAAGTTTTTCTTCTGAAAATGAAGAGTTTTTACCATTGTAATTCGGGTCCGTATAGTTGATAAAGTACTAGATTTTGCGAATCAAAATGATTAACTACTTGTACTCTACAAGTTTGTACTCTACTGACTCTAGGCTTTGGAATAACATTATCGCTTATTCTGCTGATTGGATCTATAGAGGACCAGACGAACAAAAAGAAGTTTTGGCATTTTGTTCGAAAGTTCTTAAAAACATTTTTTTTTATATTGTACTGCATATATATTTAATAATTCATGCCATATTTTAGCACTGTTATTGGTACATTAACCTCTTTTTGTTTTTTAACTTCTAATTGTATTCAAATTAAAGTCAAATTTATTGGAACATAAGTTATTACACAAGAATATAAAAACAAAAAATGTAGCTTATAAAATTTGTTCATAGTTTGTAACAGATAAATATCTACTATATAAGAAACAGATGCTTTATTACTATATAGATATATATTTTATTAGTTCCCATGAACTGATCCCACACATTCATGGGAACAAATTCACTCAGGTGTAAAGTAAAAAAACTGAAGAAAACAATTTTTAACTAACACGATACTTTTGATAAAATTACCAGCAGTTAAAGTAGAACATGATTTTTTATACATATAGTTTGGATTGTGCTCCTTTTGGCCATATGGTAATTTATGATACCATTAAGAAAAACAATATCTACTGTTTCAAAAAAAAATTATTTGCATATTAAAACTATTTTTTTTTTTTATTTATAAATATTTAAATTTCTTGTATTCAATTCATATTGTAAAATTAGATTAAGAGAGAGGTTATTGAAATATTTTATAAAATTATTGTATTACAAATTATTACTAATTGTTATACCAATAAATCCTTCAATTTATTGGTAATATTTTAAACAATTTACACATAAATTCCCAATAACCAATAATTTTAAAATAATAATTACAAGATAAATAAAACTGGAAATGTAACAAAAAATTTTGTGATTTTGTATTTCAAGAATTTAAACTAGTTTTTTAAGCCTCCACAAAACAAATATTAAATAAATACTTTATTATTATATATATTAAATTACCTATAGAAAAGAACTGAATGAATTGATTATTTTGTGATCAATTTAATTTGTTATAGTAGAGACATTGATATGTTGATGAAAACTGGTAAATTATGTTTTTTTTTTTTTTATTTGTAAATCTTTACAGATCTGATAAAACTTTGAAATTCTGCACAATAGTTTAATAGTGAACGTTCAGGAAGTAATTACATGTGTTTTACGATATGAAATATACAAAATATATAATAATATTAATAATAATTATGTAGTGTTATAGGAAAACCTTAAAGTATCTAGTTTATCTTCCCTCAGCTTCCTTTATAATTTGTTATATTATGTGGGGTGGGCCTTGACCTGCGTTACAATTCATTTTCCATAATTACGAACTACTACAACAAATCTCTTAAATCTAGTCAAGCCATGCTTTCTTTGCCTGGCATTACCACTGGTCTGATTTAAGGTTGTGTACATTATTCTCTACTTATCAACTTCGATTGGAAGAGATTCTTGTACGCAAAGTAGCATTTGTTTTTTGACTTCATTATAGAATTGAAGAAAGAATATTGGTTGGTTGGTTTGTGTGGAGAGTGGCTAAAGGCCACTTCATACCAAGGTTAATTGGGCTTATTATGTCCACATCCGACCGAAGGCTACTTCCAAATTCCATTATGAATGAAATTAAACTATGGCTACACTTTATCTGTGGTGCTTTCCAAAAATTTGTCATAATATAATATTAAGTATTCGACAATACATGTAGTGACAGTGACATAGAAGATGTTCGTTAACCACTTCGTAGCCCCTACAGCTAGAGATCTATGTAAGCCTTAATCTCGCCGCATTTTTTCTAAGTAAAATGTGGCCAGTATTATAGGTAAACATTCGACCCATTGGTTCGTTCATAATTAGGTAGAATATGTTCTTTATTAGTTCACATTGTGAGTAGCCCTTGGGTCATATAAGTGTCCTGTATGTTACCCTGTTTCTTGGCAGTTCGTCTTAAAAAATATTAAAATATAGTATGAATTACGAAATATTTAAAGAGTAATTTTTGATCATCATATTATAAATGGAGACAAAATCTTATGATGATATTCTTGTATGGTAACATATCTCTATTTATCTGGTATATATAAATTGAATTGCGACAGAATGTCTGGTATAGCAAAACTATATATAAAACTAGTCTGTGATTATGAGAATGTTAAATATTTCTGTAATTTTATAAAGTTGAATTTTTAATTGAAAATATCTGTAAATATAAAACTACAACTTCTGACTAAATAAAAACTTACTGTACCATAGCATATCGTGGTATAGAACGCATTAATTTCTACGAATAAATTTTCTACATAGTTCACAAAACTTCTTATTTCGAATAATAATTAATGAAAAATAATTTTGCAAAAAAAAACATTATATAAATCCAGGTGTTTGCTTGGTCATTGCAATTGCGCTAATGAATAATTATGAGCTCTTAAAATATTATAGTGAAATGAACATAAAAAAAAAATAAAAATTTATTAAAATAACATAGTACAACATAAAAAAAAATTTTTTTTTTATTTATAAGTTCATTGACACTTTTCTTTTTATGCGATTTATGTTCCAATGAATTACTTTGTTTTTGTTGTTGGTTAAACCTATTATCAATTGCAGCAAAGCCTGATGTCTAAGTGATGGTTATTTACCGATGCTTTAAGAAACATTTATGTATTTACTTATTATATGTTTTGTAAGGTTGTACATATTTTTATCTATGTATTTTTTTTTAGGTATATATGTAATTATGTGAACATTTTTATATTTTCAGAGTTTAAACTTGAATATTTATATTTCATTAAACCTTGCCAACATAAATATATAAAATATTATGCCCTTGTATATTATTTTTTTGTAAAAGAAACATTAAAACATAATAATAATCATTTAATGTCACTTTACGCTCGATGGATTTTAATATGTTTTCTAGCACTAAAAAATATATTATTTATTAAGATAGATTTTACACTATAATAGAGAGATATGTTTAAAGAAGTAACAGTTTTATATTTAATTTGAACTTATACAAGTGTATCGAAATTAAAAAAATTTAAATATATATAATTAATTTTAGATAGATAATCATATATAAATTTATAAAGTTAAATTCAATTTATATATCCAATTAGAAATTTTAGTTTTGACTAATTTTAGTGGCTGTATTTTGGAGAGATTTATGACAGATTATACCAGTTTTTATATGAAAAATGTTGCTATCAAAAATAAGTCCTAATTCCCAATTCCTTAGATTGCCAAAATTGAACAACAGTTTTCTTTTAATATTAACTTTGACGAATACTTTTTACATTATTTATGAAGACTTAATGCTATTACCAGACTCTCTTATTTTTAATTTTAATCTAATTCACAGGTGACAGCGGAGGAAAATAATAGCATTCTATTTCCCCTGAAGTAATCTAATTGACAGGTGACAGCGGAAGAAAATAGTATCATTCTTTTTTCTCCGGAGGAAGATGGTAGCAATCAAATTAACCAATACCGAAGTCTAAACCTAGTCGTTAATTTGATTTCTTTTCTTTTCTTTTTCCTTTTGTAATTTTTATTTAATATAATGAGTTGAATAACCAGGTGAAGACGGATGGAAGTAATAACGTTCTTTTCAGAACTGTAACCCCTTTTATATATGAATGAATGAATGGTAGCTTTTTAATTCAAATTTTAAAGTTTTATTTTTCTGAATAATTATATATTTATTTTTATTTAATTGCTTGTATTAAGAAGTAGTTTTGGTGATAGAAACACTAGAGCTTAATCCACTGTGGATAGGAAATTTTTACTCAGTCAGCATACGGAGAAAGTACAAGAATCCAAGATTAAAATTTAAAGATATTATATTCTTTTTATTGGACCTACTAAAAATATCTCCCTTCAAGCTTATTTTCACTGCATCCATTAGATTTGATCCAAACAAATAATAAGTTTCATTGTTAAGCCACCATTTTTTTGGCAACGGGAAAGTCTGCATTAGATTGAATAGGATTACATATACTAAATTACTAAAACAAAACTCTTTATAATTACCAAAATTGTTAAGGTTTTAGTAGTTTGAATGGTACATTATTATGGATTGCAATATAAATTATGAAATCTCTACATAACATCATTAGAAATATGAAAAACGACTTTGAATTGCAGCGGCATTGACAAAGAAAAATTGTCTATTTTAAACATTGAATCACGCAAATTGCCATAAAAAGGACTATTATAAAATCATTAGCGGACTTTAAGAAAACTTATAATAGCTAAACATGACCATTAGAAATTTACAGATTTTCGAATTTTCTTTTAGATCGATCGATCATATATATGGAATTATATTGAAATACGATTTTCCCGAAGAGACAAAAATTTGTAATTTAAATTAATGTGTGGTCAAATTTCATATTTCTAGTTTTGTCTTTGTCAGTTTTTTTTTTTATATACCAGGAATAATTAGTAGTAAGCAAATTTAAGCTTGTTTGATATTTTTTATGTAGTGTTTTTGTTTTAGCAATTAGTTTTTAGTCAGGTAATATTCAGTGAACTATATTCAAAAAGGAATATATAATTTGTTCATTATTAGTATTACAAAATCTGACAACTGACATAAAGGGATTGTCTATTTTAGCTGTCGATTTGAAAAAAAATATAGTTTGAGCAAACATATTGGGTGAAGATCAAACTGCAATACTGACTCCACATTAGATTTGATCAACTACAAAGAAAAAAATATATATCGCGTATCTGTATAGATGAGTAGGTGAATTAAGGTTTAACGAATTAATGAAATTATTGTCAGCTTTTACCCAGAGTTTTAGATTCGTTTTTGATTGTTCTTCTCCACGTTATTTTAGCACGACCCACACTGCGTTTTTGGTTTTTCAAATGCCATTCCATTGCATACCGTGCAATATTATTTTTACCCTTTCGGAGTGTGATCTATCAATCCACTTTCATTTCCGTCGCTTAAACGAGCTGTCTATTCTTGTGAAGAATAGACGGCTTCAGTGAAGAAAGTCATCGTTAGAAACAATGTTGGGCAATATATCCAAAGATACTTCGTAGACAGCGATTCAGAAAGTTTAGAGTTTTTCGTGATGGCATATTAGTCACCTTCCCAAGTACTGCATCCATAAAACAATACTGGCTCCACATTAAATTTGATCAACCTAAACTTTGTTTTTATGCTGATGAAATAATCTTTAAAAATTAACAATTATTGGAAACTTTACGATCTTCTAGATTATAGAGATCTTATTACCATAGTCAATAAAGATTTGTTTCTTGTATTATAAATAGAGCCTTTTTGATTACAATGATTTAAAATATTAAGAAATATATAATACACCTGAGTTATCAATAAAATTGATCCTTTTTTTTTTAATCCCAACATATTTCGTTATTATTGTAATTTGATATTTCTTTTTATATTTTAATGATTAGCAAATCGTTTGATTTTTGTAGATTTTGTCAGTGTCACTCTAATTCTTAAAAAAAATGTTTTCTTTGCCAAAAATTGATTTATCACCAAAAACCTTGGACATTTCAGAATTCATTCCGTCTTGTATTCCAATAAAATTTCCAAAATTTCCTTCTGTAGGTTAAATCCAATAACAAAACACAACAATAAAATATTTTATTTTGGCGCCAGCCTGATAGACGAATTCGGAAATTAGGGCACTATAGTAGATGTGACATGAATAAAATATTTGGTGTTCAAATTGCGGAAGTATATTGTTCTCTTGTTTATATAATATTTTTGTTTTATAGTTTTTTTTTTCAGATTTTGTCTCATATTTAAATTTACATTTTATTAGGATCTATAACATATTTTTTTATTTGTTTTGACTGGGTCTTTAAATATAAAATTTTGGCAATATAAACTAATCCTGGAAAGTTTATGATAAGAATATTTTCAAAATCTTTTAATTTATTGATGTTTGAGATATGATGGATTTGAAATGTATATTAAATTATTTAGGATATCTTTGGAATTGAAACTATTAGAGTTTTAGAAAAGATGAAATTGTAAAATATTAGTGTAAAAGTGTCGTACGTTACAATCTGGTACGACAGTTTCTCAACAAATTAATAGTGACGTTTTTACCCGATGAAAAGAATAAATTATTGGTGTTTGACAGGACATGTTTAAATGTTTGTTAGAAATTACCTGAGCTGAGGGACCAATTTGTGCGAAAGTTGGTGCACTATTATTATAAAATCTCTGAGAAGCTGCTAAGGTATAAAACTTCTGATTATGACTAATTGGAAAAACCAAACATATTTAAAATCTATAATGGTCACCCACACCATAGAGTTTTTTGTAAATGACAAAATAATAAGAAGTGGGAATCAAATTTACAAGATTTTCGTACAAATTTTAAAATATATTGTATAATAAAAACAATGGTCTAATCATTTTAACAATAAGAAAACTATCAATCTTTCCAAAGCTTCAAGCACTCTTTCGTAGGAAATAGATTTCTTTAATATGAAAATGATTATTGTGATTCCATTTTACTTGAACCCCAGACAGACTGTCCAGAACTTCAAGTATCGTACGGTTTAGCTAGAACATATTCTAAGGAAAGGTAGGGTATCCGTGGCCGTTTACTGGCTAAACCGTTTAATTCGCAATGGGTTTTATGAAGACATAAATCCCTGAGATTAATACTAGAGATGCATACTTGTAAATGAAGTACTATAAATTCTCCTCTTCTTTTGTTTTTCGTGTACATCGGCCACGTTTTTCTTGTTTTAATGCACGTGGTAAGGTGACAAGATATATTTCCTTATTTTATACTTTTCAGTTCACAATTTATGCAATCTTTGATATTTATTGAAATAATTTAATTTTTCCGAGTAATTAATTTAATTTGGTTGTTACTTCAAGTTTTTTTTATTATTAATTTTCATTCTTTTTGCATATTTCTCTAATTTACTTGAAACATAATCTAATAATAACAATATCAAAAAAATCACGTATATATTTCACACAGTCTACATTCTTAATGTTAAGCTTATATTACATACAGTTTGGAAAGTCCCAATTCAAATTAGTATTAATTTAAAAACTTGATTATTAAGTAATTGAAATTATTATATTTTTTAGTGTTGTCTTAAAAACCAATGTTAAATTCGATACGACTAGTCGCTATAATTATAACTATCTTATATCAGAGACCGTAATTTTATTTTTGTGAGCACTAATTCCAATTCAGCTCTCCGTTAATAAAAGAAATCAAAGTAAAGCTCTACAAAAATACAAAATATAAATAATATTTCATATTAAACATTCTACCGCAAGCGCAGTTTCAAAACTCTCCTCTTACATGTGATAAAAATGTTTCTATATTTACTACTAAATAAATATTTTCCGAATTCGGAATTCAAAAATTGAAAACAAATTTTTTTTTAGTTAATATCGTGAAGTCTTTCAGATCGCGAGTTAAATATTTTAATTTTAATTATATACTTTTTAAATATCGAAAATTTTTACCATTTATAAAAATATTTTTTGCTAATTGATTCTGGTAATATCACAGTGATTTCATCCCAAATGATAATCACATTTCTTTCTTTTGCAAATTAAAATTGGACTCTGAATGCTTTGAAAAAACTTTGAAATAAAGGAAATTAATTATGATTATTTAAAATTTAAAAAAATTTTGATTAATTGGTTCATTAATTTTTTTTATAAATATTTCTTTTATAATTTGCCTCCGAAACTATAACAATTTTACAAAAAAAAAAATTCTTTGAAAATCAGAAAATTAATATAAAACAAATATTATTTTTGTTATAAATTCATAGAAATTACACAAAAAAATTAAATGTTAAAAATGATCTTCTGTAAATTTTTCATTTATTATAAATTTGTCCAAAAGGATAAGTTCAGTATTTACACATCACTCATTCCGCTTCTATGCTGAAGGTACTTAATTAATTGAATCGTGTATGGTAAATAGAAATTTGTTATGTCATGGAATCATGTTGTTTGCATGCTCATATGAACATTTTTTTTTATAAATTAATTCCTTTTGATGTCATATCTAATCTATTTAACGATAGACTAAAAGAATCAAATTTGTAAAAAAAAATGTTTGTATTATTTGAAATTAAGGAGTTGGTTAAAAGTACAAATTTTATAATTTCAATTAATACTCAGTCGCAAATAATGTAAATTTAAAATTTTTAGTATAATTCTTAACTTATAATTCATGAATTCTCTAACCGAATAAATTTGTCACAGTGGTTCTGATTGACCAGGATTATTATAGGAACAAACCCAAGAGGTTTCTTTTCTTTTTCGGTTAGAGAATAGCAAAATATTGAGAAAATGTTTTATGAACTGTTGTGGACACAGGATTTGGTTGTGAGAAGGAACAGGGGATAACAGGGAACGGATCATAACGACAATTAGTTTATTATTAAAGATTTGACGTAGTATTAGAAAAATTGTCACTCAAAGTGTTAAGAATTCCGCTTCTTAACACTTTGACTGAAACGGAATTCTTAACATTTGTATTCAAAAATTGATTTGTAAAATATATTTAGTTAAGTAAGAGCAATAAATTTAGCAAACTAGCAATAAAAGACAAATACAGAAAAAATTTTGTAAACACCGAAACAAAAAATATATATTTAACATAAAAATAAAAGCTTTGAAACTTTGAAAATTTTAGTAACTATAATGTATGCTAAATTATTTTTTATTTCAAGACAGGATACGATCGAAATCAGAAACATTTGGAATAAAATGTTCAATTAATAAATTTACTATTACAAAACTTAATTTTTCGAAATGTATAATTCAAATGATCAATTTCGGATATGAATGTAGGTCAGAAATGACTTCATGCTACTTAGAACAATACTTGTGGCTTGCATTCAAACAAACCCGTTTTGTAATTAAGACCGTAATAATCACTAAGCAGGGCAACACTCTTTTTTAATAAAATATGAAATAACCACTATCAATAAATAAGAGCGATTTGTGACTAATAGTGCTCATCCTGATATGGCAAAAGTAGCCAAGAGACTTGTTCTTAGCACAGTGGATGTATGCCCAAAAAACCGGAGTATATAGGAAGATATAAGTCTTATGCTAGGACCAGGTATAATTCTAGAAAACCATCGATTAAACGAATTGGAGTATTTAACAAGGATTTATAGAATCATGGATTTGCTGAATATGTGAAGAGAGTAGTATTTTTGACTATAAAAGGTAATATCTATGGGCCAGACAATGGCCTAGTGTTTATGATGTAACATTCATTTCGATAATCCCCCTTCTAACTAAACAAACTAACTAACTAAACCATAAGAATTAATCCTGAAATTCTCTAATTTTGAATACTTTTAGACCTCAATCTTTTTTCAAAATTCAAAATAGTTTCAAATCCAGAAACAAACAAAACTTTGTAATAAATTTAAATTTAACTTTATATTTATATCTGTCCAATATCTAATAATATTGATATAATAATTTATAGAATTTGATTATTCTGTCAATCCCATTTGAAATTTCCATGAATTTCCTTTTATTATTTTTGTAAGTTTTTTACCGAAAAATATCCAATTTAAATAAAAATCTAATTTCTATACAGTTTGTTAACAAAACTTGATTAACCATTCAGTTTTGTTTTACTATAGTCTATCATAAATGTACTGCAGAAATTTTCTATGATCTTCCATTTAAATATGTTTGCAAATCACACGTTGACATAAATTAAATGGAAATTTATTAGTTTTTGTCAGTGTTTTCATAAATAAAAAAAGGGAACAAAAATTGCAAGCAACATTTTTATTATTATTACTATATATTTATTTATAGAAACTTCAATCAAAGTGAAAGTCAATTTAAATATGCAAAATATCTAAAGAAACATTTTATAATTTATTAAGTTTTTATATATAATCCGTCTATATTTTGTTGTTAATTAATAATGTAAACTTCTAGTTTTTATGCTTTAGGGTAGTTTTTCTATATTAATTAAAATTTATTAACTATAGAAATTAATTCAAGTATAAATAATTCAAAGTAACATTTAAATTTTTATATGTCATTTATCATTTTTCTGTACATCAATGTTATTGACATCAATATTATTAAAATTAAATCAACTTTTAATTAAAAATTATATATTTGATTGTCATGGCAAAATATTTTATCTGCAAAGTTTTTGTTATACTTCTTCTTTAGTTAGTGATAGTGTTTCCTGTTTCCCCAGCAAATATGAAATCTTTTGTATAATTTATTTTAGAAATTCTGTCAGAATATAAATATGCACAATAGAGTCTCTTGGTATATTGACATGTATACAGAGCGTAACTTACTAGTCTAGACTGAATTATAGAATTTGAGAAAATTGATTTACATAACGATAACAAATTTTAAAAATATATATTTTAAAATTAATAATGTATAACGTTATAATTATATAAAGTTTCAAGTAACGATAAATAAAGTTTTTAATGAATAAAACATTACAGGTCGTACAAGTTCGATGCGACGAACGTAACAGAATCGAATTCAAATGTCAAACAAAAAATAAAATTGATAAGAATATATAAAAGTGAGTAAAGTCACAACCGACACGATCACACGATGTAGTGATCACGATCTTGTAGACGAAGGAAGCAATAGGCAAAAATTCAGCAATTGACATATATTTTATAAACTGTCATCGACAGATATTTATATAGGTCGATTTTGCATGACCGAAAATTGATATACGTTTCTAGTCCGTCAGTCAAAAAAAATGTACCAAAAATATTTTTTTTTCGTTAATTTCGTTATTTTTAGTATGTAAGTATAACCAAAGATTATCAAGTAGTAATTTAGATGTTAAAGAAAATATTTATATAGAAAATATTTACAAAACATACTCAACAATTTCGGTATGTTACTATTTATAACGTTATATAATGAATGTATAATATTTACTAATGATCCACAAAGCCAAATACATGAAGATTATTAGTAAATATTGTATCTGTTTGGTGGGTTGGTTTAAGTTGGTTTCAGATTTTTCTTTTAACGTACGAAGGACATGTCTTCCTGGTCGTACGGCACGTGTTTAAGTCCTTCCACCTAAAGTTTGATAATGATAGGATGTAAAGTGGAGATTTCTTTTAATCAAGGGATTTACTTGTTCTAAATGATGATGCATCCAGACAGGAACCTCCTTCCTGGAATATCAACCCACAGTATAGTAACTCTATGGATGAAATTGACTAATTTGCCTAACTAATTGGAAAGTCTTCTAAATTGGTAGCTTTATAACGTTAAAAAACGCAACATAACAAAAAAGCTATATTCCAAGAAATGTAACGCGTTAGCGTAACGTTATGTGTTATCATTAATTTTCTAATTATAAATTTAATTTTTTTTTATTATATATTAGTAACGTAATTAAAATTAATTTATACAACAACAACATAACTTTATTATTACTAATAAAATGTTTTTAATTTTTTACAATCAATAAAATCCGAAAAATTAATTAAATGATTTTTTATTTAATATTAATGCAACATTAAAAACCAATGTTGAAATATATTATGTTAATTATTATATTTTAATTATGTATTAAAAAAAAATCTGTAAAATTACAAAATTAATTAATTATTACAATCAAATTTTATCTATAATTGATTTTGTGTGTTTTACTAATTAAGCTATTTACCATATTTATTTTATACAGTAAACGGTAGCGGCTGTCGTCGATTGTTTACCACTTTATTTTTATATACTTAAAAAAGAAATGAATTTCATTAAAGACTTGTTGCATAGCATTGTGAAAATATTGCATTCAACAAAAATTGAAAAAAAGGTCTATTAACTAGGTCATATTAAATTAATCATATTATTATAATTCATATTTTCTCATCATTGCAATTCCTTGAAGGAAACTAATTTGTTTTCAATCTATAGAAATATATATTTGAAAGTAAATTTAATAATAGTGATTATAAATGATTACGATAGGCAAAATTCTTATACTCATAAAATTATATATGTGTTACCATAATATTTGGATGTAGATCGAATCATTATAGTTCCGTAAAAATCTTGAAGATCAATGTTCAGCAGCAAAATTGCCCTCTATAATTATTATTTATAAAAAAAAAAAAAAATGCTAACCCAGGGGTTGCCCAATAATAAGAGTTTGTAATAACAATTTTGAAAAAAAAAAATTAAGAAAAGTTACAAAATTTCAGATATCATAGAAAATCAGGAAAATATAAATTCACTGAACATAACAAGCTAAAATTTTACGTACATAAACTTCGTCCACGAAACAAGGCTGTGTGCTAAATTTCATTAAAATTACTATGAGATATTGCTGTGCACAGAGCACAGGCACACGTAACGTACACGCTTGCATTTTAGGAACTCCTCTTTTGAAAATATAAAGTAAAATTGATTTGAACAAAATCATTTTTTTTCGAACATTCTTTCTATCACAACACTTCATATTTATTCCGTAATTCCTCGTAAAATTATAGCCAAATACAACTACTAATTAAGGAGAAAATGTACTAGAAAAACGAGTTGAATGCAAAATTTCGCATTTAAAATTCCGAATAGATAAAATTCCACAATTTTGTTTAGTGTAAGAATATCTGTGCAACCAGAAAGTGTTGGAAAAATTGGTAATGTTTTCTGGTATTACGTCAGTATCTGGTCCATATATTCATAATTTCGGATACGGTTATATTAATATTAAATACGGAATCTATACTAGATTTCAAAACCAACTAAAACTAACCATTTTAAATTTATCTAAACTAATCAATAATAATTAGATTTATGAACCGTAAAATTGAATTCATTACTCAAATTCTTCATTTCGAAATTTCATTAGACTTCATCATAAAAAATCTTAAGGAAATATCTAAATAAATATTTTTCAAAATTACTTTTTATAATTACAGATTTTAATTAAAGTGGTTTTACTAAGATAATGAAGGTCATTTATTTTTTTATAACTTTTATCAAACTTATAGAAGTAAACAAGTAAACAAATATTTTTATTGAAATATATTTCTAAACTTAAATATAATTGAGCTACTGACAACGATGTTAATCATCATTCATTTTATTGATTTTCAACACAGCATCCTAACAAAATACACTGTAGGCTATTAAATATAGTGACCCAATTTAGAAGACAAGTTTTTAAAAAATCTCGTAGAGTGACTGTAAAAATTATCGTATATCCTGAGGTTCTTTTGTAATCTGTAATTTATTAACCACGATTTAAATTGCTTTTACTATATATTTTAGAGACGGTTAAACAAATTACAAATTATTTGAAGTTTTTTTTTATTTAAATATATTCTGGTTATAAGATGAAAAGGAAACCACAAAATTATATTTTAAGTTAATTTATTTTAATCAATTTAAAATAATAATTCATTGATACAAAGACATCAATTTTCATATTTTAATAGAATTTATTATTTATATTTTATATTTACAAGAGGATAAAGTAAAAGTTAAAAAACCAATAAAAAATTGGGAAAAATTATCTAAAAAATATTGCAGAAATATTATAAAAACTCATTGAAAAAAAAAATCATATAAAACACATGGAAATTTTAAGAAAACTTAAGAAAATATTAAAAAATATATAAAATATTTAATTTAATTTACCTTTTATGACACAAAAACTAATTCAAAATGGCTGAATAAGGATACAAAAAGTCTTCACAACCGCACTAAAAAACCACTTATTTTTGACTTTAATATAAAATTATATTTTACTAATATTAAAATATATATTGGAAATAAATATATTTTTATAATTAACACCTTAATTTTATATTTTTTAAATTTAAATTTTCATTAAATACACAAAAGAAAAAAACTGCATAAAATTTATAATTTCACTACACATTATTCGATTTTAAGTACGCGAAAAACTCGGATTTTTTTATGATATCTTATAATTCCTTTAATTAAAATGATTTAAAAACATTAATTTTATAATTTTATGAAACATTAATTATTAAAAGTTAATTATATTATAATTTTGATAAATATTTTTAACTATCTACTACCGAAACGTCATATCACATCGGCGATTAAATTTGAACTAAGAAAAAAGAGGCGTGTCTAATTAAATTAAATAAATATGTATTAAAAAAATTGGTGCGAAAATTGTTATTTTATGAAAGCGCGCGAAATTTAAATTTGAAAATAATATTATATCTACACCGGAATAATAATGAACGCAACCTCCACGCGTACTAATTGTCAAATGTATGGAGTTGTATGACATATATTCGTACATTTATGCATTTTTAGAGTTGCGTGAAAAAACGTCACATATTTAAATGGTTAATTCAAATATATGTGTCCGTTATGTTTGGTACAGGTAAACAACACGTCGTAAATGTAAATGCACCTTAAGAAATAATTTTTTAACAAATACAGGGTGTCCGCCGGGAAGGTATACTACTTTGTTTGTTTATAATTTTTGATTAAATGAAAGAGAATGGATCTTATATTGATAAATGTTTTATTTAATGTCGGCAATTATGTATGGAATACAATATCAGATAAATGTCCGCCTCTGTTAGCCTCACAAATGCGAGCCCTTTGAGCACATTTTTCATTACATTCTCACACATTTCACGCGGTATTTCATTAATTTCATCACGAATATTTTGTTTGAGTTGCTCAAGCGTTTCTGGTTTGTTTGCATAAGCCTTGCTTTTTAGATATCCCCACAAAAAGAAGTCCGGAGCAGTTAAATCAGGCGACCGTGGAGGCCAATCAACATCACCATTTTTTGAAATAACTTGTTGTGGAAAGAGATCTCGCAGTAATTCCATTGTAATCCTGGCTGTATGCAATGTGGCACCGTCTTGTTGATACCACATGTTAATCAAGCCCAAAGCATGCAGTTGTGGCGTTAAAAAGTTTTCAATCATATCACGATATCGCTCCCCATTCACAGTTACCGTTACGCCGTTTTGATTTTCAAAGAAGTAAGGTCCAATGATTCCTCCTAACCAAATTGCACACCAGACTGTCACTTTTAATGGATGTAAAGGTGACTGATGAATAATTTGAGGGTTTTCCATTGCCCAGAACCGACTATTCTGTTTGTTCACATATTCATTTAAATGAAAATGTGCCTCGTCACTCATTATGATTTTTTCATGAAAATCGGGGTTGTCATGGGCGAGCTGTAACATCCTATTGGCATATGTACGGCGGCGTAAATGGTCTTGTGGAAGAAGCTCTTGTGTCAACTGAATCTTAATGGAAACAAATGCAAATCCTTGTGCAAAATTGTGGCCAAACTTGTTCTTTGAAGACCAAGCTCCTGAGCACGGCGTCGAATTGAGGTTGATGGATTGTTTTGAACACTTTCTTGAGCAGCAGTAATGTTTTCAGCCGATCTTGCAGTACTTTGTGGCCCATGCTTGGGCCTATCACTTACAGACCCTCTTTCTTCGAAATCATTCACTACACGATAAATAGTGCGTTTTTTTGGCACGTTGTTTCTCCCAAAAATTTCACGTAACTTTCTCATCGTCACAGTAATCGATGATTGATTTTGATAAAATGTTTTAACGATTAAAACACGTTGGTTTATCGAATATTTTTCCATAATAAATTTTCCACGTGTGTACTTCACGACTGCCAAATATGAACTGTCAAGATTAACATTTACCACAATGGCGGCAAAACAAAGTAGTATACCTTCCCGGCGGACACCCTGTATATGAGATTTCATTTATTAAACGAATTAATTTATTCAAATAAAATTTAACTTTAATTATAGAATCAACAATTTAAAGATGATTTTATCTACTGAACTTAAACAAAAAAAAATTGACCTGGTCTAGGATGCACAAACTAATTTTGACCAATAAATTGCATAGCCATAAAACTTTACTATATACAAGAACTTGCAATATTTTTTAGTTGTTAACGTTATTTATTAAGAGTACATGCATTTTTTGTATAATGCAAAATGAACGGCATCAGACAGTCTGGCTACTACAACACTGTGTGAATATGAAAAAATTCTCAAAAAATAAGGACATTTTATTTTTAGTTATTAAAAAGGATTCAATTTGTACGAAAAGGAAACTTATGTTAAATTTAAACAATTTTACTTAGAAAAATATTTTGAATGCACAAAATAAATTATATCAATAGATCTGCTGAGGGTCATATTTCTTCTCGTTTCTCTACAAATAGTCTAGACTAATATTTTTAGAGTTTAGAAATTTAACAAAAAAAAAATATTTTAAATTATTTAAAATATATAAAAAATATTTAATATCTGATTTATTTGAATATGGAAATTTAATGTCAATGTAGCATTTATGCTACATTATGGTTCCTCATATTTTATCAAGGTATAAAGTCGATATTATTTAAATTTTTTAGTGTTAGTATTAGTATACTCTATTTCTATTCTATAGAATGTTCCGATTCTGACGGTATTCGATGGATAAATAAAGTAAATACGAAATTAAGTACCCATCCAATCGATAAGATTTGAAGTAGAATCCTTGTAACTTGGACTATATAGAATAGGTTAGGGTTTTTAGAAAATATTTCCAATTTTACCACTGCCTTATTTATAATTGAGTAATCCTAGATGGTACACAAAAGGAGATACATGACACTCAACCAAAATTGTCATTTTTTTTTATTTATTCTTATATTAGGATTAGGACAAATCAGAAAATAGGTCACTAATATCTGGAAAACCATCTTCATGCAGATGAATTGGTTTGTCACCCTAGGCTATTAATAAATGAATTGCAGCAGTTTAGTAGCTTCTCCTTTAAAATATTCAAATTTTATTGAATTTTAATGTGTTTTTTATGTATAAATTTCAAATTGTTTCTTTGACCTTATTCTGAACATAATTTTACACCTTTTTTTTAATAAAATAATTTGTTATTTCGTTTTTTTTTTATTCTTTTTGATTCGAAAAATTTAAATAAATATTCGTGTAATCTACAAAAAAAAAATATTTGTTCGGAAATTGTAATAGCATTTTTATTACCATAATTTTTGTTGTTATTCTTTAAAATATCTAATAAGAAACGTGAAAATTGAATAGAAGTAAAGGAAAAATGCAAATTCAAGTCACGAACTAAATTTAAATTGCATGTGGGTTTGTTAAATTTGAAATAGATAACAGTTAGCTTATTATAATGTTTTTTTTTTTATATAATTTCTTCTTATATTTAATGATATTTTTATGTTATTAAAGGTAATATTTATTATAACATTGATTTTCTATCTTTATAAATCAAATTTTCCACAATATCGAGATAATAATTTCATTTTAACATTCAATTACAAATGAATTTCATTGATTTTTATAGCATAATAACTGACAAAATAATTTTTTGAGGTAAAAGTTATAACATAATTTGTATACGGAATTTTATATATGTATTTAAATATATTGTACAATATCTGATATTTACCGCTGAAATCCAGCTCGTCTATGTGAATGTTTACCATCAATTATTCATAACTAAAAAAAATTGTGACTTTTGGGTCAAGCTATTATCATTATTAAATGTTGTTGATAGGTGGAAAGTAAAATGACATATACCGCAGAAAAAGAAATACAATAATTTCTTGGTTATGAATGTAGCGAAAATCAGTCTTGAACCCTTGAACGAGTTGATTATTTTAAGTAAGTATACGTAGAGATATTCAATACCCACCTAGAAGTTGATTATTTACATAAAGTTTATTCAGCCAAAAGTTTCGTTAATGATATTATAAAACGTGAAGTGTTCAGTCTTTAAAAATCCGTACTTTGTGATTTTTATAATTAACTCGTTCGATCGTACTATAGAGCTTGGTCAAATTGAAGTCCGTGCACATAACTTACATTTGGTATTAGCATAATACATAGTGCAACGGATGTTCCGAAACCTACAATACATTTCAAACTATAGCATATTTTATTATACAAAAAAAAATCCTCAACAGAACTAGACTTTGCGAAGAAGCCAAAATGACGGGTAAACGTCATTTATGTAAATGGTTTATTCAAATATGTGAGTCAGCTATATCTGGTGCAGGTGGACAAAACGTGCCAAACGTAAATCCACCTTAAGAAATAATTTTTAATAAATATACGAGAATTAATTTATAAGGAATTAAACTAATTAATTTATTTAAATACAATTTAATAATAGAATCAACAATTTAAAGATGATTTTATCTACTAAACTGAAACAAATAAAATGTAAATTTCATCTGGTCTTGGATGCACAAACTAGTTTTGACCAATAAATTGCACAACTAATAAATACTGCAGCACTTTCCAAAAAGTAATTGTGTACTTATAAATTTTTAATTACATACTCCATTACTATAATGAATAATGGAATAATTAATTACACCAAATGTAATTAAATTTTTGAATTACTAACGTACTATTAGTGTTTATATATAGAATATTTTATTACATATTACATTTTATTCATGGTATTTAATAAAATTTAAGAGTACTTCAAAGGAATTCACGGTACTTCATTGAAGCAATTCTTCAATAAATTCTTCAATTTCTAATTAATTCTTTGAAGTAAAAAATACTTCAAACTTCGAAGTACTTCATCATAACAAATGTTTGTAATGCGGTAAAGTAATTCAAAAATTTCATTAGATTTAGTGTAATGTATTACTTCATTATCAAGATAGTAATGTAGTAATTAAATATATAAGTACGATATTACAAGTAAGGAAGTAAAGTTACTCAAATTGAATTATTTGGTACTGAGGTAATGCCTCACCTTATGCACTACTGGTGTATCGGTATAATCTTTATGTAATGAATTTAAATAACCTTTATGTCATTATTATGGTTCAAAAGATATAGCAAAATAAATAGGAAAGTTATTTTTGACCCACGCAGTACTACTGGACTTCTAGTATTTATTAATTACGGATTACGTACACATTAATTATACGCATAATTGGAATTGGAGGTGGAGCGCTTAAATAAAAACTGTTTCATAATTCAGGATTTGCTGTTCAGATTCAGTGTGTCTTTATCCAGTTTAAGAAAATAAGACAAAATTGTGAATTTTTTTTCCAATTACGTTTTAATTCTCAACATTATTAATTTAAAAGTTTAAAATCTTCAATTACAATTGAAACTTTATTTCGGGAAATTTTCAAGTATATTACTTTATCTGAATCACGATCATTTTTAGGAATTTCAAAATCTCCAAATTTAGGTATCCTAAAAATAAGAAATTCATTTTTAGAAAATTAATATAAATTAATTTCAAAAATAAAACTTACTTTGTAGTAGCAAAACTAACAATCATATCAATCATTTTTTTTGAAATAATCTCTTCATCTGGACGAAAAGCATATTCATCTCGTGCTGGTAAATTGAATATAAGAAACATATCATCACCATGAACTGCTCCTGCATATATAAATACAATATTTTCAACACATATCCTATTTTTGTTATAATATAATCTAAATATTTTTTGTTTCTTACCAAAATTAATATCAGTTCTATTGGCCATTATATTAGCAGCACCAAAAGGTGCTGGATTATCATATAAATATGAATAAACTGGTGTATCGGTATAATCTTTATGTAATTTAATTGATTTTAATATTCCTCTAGTAAATAATTCATCTGTAAACATTTGTTGAATTATATAATATTTTTCTAAATTCGTAATATTATCCAGCATTAAATTATAATTATCTTTTAAATAATTTGAATATTTTTCGGCACCCGAATCCATTAAAGTTTCTTCATAAAATAATGCAATTGGTGCAAATTGATTAAAATTTTCAATAAAATTTTCTAAATATTTTTCTTCACCATTTTCATTTAATCGCATTAAATCACCAGCATTATAACCACCTTCAGCACTTGTCATAGCAACAATCCATGGTATTTTTCCAGATTTACCATTTTTAATTAATTGTTCTGGTTCATCGGTAATAAATGAATTTTCAACTGTTTTCGATTCAATAACCGGACCAAATACCCGAAACGGATTATATTGAAATTTTTGAAAATTACCAACAGCTTTAACAATATCATCAGCTGGTTTCAATTTTAAACATTTTGTCATTTCATTTGAATCATATGTTGGACAATTTAATAATAATGCTAATTGTGATGTACGTTCCAACATTGTCTCTTTTGGTACTATAACCCATGGACATAATGCTGTACCACTAAATGATATCGCTGATGATATTAAATTTTCAATACCTGGTGATAACATATGTAAATGAACACTAGCACCACCAGCTGAAAATCCAGTTAATAATATATTATCGGGATCACCATTAAATGATAAAATATTATTTTTTGTCCATTGTAATGCTAAACGTTGATCTTTTAAACCCATATTACCAGATATTTTATCATCACCAGTACTTAAAAAACCCAGTGGACCAAGACGATAATTAAAAAATACAATAACAGAATTTTCATATTTCATTATCAAATCATGGCGTAACCATTTACCTAAAGCAGAACCAAACATAAATGCACCACCATGTATAAAAACTATAACCGGATATATATTATTACCATGGATATTTGGTGTGAATACATCTAAATATAAACAATCTTCATCACCTGTCAATTTATTATTATCATCATAATGAAAATGATCCCATTGTAAACATGGTGAATGTGTTTCTGTAGCATTTCTGATATTATTATACCAATTATTTTTATATGGTTTTGGTGGTTCAAAACGATTTTCACCAATTGGTGGTTCTGCATATGGTATTGATTCAAATACATAATAATTTTTTTCATGTTTTCCACGTATTTTACCATTTGATATTTCAATAATTACATCATCCGAATTAATATCATCATCAGCTGATATAAAATTTGTTAAATTGATGATAATAAAAATGTATACAAATATAAATAATTTTTTATTTATTATGAAAAACATTTTTATTTTTATGTACAACTCTAACTACAGAAATTTCGAACTTAGTTTGAACAGAGATTACAGAATACTGCAAACAAAATTTAATTTAAATATTAATAAATTTATGAAATATTCAGTTTTATTATTAATATAATATTTACAAGAGATTATAATTATTTTGATTGTTTTTGTGGTATTGTAGGTCAATGATAAAAAATTTATAAATATTTAAATTTTAAATTTTTGGGAAATGATTTGTTTGAAATGATTCTTTCTTATATTTTCCCAAATTTTATAAAAACAGGGTGGCACAATAGAACAAGTATGCAAAATTTAAAAATACATAAAAATGACATATTCGAACTTGTAATATTGATCTTCTTCTAAGGCAGAGGAAAATAATGGATTTATCAAGAATTTAATTATAAGTAATACTTGTATATAGTTTTGTGAACAAGACTAGCTAATGTATACGTAAATAATCCAGCAACCATTCTGTTTTCAGCTAAAGAACAAGATCCGTGAATAAATTTTCCAGGATATCCGTAGTGTTATACAAGAGATCAAACATTATGAAGTCGAAATGATCCTATAGCCATTTTCAATGTATAATTTTTAATATATGATATTTAAAACTATTACAGAATAAACAAATTATTAAATATATATTCAAATTTAAACTCCTTCGATATTATTTCGACACCCTGGGGAATTGGAATATTCTTCTACCATAGCGATAACGTTATTGTGTCCTTCGTTATTTGAAAAATGTTATTCCTTAATGTACTTATTATTATTATCATTCTTAATGGTGATGATAAGGTATTAGCCTCTATAAAAAAAGAAGGCTTATAATTATTGCAAAAAGTCCAATGAGCTCATTGAAAGTATTATGTATAATATAGAAATTTACAAAATCACAGAAATATGTTTCACCACGCTCAGTATAAGTATCACAACACCTTGTATGAATAATATACCAAATTATATACTTTTCGTTATAAATAATCTTCGTTATCATAACGTATCATTATTAAACGATCAACTCCAGAATAAAACCCCTACATTATACTTATTACTAAAAGTCCCTAGTGCAAATCACACTAACTTGAAAAGCATTGTAATGACATAGTGCAAGATTAAGGGAAAATTAGGGAGCTTCCAGCGTCTACGAATTTTAAAAACTTATAAATAACTTTATAATATCAATGTACAAATGTACATACAATATTAATGGTTCAAATTTAAAGAGCACAGTTTGTAATTATTTATGATAATTTGTGTCCTTTTATTAAAAGTTAAAATTAATTATACATAAAAAATACCATTTACCTATTTCAAATTTTTGGTAACGATCGAGAACTTAAATTATGAAAAATATAATTATATCATTTAAATTATCATCTCATTAGTAGACTATATGTCACTACTGTAAATAATTTTTTAAGTAACATGTAGATGGCAGCATCGCTTTATATTAATTTAGTGTATTAATTTTTATTTTATCTCTCGATATAAATTTAGGTTTTGAAACATAATTAAAACGATTTTTCTACCAATTTCACATTTTTTTTAAATTCCTAGGACGTACAAATTTTAAAAAGCTTACGAAAATTTCTCTAGTAAAAATGTATGAATTGTAAAATTTGTACATAATATAAAATAAATGATAAATTTCGTAATGTGCTAGGAGCTAGGAGTATAATATAATGCAGAGAACCTCAAATACTAAAATCACCTAAAGCCTATGAAAGTGTTAAGAGTCTGCCAAAAAATAGATTAATTTTCCTGGAATTTCTTTTCATGTTAAGTTCCTCAAATTTAGTGATTTGTCTTGATACAAAACTTTCCTTGTAGATCATATTAATTTAATAAATAAGAGATCTAATGCACTTATGCACTTGATCATTTGTTATTAAAGTTATTTATATTATATTTGTTCGTCCTATATTAGATATAGTCTGTATTACATGTCTGGTTTCCGTTTTATGAAATTCACAAAAGTTGTCTTCAAGTTGTTTCTTCGAGTTTCTATTAGAAGTTTGAATTGGAAGGATCGTTTTAATTTTCCAACTTATAGCGCAATTGCAATTGCGATCAATATACATACTTGCATCTCTTGGACAAAATACGTGATTATTTATCATTTTATTGTATACGAGTGTTTTATCATTTACGCATATTTAAAATCTATAGTTAATGTTAAAGAATTTCAAGTACTTTGCGGTCTAACTAATAAAAATTATGGTGGTGCAGAATTTAATGAATAAAATTAAATAAAAACAAAATTTTTTTTTTTATTAATTTTTACTGTTTTATTTTAACTTATTGCTTATATTTTATTTAAACTTTTCTTTGTATATAGATTATTATTGCAAAAAAAAAAAAACGATTTTATTTTAAATTTATCATATTTTCACTTCTTGTTCTTTTTTGTTTATATATTAATTTATTTTACAAAAACAAAAAAAAATAATTCATATAATTTTCCCTAAATCATTCTTTAGTTTTTTTTTTCTTCAAAATTTTGTTTCATTAAACAAATATAAAAAAAAAATTAAAAAATTCAATAAAATGAAATTAAAATTTTTTATTTTTTGTTAAAATTAATTTTATTTATTGGTCTTTCTATTCTCATTTTTCTTTTACTTCATTTTTGTGTTGTTGATTTCAACAGAAAATTTAATTTTTTTTTTTATTATTAGATTTTAATAATGGAAGAAACAGGGGGTCATAAAAAATAAAAAATACATTTATAACTTATTTTCATAAAAATTTATATAGTAATTAATACCAGATCAATTTTAACATTAAATAAGTATTTAATGATTAAATAGAATATATATTTTTTTTTGTATTCTTTTTGTTTATTAGTTAACACATTTAATTTAATTTTGTTTTTTAATTTTATTTAAAAATTTTATCTCTTCTTCGATACATTTTCTAAATAGTTTTTAGTTATAATATATATTTTTTTTTCATTTTCAAAATAAAAATTTTCATCTGACTTGGCACTATGATAATAATTATATAATAAAAATTAATTTTGTTTTTTAAATATTTATATAAATTTAATATAATTAAAAAAAAATTATTTTACAAAGAAAACATAAAGAGAAAAATTCGAATAATGTAAAGAGAAATAAAAAAAAAAACTAAAAAACTAATTGATATTAAATTAATAAAAATATAATAATAATTAATAGTTTTTATTTAGTTGGTAATATTTAATAATAATAATAATAATAATTACGACTTATAAAATATTGTATTTTTTCGTTTGCCTTATTTTAATAAATTGAAAAAATTACAAAAAAAAAATCTATTATTCGTTTTTTTTTTCAGGAATGTAAGAAATTAATTATGTATTTTTAATCAATTGACAAAGAATTAAAAATATAAAGTTAATATTTATTCAATGTTCACGATTATATACTGTCAATTATTAAAAAAAATTCAACAAAATTTAATCAGAACTTCAAAATTAATGCATATTCAAAATATTTTGAACAATTTTGTTGAAAATAGACGTTACAAAGATTGGTTATTAAAATTAGCTCTCTGTAAACAATTAATTCATGGATTCATAATACAAATTAAATTAAGGGCCATCTGTACTAGATTTTTTTTAAATGGTAATAATTTTATTTTGTTGCAAAAAATTATGCAAAAAAACGTTATGGAATAATAAGATTTTAGATATAATTAGTCGATTCGGATATGTTCCATTCTTAATAACAATTCACGATTTATTAAATAAGTCAATCTCCATTTTATCCATTTTTTATGAAATTTAAATATTTTAAATTTAAATTTTCATTATAAAGTATTATAAATTTATATATATTATAAAATTATTGCCTATTTAAAAAAAAAAATCTATTGAAACAGAAAGTCATCTACATATAGATTAGATAGATAGTTCAATGAAACTACGAAACCTAAAAGAAAGTTGAGGATTTACTATAGAGAAAATAGTAAATCCTCAACTCACATTCTCCAATTTGAAGAAAAAAAAATTAAAAATTCATTTATTTTGTAAAATGTAGTTAAAATCATTTTCTTCCCTAAATTCATTCATAATGATATCAATGCAACTGAACTCAAAGCTAAATCAAGCTGACACGACGGTTTTAATTGTTTTCAATTCACAACCACTGGGTTTTATTTACAGCGATATTTATTGTTTTTATTTACTGTGAGTGCCAAATCCGCTTCAGCTGATTATATAATTTAAAAATTTAAAAAAAATTGTAAAAATGTTTTTGAGGATATTAATTTTTAAGTTATTAGTATAAAATAATAATATATTAACTTAATAAATTCACTCTTTAACATAGTTTTTTTTAATAATTAAAAAATAAATTCACTTTGACAGCATTTTACAGCTTTTGTAATCGTAAAAGTTGAAAGTTGGACAAATTTAGTTTACGAATTCAGCTGTGTTATGTTGCAGACTTTGCTCTGTGAATTGGAAGTAATATTTTCATATAATTTAACTTTATAACTTTGAGTTCAGTTTGTATTATGAATCTAGCATAAATCCTCAACTTTCTTTCCTTATTATTTTTATTCCAAAATATTTCGCTGTTCACCACCATACGATTGAACTATTTAAATGTAGATGAATTTTAATATCACCTATTACTTTAAATTTAATTATTACGGATTTTGTGGAAATTCTATATTCTAAAATATTGAACTGTCTGATTGCATTGTACTTGAATAAAAATTTAGAATTTATTCAATTGAATTGAATTTTTTAATTAATTTGTTAACAAATCAATGATTTAAAAACTTTTAAAATTTCTTACATTCCCAATAATATATAATATAATATTTATAGATAATTATAGTTTATTTTTATAAATTATTTTTCTAGTTTTTAAAAATAAAATAAAATAAATTAGAATAAATCGATTTAATTTATTTATTTATTATTTTTAAATGTGCCTATAATGCATAGTATTTTTTTAATTATATACTTTCATATTATTATAATTTATACGTTAAAATTTAAAATTAATTCATTCAAATAAAACATGAAATTTCTATAATAATAATAATTTTATTTCTTTTTCTTTTTTTTTTAGTAAATATTTCTATTGTTTTTATCGTTAATAAAAAAAAGTCTTTGGTTTCTTATTTATGTTTTTTTTTTTTTTACTTTTTTTAAATATTTTTATAATTTATTTTTTATACATTCGTTTTGTATTTTAATTTTTAATGTCGTCGATTTTTTACGAATAATAATAATTTGATTTAACTTTTTCTTTTTAAATGTTTTGATCATTATATTTTTTTTTTTATATCCTTAAACTTACATTTAGGGTTAAATTTATTAATTATGAATATGTATTTTTAATATTTTTTATATATATAATATTATTTAGTTTTTTATTTTTTCATTTTGATAATGATACCAAAACAACTGAAATGTGTTTGTGTGTAAATGTAAAGGTGTTCATTTAACGATTATTTATATTATTTGATATATTTCTTTTTTATGTAAATTTATGTTTGTAGTTTTTGTTTGTCAAATCATATTGCAATTTTTAATTTTTTTATTTTTAATTTAATTTTTTTAATATTTCTTTACTTTGTTCGATTCTGATGAGTGAGATAGAGAAGAATTAAAAGTGTTGTGAATAAGTGTGCAAGATAAAAGCAAAACAATTATAGGTAAATATTTTTTTTTTGGGAAAGTAATTCTTGTAATCGATTTATCACGTTATGAATGATTTTGTTTTTTAAATATTTAAATTGATCAGCTTTTAAATTATATTTCATAGTTTCATCAACAAATATTTTTGTTTTTAATTATTTAATGATAAAATGTAATTCCAAAAAAGTAATTAGAATTCTATATAATTTTAATCTTTTTATTTCTTTTATTCGATTAATGTTTACCAACGTAGTAAGACTATTTTAAATCTAGCCTTATCGAATTCATAATTTAGTAATATATATAGTTATTTAATGTTGGAGCGATAATGACAACTTCAAGTTTTTACAAAGATTTTGTTGTTAATGTGAAAAACGAAAATTATTATACTCATCTCCAAAAATTAAAATTTTATATTGTTTTTCGTGCAAATATCTTGCTAAAGTATCTGTTTCTTTTTAGTTTAATAATTAACACTATCTCACAATTATTATATCGATAACAAGTACAATTATTTTCTATAATATAAATTTTTTTTTTACATTTACGCATCTTTTTATCTAAATTACATATTTTAAAGAATCGAGTATTTGTTTTTGTTTGTTTTGTGAAGAAAAAGCATAAATTTCTAAATTTATTGTATTTATTTAATTTTTTAAACATGAAAACTTACACCATGATTTTTATTTATATTTGGTTTCTTTTTTTTTTTTTTTTTTTTGAGAAAGGTTGCGATTCATATGTAAATATTTTCGTGCATTTAAATTTAAATATATAAATTTATATACAATTATGATAAATGTATATTTGAAATACAATTTTAAAATTTTTGAATTCAGTCAATTTTGTATTTTGAGTGTGTATTGAATATGATCAGAAAAAATGAGTACAATTGAAATTTATAAAAAAATACTTTTAATACAGAAATAGTAAATTATAATTAAATAGAAAATGAATTTCTCTAGTTTGCAAGTATATGAAAATGCAACCTTTCCAAGGCATCTTGAAGTATTTGTTTTTTTTTTTTTTTTTACTTATTTAAATATAAAATTTTTATATTTTTATTTTTGAAAAAATATTTATTTTTTATTATGATTATTTAAAAAAAATATTATTATAATTTAATTAATTTTATATTTTTGTCCTAAAGCTCGATCATGGTTTTAATGCTTGTTTTTTTATTTAAACTAAAATACGTATTTAAATTACGTTTTTAAAAGATGAAAATTAAACAAATTATATTGATCTTATGAATGAACACAGTAATTTTATTATTTTTGTTTTTAAATAAATTTTATGTAATTTCTTTGAAGTTGTTAATATAAATAAAAAGATATATTTTGATAGAATGAATTCGTAAATGCAGAAATGAAAAAGTGTATAATTAAAGCCGAACCTTTAATTTATGATCAAAATTAATATGAAAATTAACTGTTTTATAAATAATTTTTTTTCGTATCAATAGGTATTAATTATTTAACTGATTTTGAGAAAATAAGCAAGCCACAACAGCAAAAAAATATATAATTATATCAGTAAAACTTTTTACATTAGTCGATTTTCAATTTTTAGTTAGAATTTATCATAATTATTAAATTTTTGAATATTTTTTTTTTTTTTTTGAGAAATTCATTTATATTTTAAAATTATAATTCGTATTTGTTTTTTATTTAGTTTTCTTTTAAGGAAAATTACTAATTAATTAATATCAATATTCATTTTCATAAAAATCAACAAAGTTTAAATAATGAGTGAATTTGATTTGTGTACTTCCATAAAATTAATTTACTGAAAAATCAAATCCCAGTTTCTGTTTAACCTTAGAAGTTGTATTCTTTTTTTATATAATATGAAATAACTTTATTCAATTTTTATACAGTGACATTTTCATTTCTGGAGTATTTCATTTTGTGATTGTAAAATTTAACATTCTTTTATTATAATTTTCATTGGAAATTTATTAATTAATTTTTTTACTATCATTAATTATTATTTCCATTAAATAATAGGTCAAATCTTTACTTTAATTGACATTAAATTATCCATATTTGGAAATTAATACAATTTGATAAACTAAACATTGTCATTGGTTAATTCTAAAATTTTATTTTTCATCAATATTTTTGTAGTCATATTATATAATTGATTTAAATTTATGATAATTTTTCATTAATTTTTGATAATTATTTGGTACATTATCTAAATTTTAAAATTAGTTACTAAATTTTTTTTTGTTGTTGAATTTTTTCGAAATTCATAAATACTAAAAGGAGAATATCATTGGAACAAGTGATTAATCATCGTCTATCGATACGTAATCAATTAATTAATTAAAAACAGTCGATTAATCAAAATCTACATTCGGTTTTTAAATTTTATTACATTTTGAAATTACAATAAAAGTAAAAAACATTAGAATAAATTTATACATAGTATTTTTTTAAAAAAATATTTAAAATATTCATTTGCAATCCAAATGTGCATTTACGATTTCGAATAATTAATTTCACATAACATTTATTTTTTAAAATAATATTTTATTATTTTATTTGTTGGTTTTAATGCAGTCTTTACGGCAAAATAAAAAAAAAAGTCTTCAAATAAACTCTAAAGATTAATCAACAAAATTATAATAATAAAATTTGATTTTTTTTTGTCATTGTTTTTAATTCGAATTAATTTTTAAATTTAAAAAATTATATAAAAATAATTTCAAAATTTTTCAGTATTTTTTTTTTAAATCATAGGGTTTTTTTTTTGTATACAGAATTGTTTTATAAATGATGACCCAAAGTTTTTTTTTTTTTCAAATACAATGACCATTAATTTAATTATATCTTTATTTTTAAAAATTACAAATTAAATTAGTTAAGAATGATTTTCAGTTGCATCTCATTATATATGCGACTCGATGATTGAATCACAGATTTCTAAACAATCAGAAAATTTAATAATTTATGTGCAGCTCATGAATTGCGACTAGAGTAAAGTATAACTTTCTGAACCACAGCCGCATTTCATGTTTTAATGTCTTATAAATTATAATTCCAATTAAGAACTAATTATCTAAAACAAGTCGCAACTCATGAGAAGCGACTGAAAATCAAACTTATTTTATTTATTAATTTCTATAAATCATTTATTATTTTATTATTAATCTTAAATTTGTGTTTTTAAATATCGTTTTTTTTATATAGTGACCAGAGATAATTAAAACAGTTAAACTAGAAAAAAAATTATATAATTATAAAAAACTACAAAAAATAATAAAAAAAAGATAAAAATTAGTTTAACTAATTTAATTATTATTAATTTATATATTATTATTTTTTTTTGTATTGTGTTTTATTTAAATTAATAATAATGATATTTTTTGTTTTGATTTTATGTTTTTTTTTTTCTAAATCTATGTTTTTATTTTTTATATAATTTAATTATTAATATTATTTTATGTTTATTTATTATACTAAGCGCTATTTTTTATTGTGTATATTTTGAAAATGTTGACGGTGGTTTTTCTATTTAACGAAACAAAATAAAAATAATATTTATTTATTTATAAAAAGCTAAGCGTCGGATCCTGAAAAAAAAAATAATACAAAAATATTAAAATAATATAGGAACAAAAAAAGTTAGGTTAAAAAAATTAAAAATTTCAAATATTTAGAAACTAAAATATAAATTTTATTAATTTAATTGACTTTAAATTTAAAAGGCATCCAGAAGCCATATTTAATATATTTTAATATAAATCGTTAAAATATTAATTAGAAACATAAAATTCAGGACAATTTAAAAACTGAATTTAAATTGAACAATTATGATTGTTTGAGAAAACTGGACTTTCAAATGAAATGCGGCTGACTAATACACGAATGCACCAATTAATCGGATTCACAATTTACCGAAGATAAATTATGTCATCAACACTATGATCGCCACAAAATTTTTGAGATATCTGCTTTTCAGGAGAAATGATGTTCCCTAGAGTCATACGATTCTCTTAAATTATTCATCCATTTCTTTGTTTTTCCTGCCTCTTCTATTTGTGCCTACAATTTTTCGCCGCAAATTATATGTTCAAAATATTCCAGTGTTCTTGTCTTTATTTAATTCATGAGCTCTTTTGATTTGGTCAATCTGATTAATACTACTACGTTTGCCACTCAAGATATCTTGAGAATTTTCCTATACGTCCATACTTCCAAAGTATCAGATTTCATCGTATCGCTTTCTTCATGGCCAATGCTTCTGAACCGTTAGTTACTTTAAATTTAGCTAAATCCTGCTTTTACGGAATATATATACTGCTTTCAGTCAAATTTATTTCGATAAATTTATATTCGGTAAAACTTTACATTCTGCGAATATTGATCATTGAATTTATAAATCAATAAATTATGAATTCGATTAACTGGCTACGATCCATCAACCCTAACAAATATATTTAAAGAAAACTCATCATTTTAAAAAATAAAAATATAAATTAAATAAAAAAAATTAAACAATATAAACTCACCTTATTTAATAGAAAACATAATAACGAAAAAAAAAAAACGCCAATGATGGTGTTACTTTAGTAGTTCAATAATATTGGTCATTATAATTTTTATATTATAATATTCTTAATATTTATATCATCCTATTTAAAGTTATTGAGATACTAAATTACAGTGTAGTCGGTAATATATTATAATAGTAGGTTTTTTTTTTTTTTAAATTTTTAATAATATTTTTTTTTAATAGTTTGTATTATTCATAAGAACAGAATATTATATTTTGGTTTTGCTTGACAAGTTTTTGGTTCATTTTTCATAATTATATTAATTTTATTTCAATTTTTTTCATTTTTTTTCTGTATATTGTCTCGTTTGTGTGAAATAATAATGAAAAATTAATTTGTGTGTATTTCATTTTTATTTTCACAATTCCGAACAACAAACAAACAAAAAAATAAAATTAAGAAAAATATTAACAACAAAAATTAAAGTAAATATATAAATATTTATATATATATATAAATAAATATATATATATAAAAAAGAAGAAAGAAAATTAGTTAAAAAAAAAAGTCGAAAAAAAATTAATACAATTACAATAAAAAAAAAATTTCCCAAAAACAAAATAAATAAAAAAATATTTCTTAAATATTTTTTATTTAAATTTTTTTTTTTTGTTATTTTTAGATATCATCATCGTCTTCAAGTAATTCTTGAACTTCATTTTCATAAATTGCATCTTCATCATCATCTTTCATACTGATATCATCAACAGTTGTTGTTGTTGCTGTTGCAACAGCAAAATCATTATCATCATCAGCTGCTAATAATTTATCTCGTTGTTGTTGTTGTTTTAATTTTTTCGCTCTCGGGGAATGTAATAATGCTTCTTCAGCCTGTGCAGCTTGTTTAGCTAAAGCTGCTTCCTGTTTGGAACGTAACAATTCTAAATCTGCTGGAGATCGTTTTTTACGAAATTCATAAACCAATGGAAATATATGTTCAATGGCATTTTGGACATGTGCAACACTTGCAGCTAAAATGAAAAAATGAAATATTTATTTATTTTGAATATGAATAAAGAAACAGCTATTAAATTTTTTAATGGATGCTAATCCATTAACTGATGATTCATTAAATTTATATCATGAGAAATTTGGAATCCATTTTAATTTTTATCCATTAGAATCCATTTTAATTTCATATCAGACTGAATGACGAATATACAGAATAAATAAACATTGGTTAAAACAAGATTTCAGTTAATGAATAATCATCTTAAACTGGACCGGGCCTGTATATTAAATTAAATAATATTATTAAAATTATTTTTTATTTACCTGTTACTGTAATGCTACCAGTTGAGAATATTTTCAATGTTGCTTTTGGATATTTTAATTTATATGTAACGCCTGGATGTAATTCAGGTTCATAGCTAGCATCCTTTTTATATTTTTCAGAAAAATTTACTATTTTTATTGCCCATGGCATACTGCATGTGCCCAATACATTGACTACACGAAAATTGTTAAAACGACAATTAAAACCTAATTTTTGAAGGCAACGAGCATATCGACGAGCTGCTATCTTAGCCTAAAAAAAAAATATATATATGAAAAATTAATTAAACAAAAATATTAAAAATGTATTTTGGTAATTTTAAACAAGTATAAATAATAAATTTAACGATTATTATTGCAATTTTCAATATTCATCTTAAGAAATTTGTTTATTATTCTTAATATAAGCAATAAATATCCTCAACAATATGGCAAAAGAATGCAAATAAAAAAATGTAATTTGAGATCTAAGAATTTATTATTATTATTCAAGAGAATTTAAAATGAAATTTATACATTAGTTTTTACTTTTTGCGGTTAATTTATCGAAAACAATTGATCGGCATCGGTACAATGCACCAAATTCACAATTGATCGAAACATAATTTAAGGAATTCGGAATTTCCGAAAGTAAATTGACAGGAAAATTGGTGAATTAGAAATTAAAAAATATTTTTAATTTACCAACGATTTTTTTTTTGTATTCGGTAATTGTGGATTCAGTAAATTATGTATTCGATAAATTGCATGTTCAGTCAATTAGCGTTTTACCAATTTTAACATTTATCTAAGACGTTTGTATTGTTCCTTTTATAGATTTACTAAAATCATTTAAATATAAGTTGTGGCGTACATTACACAAATTAGTTTGTCGATTTGAATACTCATAAACTAAATTGGTCGATTGTGGAGGCTGTGTTTACAACTTGAAAATCCATTTTCCAAATAAAGAACTTTAGAATGAATTTTTTTGATGAAACTTGATATCGAGATTTTAAATTATAATTATTAAGTGACAATTGCTAGAAAATGCAATAGTAGTAACTTAATTACACTTTTATTGGCTACCTTATCAAATAAGACAGATTCGATAACAACAAAACACCAACTAAAATAATAATTGAATATTTCTGATCGAATATTCAAATGTAATATTAAAGTTTCAGCCAACTATTTGCGAAAAATATAAAATCATTTGTGTAAAAAAATGATGAAAAGAATAAATTGTAAAAATAGACGAAGAAAAAATCGTAATATTTATTTTCCATTCTCTGAGAAAATATCAATTATTATGGCGTTCAAATTAAAATACATACATCATAATTGATTGAATTTTATATTGTAAATTACAATAAAACTTCCTTATCTAATTTAAAATTGCAATTTGTATTATTTAACTTTAAAACTTTGTGTATACACATTTTTTTTTCAATAAAATTTCTACTTGAAATTAAATTAAATATTATGAAATTAGAACAAATTTAATAAATACAAAATTTAATTTAATTTAATTTTAATTAATATTCAATAAGAATGAAATGTTTATTTGTGTTTTAATTTAAAAAGGTTTTTTTTAAATTAATATTCATTGTGAGAAACGCATTAATGTATTGAAATTTATTCAATATGATTTGTAATATATTGAATTTTAAGAATTGTATATACATATTTGAAACAAGTATATGATTTATATATTGTTTGAAAAAATTAGCTTGATAAATTTCAATATGCGTTGCTGGAAATTAATTTCATATAATTAGCTGGATTAATTTTAAGTGTTTTCGTTGGCCAATAATGCCAGTTTAATGAAATTTTATTTTCTACTGAGTTTTGTAAAAGAAAAAAATATTATTATTCCTCTTTTCCGGTGGTCTGAACACTTTCAAATACATATAAACTGTTTTGTTTTTGTATACACTACATATTTTCAAGATAAGTTCGTGATAATAAGAACTTATTATGAATGTATCAATTTGGTTAATATTTTCAGAATATCTCTTGTTTTATATTACAAATATTTTAAGAGAAGTTAAAGCGTACAGATTAACTGATATATTTTTTCCGCCTACGAAATTATAAAAAATGAACGTAATATTATTTTCCGACGCCCACACAAAATTCTTATCAATGTCCTAAAAAAATTCATAATTAAAATTAATATCATTATAATGAAAATAATAATTATTTTTTATTTATTATTATTATTATTTACCTGATCTTCAGATGTAGCACCAGTACAAGTAATACGACCCGATGACCATATTGAGGCAGTTGTATATGGACGTCGTAATTTCATAGTGACCATACCATTTTCACGACGAAATTCAACATTGAAACCATTTAACGCAATATCACGTAAATTTAAATGACATCTAACACTAAATGAACAAACTACATTATTTATAACTATATCAATTTCAGGTTCTGCTTCTTGTTCTTCATCATCATCATCATTTTTTGTAATTATTGTTTGGCCATCAGTACAATCTGTAATATCACTACCATTTTGTTTCTGATGTTCTTGATCATTTTTTAATTGTTTGACAGTATTATTATCATTATTATTAATATTATTATTTGATCCTTGTGCAAAATGATGTTGTTGTGATTGTGTTGCTAATATATTCGGTGGTAAAATTTGTTGATGTGGATGCTGCTGTTGATTTATTTGTTTTAAATAATTCGAATTAATTGAACCAGCAGAAGAATTAATAGAAGACAAAGACGAATTTGATGAATTTGTTAGGAGTATATGAGAATTAGTAGTTGTGATTATATTACCACTATTATTACTATTATTACTATTGTTACTAAATTGTGAAAAATATCTAGGAAATTGATGATGTTGTTGCTGTTGTTGTTGTTGTTGATGATGATGATTATTATTATTATTATTAAGTTGACTGCTATTAATTGTTGATAATGTTGTTGAT
Organism: Rhamphomyia laevipes; assembly: GCA_963920725.1. Classification (NCBI taxonomy): domain Eukaryota; kingdom Metazoa; phylum Arthropoda; class Insecta; order Diptera; family Empididae; genus Rhamphomyia; species Rhamphomyia laevipes. The sequence goes on from OY987256.1 coordinate 44,746,774, forward strand.
CCTCCTCCTCCTCCTGTTGTTATAATATTATTATGGCTGTTTATTATATTATTACTACTATTACTGGTGGTTATAATTTGTTGTTGCTGATTATTATGAATATTATTTATTAAATTTAATTGTTGATTATGATTATTTAAATGATGAATATTATGATGTGTTAATTGTTGTCCAATATAAGCACCAGCATTTTGTGTACCCTGTATACCACCAATATTATTACTATTACTACTACCACTAATACCGCCTTGTGTAGCCGCAGTCATGTTATTAATAATTGATGATGATGATTGTATACTATGAACCATTTCATGTGGTAATAACATTCGTGTTGTTGTAATTGTTTGTGGATTATTATGTTGTAAAATTTGTGTTTGTCCTGTTGTTGTTGATAATAATTGTTGTCCGGCTGTTGATATTGGTAATTGATTATTTGAACCATTATTTGGAACTAAATTTGTTGATTGTTGTTGCTGTGTACCACCTCCACTAACAGTTCCATTAACCAATGATTTCATACAGTTATTTTTTTGTTGTAACAAGGTAGCCATTCCACTACTGTTACTGTAATGCATAAAATTATTTTTTTGCGTTACGTTTTTAAGATTTTCCTATTGGTGTCCTTTTTTTATAGTTCCACAAAAAAAAAATACTAATCAATTTACTATGATTCCTTTTGATTTTTTTGTGATATGCACAATTTGCTACTATAACAATTATTTAATGTGTTAAAGTCCGTTTACAATTGCAATTTAATATTTTTATTTTTATTTTTTTGTTCAATTAATTAATTATATTTTTGTTTTCCATTTTAGTACAAAAAAAAAAATTGTATTTATTTATAGTATTTAAAAAATTATTGAAAATTATTTATATTTTTTTGCTAGTTCAGTTTTTTGTTTTTTAGTTTTTAAAACTTTCCACAGAAATTTAAAGGCGACACACAATGCTGCTAATTAAGGCTCTTGAGTTGTAAGTTTATGTATTTATTTTGAATATTATAAAATTAATTATTTTTTTTCTTTCGTTTCCTTTTCTTTTTTTTTGGTTTATTTATCTGAAAATAAGAAAAAAAAAATTGTTATTAAAAATATTTATTTGTTTTTTAAAGGAAAATATTATAAAATTATATTTATATAAAATATAAAAAATGGTATTGTGCTAATTGATAGAAAACAATTACAATTAAATCATTTTACAACGTATTCTAGGTTGGTTGGTTGGTTAAAGTGACGAGTCCCATACAACATGACGGAAACCCCAATTAGCGCGTTAGCACCACGCTGTTTAATCGTGGATCTACTAGCTCTCCCAGTAAAGTATCCAGCTGAAGCCTCTTCTAGCTAGTTCATCCGCATGTTCATTCCCAGTTCAGAACAGAACCAACAGCAACGTGATTTTGTACTGGTTCCCTACGTATTCTAATGAATGTGCTTTTTCTGTTAAATTTACATTCTGTCAATTGTCCATGAATTTTTTTAGTTAAACAAACAAAGAGTGCTAAATATGAAATGTTCTTGCGATGAAATGTGAACTAAATAAAATTTAGAAAAAACACGTGAAAATTTTATTTATGTTTTTGTTTACCATAAATTTCTGATCTTTTTATCGAAAAGGTCCTCAAGCGCTATAAAAACTACAATATTTATGAGAAATTCAATAAATAATATTACATTTCAATAATAATTATCAATGGTTGTACGAAAATATAATAAGAAATTTACCTGCAATACAAAAATGTAATAAAAAAATGTACAAGGACATGTCATTGGTAATATAATCATTTACCAACAGTCTGTGCTCGAAGGTCTACAATAATATATTTTAGATAATAAACAAAATTTGTATTAATTACTTTGTATTTGATTGATATCGTCTCTATAAAATTTTTAATATTATATTGATAAACATATATTTCAAAAATTTAAGAAAAATACATTATTAGAAATCAAACGCGTGGAGGATATTGATTCCAATTACCAATACCGAAATATTTGTTTTTAGAAATTTCGGTTTTTGTGGTGTGTAGGAAAAAAATCTTTCTTACAAATTATTGTTATTAAAATATAATATTGTAAGATAAAAATGGAAATTATATGTAGAAAATGATAAATGATGATTGAAATAAGAAATCTCTGACACTTTTAACAATAATATAAAATTTTGAAACAAAAATAATTCTAATTTTGAAAATAAGTTGGAATATTTATATTGACAACATTAATTTTAATCAAACTAATTTCATGGAGCGAGTACAGAGTAACCAATAAAGAAGTTTTAAATCGCATTAAGTTGCAGATAAACGTTCAAAGCGAAAACAATATATTTCGACGACTTGATGAGGAACCCGAAGTATAATATTTTATAGGTAATAGTTCTGCGGAAGTTGACGGTAGAATAGCCACCGGTATAATGCTCATATCGTAGTTTGAAATTCAAAAGCATTGACTGATATTAACTTATTTAATCTGGTGCGAATGAATAGAGAGAAACATTTCAAAATATCATAACAACATCAACAGCAGCATCTAGTTAAGTTCCAATAAGTCGCTTACATGCAATGTATTTGATTACAGAGACAGAAGAAGAAACAACTATATTTGCAGTTGTTTCATGAAACACAATCTAAAACAATTGTTACATAACTACATAGTTTCAATATGGAATTTAATGTATTTTTTTATGAAGATCTCATAGAATCTATGTTTTCATATTAAACAGTTATTTGCGTATGTTTATCGTATAAATTATTTAATAATTTTTATCCGGTCAGCAAAAAAAATATATATAATATTTATGTTACAATATGTATTTTTATTGTTACCAAAACTACATTGTTTTTTAATGTTTGTTCGGTACATAATTTTATAAATTCTCAATAATTGTGTAAAATTAATTATATATTAAATTAAGTTTAATTAAATTTTATCTTAATAATTCTAGGTTTTATGTATAAAATATATTAACAATATTTGAATATACATGTATATATAATTACTTTAAGACTTACTATCGTCCATTATGAATTTTGAATACATTTCCGGCAAAACTATGTTGTTCTATTTAGAACGGAAGGAGAAAAGATTAATATTTTGTGTAGTGTAAAATGATCAACATTTTAACAAATTTTTATGATAAATAGAAAAATATTTTTATTATTTCCAGCTTCCAGTTATTCAGAGTTTTGAGCTAAACAAAAACTCGGAGTCCTGTTTAATAGGTATTACATAATATATGGAATTTGTACAGAAATTTTAGATTTCTAGTCTAGGATAAGATCAGTAAACTATTTCAAATAATTCGGTAATATTGATTTGGATTGGGATCAATTGAACTTCACTATTACAAATGTTACGAGTATAGAGGTATCAAATCAACTAGAGTGCCAAATTTAATTCAAATCGGATAATAATTATTTTTCAACTTCTGTTATACGTATAATTTTAAGGCTTTTCTATTAATTTTATGTGAGTTTTTATTATTATAAACTTTATATTTTATAATTTAGATTCTAGTAATATTAACTGATCTCCAATGCTTTAATGTGTTGCGTAGCGTTTATATAGTACTCGGTAACTCAAATGTTTATAAAATAAGTTGTTTACTTGTTTACAGTTTTTGCTCTAAGTACAGTTATACTTATGCTATCGCATAGCTTTTATAATTAAACAGTATATGTTTTAAGTTGACCAATCTATTTTTATAGATTTCAACATTTCGAATTCCATTAAATCAATTATGTATGATATTCTAGAATTTATGAATAATAAATAATCTTAGCTTAAATTTTATCATAATAATTCTATGGTATATGAAATATGGAATTGTACGCAGAATCTCCACATTTAGATTTAAACAATTACCATTTTTCAATACATCTTGCAATCACAACACTTCATATCTATACCATAACTCCTCGTAATATTATAAAATCATTAATTATTTTCTATAATAATAATTGTACAAATCGTGGTCCATAAATTTGACCAAAAATGTGTTATATTTACGTGCTTTTCATATTTTTTTAAAATAAGATTGTTTGTTAATAAATCACGTTTTAAACGAATGAATTTATAAAATAAAATGAAGAGAAAGAGAGAAGAATGCATTCGCATTTCCACGCAGACGTAGCTAACTGAAGTGAGAAATTAAGTCGACCGACACGACTATGACAATGTAGCTATGATTCAAAATAATTAAATCGAGATTGTTTCAAGAATTTATTGCATTTATTTATAATTATTGTTTACATATAAATAAATATTTCTAATTTATTCTTACTCTTAATTGTAGTGTACTTTTATAAATTTCACAGCAACTTTATTTATTTAAAACCAAGTTAATTTGATGAATCAACTGTCAAGAAGATGAAAAATGAATTTAAATTTGGGTTTTATTTTCAAATATTTATAATAATAGACATAATAAATGTCAATTTAAATCATAAGAGTACATTAAGAATTATTATGGTTCACCCTTTAAATATAATATAAACAAAGAATATTTATGTTTACTTAGCAAAATTGAAAACAAAATTTGTAATCTTAAAAATATTTTTATTATATAAACAAAAAATATCCTAAAAATTCTAATAATTTGAAGAGGGATTTGTACATAAAATATGGCCATAACAGTGAACAATTGAATCAAGATACGAAATCAATGTCTATGACCTGATAAAATGAAATTTTATCTTACAGAATTTATTTTAATAAGAGTCTTATGATATTTAGCCATTTTTTTAGCGTTTAAATTTAAACAGAAAACAGTAAAGCGAGAACGATGAGATGGATAATTATAATGAGACGTACGTATAGAAAAAAATCACGGGAGTAAGGATGAGAGTTGGCGGTATTTTAGTTTTAGTCCACTCAGAGAAACCTATTTAGTACCAATAAATTTATGTATATATTAATTTAATATTGAAATATATATTAATGGAGATGTATATATTAATGGAGATGGATTTTATTGTATTCTCACTTAGTATAATCTTACGTAAACAATTTTTCATTATAATTTCACTGAGTAAAAGAAAATCCTTTCTACACTTCTTTTTAATTTTTTTTTATATTTAATACTGAATAATTTTCCTCTTACACAAGTAAATGCTTAATAAATACTGTGCTAATCTTGTTTACTAACGCTGCTTATATATCCTTAAGTCGAATTTTAGTATTGTTCCATTTTATATTTACAAGCGTTGTTTACTTTTAAATATTCTTTGAATTAGAAATAATGCTAAGATCAGCATAATTTATGTTAATTTATGACAGTTGCGCAGTCTTATTTACATATAGGTACGCATAATAAAATAATCCTAAAGAACACGTGTGACATAAAAAATAGGAAAAACCTTATAGGTATTGATACCTTGAGCTTCTATAAGCATATTCAGAATAAGCCATAGAATTTATAATTAGAAAAAAATTTGAAAATTGATTATTTTAAATATACATGTAATTCAATTCAGGACCGAAAATCGTTTTAAGTAATGCTTGGCTCTATATGAATACCATTAATAATTTGCAATGTAATTTGTAATTTAAAAACAGGGAAAAATGTTGGAGTATTTTAGCTGTCAACAAATATTTCAATATTAAGCCATTAGCTTATTTAACTAAACAGAAACTTCGAAATCCATATAAAAATTAGTTTAGGTTCAAATTTCAATAAAAAAATATCACTAAACTTCTATCATTGAGTGGGGAGGTCAAGGCTCGATATGGGATATAGCTCCATCGGAACAAAAAGAAGAAGAAATTTTCAAGCAAGGAAAGTTTATTTCCAATAAATTTTTTATGTGAAATCTGTTGCAATTCTGTAATTAAGAATTTTCTTAAAATTACTCAAAGAATTATACCATTTTTCTTTAAAAAAAAAGATTTTTTATTTATTGCTTCGTTCTATTTATCTCTTTTATCCGCCATTACATATTTTTTATTGAATTTTTATACGCCACTAGTTTCAAACTATCATAACAACATAATTATAATTCAAATAAATAAATTTTCCTAATTACAATATTTAATATTATAATATAAACGTAAATAATTTAAAATTTAACCTTAAGAAAATTTGTTTTTCAAAAGCTATTGTGTAATTTTGTTTAAAAAAAAATATCAGCTGTTAAACTCAATTGACTGAAATTCAAAATTTATAATAAATGCTACTAAATATTAATGTAAATATGTATAATTAAAATTTATGTTAAAATGAAAATGATAAATATTCGAAAAACCTAAATTTGAAATAAATATTTTTACAATTAGTACTCGATTTTACACTAATTAATTAAATTTATAGAGTAGACAACATAATTTAAATTGAGAATTTATAAAATTAAATATAATAATTAAATAAAATATTTATGTATAAAACACAACAAAAACAAAACAAAAACATAACAACAAAATTTCTAATTGTCAGATAGCGTAAAACAAAAATGTGAAGAGCGAATCGTTTACGACCACGTGCCTTATTTTTTCATTTTCAATTTCCATTCCACTACAATTTTATTAATAAATGTGTGTATTGGTGAGTATTGAATAAAAAACTTTTTTTTTGTACATGACCATTCACCCCAGTATGCACAGTCACACATAGAAATAATAATTAACCGAAAAAAGCGCAATTATTTTATGTACCCATTTCGTCGTTTACAATTTGATCTTAATTTTTATTATATATTTTTTTTTAAATTATTATTTATAATATTAATTTTAATTATATAGACGACAACTGCTAATCACAATGAAATCATTTTTAATACAAGCCGCCGCCGTGTGTAAAATTCTATTTGAAAATTAGTTTTTTTCATATAATTTTAATTTTATATTATTAGGTGGAAAAATTGCGGTGAAATATGAATTTTTTTTTTGTTTAAATATTTTTATTACTATTAATATTATTTTCAGTAAAGAATTTAATTTTGAATTTTGTGTTAATATATTCAAATATAATTTTAAAAAACGTCATCGTTACATTAATAACATAAAAATTTGTAAGTAACAAAATTTGTATTTTAGTCATGTTCTTAAGCTTTTAGCCGGACGATTAAATACGTTACGTTAAGATAAAAATATAGTTAAAATTATTTAATAAAAATTATTATTGTATATACAGTGAAAACTCATTATAGGAAACTTTGTTATAAGAAACTTTCGTTATAAGCAACCCTCGATATAGTCGACAATATTTAATTTTATAAATTTAATATAAGAAACTTGAAGAAACTTGAACTCTAAAACATGTAAAAAAAAACAAATGCGATTTCAATTCAACAAAAAAGAGATATTATAGGAAAATTAGAAGATGGTGTTAAAGTAAAGTAAGAATAAGAACTTTATATAAGTTTAACCAAAATACAATAAGTAAAATAAAGAATAACGAAGAAAATAGAACATAATTTGTTTCGAAGACCTTATGCAATATTTATTTTCACTTTTCCGCTGTGTCGTCAATTTTTAAAATTATTATTTAAAGTTTTGGAAAAAATTCATAAAATGCTTCAAAATTTATAATTTACTTGAAGAGTTAAATCTTTAATTATAGATTGTAGAACAGCTGCATACAATAATTATTGTACAATACGTTAAGAAAAATCATTTCAAATCAATTTTCGAAGAACAAATTCGAGCTTATAATAAAATTTTCCTCTGTTTTTAACAATACTTGCAAATATGAAAATTACTACACAGATTGTGGAATTTTTGAAATATATATCAAAATTAATTGTAATACCTGAATTTCAATAAATTTTACATATCGCAATCAAAAAAGAAGAGTAATTTTCTTTGGTACCGCTAAATAATTTTTTTTTTTTTTTTGTATACCAAACCAAATTCAATATAGGAAATTTTATTAAAAAACGTTTTCAAAAAGTTTTTTATAACGAATTTTCACTGTAATATCAACTAAACAAAAATTGTTTCATTCTAGTAAATAATATCTAAAATCTGAAGCATAATTATTCAGAATAATAACATATTTTAGACATTTAGAAAAATCGATTTTTAAGCAACAATAGATCTAAATCTAAGAATAGACCGATTTCAGTGTTTTTAAAGCCGTGTAGATGTAGAGTAAACGAACTTTTCTTATACATACGAAAATTTCTGAAAACATTATTTAACACAAATGTTAATTTTCATAAATTACCACAGAAATCTCTTACATTTATAAAGAGATCATGATTTTGATGCTATAGACATCTAGTTTCCAGCTAGACATTTAACCCATAGTTACTAGTCGTATTGTAAGACCAAAGATTTGAAATATTTTTATAACCAAAAATGATACGTTTAAAGGAAGAGCTAGCTTTGTTTAATCAATTTCATTGCAACCATACAATAAAGAATTATTTTTTTTCTTCGAAATATCATATTGCTAGCTGGTTAGCATTTATATATTTAGAAAAATTATATTTATTATTATTGTCGGACATTTATTGCGCATTTTTAAGACAAAGAAAAGTTTGTTTGGCCTATTACGCCGTCGTTTGACGTTTGACAAAAGTTTTAATTTTGATATAAAAGGAAAAACACACAATTTTTATGTATGATGCAGTCAGTGTTTAAACAAATTAGCACTAGAAGTATACATACTTTCATAATGGATTGAATTTTCTGTATTTGGCGAACATTTTTATTGAATTTTAAATCAAAATATAATAATTAATGGAAGCAGTTTTTAAAATCATTAATTTTATTTCGACTGCATTGGAGTTTGATCTATTAAAATTATAAAATATTTAAATTTAGATCTTAATTTTTTTTCAGAAAAATTTACCTTTAGTGCACGTACAGTCTCTGTACGTACGTGCACTAAGGGTAATTTTTTTTAAAAACATACTGTACGTGCAATAAAGGTAAATAGTGCAAGTATAAGTCATACAGAATAACGCTGTTTTATTGTATTTTCATATAAAAATACACTAAAGCACAGCTTCCAGCACTGAACATTGAGTCACTCTATATTTTTCCTATTGCTATTAAGAAAATAAATCTTAGGTTCCAAGAAATTATAATAAGAAAAATGTATTTTTAGGCCCTCTAAACCGAAACAAAACTGCTTCATAAATCAACTTTTAAATACATAACAAGTGGGTACAGAAAATTTCAACTCCTTTGTGCTATTTTCTACGGTCCTTAGGTATAAGATTGGGGTGTTTCTAGTAAGTCTATGGATTTCGTTATTGCAGCAAACTTGAAGTGTATTCTAGTACTACAATTCCAGTACTAGAGAACTGAGTATACAGTTCTCTTTGAATGAGACCTCTACGTCTAGCGACTGCTGGGCAATGGCATATGAGTTATTCTAGAGTATCAGCATGCCCTGGATCACTGCAGTTCCAGCGCATGTTTGCCGGTGCGCTCCGTAAATATGACTTCTGCTATCTTAGATTGGGAGCACGGTAGGAAGAATAATGTTTCCATTTCTTCTTGTTGTAGGTATCTCATATAGTTTTAGTTATTTTACAAATATAGATTACTTCGCTTTTAACGCTTTGTAAACTACGCCCCTTAAATACATAATAAAAATAAATAAAAATTGTTTATGATAAGAAATTACGAAAAACTTTTAAATACGTAACACAGTAAACTAAACAGAATTTTTACAAATAAACAATATTATTTATTAACAAAATGCTAATAAAAATTTCAGAAATTTTTGGTTAATCGTTCAATTTGTGAGCCTCCTCCCCTCAATTAACTTTGTCATTAAATCTAAAATATAATAGCAAAAAATTTTGCTTTCTTCTGCAACTTCAAAAGAAATTTAATAATTGAAAAGTTTTCTTTTTCTATTTATGGAAATATTAAATTATATAGAAGACAATAAATGATTTTCTAATATTTATGGTTATATTTTTATTGATTTCAAATTTGATGTGCATAATTTTAATGATGTTTACTATATTTGCCTGTACGTCTTACTTATATCATAGTTAATATTCTATATATTCTTTGAATATTACACCCCTACATAAAAAACCTACAACACAATATAGAAATAACAAAAGCTACTAAGCTAGGGGTATCTCAAAACTCGTAGTTAACAGAGCCTTTTAATAAATTTCAGGAATATATCATAAGTGTGCAAAATTTCAGATCTGTAAGTACATCAAGAATGTATAGTACCATCAAAAATGAAATGGGCTGATTAAAATAAATTTTACTGACATCAACTAGATTACAAACAAAGCCGTGATATATTGAGCACAGCTATACGCAAAATTCAATCTTTAGTCTCGGAAACAAAGAAAAAATTAATCAATCTTTCTATCAAAACTCTTCATAGTTATATTCCATAACTACTCGTAAACATTTTTCAATAATAACAAAAATTTTATAAATATAATTTTTCTACGTATTTCTTTGAAGTTTTATAAGAAGCAATAGCAAAGTTTACAATCAAATTTAATCATATGCCTAATTAGAGATCAGAGTAAAAAGTTTAGTAAATAATTATCATTAATTATATGTATTTGAATCAATTAAAAATATTATACAAAATTTATGGTTGAAATTTAATAAAAAAAAATGATATATTTACATAAAAATGGCATAATTGTACTTTAATTAATTAGCCATAAAAAACTTAACAATCGCACAACATATTTTGTATATGTAAATTCTCAAGCGGCAGTAGTCATAGATGAAAAAAGCTCATGAGTAAGTAAATACATCAATCCTCACTCAAGTAATTGAATAAAAACAACAGTTGTTAATTGCTAATGAATTACAAAAATCAGACATGAAATAGCCGATGTCGGAACTGATACCGTATTCTGTGGCACCTCGAAAAACCATCTTTGCAGGAAATTATGGAATGGAAATAATTATACTGTATACTGGAGTAATTTCCAACGTAAAAAAAAAACACAATCACGAAAACTGGAGCTTTGTGCAATTCGTTTTTTTACAGACCACACTGCTAATTAAAATAACACTTGAACTGTCGAATCTGCTAATGTCAAAGAAACTGCTAAATTTGCAGATGTGATGACATTGCTCAGAAAAAACTAAGATGCTCTTGAGTAAGGCGTTTCTAAACCTTCAGGAGTTAAAGTGGGCAAATTTGTCAGGAATATTCTAGGTTTTCCACAGAAGCCTGGACATCAATCGTCTCTAAATTATTTATTAGTATGCTATGCATAATATTTCTATTAGGTGGCAGTACAGAGGGGTAGAAATGTCCTAACAACCTATTTATAATATACATTCAATTATAATAATTATGTTAAATAATGTACAATAGTACAATTAAGAATTAACATTTTAGCAAGTATAATTTGCTGATTGTAGTACTTAGATCGCAATTATTTAAAAATGCTATCATATTTTTCAGACTTTTCTGCTGAATTTTTAATTTATCTATATTTAGTATCAATTAGTTACAAAAAGCATTTATGACAAATTTACTTTAAAATCTGGCACATTGCATATTATTAAAATGTATAAAAAATTTCCATATGAAAATTATGATACGATGTAAATAACATCTGAAGCCACTATACCCGCAATTACAAAACCAAAAATAATTTAATTAACAAACCTTCAATTATGCACTGTGAAATTATATTTCTATACGGCCGTTTAGATAAAAAAATATTTATAGTTTTTATATAATTTATATTTATAATAAAATGAAAATTTATTGATAGAATTTCCTGTAAAATTTATATAAAAATCTATTTTTATCATTCGAAAAGCTAAGAAAATATTTTAGTTTTTCCAATTTTTTTTTTTTTCATATAGCACACAAAAAAATAAATAAAGTACATCTGAAAGGAGGTAATCAGGTCAAGAACATGCAACTTTATAAAAAAAAAATGCAATAAAATCTTTAATGTATACAACGAGCACAAATTAATTACTTTTTACATTTTATTTATATATAAAAATATATAAATTTAAAAGTAATATTTTCATATTTTGAATTTTATAAAATCAAAAAACTGATCTCAAAAAATTAACTTGACAAAAAAAAATTAATAATTATGGTGTCATGAAATTATTCAATCATTTTTTTTAATAATGTACTTTTTGGATTTAATTAAAGAGGTTAATCGCTGCGAGTTCATGCACGTAAGTCAGAATTAGATCCATTGTAGTCAACAACTTATTCGACCGGATTTCTAAAATTGATTTCCAATCCAGAAAACTTGTTTAATGTAGTTTCTTTAAAGTATTAAGAACCAAAGAATTGACATCGTAGGAGCATGAGCATGACGGACACAAAAAGTGTCCAGTTGTTTCATGTTCGTATGCGCATCCTCAACAAATGTTCACCTCGGATCACAGTATTTTAAAAACAATGATTTCCATCAACATTGAATGGCCTGTTAAGATAAATGTATTTATAAATTGCAAACTTATTAGAGCCCGGAACTAGGAAGAGTTAATTATGACTTTAGGAACAAAATTTCAAATCTAAGACATTACCCGACTACAACACCATCATAGAGTTCAGCTTACTACAATCTCCGATTACATGACCATTGTAACCGGATAAGTTGGTTAGCTGGTTGGTTGAAAGTAACAAAGTAACAAAAAGGGAGTGAAAGTAACAAAAAACCTTCACGCATCGAGAGTTCGTTCTACAATTCGCATGATAGCTTATTCATTCAGAACAGATCATTCCAATTAACCTCTCTTTAACATCCTCTAAAGAAAAATTGATTTGAGCAATATTCCATTTTGTAATTAATTTGGAAGGTCCTAATCTACACACCTCATCCATATTGGTTAAAAAATTTAAATATTTTACTGTAGGCCAGTAACAGAGAAGGTGTTCTGGTGCTTCATCCTCTAAAGAAAAATTGATTTGAGCAATCTCCATTTTGTTTAACTTGATGTTTTGTTTTTATTACAAAAGTTAATTAGTTATTTCATAACTCCCCGGAAAATTCAATATACCACAATATTTTTATGCTTATTCTAAATAATCTAAATAATGCTTTCAAAAACGTCGCAATAATTAATTGATTGATTGATTAAATGGGAACGGCAAATGGATGCATGCACTTAGGCTTAGGCGAGAAATAGGCCCATTTTACCCCATCGTACTGCAATAATTATTAATAAACATATTTTTTTTTGTAATTATTAATAAACAAATAATTAATAATTCATAAACTTTTATTATAACAAGACAAAAATTAATACAAATTTAATTAAAAACGCTTGAAAATTTGCTTAATTAAACGTAATAAATTTAGCTTGTTTTTTCAATTCTCTTCTCTCCTGTTAGAATAATTCAAAAACAAAATTTACTAATTAAGTAAATCCGACAAAAATCGCTCACTCTCTTGAAAATTGCGTAAGCTTTTTTAAACTTTTTTTTTATATATAATTCATTGTGAAATTTTAGTGTTGTAGTTTAACTTGTGTAGATGATAAGCGTGTAAACAGAAATTTAGTTGATATAGTGTTAATAAAATATGTTTAAGGGAAATTATATTCAATGGTTCGACAAATCTAAATGTGGAACATTCTCCACCTCTAATGTGATAGTTTTGAAAATATTATTTATTACGTATTGAAGAGCGGAATTTCATTCATACTAATAATTTTTATATGGATTCAGTGACTTCAAATTTCTTTGAAAACAATTGAAAGGCAACTATTAAAAATATTGTGATATTTAGTTGGCGGAAAACTTTGATATCTCGAGCAGGAAATAATTTAATAAAATATTTCGTTATCAATTTTTAACCCAGGACTTGAATTGGAGAACTAATTGAATGTAGTTTTAGTGAAGCTCTGTGACGTGACCCATTAGAAGATGTAAATTTGTTATACTAAAAATTCGTATAAGTATTAAAAAAAATACGTTAAAATGAGAGAAAGATAGAGAGTGAGAGACTTTAGAGCAATAAATAAATATTTTCCGAAAACTATTTTTACATAGTTAACGAAATGTGAAAAACGATTTTGACAATTATTTATTATGAATTTTAATGAGATTTTTATTATTTTGTTTTATATAAATTATTATACACGTGATAAGTTTTTCAATATTGATAATAATAATAATAATAATAATAAATAATAATAATTCTCGTAGTAATATATTTTTTTTAACAAATATTGTATATTCTTAAATTATTTCCTTCCATTTTATTTATAGGGAAACATGTTTTATTAGTCTAGTTTGATAGTTTAATAAAATATTTTATTAAAATATTTATCATGTAAAGGGGAGACCTTAAAATTATGTTAAATGTAAATATTTTATGTAGAACATTATTATTACATAAATTACATCAGAAATTATGTGAAATTATGGAATAACTATGAAGTGTTGCTAATGGAAAGATTAATAAAGGAAAATGGTATTTGTTCAAATTAATTTTTCTTTATGTTTCCGAGGATGGAGATTCCAAAAATGCAAAAAAATATGTCAACAAATTTTGTACATATTCCTGAAACCACCAAGCTATTTTTTACTGTCCATCATAGATCAAAGTTGTTTAAAAGTGAGTTAACAAAACTTTCCACACACCCATACATCAAGGGTCCGTTGAATACTCATTCTACCCTAGAACAGATCATTCCATTTCACCTTTCTCACGAATGTAGTTAATCTAGTTCTAGATGATCTCAAAAAATAACCGACATGGATAGAAATCTGTTATATCTTACTACAGGGCAGTAACGGAGGATGTGCGGCATTGTTTTCTTCCCACATCCTTACATATTGAGGTTTACGTTAAAGCTAATCTTCTTGGTTTCCTAGACAGAATATGACCAGCGGCTATCCCGGAATGCGTTATTTTATTCATCAGAATAGTGTTTCTAGACTCCGAAATCTTTGTACATATTTTATTACTTATTAATTAATGTTTAATTCAAAAAAGTCATATCAGTATAAGTTCTACTACAAAAAAAAAAAAAAATAATATTTAGTATACTTTAAGAGCTGATAGATTTTGGTATGGTTCATCAAACTAAGTTAAGTTTTAGTCTTGACATTATTTCAAAAATTGTTAATAAAACGCAACTATACAGAATATAGTTTGCACTGAGATATAATGAAAATATTAACTAATAAAAACAATTATCTTATGGAGATGGCTCCATCTTATTCTCTTTGGCTTCACGTCTCGGTATCTAGTCAGTATCTGTCCACATCAATATTACTTGAATTTGAATAAATATTTAATAAAATAAAATTTCAAAATAAAAAAAATTATTTATAACACGACGATCATAAAGTATTTAGATCCAAAAGTAGAATTATAATTACAATACTGCAAAAAAAAATAGCTTGGTAAAATTTAATCTATTTAGAATTTTGATGACAGTATTTTCTTATAAATAAATACCAAACTATAAGTTTTTTATTGTATGACGAAACTAATACCGGTGACATATTACATTTTGAACGATTGCAGAGTAAAATAATTAGAATTCTTAAATATGAAGTAATAATTGAAACGGTTATAATAGCATTTACTATTTTAAAATAATCCGGTATGTAATAAGTTTATGAAATTTGATTGTTAACGAACTATTCAGTTTATCAAATTCAACGAAAATGGTCAACGGAAGTGAGATAAAATTCTTCAGAAATTAAAAAAACGATAATCAAATTTTGCTTGGTTAATCTACATTTCAAATCTCAATTATTTTAAATAGTTAGTTACAAGCTAAAATATATTAATATCTTTAGATATTTAATCTTAAAAATGTTATTTTCTACTGATAAACACAAATATTAATACATACTTTGACAAAGTAATAATTAATATATTATAATATGATTCTGACTGTTCTGAGATAAGAATATTTAGACCTTTCCAATTATCTGAATAACAATAAACATTTCATTTCACAGCGAATTCGATAATTTAAGTTTGTTTGTTTAGCCTGCGGCTTTCAAAAAAATTGATTTTATCTATGAAAAGGTCTATTAAAACAATAATTTTAAATTTCTATTGCTACTTAGGAACAAAATCTAATGGCATATAAACTTAGGAAGGATAAATAGATAATTATTATTACATTACAACAACCTACATAAAACATAAATTGAATAAAAAGATATCTGTCTCAATAATTTTGACTAAAATTCATAATTTCCATAAAAAAAAAATTGATAATTGGATTATTTAAATATTTTATAGCAGTATTACAAGAGCAGAATTTTTAGCAGGTTTTTATTTTATTTGTTTACCTCTCAAGGTCGTGTAAAAAAAAGGTTAGTCGGCGATCATTTTTTCGAATATTTTATGACCTTTATTTTAAATATTACATGAAAATATTAATAATTGTATATTTTATCTGGCAGAAATATTAATATACGAATCGGTTCGATTCATATTTATATAAATTATATAAATTGTTATGTCTACTACACAATTTTTTTGAACAAATTTAATAACAAAAAGTTCTATTTATATAATTTACAAATAAAAAAAAGTAATGTTTTTAACATTACGTTTTTTTTCGGTTGCTATTTAATGGCAAAATTATAAATAGAATATCAGATCTGTTTTAAATCTATCTATAATGCTTGTATATATAACAAAATTGAAAACTTATTAATATTAATTTTTATTATTATTATATTTCTAATTAAATTATAACGATTTTTTTTTATACATATAATATTAGTTGTCCATAAAATTAACAGTAACCAATTTTAATGTACATCATAAATACAATTCTATTTAGCATAATTTAGCCAAAATATATAAGTTTTTAAGTGTAAATTTTAGATAATTATATAATTATATAACTTTCCATGTTATTTCAAATTACACTTTTAATTTTATTTGAAAATATCGTTTATTATGTTACGCATAAACTCTTCAATAAATGTGCTAAATTATTGCAAATATATATAATATTAAAATTATTTTAAAATCTGTAAATTAGTACTAAATATATCAGCCGATATTTCTTAATATTTTTCATTTATATACAGTAAATTTTCGATATAAACTACTTCGATAATAGCGACTTTTGATAATAGCGATTCTCGATTATAGTAACCCATTTTTCCATTATAAGGTCACCCATAATTTAATAATTTATTAGCGATAAAACGAACAAGAAAAATAATTTCGGTAAAAGAAAAAGTAATGTCTATAATGGAACAAAAAATGAATTTGGCTACAGGATACGACAGAAAATTTATCGTATTTAGAAGACTTAAACTTAATTTCCGAAGAGCATACTGAAAATATTAGAAGAAAATTAAGTTTAAATTAATTTAAAGTGAATTTTAACGAAAACTCATCAATCAAAAAAGGTTACTATAATCGAGAGTCGCTATTAACAAAGTAGTTTATATCGTATTTAATTAGGGACATCATTGTTGGTATTTGGAGCATATAATTAATTATCTATATAGATTTTTTTCGATTAATTCCTTTTTTCGTTGATAGCGACAATTTGCATTATGGGCTGGTTTTATAAAATAATTGATTCAACTACGGTCGATTATATCGAAAATTCACTGTATAACATATATTATTTACTCTTTAAGATCACGATTATATTAATGATATTTACGATATTAAAATTATATTTATTTTCATTAGCAAAAGACCTTAACAATAATTATAATATATTATTTTTTTTTACATTTTTAAAATATAATCGCATATTTTTAAGCCTCTTTCTTCTATACTGTTTAGGTTAAATAAATAAATTTTACATTTTGTTTTAAATATTTCATCATAAGCATAATAAAAATTTAATCAAAGAAAATTATTAATTATTAATTTTATGTAGTTAGCATTAAAAACTATAAAATATCGACAGAATCAATAAATAATGTTTTCTACAAAAATATTCATCTAAAATCAAATTGTTTTACTATATTTAGTTATATATTACATAATTTTCATATTTCGTAATTTTTATTGCTGTCGAAAATAAGAAGATTGAAAATTTTTGTAACTAAAACAACCTCGAATATTTGTAAAATTCCAAAACGACTAGAAGCGTAAACAAATATTGATCATTTGTTCAATTTATGCTGAATTCAGAGCTTGAAAGTAACGCAAGAGTTGACAAGTATTTTTATAAAATGCAAGTATTTTTTCCCTATTATTTTAAATTTTTCGGTATTGCGTTGCGTTGAAGTATTATTCGGAATTCGTCATTATTTAAAGTGTCATGGCTCATGGCCACTTAAATCAATACCAATGGGTATAATTAATTGTCGGAAACAATACGGAAACTTTAAAGTTCTTTAGTATTGTACAAAAAGTTTCGTACAAGCAAACTTAAGTTTTTCCAGTTTGCTTTTGGAAAGCTTGTTTCTAATTCTGAATAAACCATTTAAAATGCTACACCTTTTGCTAACGAATCCAGCTAGTGGAGAAGAAAACTTCTAAATGTTTTAATTCCCTAATATTTATCTAATAAGAAACATTCTTCCTGATAAAGCAGCACTCCCTGTACGAAAACCGAATGAATTTTTAATGGCATTGCTTATTTTGCAGATCGATAATTCAAGCAAATATTATCGTTCCTTATGTAAATATTGTTAGAACCGAATTCAGAGTGCTCTGTTTTTGTTGATGAAAAATTCATCAATACAAATTAATAATTTATTGAATTTTAAATTTACTTCAATCACAGATTTCTATACTTTTAATGTATCTAAACTTCTCCAATCGAATATATAATTTTTCCTTTTTTCTAATCTTGACAGTTAAAATTGGACAAAAATAAACAAAATTCATGTCGTAAAACAAATAAATATACAATCAGAAGTACAAAATTTTTGTCCGGTCACATTAACGACAATTATATTTTATTTTATCAGTTAGCACAAATCTAAATAAACATAAAATATTCTTTGTTTGAAATTATTTTTTTTAAAAAAATAAAAAAATGAATCATATTGATTAAACTGAAAATATACATTAAAATTCTCTAGTAATTATTCAGTTGAGTCATCATCCTCAGTTCTAATCCATTTCATTTTCAATTTATATATACCATAATAAATTGAAATTTTATAAATTTTTGAATTTTAGTATATAAATATAATTTTAATTTTATATATTTAGTTAAAAATTGAATTGAAAATTTTTGGGTAAATGTATTTTTAATATATACATAAAATATTTTCACATAATATTTAATAGTACTTTTGCCCTAGTTTAGTTATTGCTCCCTTAAAGAACTTATCTAACCAAAAAAAATTTACACTAGTTGTACCGTACAAATTATATATTATCTGTTCTAAAAATATATTTCCTTATTTGCCAGAACAGAACCCATAAATTTTCTCTTTTTTCAAGTGTTTTTATGTTTTGTTGCGGTACAAAAATTCGTTGTATATACAAGTACAAAAAACTACATTATATATTTTTAAAACGACCTTGGCTATTTTTGATATTTTTTACTATAATATTATAAATATACATAATGAAGTATTTCTTCTGTCATCTTGGAACTTTTGTTAACTTCATTTTATTATTTTTTAAATAATAATTAATGAAAATTTCAACTATAAAGCGCAGTAGTTTTTTAAAAATTTATATTCAAATAATAAAATAAATAATATTCAAAAATTATTTAAATATCTACTATATAAAAAAAAATATTATGCCTTTATCTCTGTAAAGAATCTGAACAAAAATTCTAGTTTAGAGCAGAGCAGAGAACAGAAAAATTGATGCGAATTTAAAATATATTTTTGCGAAATTTTCAAAAACAACTGCGATCAAGCTAAAATATAAAATTGGCGTAATGTGTTCAACATTTTATACTATATTTTTTTTTTATATTATTCAAAAAAAAAAAATAGTATAAATATGTGAATAAATTTGCAATAGTATATACTGTTTTTTTTTCTTATGTGAAACGCTTTCTGGCTCAGCTAAATACAGCACAGCATCATCGTCGAAAATTTCTCGCTCGTCATTTTATTTATTTTTTTATAATCTTTATTTTTTTTTTTTTTCGTCATTGTACGATTTTAATTTATTGTATTTTTTAATAAATTTTTTTATTATTATTATTATTTCTATCAGTATATTTAAATACTAAAAGAAAATATTCAATTTTATGTTCATTTGTCAATCGGTCGGTTGTAAACTAATATATATCGGATCGATACCCATTCAAAATCTGTTGTTAAATTATAATGTTGTGTCCAAGCTTTTAACTGATCATTTGACACAAAAATCACATCTTAATGTTTTTGTAAAGCAAAAATACAAACCAAGATTGATTAATGAATTCACGCAAGAAAGAAAGATTAAAAGACTTGGAATGACAATCGGTTTTTTTTTTGTTCGCCTGTTAAAATTATTTTTTTTAATGTGAAATTCCAACTTAAATGTAAGTTTCTGCTAGAAGTAATGCTGCAACATTTATTCCAAAACAAATGCCAATTCTATTCTGGGAAAATACGAGTTCGAGTGGAATTTTCGTTAATCCAATTTTAACACAACGAATTGATATGATTGAGTTAAAATTTCTGACATTTTTAAGATGGCAGTTGCAAGATTATTTTGAAGCGATATAGAATTAAAAATCTATTAATTTCTATTAAAAGTTGGAAGTAAAGATATACTTTTGAAATGATCGTAGTGTGATTGATGATTTGAAGAAAAAAATTGAAAAATATTTCGGTTAAAATCGTCAATTCAACTCAATAGTTTATGTTGATGGAACGATATTGTAGAATTAAAACTCAATTCCAAACTGCATGGAAATAATAATATAAAATGGCCGGAATCTGCTTTATTACAGATTTCGAATTGCATGGAACTTTTAATGTAGGTGCAGTGAAGTTAATAATTATTAAAACTATAGAAGTCATGAATATAAATAGCTTGCGTGTGAGATGTTCTCGAATCCCACTCCTTACGAACCAACCAATCAACATAACCCTAATTTTTGTGCACAACAAAATTATTCAATTTATTGTAATTATAATCATTTTATATTCTTTTAAATAATATATACAAAATTTGAATTATACATATCAAAATATTCTGAGATCTGACGAAATAATAATAATAAATATATAAATGTAAATGATAATTTATATTTTAACAACTTATAAATAATTGTTTTTTATATTTTTTTTTTTTGGGAAACAAAAGATTTATCGTGTACTGCACAAAGTATAATTATTGTACACTCTTCTATAATTACCTACTTAAAGAGCAGAATATTCTACGTAATATAATAAAATATATTATTGTATATATATAAATTTATTTAGGTTGGATGAACTCTCTTCCTTCCAATTTTTTGTCTGTTTTAAAAATAATTTTAAATTTAGAAATACAAAATACAATATATAACAATACATATAACATAATATCAATAAAATAAAAATAAATAAAAAAAAAAAAAACAATTTCGTCATTAATAAATGAACGAGAATCAAATAAATAATTAAAATTTATTTTAAAATATTATAAAAGCTTTCATTTTTGAATAGTAAAATATACTATAATAAATTTTATTGAAATTTTCTTTTTCAAAGTAATATTTTTGGAATTTTTAAGAAGTTTTTTTTAATTTTTTTTTGGGGAATTCTAATCAATTCCTTCCCCTTTCCACGTTTTTTGGAATTAATTTTTTTTTTCTAAAAAAAAATTTGCGTTATCATTATCACATAATATTATAATATAATGTTAATTGAAGATTTTTTTTTTATTTTAACCTATATCTAAATACAACTGAGACTGACGTAATGATTTTTTTCTTATACGTATAACATTGCCAATGAGATTTTTATTTTATTTTTGATTTTTTTTGTTTTGTGTATTGAAATGAAGACAAAGCACAACCCTGGTTAAATAAATTTAAAAATAAATAACACAACAAAACTATACATTTAAAAAATTATATATATCCTCCCTTATAGTAAAATAATTTTCTGTAATTTTTTTTTAAAAGGGTTAAGTTAAAACCAAAACAAAAAATATTAAAAAAATGGAATTTGTACAATTAAAAGAAGAGACACCATAATTTTTTTCTGTATCGTTTTATATATATAATTGTTTCTTTATCCTTTTTAGTTGTTGCTCCTTTTTTAATAATATAATTTCTTTTTATAATATGTAACTATTAATTTCTTTATATATATACATATTAGAGTTTTACATAAATGTTCAAGAGATTTCTTTTGATTATTATTATTTTATATAATTTTTATAATATTATACTATATTTTGTAAAGTAAATCATGCAATACAATTGAATTTCTTTTATACATATACAAAAATGTATTATTATATACTTAATAAGAAAAATTGACAATTTTTTGAAGGACTTTTTTAAAATATATAATACATTATTTATACTAAAATAAAAATTATAGTAGCAAGCAGCTAGATTTTTTCACAAGCAAAAAAGAAATATATTTTAGCTCTTTCGAGTCTATTCGATAGCAGAGAATATTTTATTATACCCAAAATGATTACAGAGTATATTGTACATCTATAAATATTTAATTTTAAAATTATATATATAAATATATGCATATTTAAATTATATTTTCCTTCACACCGCTAATAAAAATATATATTTTTTTATATATATATCAAGCTATTATATATAATGTAAAAAAAAAAAAATAATACTAAATCCAATGTTGTGGATCATAAATGCGAGAGAACTTATACGCGAACTTATAATGCTACTAAAAATATTGAATAATTTTTTTTTTGTATTATTTCTTTTAACTACTATATGAATATTAGTCCAAGTAATTAGCATGATTATATTTATATACCTATATATATATATATATATATTTATTTACATATGTAAAAAAAAAATTATATTGCGAGGTTCATCAACGGAAATGGGCAGTAATACAAAGCAAGTAAACGACATAAGAGAAGAGATTCCCCAATTTTGTTTTTTGTTTTCAGTTCCCCCCTCATCCATACATTTATTCACATATGAAAACAACAAAGTCATTTCAACAAGAATATATATATATATTTATATTTTTAATTTTTCTTCATTTAGAACTCCCCTTAATTAAGAATCCAAAAATCATACTTTTTTTATTTTGTGTTTAAATAAATGCCTAAAAATTCTAGTAATTGTTTTTAATATTTAGAATTTTGACTAATTACTAAATTATTAAACATTCAAGAAATTGCTAAAGGAAAAATTTTTGTCATCAGAATATATTATTTTTTCGTGGTGCCCCTTTGAAAAAGGCCAGGAAAAAAAAAACTATATATTTCATTTTGTTTCATGGAAATTATTTTTTTTTTTTGTATTGTATAGTATTTTATAATTTTATTCAATTTCATAATTTTTGTTTAGTGATTTTTTTTTTATATTCTATAAATATTTAAGACACTCACCGTTCTTTATCATTAATCAAAATAATATAAGTTATAATAATAAATTGTATATTAATTATTCAAAAATGTACTTTTTTCAAGTTTTTTTCCTTCCAAAAAATTTTTTTTTTCTTTTTTCACAGTTCAAAATCACAAAATTTTATTTTTTTCTTCTGTTTTTCGGGTTATTTATTTATTAATGTATATTAGAACAATTATTATGAATTAATTATTGGTCCAAATTGATTTATATAATTAGTTTTATGTTTTTAATTGGCGTAATTTTCGGGATTTTCTATAAAAAAATATTGAAATTTTTTTTCATTTGTGACACACGAGAAGATAAATTCAAGCGACGACCATTTTGTACGACGAATGGTCGCACCGCACACAAAAAAAAAACAGAGTAGCGAACAAAAATGCGAAAATTTTTTGACAGTTTTAGTTAGAATTTGGCGTCAATTTCCCAATATTTAAATATTGGGTTACGGTTCCATATATAAAGTTAGGCGTCAAATTCCCTATAGATTAAACAAAACGGAGTGTTTTGGAACAAATATACGGCAGTTCAAAATATACTAAATAAATACGTTCAGCACAGACTGTATTGGTTCATCACAGACAGCATCACTTTATCTGTTTCCCAGCAATATAGAGCAGAGCAAGTGCTATATAAGCATGCAATGGTGCAGTATTTTTAATGATAATAAATAGAATAAAGATGGATTTATGTGACTTTTATTCTGCTGCAGGAATAACTGACACAAATATTTAAATCAAAGATTTACATAATGTGACGTTTTTCGCACTATGGTATTAATAAATTGATTAAATGTTGTCATAAATACGCTTTAGTCATTTTTGGATTATTTCAGGTGCGAACAGATTAATGCTATGAGCGGTGCTGGAAGCCTATGATAATACACTAAACACAGCTTTGATACATTAATCGTTTGATACATTCTGAAATGATGGACCTAAATATGTTTTACTTTTGTATTGAGAAGAACTATAGAATCACCTAACTACGCGGAACTTCATCAACAAAGATAAGATACTAAAGAAAATTTTTGTATTTCCAACTTCCATTGAAAATTTGACAATCGGACACGGAGGTTTCCATAAAAAATTTGACAATATTTTTTTTTTTTTGTCAAAATAGAACTTAGTAGAGTATTATACATTTTTAAACGTAATGGTACCCTTAATTTTTTTCGCTCGTGTTGATAATAATAAATAAATATAATATTTGTATTAAAAACATATGCATTTATTTATAATTCTTGTAGTTTTCATTCCTCCTTTCAATTTATTTCTTTTAGTGCACTTCAAAACTTCAAAAATAACATCAAAAAGTTGTAGTTTCTATTAACAACAAATACACAAACGACAATTTTCAATTGTTTTATTTTATCTGGAATCAGCTGTTGGGTTATAATTTGGTTTGGTTATCGCTTTTGAAAAAAAAACCCTAGCGAAAGAAAAAAATTAGTGAACGAATTCTGTGGCACAAATTCAAAATTCATGAATAATAAGGAAATTAAAAGATTACAAAAATGTTAGTAATACTTCTAGTAGCATCTGTATTTATTCCACCAATATTTAGTCAGCACAACGAAGAATATACGGAAGAAATATATTTTAAACCACTATCAAATGGTGATGTATATTCTTATTTTCAATTCACCAATAGATGGAAATTAGGAAAAGATGATGATCGTATGTAAATTTAAAATATTTGTTTATGAAATAATTCTAATTTTTTTCTGGTTTTTAGTTCATAATACATATTTGATGCCATTATCAATTTCATCCTTGCTGAATGATTTTAATATTAAAGAATTACATGTTAGTTTGACACAAGGTTTATGGCGCTATGAGAATTGGGGATATCCTGTTATTGATTCCCCCCCTGGTGCAGAGGTGTGGGCTTGGTTTACAGGAAATTTAACAAGAAAAGAAATTGATAGTCAATGGAAATATTTGACTAGTACTTTATCTGGTATGTTGTGTGCATCTTTCAATTTTATAGATAAAGTAAACACAGTCGAACCAAAACTCACTTTTCGACCAAAATTTGGAAGTAGTTCCACAGGAACAAAAAAGTTTCTAAGATATTCAACACTGCCTAGAGAAATTGTATGTACTGAAAATCTTACGCCATGGAAGAAGCTTTTGCCATGCAATAGTAAAGTAGGATTTGCATCTCTATTAAATTCGGGATCAATACACAATACAAACTATCATTCATTAGGATTATCAATTCGAACATTATGTGATAATAAATTTACTGATGGATGCATTATTGAATTTACACAAACAGCCAGTTTAGTATATGATCCCAAATTATTGGGTGGTGCTCATAATGAATTTTCGATACGTCGAATGTTTGGCCAAGGTTTAAATGGTATTTGTTCGTTGGCAAAATCTAGTAAAATTTATGTTGATATTACTGATAATAAATATGACCTTACTGTCGAACCAAATAAAATTGTCAATTCAATTCGTGGAGGTTCTAGTTTACAAATAGCTGAATTTGATATTCAGAAATTATCACCAAATTCATTATTTAATATTGCTTGGATACCAAAGCAAAGATCAAATACTATACCAATAATACCAATGCCTTTATTAGTAGCACATCGCTATATTTTAGGACATGGACAAGAGCGTGGTAGAATTGTTACTAGAGTGACTAATTCTCATTGGCAGCCATTAAATATAATTTTAATGGAAAATATACCATGGTATGTGCCATCTTATATGCATACATTGAAAATAATATCAGAAAAAAGTCGAAATAAAATTATTCCAGAGCACATTCATTACATTCCAGGAGAACAACGAGAAAGAGCTTATCATTTAGAGTTAGCAATAACAATTCCAGCTAAAGACACAATTGAAATTACATTTGATTTTGATTATATATTTTTAAAATGGTTGGAATATCCACCAGATGCAAATCATGGACATTATTTAGGAGCTGCAGTTATAACCACTTTATTACCAATTGGTAAAAACTATACCGCAATACCTGTTGAGGGATATTTGTTTGAACATTCATTTAATGCCAGTCGATCATCTTATTTTCTACAAATTCATACAGAAACTTTAATTTTATCTTTACCAACACCAGATTTTAGTATGCCATATAATGTTATTTGTTTGGCATGCACAGTTGTAGCATTAGCTTTTGGACCAATACATACTGTAACAACGAAGAGAATTCTAGTCGAGAAAAATGGTGCTAAAAAATCACTTTTCGAAAAATTAAAAAATAAATTATTCAAAAAGAAATTAAATGAAAATGAAGACAGTAAAGTTGAAGATGAAATTGAAACGGAAAAAGTATTAGATATAAATAATGAAATCGATGAAGAACCGAAAAAAGATAAATAAAATTCAATAGATAAATTAATTTAATTGTATTGTAACCTTTTTTATGTAAAATAAAAATGAGGGGTTTTTTAATTTAGTTTTTTTTTTTTAACTACAATGAGTTAGGTATTAGGATTTTGTTGTGGTATGAAATTTTTTTTAAAAAAATAATATAAGTACATATTTTCATTTAATAAAAACTAAAATATAAGTATATTAGTTGAATGTCAATCTAACTTTGACAAGACATTATCAAATGGTGATGCATGTACTACTACTATTTTCTGGTTATTAATGCAGCGCTCGGTGTGGGATTGCTTTGCAGAAAGTGCATTATCTGGTAGGTATGTTATGTCCATCTCTCAATTATATAGATAAAATAAACATAGTTTCAACAAAATTCATATTTCGAATAGTAATCGATAGTAATACATACATTAATTATTATGCAAGAACAAATATTGAAACCTTTTTAATGATCCATTTAATCACCAATAATGCAAATATATTCGTAGTTATAACTATAAAATAATATGGTATCAATTTTATTAATTCAAATTTATTATTTAATCAATACAATTTTCAAAGAGAAGTAATAATTATAAAGTTATTTAATAAAAAAAAAATGCAAAAAAAAAAATTCTTAAATTTAACATTATTTTTTTTTATTTCCATAATTTTTTAATCGACATATTCTTTTCTGAATCCTTTTGCATTACTTTAGCTACAGCCATTTCAAAATCTTCTTGTGTAACATGAACGCGTCGTTCTCGTAATGCATACATACCAGCTTCAGTACAAACACCTTTAACTTCAGCTCCAGATGCACCGGGCATTAATTCAGCTATTTTTCTCAAATTTATACCACGTGTTAAGTTCATTTTTCTCGAGTGAATTTTTAAAATATCTAAACGAGCTTCTTCATTTGGTGGTGGAAATTCAATTTTACGATCAATACGACCTGGACGTAACAATGCTGGATCCAAAATATCAATACGATTTGTAGCCATAATAACTTTAATATTTTTAGTTGCTTCAAAACCATCCAATTGATTTAAAAGTTCTAACATAGTACGTTGTACTTCAGAGTCACCACCTGATCCAGATTCAATACGTGACGAACCAATTGAATCAATTTCATCCATAAATATAATAGATGGTGCATGTTCTCGTGCCATTACGAACAATTCGCGTACCATACGAGAACCTTCACCAATAAATTTCTGTACTAATTCTGAACCCGATACACGAATAAATGTACATTCGGTATGATGTGCAACAGCACGTGCTAATAAGGTTTTACCTGTACCAGGTGGACCATACAGAAGTACACCTTTTGGCTGTGCAATACCAAGAGCATCAAATAATTCTGGATGTTTAACAGGTAATTCAATAACTTCTTTGATTTCTTTAATTTGTTTATCTAAACCACCGACCATTTCATATGTTGAATCGGGTACTTTTTCGACCATCATAAGTGATACTAAGGGATCTACTTTATTTGGTAAAATTTTATGTAGAGTATAGCTTTCATTACGTAAAGCGACCCTACAATTTGGTGTAACATCATTAATATCGATATTTTTATCCAAATCAACAACAAATTTTCCTTCTGGATGAACTTTCACAAGTACTTTCTTTTTATCCATTGGTTTGACTACTTCACCGACATAACTACCTTGTTCTTGTAGTAATTGTAATTCTTCACGTAGCATACGGACTGAAAATAAATAGAAATAAAACATTTTCTTTGTTTAAAATTTTTGGAATATCTGGTTGAAAATTGGATAAAATTATTAGATTTTTTGTGAAATTGTTAAGAGAACAAACACGAAAGGTAGATTAATATAAGTAGTTTAATATTAATATTAATTCAAATATCTTATAAAAAGCTATGTACATATAGGATAAACAATTAATTCTTACCTTTAGCATTAAGTTCATTTCGCTGGGCTTGAAGACGTCTTAAATTTTGGCTTTTTTCAGCTACAATTAATTGAAGTTCCTCAATCTTTTGTATGTAATATGAACGGAAGCCCTCACCCTTTAGGATGTCAATATCCATCTAAAAACAAAAACCACGCTTTTTATAATAAATTAATTTAATTTTAAACTGAATTAATATTTACTTTAGTTTGTATAGTCATTTTAAAATATATTGCGTTGATTTTAACGCTTTACTTGAAATTATTTCAATTTTAATTTTTTATTATAGAAAGAATGAATTACTCGGCAATTTTTTCGTTTGACGTTTAATGTTTGTAAAGTTTGTATTTGCAATTAATTTCGATTTCGATACTCGAACCCCGAACTTAAAATTTACAAAGAAATTATCTTTTTGAAGTTGGTAAACTGATGTATTTCAATTTAGAAATGGCAGTACTATTAATTCTTTTCATCTGGTATCACTTTATATTTGATTGACAGACGCTCGCTAAATAGAAAAAAATCAAAAATGGTTTTTTAAAAAACTAATAAAGTATTTTTTTTTGTGAAATTACTTGTGCGTTACTTCAATTTGAACTCTGTTTTTAAAGGTTTTTCGGTAAAAAAAACCTTTTTTGATATAATTTTTTCTTTTTGGAGTGTATAAAACAGCTTCAAAATTACGCTCAAAGGGAAAAAGAAGAAAAATGACAAAGGGGTTAGCAATGCTAAAATGTCTGTAGCTGCTTATCAACCGCCACCCCAATCGTCACAACAGCAGCAACAACAACAACAACCGCAAGGTCCACCTGCTCAACAACAACAGCAGCAACAACAACAACCGGGCCCACCAGGTCCGCCTGGTGGCCCTCAATCAATGCAACAGCAGCAACAACAACGAGGTCCTCTACCGCCACCGGGTAGAGGTGTTCCACCACCCCCAAGTCCAGCACATATACAGAAAATTTTAGATGAAAATTGTGGTTTAATTCAAACAATACAGGATTTTCAAAATATGGGTAAAGCACAAGAGTGTATGTCTTATCATCAAGCTTTACATAGGAATTTAGTATACTTAGCGCAGTTAGCCGATTCGACACAAAATATATCGCAAATGTTGCCGGTGAGAATTTGTTTAAATAAATTTGAATATACTATTTAGACTTATAACAAAAATATAAAAAATGTTTTCAGCCACCACATATTTTACAGCAACAAAATCAAATGCCGCCACATCCACATGGATTGATGGGAGGACCACCACAGCAGCAACCTCCTCCCCCACAACAACAACAACCTGGTATGCAACCGATGCATAATCATGGAAATGAAAA